>OX438747.1:2472291-3672291 GCA_949316235.1 Oegoconia quadripuncta | reverse complement strand
AGAACGTATAAATTTAAACCGCCTCCGTGGCTCAATGTAAACAACATAGGGTTTACGAATCGGTCGTCGCGGTTTCGATTTTAAATGTCCGTCTGGCTAGCTACCACCATGTTATCTAAGTCTGCAGCCGAATAGCAATGTTAATAGCATTTTTGTGTTTCGGTTGTCAGAGATAAAATAGTCCTCAATGGAGTTTCCGACTACGTACGCTTCCATATTCAGCCTCATCTTCACTTAACATCAGGTGTGATTGAGGTCAAAGTGCTAAACATAAAAAAAACATAGATTAATAATTCTTTTGGTCTGTAGATCCGACAAAGTAGACTGATTTAAAATTGTAAATAGACATAAGCACTGTACTACTTACCTAAATAATAGCCTTTAAATAGCACTTCCACTAACTCAAAATATAGCGAGATAATGAAATAGTAACCAGTGTGCGAAGTGTGAGTTTTGTCTCGTTTTTAATTTTACCATCGCGTTCGCGTTTACGAACAAAGTACCTATGAAAAAAATCGTTTTGCAAACTATCCGCTAGAGACGCTGCACATTTCTCCATACAAATCGTCACGTAAACGTGAGCGCGGTAGTAAAGTTAAGTCGAAACAAAACACACACCGCCCTCGGATAAATAAGAAAATCGTATAAGCCAATGTGTTGGGCCATAAAGTCGACGGATGGAAGAAAATTGCATGCAGCGGAGATGAGAATGGAGCAGTGGGATAAAATAAGGAATGAGAATATGGATAAATGGAAGATTATAAAGAGAAAGATAAAAATTTATTGAAACCCATCTCATGTCACAAAAAGTGGAAACAGTGACTGAAAAGTTAAAAGGGAGTCGTTTTATTTAGTATGGACGAGGAGGAATGAATCGCATGTTACTAAGAGTTTTTTTTATAAGTGATGAATATGAATGTTGATGGATTTTATGAGAGATGATATGAATTAGAATCCCTTCTCATTTTTACATTCTCATTTACTCCAGTAAATGTTGAGGTGACGACTGATAGCGGCGAAAGGACGAAAAAGGACGTACTACGTCGACCCCAAATAAATTGAGACCAGGACAGGAAGATGATGGCCTAGTTAAATAAAAATATACATATTGGGTCTTTACCTATGAAATTGGAGTTTTTTTTTAATCATATGTACCAATTCCTGCGATTTTCAAAGCTATATCCAAATTTGTTTTTTATTTGGAAAATGGAATATTATTTCAAGGTTTCACATGAAATTTTTTTTAATTTCTGGGCTAAATCACATAATAAAAATAAATTGAGCAGAGCTCTTTTCATGTGCTTCCCATAATCATTTCTTAGATTCGCTGAAACTTTTATAAAGCGGTTACTTTTATAAATTAACGCTGCCTATACTTAACTTAATGTTATCCGATAATACACACAAAGTTTAGCTAAATTTGGATTTGCCGTTCCAAAAAAAAATCAAAAATGTTTGTATGGAAAAAACAGTCTTAATGAAATTCTTCATACAAAACGCCAATTTCATAGGTAAGGATCTAATACTTCGTATACCCAAAATCCGGTACACCCCAATTAGATCATGTATTTTGTAATCATTATGGCAAGAAAACATTAATAAAAATAAAGGATTGTTGTGAATTCAGTTACTAGTTGTAGGTAACATCCGCTTAGGTTATTAGATAGAAAAAATATATAACCTTATTAAATGATATTCTATTACTTACTTTACTTTGCTAACACTGTAAATTATATAAACATGTATAATTTAAACAACAGTGAATAATAATGACCACATTAGGTACTTAAGTATACAATTTTACATTTTTATTAAATTTTATCTCAAAATTACAAATTATTTGCATTGTTTAATATGTAGATGCTTCAGATTATAAAAACAAATAAGAGACGTCAAGGGGGCGTATAGTATTCGTAGGTGCTACACAAACGTGCTTCGTAAAATTTCGGTAGTGTGAGTCGTTAAAAAAGGCGTCACTGGAACCCGGAATAATTTACAAAGACAACATGTCTTCGTGATTTTTAATAATCGAGGTAGGTAATATTATTAATAATCATCATGAACGATCAGTAAAATATCCACATTACCATGTTACTTGATATGTAAACTTAACCATCTTTGGCATTATACTCACAGCTAACATTATAGGAATTATAGCAGAGCAGTCTGTTGCTCTATTCTCGTTTAAAACTTTTCTATAAATTAAACCACTAAAAAACATTTCTGACAGTGCTACAGAAGGTTTTTTGTTCAAAATTTTAATTTTAATGTTAAGTACGTACATCGAATTGTCCATCTCTCCATCACAATCACCTTTTAGACACGTCGAAGCTCAGCGGAGACGCAGACAGGTGCGGGAGGCAGCGCGACTGAAGCAAGGAGCTCCAGAAGCCGAGGATCTACATTGCACCTACAAAGGTGGATGACGCAGCTACCAGAAGCTGAAGAAATGGATCCACCTGAACCTGATATGGAGGTACACGTTGAAGATATCCCTTGAACTGAACGGTGTAATATATTTTTTAATTTCATTTCTTGGTAATAGAGTCTACTAATATTATCGTTAAATTTCTCAGATGTGGAGCGTCGAAGAGCTGAGACATAGATCTAAACAATTGAACCTTTTAGAAGTAGCTGATCTCGTTATTAAAAACGAGAACAAAAACTCAGCTACTGGGGAAAAGAAGGAGAACGAACATAGTCCTTCAAAAAGCAGTAACTCTGGAAGCCAGGTATATAACCAAAATCATATCCTAGGATTGTAAAACTGAGCAAACACTTCTAATGATCTTTATTTTTTTACAGATAACAGTTCGAACAAGTCCAGTGGTGGTGGATACAATTCCGGTCTGCAGGCAGTGCCACAAAAAGTGTCTATCTAAACCAAACAGCCCTCTGGTCTCACAAAAAGAACCACCACTAATACCTGCGAAACCAAAACCCGAGGCGTCGCCTCAAAATTCTAACTCAAATAAAAGTTCTACTAGTGCGTGTAGTGCGAACTGTGGTAATCGTAAGCCAAGAAATTTTAGTCATTTAGAGCGTAAAGGTGCTATGAGGTTACGTCCGGAGGATGCCCCTATGGCGGCCGCAAAAGTCATAGACTCTATCGAGCAAAGTCAAAGAATGCTCAAGTCTACGTCCTACGAATTAAAAACTGATTCGCCAATTCTAAACAGAAATGTTCATTCGAGGAGTCGCACAAAAAGCCAATTGGAATTAAGAAAGGATAACTCAATCAGATCGCCGAGTCCTTCCTCTAGCAGTAGAAATGTCAGCCCGTTGTCTACTAGTCACACAACATGTAGTTCTATGGTTTTTAATTCTAGTTCTAATGATTTACGAATGTCTAATTCGAACATCGCTAATCAAGTTCAATGTGTTATAGCTCAAGAGAAATATTTAAACGAAGTGAAGTGTGTCGAAAACATAACTCTCTCTAAGTCGAGAACCACTACAACGAACTACCCATCTCCAGGGTCATTGAGAAAGGAACAAATAACAAGACAAAAGGCTGAAAACGTACTTAACAAAGTTTTGGGCATGAATATAATAACCAAAAGAGAAAATTTGGGGACATGTTTAAAAACATCTTCAGTGTTTTTAGAGGACGATTCCCTACACGAGGACGAACATGACTTTAAAATAGAAAGAGGTTTAAGAAGATCTCCTAGAATGGGTATATCGGCTGTTAGCAAAATGAATGGAGATATTCTTAAGAAGACTGAAAGAAGTGAAGATATCAATGTTAACGATGCTGGTTCGGATGAGGATTTAGAATTAGGACCCCTAATGTTGATGGGACTATCGGCCATTAACCCTGCAGCTCACCTTTTGCGAGTAGAACCGTTCAAGAGAGCTTCAGCGTCTAACTTGAATAATATTAATTCCAGACCAGGTAGTCTCGGTTCTGCTAACTCTGAATCTCCAGTACCTAACATAGCTGTTGTTCCTCCAACACCAGATTATAACTCTACTAATAAGACTGTAAGTATTTTTCTGTTTTAGCGCCTTTCTTTTATGAATAATCTAAGTATTAAAGTTCTATGTCAAAATTAAAAAACATATAAACAAATATAATATAAATTAAATTGGTTGGTGGTAAGGCATTTTACATGTCCGCCTGACTAGCTACCACCATCTTATCTAAATCTGCCGCCAAACAGCAATGTTAATAGCATTGTTGTGTTCCGGTTGTCAGAGATAGGATAGCCAGTTCCCCAAATATTTAGGTTTCCGGGTTAGTACGCTTCCACCTTCAGCCTCATCTTCATCTTCAGAATATACAGAAATGCACACGTGACAGGGGTTTTAGCTTATATCGCCGTTAAATGTGCAAGACTAGTAATAAAGAAGTTTTTTGGTATATAATCCCTTAATCGCCATCAGTCGGGTAGCTTTCATTCTAAACAAATAATTAACGTAGAGACGCATATGGAGAGATATATGTAGCAGGCTCTGAATAGATTTATATGTTCCTGGAATATTTCTCACCACATTATACCAAACCCCGAATCCGTAGGTACTAATTTATAATAATAACAAATGTTCAAATGTTTATTTTTAGGATGAACTTGTAGATGATTCTCCTGATTCCCCAGACGTCCCAGATGATTTACCTTATGTATCACTTAAGAGGTACGATGAACTATATTTAATACGACAAATTACGAATTACTCAAAAAGTATAAGTATATTTATAAATATTTTTAGATATGGTACAATGTCGAGCCTCGAAAGGCTACCGTCCGATGAGACTGATGATGGTAATGTAAGACTGACATCACAGGAGCCAGAGGCGGTTAAGCCTTATAATCCAGGTAATATACTTCACAGGTTTAACTTTGTTAAAATATTGTCTGCGATATTTATAATATGAACAGTTACAGGTGCTGCTGGCGGTATCATGGGCTGGACAGCACGTGCCGGCTCCTTCGTGGTAGAAAAAATGAATATTTTCAGCTATACAGAAACTGTGCCCAACACCTCGATTGTGCACAAGCAACCGTCTTTCTTAGAAAGGTTACCTTGGTATTTTTATACTTCCACCTTTTACAATTTATTCCCCTTTTGAAGTTACAGCCCATTCTTTTAATGGCCTCATGCGCAGTGTGTGTTTTATTCATTGGAAACTATAAGTTCTTGTCATATTTTTGATTTCATGCATGCTTAAGTTCGAACTTTTCGAACCTTTCAAATGAAGGTGTGACACACCAAACTTTTTCTTTAATATACGAATATTCGTCGCTACATTTGCTCACATTTGCATATAACATGTTAATGGATGGCGGTTTAAGTAACTTAATTCTTTTCACGTATTAGGTGGCAAATAAACACATTGGAGAAAGCGAAGTCACGATAAGTATACGTGTGGGTGAAATAATAGATTTTGTTACCTTAGGTACCTTATGGCTATGTTTACTGTATACAAACAATCTCTTAGAATTAAATAGGTAGTTAGGGCTAATAGAGATAATAATAATAAGGGATTTCTTTTAACTTAGAAACTTTTAGTAATGTTAATTTTAGGAATTTTATGTTTATGTTGTAGAATATATGAAAGTAAAAAATATTGCAGACAAGATATATCTTTATTAGCTTTATGGTAGAATTATGACAAATAGAAGCAGTAAGGCTAGAATAAAATTACCCCTAGATACCAATAACAATTTTAGATTAAATTTATCTATAGTCTGTGTTCGAAATAAAATCTCATCTCTTAATGAAATAATGTAGATAGATAAGGATAACATTTTTCGTCAGTAGGGTGTTATCCCTAGCAATTGTTAAAATAATGTTTATATTATTAATGTGTTTAGAAATTCTATTGTACACTTAAGTACCTACTAGTGTCTTAGACACGTATTACTTATATTATGTCTTAATCTCTCCAATTTATATTTTCTTTTCTAAATACGACTAGATCTTAGGCTGCAAATTCGGAAGCGGTAGGACTTATTGCGTGTCGTCGTTCCGAATATGCGGCCTTATTTTTTATAATAGAAAATCATTGTTTTATAAATCTTTTTTCTAAGTTCTTCTTTCAACATACTAACTAACATAACTAACGAATATAGATAAAGATTAAATAACTAAAACAATAGCAAGAAATCAAAATAAATATTTAGATGTATACTTACTGATCCACTCACAAACAGGTGCCTTGGAGTCAGTGATTGGAAGTCAGGTCAAGGAACGGAAGAGGGTACAGGAGAAACGGGGGAAGGAAGCGGGGCGAGTGGTGAGGAGGCTTGGGGCACTCCATCGTCTGGAGATCTGTCTGATAATCTACCAGACTCCGAGCATGGGACTCTGTCTGTAAGAATCTCTTTAAAATCATTATTCTACAAAAATGTATAACAATAAGACCAAAATCCGCAGTCAACTATCTGCCCTCAAGAAATAACTCAAATAAATGTAACGCTATGGTGCAGTGAATGACATGAATTCATTAGTGAAAATCGTGCCATAGCAAAACTAAAAATGTCACTGAAAAATGTAAATGCAAAATATTATTCTTATTATAAAAAGAATTATTCTTGATTTACTTACCTACAATGTCATGCTGCATGCATGACTTGGTTTTTACTCATGATTTCATGTAACTCATTGTACAATTCATTTAAATTATTTATCAGTACCTACTTTAAAATTAAGTATTTCTATAAGATAATTTTAAAATGTTTTCATCTTTTCAGTCACCAACAAAGTCATCATCATCGTATGCAGGTGATGATGACACAGAACTAATGATGGACGAGCTGCTAATGGCACCAACTATCACCGGACCAACTACCCTTAGACCATTATTACCAAGGTAGACTATGTTATTAATACTAATAATAATGCATTAATACTTAGTAAACATATCATTAATCTGAAACACGTGCATTAGATTCCATTAGAGAACAATAACATTAGCCGGGTGTAGGAGGGTATACTAATGTATTATTGATATATCTTAATAGCGAAAGATCACCAGTCCAAGTATTTCTTGTTACATGTGTTTATTTTGTTCCATTTATAATATTTATTTTAGAAATAGATAAGTATGCAACAAATTAGATTGAGTAAACAGAGTAATAACTGATAGAAAATTTTGACAATTTCGAATGTTATTTTATGTAATTGGATTTAAATATGATAACAAAATTCAAAAAATACTAATATTTAAAATTGTAACGTAGGGATGTTTTCAGGAGAAGATTAGAACCACTGCTTGAGGAAGAATGCTCAGATAGTGGTAGTGAAGAAAACAAGCAAACACCCACCAACTCAGACGACCAGGTGAATATTTAGACTGCTTGTAATATTCGAGGTAACACAAGTACTCAATATATTGCGGCATCAGCTGCAAAAGTACATTACTTACATAAAATATTAATATGTCGCCTATTGATTTAATAATGCTGTCGTAAAGGCTTTGAATTACATCAATTTTATTAAAATTGAATATCAGTTTATATTTCAAGTACCTACTAATACAATTGAACAATTTTAATAAACGATGTAATTTTAGTTGTTGCTGAATGTTCATAAATGTAATAATATTACTAAGCATGCCAATAACAATACAGATGAAGAATGCTAACGGGATGAGCATGCTTGTTGCATGAATCTGATATTATGTTAAAATTATCAATTTTACATACTTGATTCAATTCAGATATCGACATTGCTGTTTAGTGGACCACATTTAGTTTTCCATTGTAAATCCTTGTAATTTTTGTGCCATTTTACGGGCTATCTATAGATTAGAAAGTCGCCCTTCTGACACATTTATATAGCTAGGATTGTGTTCATAATTTCCGACAAGGATTTTCTGCTAGGTACCGTTTTCCGAATCAAAATTCAAAATTGGAATCGGTATTGGTATATTGGCAAATTCCTTTTGTACCGGGTAGATCGTAGCTAGGTTATATCTCACATTGTGACTCGTCCGCTGGTGCGGCGCTTGGCGCAGGACAGCGGGCGTGGCCTCGATGCTGACGACTGTTGCGACGCGCCGCACCTGCCGCCCTCTGCTTCCGAGTCAGGTAAGTGCATATCTAGACGACATCATCTTCGCTACATAGACTCCTCCGACCCCGTACACGTTCAAGTACAATATTTTTTACAGTAAGGCTAATTTCACTTTCGGTATTTATAGACGTCAATGATAGTTTCAGATATTTATATTGTAATACTTACTGTTTTATGTTGACGTGTATCAAAATAAAAAATGTTGCACGATATTTGTATTAAATGGGATGTCAATTAATTCTACACACCACAAAATGTATCACACAAATTACATAATATTCGTATATACGATCATCATTCACATAACATTACTAACAAAGCGTA
This sequence comes from Oegoconia quadripuncta, assembly GCA_949316235.1. Classification (NCBI taxonomy): domain Eukaryota; kingdom Metazoa; phylum Arthropoda; class Insecta; order Lepidoptera; family Autostichidae; genus Oegoconia; species Oegoconia quadripuncta. Next base: position 3,663,945 of record OX438747.1, on the reverse strand, counting down.
CATGTTGACAGCAAAAACGACAGCTTGATTAGAGATGCGAGGTGAGGAGGCGATGGCAGTCTTATACAAATTCTCTAAATCAACACAACCAACAAGTATTAAACAAATGCAAAGGCACGATTGCATGCATAATGGAAAATAATGACACTTTTAAAATTGTTAACTATATCATTTTTATATAACCCCTATTATAATCCTTTGCAACGCTGCATGTATTATGTAGACTTGGCACCCCCTCCCTCCACATTAATGTAGTTATAAACACTAAAATTGATACTGATATTGAAAATATTTGATGCAGTATTAATATTTATTTTATCTTAATGGAGACACATGCGTACCTCACCAGGGACACTTACAAATTTACTATACTTAACCAGTTGACGGATCAGTGTTGACCGTGGGGACTGAAAGTAAATAATTCCGCAGAAGCAGGGGGCGGGGGTGCGGGCGGCGCAGCGGATGCTGGAGAGGGGCCCGGTGGTGGCGCCGCATGCGAGCTGAGCCCAGACCGGACACCAACCAACGAGGTGCCTTCGATGCCCTTACAATATGGTAAGTCTCAAAATATTAAACACCTCAATCGATCATTGGAAAATTGTTTGTTAAAAGTAGGTACCTACTACTACTCAACTTACTGTTTATGATGATAAACATTTAAATATAACCAAATCGTGCGATGACTTCTATAGCTATCAGACCTACCGAGGTTCTACGACGTTATAAAAATAATAATGTCTCTTTCTAATATTTCTTCGTAAGCTCAACATATTTTATCGACAGTTTCAAGAGAGTTTGCGGAGGCGCGTGCCGTTGCTGGTGCAACAGGCCGGCGGGGCTCAGCCAGTTCAGCCAGCACGCCCTCCACACTCGAGCGTACCGCCATACACAACCCCACACCGCACCACCAGCTTTCACCAGGTGAGTAGAATCATAAATAATAGAATCGTAATGCATTGACATAAAAATAAGAATCATGAAAATACGAATTTTGCGGAAAGGGTATACGTTTGGGTCATACTCCATACAATAACATGACCCACCTCCACACCCTCCCACTGCAACTCCTGTAGCCAGGATCAACAGCGGTACAGCGGCAAAGTAAGCGGGTCCTGAGAAAAGACTTTACGCCCCAAATTTATTTAAGACGAAGAAAAAGGGATTTAAAGAAGGAAAAATAAATTATTTCCTCCTCCCCCTTTACAAATGGGAGTGTAGCCAGAGGAAAGCAAAAAACCCTCGTATGAGGTTATAATTAAATGGGAAAAGGGGACTGAGTGAGGCTCAGTCCCTAATGAATATGAATACACCACGGACGGCGCCAAGAGGCAGTGAGGTCTTGGTAAGTAGCTAATCTACTTTTCTACTATTCCATACAATAGTAAAGGGGTAGTAAAATTGTTTGTTTCTCTAGTCACTTTTTTGGAAATTTTACGAGTTTCAATAATATTCTTTTAATTAACTGTACTGAAGAATACTGTAAGAAAAACAAAGAACACTCTGTAGGAACAGTTGAACTATTAATTACAAACAAAACAATTTCCGAATATGATTGAATCATGATTAATGAAGCAAAAATTTCCTATTACTTGAATTTGAAACCATAATGTTTTAGTTTCAATATAATGTGCTATATAATCAACGTGGTCAAACGCTTGCAACAGGTTGTTAACGAGCACAGTCATATCTTATTTTGTTAAATAACAAGGAGCTCTAAAAAGAAAACAAACAATCTATGGTTAAACGAGTCCCACAACAATCATGAGAAGTTAATACAGAAAGAACAACAAGTTACCATAACATCAATGAGAACAGATTCACGTCCGGATATGATATTTTAATATTCAATTTCTCTGGTTTTCCTTACAGCGTCAGACCGGCCACAAGTGGCAGAGGGTTCTTCGCAACAAGAGGAACCGAAACCACAGATACTGGAACGACTCAGTCCTCGAGCGGAGATGAGGCTGGCGCTAGACCAGGGGAAGGACATGCTAGCAGACCAGGAGGCGTCTTGGGTAAATCCTCATCATGCACAGGTGAACATTTAGGACAGGCATAGGCATTCCCTTACAATGTGGTAATATCCACTATACGCAGGCCTTAGTGCAGATTGCTATTCACTATTCACTTACGTGTTAGTGAATCAATCTGCAGAGCAACTATTCTGGAAAACGTGTTTCCCAAATAGTTTATGGTGCACATGAAATTACAATTATTTATTCCCAAACCTCTGAGGGAAGGTAACCCCCATTAATTGAAGGATTGATATGATAGCAGGGTGGCGGGTCCGACCCCTGGTCGTTTCGCGTGGCATGCCAGAGGTCGCTGCTGCGACGCGTGGCGAGCGCAGACGCAGTGACGCTGTGTCGCGCGCAAGCGCGCCGCACCGCCCCGCATACTACTTCGCGCAATTCTGTATATGCTTGGAAACGTGAGTGCCTGCACTTTATAATTCTAAACCGTATTACGATTTAATTTAAGAGCTTTGTGATTCATTACTAGTTACCAACATGTAGTTTTAACACTATCAATGTTGGTTCGATTGAATTAGTAACACTAGATAATTTTATTGAAACTGACAAAAATAAAATAAATAATCACGTCTCTATGTTGTAAGCATTTCCGCTTGAAAAATAATCAATTTTTCGCATGGTAGTTCCAGAAAACGAAACGAAACTTATGGAGATGGAGCAACTGGCACGAGTGGAAGCTCAGACGATGCGTTCGCGGACGCGCTCTCAATGCCAGAACGGGAAGATGTAAGTATACCTCAGGGGTCATATATAGGGCAATAATTATTCCTGTTGCATTTAAATTCTGATCGTCTATATAGCTATTTGCTGTTTGGTATTGAAAATTTGTCTTTTAATGAGTGTTGATAGACTTCACTTTAATTGAAATCGTCTCTATTAGCTATTTACTTACATTAATAATAATAATAATAATTAGTTTATTTATTCATTCTTAATGGTACACAGTTAATGCTTAATGGTACACAGTTAACACAATTGTAATATATATTTAAAACTAAAGTGGGTAGAACTAAAATCTTACATCATGCATGAGAAATTGATGCGACCACTTAAACTGTGAACTTATTTAATTAGTAGTGTACTTTCTAATTATCGTAAGTAATGCTAGTATCTAAACTAGGCCTAGCCTGTACATTATGTTGAACGTTTGTCAGTTTTGATATTACCATAATCTATTTCCAGAATGGGTTTTCTCCGTCGTCGCGCATCATCCGATAGCCCCCGCCGCGAGCCGCTCATTTTGAGCAGCACTACGAGCCGCCCTTTCTCCCCTCGGCGCACGAGCGTGAGCAACAACGGCTATTACAAGATATGCTTTGTCAATGGCTATGTGTGAGCATCGCACGCGCACAAGCTTCTCTGTGCCAATCAGCTGGATTTAAACGTTTGTCAGAAGTTTTTTCGAATAATTTAGAGATTTTAAATTTGCAATAGTCTCAGCTGCACTCGTTATTAGGTCACGTTCATCGAATTTTTGACAGATATTTTTCACGTATCATCATGTAACACAGGGTTTTGATTAACGCTAAAGCTATTGCAGGTTTAAAATATAACTTCGAGAATGGGAGAGTTGGCGGAATATCGATAGGCGTCTGTTTAAAAAATTTGTCACAATAATATTTCTAAAATAATACATAATAATATGATTGGTTACGGATGCATGTGTAAATTTGCATATATTTTTTTTATAATAATAAGTGTTCTATAATTCTTTACTTACTGAAAAAACTTCCTAAGTTTTTCAGACGACATGATAACATAAAATTATTATTAAAATTATTAAGTACCTTGACTTTTATTTTAAAACAGGAATATAACTTTTGTGTATACTTAGATGAACATTAACAGTTAGTCAGTCTTTTTCCAATTATTATTAACTTAAAAATCAACAAAAACTTAGGTTATTAATATTCTCTAAATAAGAATTTTGAAATGGGGAAGAAAATGTTTTTACGTAACTTTCTAGATCTTTGTCTAGTTCTATATTGATTTAGGTAGGCACTCTCAAATGTGGAGCTGGAAATTTGCGCGCAGTAAAAATTATTAGGTAAGGAAATTCTGTAAGATACGAAAAGTAGTGAGATTGTATGTCAAATTTTAGTCACTGTATTGGCCAATGAAATTGCCTTTTGAAAATTTGAATCTTTTAGGATCTAAAATTGTTAATTAAATGTAACATTTTTAGCAAAATATTCCATGTTTTAATGCGGATATTAACTTCGCTTGCGTGTAAAGTATCTACTTAATACCCTACCATTTTGGTAAAATTGTTATTCATCTTGTGATTGTTTTGGCACTAAGAGATCATGTCAATTGTCTACCTTTGCTTATATAATAACACTTAGAATTTAATTGATGTTTAAATCCAGCTTTCAAAGTTACGCAAAATTTATTTTATTTGTTGAACTGATCTGTCCATTTTGATTCGAACGAGTGTTTTCGAAAATATATTTTTAATAAAAATTCATTGCGCTTTTCATTCTTCATCCTGCAGCTTCGCTAATTCCCTTTCCAATTTTCATTTTGATCCTGACCACTTCTCATTGCTATACGATGAGTTAGGTTTTATATGTTGTTGTTTTTAACTGATTTCTTATCACATTTCACTGAAACTGGTATTTTGTTCGAAAATGCATATACCAGCAAGTTTTTGGTGTCACTTCTCTCACTACAGCAAGTTCCACCTACCTAGTTTCACTTAGTTCACATGACTTTCACTTTAATTTAAAACTTTTGGTCAGACGTAGATAAATACTTACGTACATATATCTGCCTTATACATCATTCCTTTAAAAGGCCTTAGAAGATTTCCTTATAATCAACGTCCGACGAAAAGTAAAATTGACTTCTTTTGAAATTGTGATATATAAGTACCTATATTATACTGTTCTTGCAGGAGAAACAGTTGGACAAAAGATTCTGGAAACAAGTGACTAGAAGACGTCAATCTCTTGGCTCCATCAGCCAAATATAATATTGCGGACCTAAAATGTTTATAATAGTTAAAACAGAAAGCTAAAAGTGTTCATGTCTATAAAGCTACCTAATTGTAAAAATTAGGGGCCATTGCTGTAGACTGTAAATTATAGATAGGTAGTTGTGCTTGTATTTATTCTCACTCATCGTGCTGATGATGAAATTGTGATGGACCAGGAAGTATTAAATGACGTCACGTATCAAATGGAATCCAGGGCAAAACATTTTTTTGTAAATACTTTCAAAAATCATCATAAACAGTATAAGCTAAATATTATTATTATTACTACTGAAGAATATATTAAAATACAAATGAAGGATGCCAAAAGTTGCCGGAGTGTCATTGTAAGAAATGCCAAAATACTGACGAAAGGGACCTGTGGACTTACTTCATATCCTAGATAGACGAATCCAATATATTATATAGAGTTATCTGTCACTGATAATTTATGAATAGAGACTCTAGTAAATAAAAAATCAAGTGTTAGATTTAATGTTCAATGTAAATATTTTCAAAGTGCGGTTTAAAGTTTCTCAAAAGTAGTCATTATATGTATAACAACATACAGTAAAATAATATAAGTACCTAGAGGGGAATAAGCAAGCTTGTTAGATTTGAAAAATATTTGATAGCTATCTATCATGTGAATGATGCTGTTAATACTTGAAAATATGTAAATTTGTTTAAATAGATGTCTATGTTGTATGAAAGTGTTTCAGTCTTGTTGTATTTTGATGCAATGTATGTAGATAGTCAATCGCCTGTATTAGTATACCTATGACAGTCGACAAACTGCAAAAATATTTCTTCATTAGTAAATATTACGTTATTAGCAAATAGTCAGTGAAACTGGCAGATGATATTCCGTTATGAATAATATTTCGCTTGCGGCTCCACCCCAGTGGGATTACTTTGGTGATTTCCCTAAATTTGTTTGAAATTTCGGGATAATAGTATAGACGGAAAATTAATCGATAGCGGGGGCAGAGATGCGGGGAGAGTGGCAAAGTGACAGTCGATAATGTCAAGGTAGTATGTAGATAGAAACAAACATACGTAAAATTAAGTACTGACATTTTTGAAGCTGTCGGCTGTCATTTGTTAATGCAGATGCATATCCAGCTACTTTAGTAATAGGTCCAGATTCTATATTTATTTCTTTCTGGATCAAAACGTAGAATATTTTACAACAGTGATTAATGGCACAGGACGAGTGACACAGATTAAAATGGACTGATTTTTTGGTTCCTAAAGCCGAAACTCCAAAAGCATGTCCCTTATTGTAATAGTAATTGAAATTAATGTTTTTAAGTCGTATCATTTACTTTTCAGAGTCTGACCATAATAATTTTGTATCTATGTATTATTGAATCAGCTCTTTGCATAAATATTTCTTTTTCATCCACTTATTGAATTTAACGTCCATTTTAAAATCTTTTAAATATAATAAAGCTTAATCCTTAAGTCGCAGTTTGAATAATTTTAGATGAATCTTATGAAAATGATAATTTATAAAATATGTAAACTTAAATTTGTGGCATCTTCAATTGAATGTCAATGTTCAAATTACTTCAAGAATTTTGTAGCTAAACCTTTTAATGAATTCAAAATCGTCGAATTTATTAATTTTATCACTTTTACTTTTTGTATTATACTTACTTGTAAATCTTTCTTTTTAAAAACATTGAAATAAAATTGTAAAATTTTATGACGCCTCTCTTTTATTTCCCGATAGTTTTGTCCTAAGTTTTGTAAATATAAAATAGATATGAAATATTTCAATGTGTCCAAATTATTCAAAGGTGCAACTATTATTATAATAACCATTCGTTGATTACACTTGTGGTGACGGGAAAATTCATGAAGAAGAAAAAATACGGCAAAATAAAATATTTATTAGCTTCATGGATAATATTTCTTTCTTTCTCCTAAATTTTACTCGGGTGTTCCCGTCAAAATCCGCAGTCTGCTCTTAGAATCAAAGTGCATTATTGTACTTAAGTCATATCAGAAGAATGATAGTGTTGTGCAAGGAGATTGAGAAAAAAAGGCAAATTATTTGTTAAGGTACGTATATTGATTAAAAAAAAATCAAAAATAAAGTAATATCAATCAATATAAATCAGGTTGTACAAATCTACATACACACTTATTCAAACTCGCATTATTTTATTAATATAAAAATAATTTTCTCGCTTAGCACCACTTGATTATTCTCATTTTAAAATTAAAAATTATCTCTTAACTGGAGACGAGGAGATCCAACACTATATTAAAATTGGGATCACAATAATATTACGGTGGCTCCCATAAGTTTTGTAATCAGTGGTCCAATTTGTCAACACCAAAATATATCGTAATTCATCAATTTGATTAGTATTTGTTGATAACCAAAAGCGCATCCCTTTTTTAAGGAAATGACGTTAGACATATTATGACAACAGTTGTATGCTTTTGCTTTAAACGCTGTATTATTAGCGCCACATAGTAACACATGCCAATCTCGATGACAAGGCAGGAGTATACTTAATGCTTAAATGAACTTACTAATGTATTAATAATATTACTTAAAATTCTTAAAAAAATTGAATTTAAATTACGAACAGATTGATTGATTAGTTATTATTGACGTATTTAAAAAAAGTTTTAGTCTACTGCTCGAGAAAGTCAAGCAAATGATTTTCGTTTTCTTGTCTATTTAGTTTCAAATTCTCTCTGTTCATAAGATATTCCCACTAGATTCATTAATTATGTTAGATATGGGAGCCACGGAACAATCCTCTCGACGTATCTCCAATGAAGAATCACCTTACAACCTTTAGTTGAGCACACATTCACAATACCTTCTCCCGATTATCCTAAACTTACATAGCAATCAAGGCAAGAAAGTATACTCAATAAAAATTAAACCATCTATTTAGTTAATCAGACTAATGAGCGTTTAATTTTTCTATCTGTACAGGCCAAAATATAAGAGCTACCAAATCATTATCTATTATTATTTGTTCCGCAGTGATTTAAATTAAATATGAAGATGAATTATTTAGGATCGTACAATAAAGCGTACCTACGTTTGATATCGAACTTCAGTTGTCACTTAATGGAACATTTTATAGAAAATAGAAAATAGAAAATACTTCTAATAAGAAGTGTTAACTCAAATTCGATCTCCAGATACTATTTTATATGAAAACTAACTCAAGTTCGATGTAAATCCAGCAATTGTTTTATTTCATCATCATATTATCTAAACCATCACACATTTGTTTAGATGAGAAAAAATTACTTGTGTAATTTGAGTTCGATAAATTTAAAATTATTAGAATAATAATTTAAAAAATTATTGGATACGTCTTGCCTCAACTGCTAGGTTTTTTAGTAAACATCCCGTTTGTAACTTAGCATCTAATATTATTTATTTACAACTAAAATAATAGATTTATCTAGCTAAGACACTGGCAGCAAAATACAAGCTCATATTAGTAAACCACTAGTTATTTTAGAAATTATATAAAGGTGGTCGAATTTTTTGTCTAACATTTAACAAATAATTAATTTTTGGCTGACCTCGTATAAACTTTATCAGAGTGCGTTTTAAATTATACTTTTTAAATCAGGTTTTCAACTTATTTTTTATAGTAAAAAGTAGGCTAAGTTCGTTATCAATCAGTGCAGGCAAATAATGCAAACTTTGAATATGATTATGATTTTTTTTTTATGATTTTCATATTCATTCCAAATATGTCAAGTCAATGTAAGTGACAATTTCTGATAACTAACGCTACTTACTTTATTTATTTGTATTATTACAATAAAAAAGGATAAGCCGGCCATTTTGGTTATGTCCCCTAATATTAACTTGACATGTGTGTATTAGATGCAACGTGATAGGTTCTCAACCTTAAATCAAAAGAGTTAAAGCGCTTCCAAATTAGTTGCGGATATTTTAAAATTTAAGTGTACATTAAAATTACTTAGTACAATTAAGCAAAACATTTTAATTAAAAATGAAGTACTTGCTGTTTTAGCTCTTTACTTTATCAGACGAGATCAATCAAGTTTGAATGGGAAAACGACGACGGTTTATTTTTATCATTTAGTATTTTTCAACAGTATGGTTTGATTAAAGTCATTAGATATTAACTAAACTGTGATTATTAAATTCTTGCTCAGTGTAATTACTTTTATGCATCTCTTAAACCACGGCGTCATATATATTTGACAGCAGCCATTATTTAACTCATGTGTCTGCTTAGTCTGATAGATGACGATATATAATACCGAGCGTAAAATATCCGTCTCTAATTTGGTGGCATCCTATATAAACCGTGCTAATTTAGTGGCTGTTAGAAAAACCAGCTGTTCCTTACAAAAGATCGATGCGTACCTACCCGATGTAGGTACACTGGTTTTTTGTTTTGAAATGTACTGAGATTGATCACATTAACGGGAATGGAAATAATAATAAATAAGTAATAAATATTTGGACACTTATACCCATTATCTAGTCCCAAACTACACTACGGATAAACATACATAAGTATTTATATAATATAAATGGACCCGCAACCATAGGTTTCCAAGACAGAGTCGATCGCTCGTGATTCATAGCAGATTTTACTTATTAGGTGAGATTGTGGTCAAACGCGTATCTAGTCCATAAAAAAAATTTCAACAAAACAGCCACTGAACTAGCATTTAACGCCTTTTACACTTATTTAATAATAATATAATATACAAGCAACACATTACAGGTACAATATAATATCATATAGGAATAACTGTGTGTTAAAAAGCAATAATAAGACATTTATTTTGGCACAATGTTAGTTTAAATTAAAATAATTATAAATTTGCATGACATTTAAAATTCTATCTTACATTTAAAATTGACCTTTGTAATGGTAAATTGTTTTATATCGCTTCGGTGTGATAGATACCAAATTATAAGAGAAACGTCTAAACAGCTGTATGAACAACCACTTAGGTACGAATGTACTTGTACAAGCATAAATTATTTCTAAACAAAGCGAGGCTGATGCGCCATTGTTGTAACAAACAAAAACTTTTTAAAATAAAAAGTGTCCATTATTATATTTTAATGGTCTTTCCATATAGTCCAGTAAGGATACACTTAACTTTCTACAATTTTAAAAGCCGTCATTTTTTGCACATGGATAGAGTACTCATCAATGATTGAATAAAAAAAAATCTAACAAATTGGTAGCTTGCTTTAGATATAATATAGCTATTTAGTAATAAAACATAGACTATATGATTAAAATTACCACTGTGAATTACATTGCGTCGGAGAATATACTTAGAACTCCTGTAGTTGTTTTGAAATAAATCGATCAATAACTTCTTTACATTTATGAAAAAATTTTCACGGAGCGCAAGTGTCACAACTCAATATAAACTATTTTTAGAAAATATAAAGTAACCATTCATTAATTTTTTAGAAAATTGTTTCAGGAGATCTTAGCGTCTTAACGCAAGCTACAGAATTGTTAGAAAACATTTTTATTTGATTACTGATGGGTATCTTTCAACAAAAAATCATAAAAGTGATGACGAAAAAATCATAAAAGTGATGACGAAAAAATCATAAAAGTGATGACGAAAAAATCGCCCGATTTTCGGTCCTACCAACAGTCGGTCGTGGGCGGGCACACGTAATTGGAATCAACTATAGGGCTGCTATTTATTTAATATTTTATACGTTATCTGTATTTTATTTACTGTAAAATCGAGATTTGTTTGTTCATAATTAATAATGAAATATTATAATATAAAATAATAATTTTGTAATATAAAAACCTTTTTTTAAAAAGAGCGACCTCTCGAGTTTCTTGCTTGTTCTTCTCAGGGGAAAATTGCCTTTTGAACAAGCAGTAGCTTTAAAAATGTAAAATCTGACTATTTTAAGTGTACCCTGTGTACCTACAAAATAAAGCATTTTTTGATTTTGATTTTGATTTGATTTCATAATAAACTAAATGTCATCTGGTTAAGGCCTCGCAAGCCTTGTTGGTTAGAAGGCAGGATATTCGTCTGGCGAATTTCATTCTACACTCATATTAGTTATTCTTGCCTTATTTCTCGTTGTAGAACATACCATCACAATTCGTTTTACATTTGGTACCTAAAGCTCGACAAATAGATACACATTTAAACTATCTCTATTATGTCACAATAACAGGTATACTAGTTACGATTGGACGGAATCTGTTTCACTTAAATCATAGACATGGAAGTTTACGTAACACTTATTATCAAACGGCAGTGAGAATTATCACTTATCCCTTGAGCTTGACTAACGATTTATATAAATTCATTATTTCATGTACGCAATGTACCAGTGTAACTTTCTTACAACCTTAGTGAATTAATTTGGAAAATTTACACTTTGTCAACGCTTAATTATATTATTTTTTCCACGTATATTTTTATAATTGTTTTTCGGCCGTTAATTTTCAAACTATTCACGCCACTCCCTCGACGCTTGGAATGTGCGTACCTCTGACGATGTGAAAGTGCTGAGACCTTGGGGACCTAGAAATAAAAATATATGAAATATAATGTACTGTATATGCAAACCTCACAATTTACGATCCATTTTCAGGATTGCTAAACGAAAATCTTGGGAATATTAATTTACCTATCTACATTGATAATCTCATTTTGATAAAACATTTGTACCTAAATAATAATGGTCCTCCTGGAATACCTAAATCATTATGTAGACATAGACATGGACATATATTTATTTGACGCCACACTATAGCAACAACAATATTATTAAAAACAAGAAAATTATCACAATATACAGAAACAGATTTTGAAATGCGGTCAAATGACTTTGACATCATTTTGCCTATTACATTTGTCGCATACGACCTCATTGTCACAGGTGGTAATTAAGAGGATTTATTCTGTCCAGTGGCGCCCTCATTGGATAAATTAAGATTTTGTTTTAAATACAGAATAAAGTCCGTAAAGCTACCCATTACGTGGCTCCTAACTACTTAGCTTGCCCTTCAAAAAAAAAAAACAAAAAAAAAAAAACAATAATAGTATAAATGATGAAACCTGTAATTTGCCTTATTTTTTGTATTCGTACTTGGTAATATTTATGCACCTGTAACGGTGTTGGTTTCTTTAATAAATAAATAAATAAATCAAAATAAATAAATAAAAAAAATCGCTCTGACCTGCACTCGAGAAGCCTAAAAACTATACCTAAATAACTTTAATTACGGTTATATTCAAAAAAAACAATAGTCGAGAAGCCTAAAAGCCAGTTGTAAATAATATCCAAATAGCTTTGATTCCAAATCCAGAATTCACGATTATAAAAAAAAGAGGTCGCTATTATCCATAATTTAAAATTCTCCAAATAACTGTAATTAAAGCCATTTATTGCAGATCAGAGCAATATTTTAGATTTACGCTAGATTTAAAAAGAAATGAGGGCGTGGCTAGACGGATTAAGCCCAGTTAATTAGTTACCAATGCATCGGCTTATGTACGACTATTATGTATAGCTCATGTCCTTGTTATTTTGATAATTCTTTCGCTGACATTATCATAAATGCTTGGAAAGGTTCAGCGTAACATTTAATTAAGACTAAAAAGTAATACTTAATGAAACAAAGAACCGACTCTAAAAAGTCGAAGCTGCTACGAAGTCAGTTCGTTATACACTTTTATAATATTCTATCGTTACCTCTGATTCTACGGCCGGGGGTGGGTGTGACGTCACCTTCAGGCGCAGTCCACTGTTCCACGACCTCTGTAGCGGAGCGTGCGAGAGACGGTTGACTGACTGAGCGATGCAGCGAGTGCCGTGACCAGGATCTGTGTTTAACAAATAAATAAATTCCGTGATGATAGGTTTGCATGGAAGAGATTGCTGTTAGCGATAAGGCCGACTAATTTGTAGTTTCTATAAGATATTTAAATGTACCTTCCTCATTTAAACAATAAAGGTATTTGATTGATAAATATTTCGGACACTTACACCAATCAACTAGTCCCAAACTAAGCAAAGCTTGTGCTATGGATACCAAATAAAGGATAAACATACATAAATATCCAAGAGTCGGGAATAAATGTTCGTATTCATCACACAAACATTTACACCTCACGGGATTCGAACCCGCAACCGTTGGTTTCACTGGCAGGGTCACTATCCACTACACCAATCGGCTGTCTAAATAAATAGAAGAAATAAGATCGAGATATCTGTTAACATAAATTGACGACGTGTTTGGTGTAGTGGTTAGAAACACTGCTACTATACCAAAAGGTCGCGGGTTCGAATCCCGCTAGGGGCATGTTTGTATGATGAATACAGACATGTGTTCCCGATTTATGGATGTTTTTCATTTATAATTTATTTACAAAAAAAAATATATTTGTGTAGTTTTGTGTAGTTTATGTACCATCTGGTATCCATAACACAAGCCTAGTTGCTTACTGTGGACCTAGATGGCGCTAGATGGAGATTTATTTATTTATAAATATAAAGTTAGCAAATCCTTTATGGGTCAAGGGGGTGTCCTTTAATTGGCATAATCTAATTGCCCTAATATAAATCCGCATAACAGACTTGGCATAACGCAAATGCGCATATATGAAATCCGCCTAATAATAAAATCACATAATACAAAAACTGCATAATAATAAAACTGCATAATATAAATGTGCATATCATTATCTAGTATAACTTTAATATTTATAAAATCAATTTACATAACATATTACCGAGTACCCATACATAGTTATTTAAGGCTGTATAAACCTTGCTCATCATATTATGGCGAGCGAGCAAGATGGGTCGGAGCACCCCGACACTGTTGGTTAGGTTGAGAAGGTTAAGCTGGGAGCGAAGCGAAGCTTCGCCTCCCGCCTTAGCCTTCGATGTTAAGTTGAACGTATAATATAAAAATAGAAGCTTTATTTTAAAACAAATGACTTACTAGGTATAATGTACGTTAGTCATTATTAGCTATGCATTAATATAAAAGCTTTACTTGTCTCTCACAATTTATTTTGAATTTTTCATGAGTATGAAAACTAACATTTTGTTATTGTTATGAATATTAATATTATGCACATAAGATTATGCGTTCGCATTTTATAAAAATTAAGATTATGCGGTTTTAAAATTATGCGGATTATGTTATGCGAGTTAAAAATAGGAGTATTTAATGTATGCGTGTTAATATAGACCCGGGTCAAGGTACAAATTTTTACTAGAAGATTTCTGCTGAAATCCAAGACTTGTCCTTTGATATCGTTCTTTTATATGAAATTCAGGTTTATACTCTTATTTTAATCAGACCTCAAAATCTTTGAAATATCTACTTACGGGTTGTCTACGTCGCTATCATCGTCGTAGTACCGCCCAAGCTGTGTACCGCCCGACACTTCAGAATGCGTATCAGCCTGCTCCCGCGCATAGTCCACCATCATTTCTGACATTGACCTGCAAACAAATAGACTGATTATGTATTGATTGATCAACAAATTCGCGAAGCTAAAAACAGTTCTATCCTTCATATTAACGCATCAAATAAACGATATTCTTGTTTGGTTTCACAAGAAGGTGTTTCATCATAAATACAATAATTTTTAAACGTCAGTAATTGTAAAAGGCGACTAAGAGATCAATAGCTTAACAGGAAGGTCCAATACGAAGCACCCAATAGTCTGCAATCGCCAACCCGCCTGCCCAGGGTGGCGATTAGGCTGTCAAACCGACCTTTAGGAAAGTGTAATTCACAATATGTCTTGGGTGTGACACAACGACCAATTATCCCTAAAAAACAAATTTCTAAAAATGGTGTCTAGGAACTGTGGCAATATTCCTCATAGTTTTCAGGTTTACAGTTAATCGAAGATTATCGCATTAATTGACGTAGTTTAACCCTAACCATGATCAGGCCAATGAGACTACGCAGAAATCTACAATTACTAATGTTTCTAGAACTCACTCGTTTTTCATCTTTTTGCCATGAGCAATTTGTTATTACAAAAGCAGAACTAGGCAAACTGCGCATCAAGAGCATTAGTTAGAGTTGACATAATATGTCAACCCTAATTTTCATGATTATTATGATGAAATTTTATGAAAACTTTTAGATCGCTAACCATTCCAAAACAGTGGCACATCGGTAATATATTACAGCATTTCCGGGCTTTTTGGCGGGATCTCGGCGAGTGAAGTTGCATTTTTCTTTATAATTCTTATAATTTGTGCATTCTGACTTTTGAAGCTTAATAATGGCAGGATATTGTGCAGCAAAAGTTAGTGCTGGTGTACATGTGAAGGGAAGTGTAAATTAAAGTGCGTAACGGAGCTTTCGGGTTCCCACAAGAAGCCGCCAAAATCTTTTGTAAAGCATTCTGCCACTTTACTGAACAATGACTTGACTGTGACTAGACTCTGTATACGCCAAGTATACGACGAATTACTTGTTTTGACTAAGACTGACTTATAAACTGAATAAATAAGAGAAATAAGACATGGCTGGATGGGCTTGATCCCTTTGCCTTCTCCGAGAGGAGAGAATATAACGAAAAAAAAATAAGGCATTTCCCGCAATGTAAGTCGTTGAGTCCCACCTAGTATATAAACAGATCATTATCATCAACAGCTTTACACGTCCGCACTGTCGGGGCACAGCCTCCTCTCACACAGGAGGGTATGGGCCATAATCCTTCACGGGGGCCCAGTGCAGATTGGTGCATTTGTGTCAGACCAGTGACCTGACAGTCAATATTTTTAAGCCGCCACTGTAGGCCACCTCTTGGCTTAACGGCTGCCTTCAATGGAAAACAATGTATTTTACCTGTCTTCCGAAGCACGGAAACACTCGTATTAAAATAGCACCAGACATTGCTTAACTTCGCTAATCGAAAACGAATAGCCAATACGACTGTGCCACGACTGCTCCATTGCGCCACGAGTATGAACAGATCACAAATGGGTAAATGGTGTCTGGATAAAAGTGTCAATTGTCATACTTATCGCGTCATCTTACCTCATATCGACATGGTCACTGCGGTAGGAGGACCTGCGCGAGCGCTGAGGGTCTCGGAGCGACGTCGCGTCACTGTCGTACTCATATAGAGTGGGTAGAGAGCTTCGTCGAGACCTGGAGTCCCATTCGGTCTTCTTGCGGTAACGGTTCTGATGAAAATAAAGGTTAGATTCAGAATCTTCAAAAGGGCTTTATGGCTAAATCTCTAAAGCGCACTTTAGCGCGGCGATCTCTGTATTATTTTTAATATTCTTTTTTTGTTAGAATTATTTGGAAAACTGGCTTTTTTTATACTTGACCTCAATCACACCTGATGTTAAGTGAAGATGAGGTCGAAGGTGGAAGCATACTGACCCGGAAACCCCAACACATTTGGGGGACTGGCTATCTTATGTCTGACAACCGGAACACAACAATGCTATTAACATTGCTGCTTGGCGGCAGATTTAGATAAGATGGTGGTAGCTAGCCAGGCGGACATTTAAAATGCCCTACCACCAACCAAACCGAGTACTTAAACATGTACCTGCTGCTTGGCGGCAGACTTACACATAACAGTGATAAGCCAGGCGGACATTCAAAAAATCAAACGCTACCTACCAATAAAACGCTTACTAAGCGATAACGTTATTTCAAGCCTAAATATTTGATAGAAGCGAACTCGAGTTTCGGTAGGGAATCAGTTTCTATGAAGGACACTCCCACGTTCTGGTGACGACTGTCGTGATCACCTAGCGGTGGATGCGATAGCTTGGGGCGAGCGCAGCCCCTAACCCGCTAATTGGATCTCAAATAATTATTACGCCACCAGGTAAAACTGCAAAGTTAGGTTTAAAATAAGGTTATCGCTTAATAAGCTTTTTATTGGTACGTAAAACGTTAAATCCTACTAATAAAGGCGAATGTTTGGATGTTTGTTTATTTGTCACTCACGACGAAACGGATGAACGGATTTGGATTGAATTTGGTACATACCCTGGATCAAAACATAGGATATTTTTTACCCCGATACAGTGACAGTTCCCGCGGGATAGACAAATTTCCGCGACAAAGTTATACCACGCAGGCGACCGCCGGGCGGAAGCTAGTCCTTCATAAATATGTACGACGCTGGAAATCGAAATCGCTAGTTAATGAACTATGGACTCCAAATTGCGTCATTTCATTTGCAATCTAAACGTAAACAGTCTAAAGTTCATAAAACATTTCGATTTCCAGCGGGGTACATATTTATTAAGGACTAGCTCCCGCCCGCGGTCGGCAGCGTGGAATAACTATGTCGCGGAAATTTGTCTATCCCGCGGGAACTGTCACTTTATCGAGGTAAAAAATATCCTATGTTTTGATCCAGGGTATTAAGGAAAGGCAGGGCGCGGTCAAGTATAAAACACTATATTTATTAATATTTTAACCAAAAGCACAATTTGCACGCCCGTCAGGTCGCCGTCCCGTCATCGACCGTCCTTTGTCCAGTCTTCTTCCGTTTCTGTCATAGATTAGTCAGCCAGCATCAGCCAGGTCCAAGAAGTCCACAACACAGGGTATGTACCAAACTCAAACCAAATCCGTTCATACGTTTCGTCGTGAGCAACAAATAAAAAGGCCATTGGGTCACAATCCTTCCCTACTCGTGGTCACAACTCACCTTGGGTTTGTCGGGCGGTGGGGCGAGGATGCGGATGATGACCTCCCACTTGTGCGGCGCGTAGAGCGGCGCGAAGCGGTGGTCGTGCGCGACGCGCGTGAACTCGTCGCGCGTGCTGGAGCGCGCGAGCTCGCGCCGGAGCGTGCTCTCGTGGGAGATCAGCTCGCGCCAGCGGAGACGCTCCTCGCGCGTCAGCCGGAGGGAGCGCTCCGTGTCCATCAGCACCTGCGGAAAAGTGGCGCCTTAGGAATACGTAATCGGGCTATAGAAATTTCCTGATAACTTTTCAATTTTTTTTTATGCACAACGGGTTGGTACTTGACCTCAATCACACCTGATGTTAAGTGAAATTGAGGTCGAAGGTGGAAGCGTACTGACCCGGAAACCCCAACACACTTGGGGGACTGGCTATCTTATCTCTAACAACCGGAACACAACAATGCTTAACATTGCTGCTTGGCGGCAGATTTAGATATAGATAAGATGGTGGTAGCCATCCAGGTGGACATTTAAAATACCCTACCACCAACCAAATTTCCTGATAACTTTTCAAGATAGCGATCAAAAGCGGATTTTACTGCATTCAGTGCATTAATATACCGATTTCTTTATTGTTTTTTATGTGTAGTGAACCAATAAAATTAATCCAAAGTTAAATCATAAAAGTTATAGGCACTAATCGAAAGATACAATACAAAGTCACTTTATTCCTCATCACTAAAAGTAATCTCTTCCACGCAATCTTTGGGTATAAGGACAATACATTTGAAATAGGCAGATGTGCAGAAAATGTGTTTGCCATCTAATTGTCGGTGTCGCAAGGTGGGGTCAAAAAGGTCTCCAACTCAGCATGAGTAGTAGCCATAGTATTCAGTTCGCTAGAACTGACTTTCAATGGATGACAGATGAAAAGTGTCTTCCTCCTTAACTGACCTCATCCTGAGCCTCAGTCTTCAGCACCCTGGTCAGCACACTCCAGTTGGGAGGTACCGGTGGGGCCGGGTTAGGTTCTGGCACATCCTCGTCATCTTCTTCCCTGTAGAGAGGGTTACGGGCGGGTGGCAGTTCCGGCAGTAGCGGCAGATCCGTGGGGGATGACGGTGAGTGGTACACGTGGCCTGTTTGCTTGATCAATTCGGGGGAGAAGAGGTCGGGACCGCCTTTACCTGATGATAAAGTAGATTGACATTGACGTATACAACCTCATGGCTTAAGCTGGCTGGGGCGACTGGTGGAGATTAAACTCGTTACTATTCTTCTGGTTTTTAAGGCTGATAAAGAAGCACAGTAAGTAAATTGGCAGATATACACACATAAGTATCAATTGAGTTTTTTCACCGTAAGGAACAAAATATTAGGTATTGTATTGTATGTGTGTGTGGCTGTTGCAGGTCATCGGAGACCTGTATCACTGCGACCATTGCCGATCTATTGTGATCGCCACTAACCTACAGTTCGTTGCTCAGGTTTGCCTCTTTGAGGAATTGGATAAGTTTCCTGGCACCGATGGTTTTTATCTCATCCGGGTGTAATAAGTGGCTGCCCAGGTGGATATTGCGTTTACGCATTAGCGGGCCACATTCACACAGCAGATGTGCAGGTGTTTCCTCTGCGAGGAGGCAAAGTCTGCACATTCCTGTTTCTCGGAGCCCTATGTTGAACATGTGTTTGCTCAGATAGCCATTACAGATCAGCTCATGACAGACAGACATATTAGGTAAGTAAAATAGAAGTTATTGGCATAAGTAGTTTTTTTTTTTTTTTCAAAAACGCACAAACCGGCCGAAGATTGATATGCGACTAGTGTGATTCGTGGGGTTCATATCATGCTAAATCTATTTGGATCTCATATTTTCTCTAAGTTTTCTTTATTTATTTAATTTATTGATGTAATTATATCGAGTAGGCTACAAACACGACCGTCAAATGACACAATTAACGCTACATTTGATGATGGTTTTGGAAAAAAAAAACTACCTGTTATACGAATACCTTCTATTTCACTTACCTGATTTATGCCCTATTTTTTGCTTACGGTAAAAAAAACTCATCCGGTATAGTTTCCACATGCAGCACAGCACAACGCGTAGCCAAGTGTACTCCACTTGGTTTTTTTTTTTTTTTTTTTTTTATGTACAACG
This sequence comes from Oegoconia quadripuncta, assembly GCA_949316235.1. Taxonomy (NCBI): domain Eukaryota; kingdom Metazoa; phylum Arthropoda; class Insecta; order Lepidoptera; family Autostichidae; genus Oegoconia; species Oegoconia quadripuncta. Next base: position 3,644,098 of record OX438747.1, on the reverse strand, counting down.
GGTTGGTACTTGACCTCAATCACACCTGATGTTAAGTGAAGATGACGTCGAAAATGGAAGCGTACTGACCCGGAAACCCCAACACATTTGGGGGACTGGCTATCTTATCTCTGACAACCGGAACACGACAATGCTATTAACATTGCTGCTTGGCGGCAGATTTAGATAAGATGGTGGTAGCTAGCCAGGCGGACATTTAAAATGCCCTACCACCAACCAAACCGAGTACTTGAACATGTACCCCGCTGGGGATCGAACCCGCGACCTCCGAATCGTAAACCCAATGTTGTTTACATTGAGCCACGAAGGCGGTTAATTTCAATTCAACTTGTTTATTTCATTCTCACAGGTAAAGATTCGACTCAGTCTGATATTGAGCAAATGGCTGTTATGTTTTACTTGTAAATCCCGTCTCTCATAAAATCATTCCTCCCTGACTATAAAACTAGGATCGACAGAGGTACTGGACTGGAAAGTATCTCAAGGGATAGTATCATCATTTTCAGTGATATCAATTAACTGTGATATTGGTGAAACTTAAGAATAACCAATGTAAATTCTTCTAAAGCGGGAGTAATAACGACACATTCCCGTTACATGAATCCCAATGCACGCTGTTGTGAACGAAATTGTCCTAATGCGCTTATAGTATAGCGTATTTCCGCATCGTCACGTTGAACTGTGACTTACATATACTTCTGAGGTGGAAGTGACAGCGACACTTTTCGACATCAACCTCACTCCCGACCACAGATTACCCCCAATAGATACCGCATACAGGGCCTACGGCGCGCGCCACTCATCTATGATTTTGCACTGATGTAAATAATTACTTGATTAAGCCACTTCAGTACCGACCAAGTATGGGATCTGTGTGCACGTAATTTTAAATAACTTTCTTACGTATTTTTTGAGCTTTGAATTACTGAAAAATGTCAACCTGTGTCGTAAAATGGTGTGGAAAGAACTCGAGGACGTCCAGCTTCAAGAAGGATAACATTACTTTCCATCGGTAAGTAAAATTATTATTTATTTTATATTTCGCGGAGATCGAGTTATAATGGACATAAAACGGTTGCAGATGAAAAATTTTAGCTCGCGTTGATGTCTTTCTTGAATGATCCCTTTCTCTCATTACTATAATTACTATGTTCATCTCTTTTTGTCATTGGCGCGTGTAACGCTAGTGTAGTAAGTCGGATGGGTCTGATCGCTATCGATATTCTACTTGTAAAATAAATTAAGGCTAGGATGAAAGTGGTCGATCGAAAGTATTTCAAGCTTTTATTTAGTTTCATTCACCTATCCCGGTGGTGTTTGTCTGTGTTATATAAAATCATACAAGTTACATTTGATACATTTCCTGGTATTCGATTGAGTTAGAACTTGGTATATAGGTACATATACAGCCTGTTTCACATCCCCTAATGCCGAAAGGGGATGATTCTACCCATCAATATGAACAACTTTTACTACGGGACCATCGAATTCGCGAAAAAAAAATTAGCTGTTGCATACATTTTTGTCGAGTAGGTATGAACTTTTTCTATGGAACAGTAGATTTTTTTTCGCGAATTCGAAGTTGGTCCCATAGTAAAAGTTGTTCATATTGATGGGTAGAATCATCCCCTTTCGGCATTAGGGGGACCTAGGAAACAGGCTGTAGAATAGAATGTAATAATAGAAAGCGATGACAATGTTATTGCATTGTCAATTGTGTCAGCAACATGATGCTGTTCCCAGAATTGTCTCCGTTAATAGACCTCGACACGCCAGCGATTTGATCTTTGAGGTCACTTTTCGTGTTCATGTATTAATTGTATGATTTTTTTACGCCAATTTTGTTTTGGGTGTTCACGTACTTAATCGAACGTGGTGAAAATAAAATCGTACGATTAATACAATGAACACGAAAAGTGACCTCAAAGATCAAGTCGCTGGCGTCCCCCCATCAAAATGTTTAATTAATTATTAGGCCACAAACTAAACGACAACTGACAGCAAACGGCGGCGGTGGCGGTCTAATGCTAGGTTTATTGTTCTCGACGAGTGGGTAGATCGCGCAACTGTCATCGCTACCATCGAGAATAGTTACATATAAAATGCATTCGATCAAATCGCGGGCGCCGACTTCCTCGTCATCGCCGCCACTATCGCTTCCCTACCTGCTGTCGGTTGTCCAGTTTGTGGCCTTAAGGCTCGTTCAGGGAAACGGGGCAATGCACAACGCGTGGAGCCACGCGTCGCCCAGTCAAATTAAACCTAATGCTATTATATGTGAGCGTTCATGAGCTGGTCGCTCGCTACGTGCGATATGAACCCTCTCATAGTATAGCATTTGTTTTATTTGCCCCGCGTCTCCCTGAATTATCCCAAAGAATGAATTCGCACGAATGTACGAATTTGCGAGTCGACGCTCGGTCTCCTTTCGCACCGTCCTCTGTGACACTCGATCTTTTAGACTCTACGCCTATGTGAATAGATTCTATAATTTTAAAACATTGACGCACGAAATAGCGCTCAGTGTGAATTCGACCCCAAATCGACCCTATCCTTTTATAATATACTTAATCGTGTAAAAAAATATCGACATTTTTTATTACACAGTCACATCACTACGGAGTAGTGTAACCTTGACATAGCCAATCACGTCGCATTTGTTTCGTCTCCCGCAACCGGCACCTACCGCCTAAAATGGTCACTTCATGCAAGTACAAATTGTCCATCATGCGGAATCTATTGGGGGTAATCTGTGCTCCCGACGCACTTGTCGGATAAGTTCTCCTACTGCGCTTCTGATAACAATTAGTTCTCTATCGCTACGTCAACTATATGATGGTAGAACTTACCAATATACTTCTGAGGCGGAAGTGACAACGGCACTCTCTCCATCTTCGGCGTCAGCGTCATTCCTGACGCGCTGCTGATGTCAGAGAAGTTCTCCCATTGCGCTTCTGGGAGCGTATGATTCCGTATCGTCACGTCGAACTGTGGCGGTGGCGGTGGAACTTGCTTGTACTCAGTGATGAGGCGTTTGTGACGCTCGATGTCTTCGATTGTTTTCTTCTCAGTGATGGTGCGGAGGAACACGTCGTCGACTACATGCGATGTGATCTCTGGCTTTCTGTAAAATGAAACATCAAGGCGTCTGGAGAAATGTGTGCATTTCTTTCTGTGTAGATACCCCTAGGTTTTTTGGGACGCTTTACACATCCCTCATTTTTCAAGTCCGTTATATCTTATTTCGGGGTAGTATGATCATTTAAAACAAATAAACTTAAGTTTACTATAACTTAGAAGGGGAAAAATAGTAGGGGTTCGTCTGTTATGCGTTTGGCGCCCCCTATTAAACAGACCAAACGAAGTGGAACTTCAATTTCTACTAAAGTGGGACGCAGTCGACTTTAGTTTGGTCTTGTAAAGATATCATTATATTCTCGATCTTAACATGTCATAAACTTGTTATGTCATACATTTAAAGCGAGACGTTTCATAGCAACTCATAGCAGTGCACTAACCTGGCAGGCATGATAGGCGTCTCCGGAATAGGTTCCAAGCTCTCTAGCAGCATCTCCTGCTCCTCGGTCTGCAAGTGCTCACTCACCAGCACCGGCGGAGGTGGAGGAGGCTTCTGTACCAGTAAAATATTCATGAAAACCCTACAATCTTGGAATCTTTAAGACCTATGGGCATATGGTGAGATCGCGTACTTCATTGTCGATAACATCATTACACGTGAGATTGTGGTCGAGCGCGTATCAATTGATTGATTGATTGATTGAAGTCAATCATACATAATAGAAAATATTTATACATTTATTTTTTAAATCAGGGTCAAGCAATGTAAGCAAAGTCATTGGATTATATGAACACAGCATGCACACAGGTATCAATACTTAAGAATAAAATAGACAATTAACTAACTAAATCACAAAGACAATACAAAAAGACCTATTTATAATTATTATAAAAAAAGAGAGGATGATTAATCCTTAATACATATACAACCATAGATAACTTTCTCAGTGGAGGCGAATGTTCCTGAAAATATATCAATCTGGTTTCTTTAGTCACTCATGTTTGTTTGTTTGTTTATACATATAAATAAAATAAAGAACTTAAATGTGTTGTCGACTGTACCTTTATTATTCTTTTCTCTTATCCTAGCACATAATTAGTGTAATGATCCGATGGTGTTACCTTGAGGTGGAACATCCTGGCATGCGTGTGATCGGTGACTTCGGTGACGGAGTGAGTGTCCGTCATCTCGGTGTTGAGGGAGACGATAGACCGCGGCCGGCGGGACCACTCCTGGTTAGTCCGTGATTGTATGGTTGGATTAGTAGGTACACACTTAATGAGAATTATATGACGCAACGTGGTTTAAATAGTTGCAAAGAAACATACAGTTTGGTGCCAATGGGATTACAAAAATGTTTGTATGAATGTTATGAAATCAAACATTAGTCGAACGATTATTTATTATTAATGTCTAATATTGCCATTATGACCGTTAAAAACAGGATGTATTAAATAAATAAATAAAATAAATATTTCGGACACTTACACCAATCATCTAGTCCCAAACTAAGCAAAGCTTGTCCTATAGGTACTAGATAATGGATAAACATACATATATATTTTACAGGGTGTAACGGTTAAGTGTAGTCATATTTTAAGGGCTTGTTCTACCCATCAATACGAACAACTTTTACTATGGGGGCAACTTCGAAATCGCGAAAAAAAAATCAGCTGTTTCATACATTGCATCGGGAGGTTATTGAAATTTTCTATGGAACAGCTCATTTTTTTTTCGCGATTTCGAAGTTGCCCCCATAGTAAAAGTTGTTCGTATTGATGGGTAGAACAAGCCCTTAAAATATGACTACACTTAACCGTTACACGGTGTATATAAACATCCACGACTCAGGAATAAATGTTCATATTCATCACACAAACATTTACCCGTCGCGGGATTCGAACCCGCAACCGTTGGTTTCACTGATAGGGTCACTATCCACTACACCAATCGGTCGTCACTCATGTATTGTAGGTACCTAGTAGATTACCTGAAACTCAAGTGGCTCAGTTGCATTCGTTTTCAGTTAGCTTTAAACAACTAATGATGTTATTAACCTCCGGCGAACAACGACGGGTGTTATGAATTTGACGGCATTGTGTGTGTGTGCGTGCGTCTGTGTGCCCAGTCTTTGTCCGGACTTATCTCGGTAATGCGTGGACAGGCTCTTAGCCATGTTTGATGAAAATCGGTTAAGTCGTTTCGAAGATATACAGCTTTAAACACGGTTTTTTGATATATTTCGATGTTAACATAATCTTTCGAGGGTTTTTTCTAAATTTGGATTTTTTTATATTTAAGGTTAAACCCGAAGATACGTTCTTAGCCATGTTTGATTGAAATCGGTTAAGCCGTTTCCACGATATTTAGCTTCTAACACTATGTTTGTTCTGGTCTATCCAGAGGATGCAATCATTTATGCAATCAATCTTTTTTTCTTTATTTTCAATTCATATTGGTTAACTATTGTTTGAAATATGAACGGTTCAGTTGACAAGATTGTTTATGATTTATATTTGAAAACTTGGGTCAGCTTCACCAGGTGAGCGTGGGAGCGCTTTGCCCAGTTGGATCGCTCTGCCCAGTATTGTTGATGAGACAGTTTACCTGCTGATACAGCTGGGCGGGTCTGGGCGGGCGCGCCGGCGGCGGCAGCTGGGCCGCACGAGCCGGCAGCGGCAGCGCCACCGGCGACACCGTGCGCACAGACTGCTGCCGCTCATGCTCCTCGATCAGCGTGATTTGGCTGCGGAATACGACCGCCAATTATACAATTATTTTAACCGCCTCCGTGGCTCAATGAAAACAACATAGGGTTTACGAATCGCAAGTCGCGGGTTCGATCCCCAGCGGGGTACATGTTTAGTACTCAGATTGGCTGGTGGTAGGGCATTTAAAATCCACTGAAACTCAAAACTCAAGCTCAAAGCATTTTATTTCAACGTAAGATACATGATATCATTTGTTGAATGTCAATTTAAATCTATTGGAAATAAAAATAGGGCTAAGCATTTTTCGGTCAGTCGGTATGTCCAAGCTACCACCGCTTCGGAAAGGGAAATCATCTGTGGGAAAAGAAGCGCACTTACTACTATAAAGTACACTAGGTTTCAATTTGACACAAAAATGTAAGTAGCGATACTGCAGTCCATAGTCCCACGGTCGATCTCCTTTGGTTGGTAGACAGATTAGTATCTGCCACCTCCACACTCCTCCCACTGTAAATCCTATAAGTTAGGATCAACAGTGGTACACGACACGGCACCTACTGAAGGTAGATCTACTCGATTCTGTGGAACACGTGCCAAAAGACTCATTGGTGACCATTCGATCACTGCTAAATTGCAGAGCCTCGAACACCGTCGCAAGGTCGCCTGTCTCTCAGTCTTTTACAGGATGCACTTCGTGCGTTGGAATTACACAATCTTATTCCACCATCGCCATTCCATCTTCGGACTACTAGGCGCGGGGAGGGATTCCACCCGTATGTAGTTAACATACCGAACATTCGCACTAAGCGGTTCGATTCTTCATTCATAATGCGAACAGCCAAGGCATGGAACTCCCTTCCGGCGTCAATCTTTCCTGAATCCTACAACTTTGGGATCTTCAAAAGCAGGGTGAATAGGCATCTACTGAGATCGCATGCTTCATCTTCGGCCACATCGTCGCTACCCATCAGGTGAGATTGTGGTCAAATGCGTATCCAGTTAACCATAAAAAAAGACGGTGCCCAACTTGACTCTATTGCTACCTAGAAATATAGTTTCCCACTTCCCTAGGCAGTTGGGGGCAGCAGGTAGTTCAGCATGTCACGACGTAAGCCGCTGTGCTGTGACACTCACCGCATGCTGCCGTCGGTGTCGGTGGCGGTGATGGTGGACTGCGGGGAGGGCGGCGCGGGGGGCCGCTGCACTCTCACTCTGACGTCGAACGCCGGTGGGGGCACCATCATCACTGCGTGCATTCGACCATTAGAGGCGTGGGTCTCTTGCGTTTCGCCGTAACCTGTTAGTTGTTAGGTGTTAATTTATTTAATGAGTTATTTTATGTGGGTTTAGAAATAATTATTTTACACGATTGCGAAATACAAATTATTGATAGAGATGAATTATTGCGTAAATTAATTGAGTTTTTGTGCGATGAATGACATATTTTAATTAATAAATGTTAGGTACATCAATAGATCACCGATAGAAAATTATGAGTATTTATGATAAATTCGTAAGGGATTATTTCTTATTCCGTGAATTAAAAATACATTATATTGTGTACCCGAGTTATGGATGTTTTCATTTATAATAAGTAATTATTTACAAAAAAAAATGTATTTATGTAATATATCAACCATCTGGTATTCACAACACAAGCTTATAGTTGCTTACTGTGGAACTAGATGGCGCTGTGTGTAAGTCTAAGGATATTTATTATTATTATTATTATTATTATTATTGTATTCATTCATTGTTTCTGTTAAATATTTTTATTTTTAACTTTTTATTAATAGGTACCTAGTTTTAGTTTAATATTTTTTTGTAATGCTGTTATCTATTTTTATGACATTCATACTTAATTTGACAAATACAAGTTAAATTAAGTGCGCATTAAATAATTACAAGTATAGAAATATGACATGGCAAACAAACGCTCAAAATATCAAAATCAAAATGGCACCACTTCATTGGTGTCAAAACGGGAGTTCGGAACCAATGGGTACTCAGTCACACACCGTCTTCGTTCGCAAACTATCGTATGAAATGCTGATTTATATTGCAAAAAAAAATGCATCATTGTACCACGGAAAAGTGACCAAAAAACATGCGAGTATCTTTCATGTTCGCCTCCGTGGCTCAATGTAAACAACACTGGGTTTACGATTCGGAGGTCGCGGGTTCGATCCCCAGCGGGGTACATGTTCAAGTACTCGGTTTGGTTAGTGGTAGGGCATTTTAAATGTCCGCCTGGCTAGCTACCACCATCTTATCTAAATCTGCCGCCAAGCAGCAATGTTAATAGCATTGTTGTGTTCCGGTTGTCAGAGATAAGATAGCCAGTCCTCCAAATGTGTTGGGGTTTCCGGGTCAGTACGCTTCCTCCTTCGACGTCATCTTTACTTAACATCAGGTGTGATTGAGGTCAAGTACCAACCCGATAAGTATAAAAAAAAATATAAACACACATCGCAAAACCATAATATTTAATCAATAGTGTAATTTTCCTTCCACTTTTAAGTGACCGATTTATATATAGATTGTGCGCCGTGTCTTTGGCTATTTATTTTCAGCAGTTCTATTAGGCCTCGGGTATTCTAAGAGATGGCGTTGTACTAAAAGAAGATTTGTTAGGTCAGTGACGTCGCCCTATCTTAATGAGCTCTGCTAATGAATTTGAGTTCTACTATATATTTCATACTATATTTGACGACCTGTTTGGTGTAGTGGTTAACAACTCTGACCATTATACCAAAAGGTTGCGGGTTCGAATCCCGCTAGGGGCATATGTTTGTGTGATGAATACGGACATGTGTACCCGAGTTATGGATGTTTTCATTTATAATATGTATTTATTTACAAAAAAAAATGTATTTATGTAGTATATCAATCATCTGGTATCCACAACACAAGCATATAGTTGCTTACTGTGGAACTAGATGGCGCTATGTGTATGTCTAAGGATATTTATTATTTATTATTATTATTATTTGGTGTAGTGGTTAAAAATTCTGACTACTATACCAAAAGGTCGCGGGTTCGAATCCCGCTAGGGGCATATGTTTGTATGATGTATTTTCTTATCTGTTGTGCAATAAAGTGTATTTGTATTGTATTGTATGATGAATACAGACATGTGTTCCCGAGTTATGGATGTTTTTCATTTATTTGTGTATTTATATATAAAAAAAAAATGTATTTGTGTAGTTTATCAACCATCTTATATCCATAATACAAGCCTAGTTGCTTAGTGTGGAATTAGATGGCGCTGTGTGTATGTGCAAAGGTTTTTTTTTTATTTATTTATAATTTATTGCACACGAGTACACATAAAAGTCAAATACATACTAGATACAGGATGTACAAAAAGCACTAAAAAGAGATTTCTTCCAGCAAGACCCTGCAAATGTGTAGGAAAACAGGTTCGTTAGGATAGACATACATACGTGCAAAGATATTTATTATTTATTTATTATTGTCCAAAAGTACACTGAAATATGGCCACATACCTTCACTGTGGTAGCTCTCCTCGGCTATGAACGCCTGGTTGGTGTGAACCTCCCGCTCGGCCTCGCTCGGCGTCTCGGAGGGATAGTCCGAGGGAATGGTGTCGGAGGCCACGCTCGCGCTCTCCGCGGCCACGGGGTATACTGGGTGAGCTCGTGGGATCTTTACTTCTGTTGGTGAAAGGCGGGAGTTAACATTTGTTTGTGGTAGCGCAAAGGAACCGCCTTTAGCAACGACTATAGATTAATTTTCAATTAACTAAGTTAAGCAAAATGTACGATTGGATGCGTGAATCCTCAAAATTGGCAGGCGTTAGCGCCGTAACATTAAATCTTTGTAACTTTTCAGATAAATAATCACATAAATAAAATAACTTGTTCACCTTGTGTGATACTTTTTTTTTATGCACAACGGGTTAGCACTTGACCTCAATCACACCTGATGTTAAGTGAAGATGAGGCCGAAGGTGGACCCGGAAACCCCATTTTATTTGGGTGACTGGCTATCTTATCTCTGACAACCGGAACACAACACTGCTCTTAACATTGCTGTTTGGCGGCAGATTTAGATAAGATGGTGGTAGCTAGCCAGGCGGACATTTAAAATGCCCTGCCCAAACCAACCAAACCGAGTACTTAAACACGTACCCCGCTGGGGATCGAACCCGCGACCTCCAAATCGTAAACCCAATGTTGTTTACATTGAGCCACGGAGACGGTTAAAATACCTATGCTATGGTAAGCACTGCATTTCTGCTTGTATGAAGCGCACGCCATTGCCATTAACGACGTTTTCGTATAAATGTTTCCGTGCTATGGAGGTTATGTTAAACAGTCAGTCCTGGTTATTTTTAATTAATCCAAGTCGGTGGTCTACAGACTTGAAATGAAATGAAATATTTATTTGCTCTAAATGTGGTCGGGTACAGGTTGTATAGGTAAATAATTTGTATCACACATTTAGCCATTACTGACATGCAAAAATTTAATTATTAAAAATTGATTGATTAAAAAATTAAATTATTAAAAAACATTATTACTATCATATTAATCAAACTAAGCCATATAGTCATACTATATTAATAACAACTGTCATTTTGAAATGCCTAACTAATGTCAATTTTATTTTATAAATGTCAACTTTAGTAGCAATTAATATTACATATCAGCTTGGATTTACTTTTACAATATTATTATACCTAGTTTATGTAATAATATAATATAATATAAATATTCATTAATACATTATACAAAAATTAATAGTCACATTACAGTTTCCATTGTCTACGTATGGTTTAAGAACTCCTGAATACTATAAAACACTAACTGTAATGCAAACACCAACTGTAATTTGGCCACTAACCAGACACATATCCACCAATCAGCAGTGGAATCTCCTAGTGCAGTGTTTCCCAAACTTCTCGGGACCGAGACCCATCTACAAGAAAGTTTAAAGTTCGCGGCCCACCTTGTATCATGAAGACAAAAAAGCAGCGGTATGTTGCTGTCGCAGCATTTACGCGTTTATTCTTATAGTAAGTTCACCACCATACCATCATCATCAGCCTACTGACGTTCACTGCTGGACAACGACGACGAACGAACGAGTAAAATGAAAATTGAACGAGTACGACAATCGTCCTATAGTTTCAGGACCCATCTAAAATCTACCCGCGACCCACCAGTGGGTCGCGACCCACACTTTGGGAAATACTGTCCTAGTGGATTATAGTCAGAGAAAGTTGGGACATATCGAATCTTTAATAATATTAGATTTGCAAGAAAAGAATGGATTAATGAACCATTATTGTTATGGGTTGATGCAAGTCAAAGAATATAAATTTCACTTTGTTGAACCACACAAAATGTGAAATAGCTATGTAACGGGGGAATGTCAGCGATGGAGGCCGTGGACACCGCAGACCACTCGAAGAGCGTGGAGGTCAATTCAGGTGGCCTATAACTGGCCACCAATGTTCATATTAACTTTTTAAGAACGAGCAAATTCTAAATTGAAAACAAATCATTTTTGGCACTTGCGTTTCAGATTCTGCTATTGTTGCTCGCTGTATATATTTTCTTTATTTTTATTAATATTATAACAAAGTCTATACGAAAACGAGTAATTCTTCCAACAGCGCACTGCTTTTAGCTATCGTCGATATTATAGACAATCTAAAGAAGTTCGTTTACAAAATGCCAGGAACACATTACCTCAGCGGTCAAGTAATCAGTCAGTACTCACCCTGAATGCTCTCCCTACTGACGATAGACGCTGAAGAGTCGTCGATCAGCCTCCTTGGTGCCGGCAGCGCGCGTCTCCTCAGGCATAAATATGAGACTCCCAACCCCAAGAGAAGAAGGGTGAGGAATAGTATCGCGCAAATGATTAGCAGGATGTGGGTACCCGCGAGGGAAGACTTCGCTGGTAGCGGACTCTTCTCTGGGCTGCAAATAATTATGTTTATATAAGATATACAGCAGAAATAGCACTTATCAATGGAAGTCGTAATAATAGAATCACTAAAAGATTAGAGATCAATTGACTTCAATACAGTTCCTTTCTATATGTTCCTAATGCATCATCAATTTACCAAATACCCCTTAACTGCAACATCAGCTCTATCACATCATGTGAAATCACCCGGTATAACGATAAATTTTTGTCATCAACTGCTCCTGTAACATGACAGCCGCGATAAACATTTATGTCGCGTGAGATAATATTTGTCCTGCTCATTCGCCTGGACGAAATATACAACTGTCCCACTCTCACTCCTACGTCGCGCGTGACATGCGATGTCATGGTACAAAGGCTGGTAAAGAGTAGAGCTGGTAAAGAGCATATCTTCATGGAAACGCATAGTATCCGGTGTACATACACCGGATATATGTACATACATATAACAAGGACGAATTGAGAGCCACCTCCTATTTTGTAGGTTGGCTAAAAAGGCGACTAGAATACTTGTCGCGTTTTGAATTGTAATTTATCGCAAATCATTCAGCTTAGTAGTCAAGGTAATGACGTATTTGTGACGAAACTGAAATACTTTTTAAAAGCTTTTATATAATTTCGTCCCTTCAAAATTCGCAAGTTAAATTTATTGAAAAAGTGAAGTTGTCGATTAGGCCAAAATAATAAATATAATATAGTAGAAAATAATAGTATGTAAATGTATCACAAAAATGATTGAAATCGACCAGAATGACCAAAGATTACGTAAATAGTAAGATTTTTTTTTTATAATAAGGTAGACATTCAAAATTTGCCTTTAAATAAATTTAAAGCAAACATAAAACAGAAATTATTAGCAGACGGCTATTATAAAATCACTGACTATTTGAATGATAAGCAAGCATGGACATAGCTGTCTTACTGTTCATATAATTATCAAATCACAAATTGTAACCCATAATCTGTTTAAAAGAGCAACCTTAGAGTTTCTGCACGTTCTTCTCTGGGGAGGCAGCTTTGTGAATGAGCAGTAAATTTAAACGTAATATTAATATTAATAGTGACGTTTTCAAGTGATAATTTTATCCTATGAAATAAAATATTTTGATTTGATTTGATTAAAATCTTTAGCGATAATGCCAAAGCAGTTGGTACATTAAACAATACTCACGTAAATATAAGAGGATTGAAGACTGGCTTGGGTACGATGGGAGGTGGATACCGACAGACGATTGTAATGACCTCATCTCCGTCCATCTCCAGCCCAGGATGGAACCGCACTACGATGTTGTTGGTGAACACGCGTAGGGGATCCTGGAAGATTACGAAACAAAATTTCGTGATATATGTAAAACTGTAGAAGTATGCGAGATGTGATGTCGGCAAACCGTTCTTTAAATTATTTTTTTACGGAACACTAATGGAATCACCTGTGTCTGTCCGTATGTCGCAGCCTTTTATTTCAGAAACTATTTCACATAGCTAATTGGAATTTGTATACCTGTAGAAAATGGTGGACCAAATACAATCATGAACTTCAATAGAAATTTCGATCTTAGGGGATACCTAAATGGACAATTAGAAAAAAAAAAAAAAAAAATATTTCGGACACTTACACCAATCATCTAGTCCCAAACTAAGCAAAGCTTGTACTATGGATAACTAGATAACGGATAAACATACATAAATATTTATATAAACATCCATGACTCAGGAATAAATGTTCAAATTCATCACACAAACATTTACCGGGATTTCGAACCCGCAACCGTTGGTTTCGCTGATAGGGTCACTATCCACTACACTAATCGGTCGTCATAATTAAGGTTAACCTTATCGTATCCCCCAGCCCCATGGTTGCCGGAAGACAGGTGACGGACAGCGTTATTGGTGCTGAGTCGCCAAAAAATCAGCGATCGTCAACGGGGCGATTAAGACAAATTCACCAATCGAATGCGATAAAAATCGCGCCATGGGAGAGGCTTATATCTTTAAATAACAACTATAAATGGAAACATTGGTAACATCATTCCAACTGGACCGCTTATTGCTTGCGGACAGAGACTGGACATACATACACATATAACGCCAACAAACAAAAAACAGTGCACAACATTACAACTCCACTCCAAGAACCAGGTCTTATGTTTTGTGATTTCCTTCTCGCTTGTAATTTCTTCCTCAATCACCATATCTCTGCTCTATACACTATGTCCATAGCTGGGGGGCCTGGTGACCTGTAATTCTGGTTCTTCCTTTTCAGGCACCAGTCTTCCCACAAATGAGTTCTATGTATTACCTAGTCCTAAAATCACTTTGTAAAGCGTCATTTGTGGTGAGAAAACAAACAATTTTTATTATTTTATTATTATTATTTATTATTATGTCTAACAGCACTGTTATAGGCTGTTGTTGTTATCTCCCACAAAGAGGAGGCAATACTCGAACAAATCCTACCTGTTTTGTGCCACATCCCTTCAAAGGCAACTCCAGCTTGTAAGACAAGGCACCCTTCCCAACGACCTGGCACGCCGAGTGTCTGTCGAAGTCTGCGTACGCGATGCCGTAGAACTTCTCGTTGAATTTCAGCTCAATCTGCAATAATAGGGCACGAATAAATCTTTAGGATCAATCAGTACAGTACAGTGTTATAATTAACTTCAAGTGGGTACTGCTACCGATTAGACGAGACAAAGCGAACAAAATCATAATCATACAACTTGATGTCATAGGCAATCTTTTGCAACACTAATTGTACTGATCCGGAAACCCAAATATTTGGGGAACTGGCTATCTTATCTCTGACAACCGGAACACAACAATGGTATTAACATTACTGTTTGGCGGCAGATTTAGATCGAACCCGCGACCCCGATTCGTAAACCCTATGTTGTTTACATTGAGCCACGGAGGCGGAGGTGTCTGGTAGAGGTTGTAGAATTTGATGCAATTTTTTTGTGTACAATTTTGTTTATGTTATCCACTTGCTTGGTGGCATAATAGCAAGACCATGACCTACTTGATGAAACCTAAGGGCAAAGAGTTCTTTTTAATAATTTACTGTATTTAAAAATATGTTATCAAATCAATCACAAAGCCTTGAAGACTACCGTTTCGAAAGACTATGTAGGTATTTCCCGGATATGTAAAATATCTACATAATAATGTTATATTTGAACTTAATTAAAATAAAACACCCAATTAAAACAATTAGCAATGAACAATAAAGTTGAAGTAGATTCTTATTGCTACAAGTACAAACTAAAATTTATTTTTTTATTTGTAAATGTGTGTTTATCGATGCCCTTTTTATAAATATATTAATATGTACAAAATTATACCTATGTGCACTTATGTTGTATTGCATGTAAATAAATAAAACTCTTAAAAAAAATACATAAAAAAGTACAAACTTATCATTAGTTTGTGTTTTATTCTCATCGCTGTAGGCACTTTCAGATAATCAGATTTCGCTAAAGCCAGTCTATATACTTATTTTATAGTAAATTTTGATCGATTATAGCGGAATCAATTTATTACCCGGGTCACACCATAAAACTTCAGAATTTATAAATCAGACTATAGCTACAAATTCCACACAAACGCCATTAACAATAATTTATTTTTGAACGAGACTGTACATAATCTTATTTTACTAAATAACACTGGTTCAAAAAAAAAATATTTATAACAGCCACTAAAAAGAATAAAATGTTATTTTTTAAAACTAATGGCAGAAGAAAAAACGCTTTTGGACCGCGGTGACCAGCATTTGTGACGTATTATTAAAAGGAGATTTAATAAGCTGCCAAATAAATGCACGCAAACTCCTTGGTTTGATATCTTAATCAAGATATTTTGCAACGTGTTGCCTGAAACAGAGAAACCGTTACAGTCGGACATAATATAAAATCAGTTTTCGCAGGAATACTTGAATATCTTTCGACAGTACTTTCTAATATTGTTGAACTTAGTAATTAATAGATAGATAAATCGTTTATTGGTAACTCCAGTCACACACATACCATAAGCGCCAAAACAATTGGATAAACATTATATTGGGTCTTTACCTATGAAATTGGAGTTTTTTTTCTTCGTTAATCATATGTACCAATTGCTGCGATTTTCAAAGCTATATCCAAATTTGTTTTTTATTTGGAAAATGAAATTATATTTCAAGGTTTCACATGAAATATTTTTTAATCTCTGGGCTAAATCACATAATAAAAAAAATTTGGACAGAGCTCTTTTCATGTGCTTCCCATAATCATTTCTTAGATTCGCTGAAACTTTTATAAAGCGGTTACTTTTAAAAATTAACGCTGCCTATACTTAACTTAATGTTATCCGATAATACACACAAAGTTTAGCTAAATTTGGATTTACCGGTCCCCAAAAAAAATCAAAAATGTTTGTATGGAGGAAAACAGTCTTAATGAAATTCTTCCTACAAAACGCCAATTTCATAGGTAAGGACCTAATATTTTATAACATTCTATCAAAATAACATCAGTATACACTAGATCAGTAGTGGGCGGTCCTTCGAAATGAATAATATGAAATATATAATAAATAAATATATATATATATATATATAATATGAATAAATAATTCGAAATATATGGCCCGCGATAAATTATAATCGCATAAATGTTAAATTTAACATAGGTAATTATGGCCCTCTGTAAAATCTTAAACTTTTTAGCCCCGTACGAATAAAGTTTGCCCACCACTGCACTAGAGTATGTGTGTGCTACAGCTGTAACAAAACTAAAAAAATATCCAAAAACTTAAATTGTAACTTAAATTGTATTATGCAGGCCTTTAAAGGTTTATATATTTCAGACTGTACTTTAATTCCCTGCCGTGTCCTGAAATGTAGTCTATTTCGGGCTTAGTTATACCCTTCGCAATAGGTTACCGTCTTGTCACGGTGGGGCTCACTAACAGCGGCCGACGTCAATGAACCTAAGACCCTTCTCAATACAAGTCTTGAGGCTGTATCACATGAGATGCGTCTTAAGCAGTTGACGCTATCTCAAGCTCCGTGCTAATTTATAAACCAATCTTGACGTCTACTCAGCTGAGATCACTTTTTAAGTATTCGCCTCAGCGGCGAATGAATGATAGTCTTGAGTTTCGTTTATTAAAACGCGCACCTCTCAAGTGAGTACTGCTTGAGTATTCACGTGCGTTTCAGGTCTCAAGTTAGGTTTATTAATCAACACGTTTACTTGAGACCGGTCACAAGACTGTTCTCAATCTTAGGAATGGTTTATTAATACGGACGTTAGAGGACCGTTGGAAACCAGAGTGTCCAGAAAACTGCGGTCTCACGCGGGGGGAGGAAAGTGATGATACGGTGCATCACCCTCCCTACATTCCGCGACCAAATGATCGGCGACGGAGGCATAAACTCCACTGAGGGCTGGCAATGCCTGTTTTCCGATTTCCACGGCCCTTTAATAATAAGTGTGGCATAAGGGAACTTTCGTCGTCCGATCGAAGGACAATCTATCCCGACGCGTTACCATGTAACAACTTCTTCTTGAGAAAGGTCCAAATCGCCAGCTACGTTATAGAAATGGGGCGCAAATAATTCGGGTTCCGTGACAAGGCAGGAAGAACACAGAGAGTATGAAAAATTACCTGCATAGAGCCCGCCGCACAGTTGAGCGCAGCTTTCGTCCTGTTTAAGAAGATGACAGGACTCAAATCGTCCAGTTTTGTAACCTGCAAAGAAGTAGAGAAGTAAAATCAGTTTATGATCTCAGCGAATAATGAAGACACGTCTCGCGAGCTCAGTTCATGAATCGGTGACCCCTAGTGGTATTTTCAACGAATGGTTCCGTGCAAAGGAGAACACATATACACTTTACACCAACACCATGCACAAAAACGGAAGTATGATGGTATATCGAATTATACTACTCCGATAAATTGCGGAGTTTGTTCATGACTATAAATTTTAATTAAAACCAACTCCGCAATGTACTCGGCTTTCGACAAACGTTCTTCTGTCAAACATTTTTCGGGGTAGTGTAATTCGGTATACCATTATATATCCCACAAAAACACACTTACTCGCACACTCATATACATACATACACAAACCACGTTCCATTTTTAATTATCCCAACTATAATATTATAAATGCGAATGTTTGTGTGTGTATACATTATGTCTGTATACAGGATTAGTCGGAAAGGGGGTACTAAGCCGAAAGTTAGTTATAGTGTCATCGATAAGTGTTTTATTGCCAATTAGATAAATGGGAAAAACGCATATTTTTGTTTCCATACAAAGTTATTAAATTATTTAATTTAAGAAAATTTGTACAACCCTATAATTCACGAATGAGGAGAGACAAAAGAATTGACGCCCAAAACGTATATTTGTTACCTCTTCACGCCTAAACGGCTGGACTGATTTGGATGATATTTGGATGGTAGATAGATTAGGACCTGGATTAACATATAGGCGTATTTTTTGCTGAATCGATTTTGATGAAATCTTCTACGCAGACGAAGCAAAGAAAAGCTAGTTACATATAAACCCTCTTAGGGTTTATCCCGCACGGTATTACATACAAATTTGAAGTTCAAATTTTTCGAAATGAATAAACCGATTCTAACTAAACTTTACATACATAAAGCAGGTGCATACATCTAGAAAGTTACTAGAGATCATTTTCGAAAAAGAGTATTGCAACCAAATTAGAGCGTTTTCAAGTTTCCCATAGTAACAGGAAAAATGCAAATTATTTAATTTTTTACTAACTTTTTAGGCCTATGTATCCTGCTTATAACTATAAAGTTTCATTAGAATCGGTTTAATCATTTCGCAAAATGTGTACTTTAAGTTTGCATGGAATGACGTGTGCGATAAACCCTCTTAAGAATTAGAGATGGGGTTCGAGTTTGAAGTACATACTAACCTAACAAGCCTACTTTCATTCTAAAACTTTATCTATAAATGACAGAAATTCAATTTCATAACCTCTCCACAAGATAAATCGGTATAATAACAAAGGTGTTCGCATAGTGCGCCGGCCCGGGGCCAAAAATATAATTTAAGATTCATAGTTGTATATTTAGTTTTGCCGCACCGCCGTCGACATAAATCTATATCGCTAATTATTAGCTGGAGGCTGTCTATCCCTCTGCGCGTGTCCATTGCGCACTACGGCAAGGAAACAAAGACGGTGTAAACGCGTTAAAGAAAGTAAATTCATATACATACGTATTTATACAACACAAACATACACAAGACGTCTTTGGTGTAGTGGTTAGAATCACTGCGACAGCTATACTAAAAGGTCACGGGTTCGAATCCCACTGGGGGCCTATTTGTTTGTATGATGAATACGGATATGTGTCCCCGAGTTACGGATGTTTCCATATATGTATATAAAATTATTTGTGTAGTATATCAACCATCTAGTATATTATAATGGCATTTATAATACAAGCGTAGTTGCTTAGTGTGGAACTAGATGTCGCTGTGTATATCCACACTACAAGCTTTACTTAATTTGGGGATAGATTATTGGTGTAAGTGTCCAAAACTTTATTTATTCATTATAACCCGAGTAGGTGTCTAATTTAAATGAATTACACTATATTTGACAGAGAAAGTACATTATCTCAGTGTCCATGCAATAAGAATAAAAATTAGTTAAAGCTCGAAAGATAGATAGATAGGCAGATAAAGCGTTTATTTGCATGTCACAGAAACACATACAAAAATATTCGACGCAACCATCATTCTGCTTGGTGTTATTCTTACGAAATGTAGCATTATTTCACAGTAATAAAAATAAAAACAAAAATTTGCATTTTCATTTTTATTTTATAAAGCAGACACCTTTTCGAATTTTGCGGGCGCCACGTTGGATTTTTTACCATAAAATGTGTCCTATGACGATCTGAGTATCAATTTTAAACTAACGGTAA
Organism: Oegoconia quadripuncta; assembly: GCA_949316235.1. Lineage (NCBI taxonomy): Eukaryota > Metazoa > Arthropoda > Insecta > Lepidoptera > Autostichidae > Oegoconia > Oegoconia quadripuncta. The sequence continues at coordinate 3,624,389 of OX438747.1, read as the reverse complement.
CTTGTACTTCGATATCGTCCAAACCGTTTAGGCTACATGAGGTAGCATAGAAATCTAGATAACATCCACTCAAAATGAGACAACGGAAAATCTATCGATTCCGAATTAATGCCGTATCGTCGCAACGTACATAATCTATGTTAACCAATGGAAACGCGCACCAGTCCACAGGCCAGGTAATAGCTGTATCCATCACAATGCCCGATGCCTGGGACCATAACAATATGCAGTAATATCCTGTCCTGTGTACGAGGCTCCCTATGCCGACATTTTATCTGCGTGTATACCATGTTATAACGTGATATTGGCAAAAATAGCCAAAACCGTCGGGTTGTTTGTTTTAGGATGTGTTAGGCGACAGTGTATCTTACTATTTTTCTTTAAACTAGGCTCACAAATCAGTACTTCTAAGCATTAGCTAATTATACGAAAATGCATTATTTCACAAGGAAAAAATTATCTCCCGAGATGGAGAATAATTTTTTTTTGTTTATTCCGTATTTGAAAATCAAATCAAATCAAAAATGTTTTATTTTGTAAGTTATAAGAATAACATTTGAAATCGTCATGACATACAGTTTATCCAATGACGAGCGAAACCAACGATTGCGGGTTCGAATCCCGCGAGGGGTAAATGTGTGTGTGATGAATACGAACATATTTGCTGGAAGAGATCTCTATAGAGATAAGCTCGCCTTTTGTACGTATATTTCTAGTTTTTTGTTTTGTTTAATGTGTATGCTTATATGCAAAAAATTGTTAAAATAAATAAATTTATTTCCGAGTCATGGATGTTTATATAAATATTTATGTATGTTTATCCGTTATCTAGTATCCATAGCACAAGATTTGCTTAGTTTGGGATTAGATGATTGGTGTGTCAAAAAAAAATGAGGCGCCTGACTCTAGTGACAGAATAAACCCTCTGAAAATCTTTTTTATTTTAATTTTTTGTATACGTATTATTTTTCAAATATTGAACACCATTATCTACAAACAGAAATTGATACTTGAATTCCTGCTTGAACAACATTTCTCTAAACAAAGGCTACCTACTTTTATTACTAAATGAAACCTACAAAAGAAATACACATTATCCCAAGCACGTGGCCGCAGATGTAATGGATTCACCACAGCCGATTGAACGGCACCTTGCGGTCAGTATAGCCCACTTTTTACAATTGCTGCAGGTTCTCGTAATGATGACTATGACAGACAGATAGACGTCCATTTATTACTATCAGTATATATTACTTACGCCTGCTTGAACAATTATTTTTAAGTAGCTTTCTGGTAGCGACTTCGTCCGAGTGGATCTCGAAATATTTGTTTTTTTATTAATAAAATCAAATCAAAATATTTATTTCGTTGGATAAAAATTATCACTTGTAAACGTCACATTTTTTATCTTAATATTAAAATTATTGACATTATTGCTCATTCACAAAGCTGACTCCCCAGAGAAGAACGCGCAAAAAACTCAAGGGTTGCTCTTTTAAATAAGTTTTGGGTTACAATTATATTATATTGTATAATTAAATAAATAAATAAATAAATATTTCGGACACTTACACCAATCATCTAGTCCCAAACTAAGCAAAGCTTGTGCTATGGATACTAGATAACGGATAAACATACATAAATATTTATATAAACATCCAAGACTCGGGAGTAAATGTTCATATTCATCACACAAACATTTACCCGTCGCGGGATTCGAACCCGCAACCGTTGGTTTCGCTGATAGGGTCACTATCCACTACACCAATCGGTCGTCAAATTAGATTAATTAATTAATTAGATTAATTAGACTGAATATCGCCGAGCGGTCTACGTCCATGCTTGCTTATCATCCAGGTAGTCAGAAATTTTATAGCCTTTGGTAAATACGGTGTGTTTTATGATGGTTTTGAATTTATTTAAAGGTAAATTTTGAATGTCCACTGGAACCTTATTGCGTATACATTGCCCCTTAAAATACTTAGTGACTTTGTGTAAACGACTGACATGAACAGCAAGTTTACTTTTGTTGTATTAATATTATGTATATCACTATTTTTCTTAAACGATTCTAATTTTTTTCTTACATACATTAAGTTTTCGTAAATGTATTGCGATGCTAATGTTAATATATTATTTCTTTAAATTTATTCCTAAGAAACACTCTTGGGCCCAGCTTGTAAATCGCGCGAACCACTTTCTGCATAACAAAGACACAATTTATGTCCGCGGCATTTCCCCACAACAGTTACACTAACATAGCTGTTTGTTGTAATGTTCACCTATCCAAGACATTACTTAACTTTACTAATCGAAAACGAATATACGTCTTTTATTATCTTCCTATAATTAAATATGATTACCTTGCCATCTAACACTGTCTGCTCTGGCAGCCCTTCGCCCTGGTACTCAATATTGTTGGCCTGTGAATCGTAGTTGGACTGCGCACACGCAGCCGTCAGCGCGCACGCCAGCACGCACCACAAGAGCGCCATGTTTATTCTGAAAAAAAAAAGATTGATAAGATATATTGCTTTTATATTTATATTAATAAAATGTAAAGTACAATTCAATATAACTAAAATTTATTAAAAGAAAATGTCAAATCAACAGGAAGTGGGGGATTCAAAATCTGTTTCTGTATATTGTGTTAATTTTCTTGTCTTTATAAATATTGTTGTTGCTATAGCGTGGTGTCAAATAAATATATGTCTATGTCTATTCACGATTATTATTATTTAATTTTTCAATAATAGCTTCTATTTCCCTCAGCTAGCAAGCCAGATTTTTTCAAGAAGTTCTTCTTACTAAGTATAACTTAATGATGCAAAGGACACAAATATGGCAACACCCAGTAGCGAGCCTAGGGTTTCAGAGTAGGGCAAGCCCGAGATAATGCAAAATGTATCAATTGTGGTTTTTACGCAGTTAATTAAGTGAAATACATCTTGTTGCCTCTGATTTGTTCAACCTGGACGGTTAAATGCAATTCCTGTATTGTAATGATCAATAAAGTTTGAGGTTGATATGCCTGATTGAGTATTTCTTGGGGCTTATATCAAGGTACCGGCACTGGCAACACGTTTCAATAAACATAATAGAATAAAGAAAAAAAAACAATAATAGTTTGCGCATCCTGTGCCCTGCATCAGGCAATAAACTGGATCCGACTCAGCATAATGCTGTAAGTGATACTTTCAAAGCTGATTATTCTGCCAGGTACACAGTAAATACATGAAGTGCACCTCCCGCGTTTTTCAAGATAAAAAAAAATATCCTTAGACATACACACAGCGCCATCTAGTTCCACACTAAACAACTATAGGCTTGTGTTGTGGATACCAGATGGTTGATATACTACATAAATACATTGTTTTTTTTTTTGTAAATAAATACTTATTATAAATGAAAACATCCATAACTCGGCCACTTTCCATCAGGCGACCCGCATGCTCGTTTGCCGCCCTCTCATATAAAAAAAAAAAACACATGTCCGTATTCATCACACAAACATATGCCCCTAGCGGGATACGAATCCGCAACCTTTTGATATAGTGGCCAGAGTTGCTAACCACTACCACAGATTACTAATAAGTTACTAAAGTAACACTACACCAAACAGGTCGTCAAAATCAAGATGCCACAAAGAAGGCCTACAGCCGGTGTATTTATTTCTTTTTATGATGATAATCGGTTAAAAAAGGTGTAAAATGATATTAGTATACGATTGCTCGCTTTATCCAATCCCATGCGATGCGAAGGTTTGTGGTCAGAGATACAATGTTGTACCAAGTGAGTTAACCGCATGCAATATCAGTAAATAATCTGACTACAATTACTAATCTTACAGAAATATTGGGTCTTTACCTATGAAATTAGAGTTTTTTTTCTTCGTTAATCATATGTACGTGGACACTGACGGTGGTGGGTGGGATTGGTCCACAAGCTTAAAGTCGCTCAACGGGCCATGGAGAGGGCTATGCTCGGAGTCTCTCTGAAGGATAGAATTCGAAACGAAGTCATCCGTCAGAGAACCAGAGTTACCAACATAGCCGCTCGAGTCAGCAAGCTAAAGTGGCAGTGGGCTGGTCACATCTGTCGTAGGACTGACGATCGTTGGAGCAAGCGAGTTCTACAGTGGAGACCGCGTTTAGGCAAACGTAATGTGGGACGCCCCCCGGCTAGATGGAGCGACGATCTGCGCAGGGTGGCTGGCAGCAACTGGATGCGTAAAGCCGAAGATCGGGCTGAGTGGCACGCCTTGGGAGAGGCCTATGTCCAGCAGTGGACTGCCGCAGGCTGGTAATGATGATGTTGATGATGAATCACATGTACCAATTCCTGCGATTTTCAAAGCTATCATCCAAATTTGTTTTTTATTTGGAAAATGGAATATTTTTGAGAAAATTTAATTTCTGGGCTAAATCACATAATAAAAAAAAATTGAACAGAGCTCTTTTCATGTGCTTCCATAATCATTCGCTGAAACTTTTATAAAGCGGTTACTTTTAAAAATTAACGCTGCCTATATACTTAACTTAATGTTATCCGATAATACACACAAAGGTTAGCTAAATTTGGATTTGCGTTCTCAAAAAAAAATCAAAAATGTTTGTATGGAGAAAACAGTCTTAATGAAATTCTTCATACAAAACGCCAATGTCATAGGTAAGGACCTAATATATACTAATCTACTATAAGTAGGTATGAGCAGGTAGAGTTCAAAATTGGAAATTTGGACTCGCAGCGCTCGGAGGTGACGGACGTTCACCAGGATTCAGTGCTTTAGCGTTGCCTATGTGTTGTTGCATTTATTTAGGTACCAGATGAGGCCGATTCGATCATGTCTGACGTTTCATAACCACAAGACCGTCGCATTTACTGGGTCTTTCCGCTACCAGGCAACGAAGTGCTGGAATAATATACCACCTCCATTAAGGCATATCGGAACATTGAGCTTGTTCAAAAAACATCTTAGGGCACATTTAATGGAAAAACAAAAAATTGGAATTCCAAAGCGTTACCTGTAGTGGAACTGCCTATGTACTTCTCTTTTTCTTTTTATTACATCATTGCCATTAATTTAAATTACTACTCAACACTAGCTGTATCAACAACCGACGCTTTTCACTCACGATTGACCACAAATGTACACGCAGACGGGAACATGCACGTACTTTTATGCACTCGTACTTGTAGGGGTTGTAACTGAAAACCAATGTTTCGCTCTTTGAGTGATATGCCACACTGAGTTATAACCCATTTGTGCTACTGCGGCACACACTCGCTCTTTGTTTTTTCTAGTCTTTACGTTTATTTGTATGTATATTTCTTTGTAATTTAAAAATTGTGTAATTGTGTGAACGCAGTGGCGTAAATAAATGCTTTATCTATCTATCTATCTATCTATCTATTTAATTTGAGTTGTTGATTTACTTGCTAATAATTATCACAGTTTAGATTTCCGATCTTATTGCTAACAATATTATAAACCTACATACACACAATAAGAAGGCTGAGATAATGCTCTTTTAACCTTTTCTTAAATACTGCAATTGCAGGGCTGTCCTGAATTAATTTTGGCAGTATTAGCCGCTGGATGCGAGCAGCGCAGGACCCAATCGTTGTGGATATCTTTGTGGGAGGTCTTTGTCCAGCAGTGGACGTCTTTTGGCTAATATGATGATCATAAGTAATTTATGATATAAGTTCTGTATTTTTACTTGTCACCTCGCCCATAGGTACATTTATAAACAAAATCGGTACAACAGTAGGCGAAATTCTAGGTTTTTTTTCGGTACTAGCCAATTTGTGTTATAGTAAATTTGAGTGCTCGACCCATTATGTAGTAGTCACTTTAAGCTCTGGACCAAAATCAAATGTAGTCAAATTGTATTCAAAGCAGTCCAAGACCATCCCATATCTGCAACCATTTTTGACACTCGCAGATAGAAAAACGCATTTTACTTAAAAAACAGCAAAACTACAATGGTCTACTTAATTAAATGCCGTCATAAAACATAACATTTGTAGTTTCTTGCATAAATATATCTTTTTTTTTCTCATCCATTATGTTGAAGCTGTTACGTGCAAAATCTATGTGAAAGCCTATGCAGTATCTCACGCTACGGCTCTCTATCGGAAAAGCGGATAGCTTTTTGTCCGGTTTCTAGACGTTTCTATTTCGTTTGGAGAAAGATAACGTTTACTCGTTGCATACAACACACATGATGCTGTGTTGTCAATTATTACGTATTGTTAAAAGGGTGATAATGCCCAATGACATTAGGCGTTGTTGTCACTTAATTTGAAAGAAATATCCCAAAATATTGTTTAATATAATAAAAGTGATTGATTTTATCGAGTATAAATGAAAAGCTTTATTACAGAACTACGATTTGAAATTTGCTTATTTTGATTATTTTATAAAAAAAGCACATTTCGCTCTGTATTATACAATAAAGCCTGCCTAACGAGTACCTGATAGTTTATAGCCTTACCATAAAAACTCTAAACAAATGTTTAGTGCTCGGTTTGGTGGTAGTAGGGCATTTGTAAATATTCGCTTGGCTAGCTACCAACCATCTTATCTAATTCTGCCGCGAAACAGCAATGTTACGATACCATAGTTGTATTCCGGCTGTTTAAGATAAGATAGCCAGTCTCCCAAATTAAGCTGGAAGTTTCGAGTGACGCCTAAAATTGACTTAACCTCAAGGGCATTAAAATGAAATATAAAAACAATAGGAACTAGCCATTAAATTGAATTCAACGATGTGCTTACGACGCATATATCTCAAAAACGGGTCAATACGTGATAATGATTGCTCATGGTCACCCAACTGTAGTCGGTGCCAGTGGTGTGCCTCCGCACAGGCAGAAAGTGCCCTACTCAATTGTAAGCTTTGCTCAAATTTAAGGCTGGATAATATGTGGACAGAAAAATATTCTTATCAGTTGTGAAGTTTGCTTTAAAGGTAAGTAATTATTTTGTAGTTGTATTCATTCTGCCTAACCTGTGACAAAAAGCTGTGCACACCACTGGTTGATGGGTTATCCATTATTTACATGACACCCTGTATACTCGTATAACAGTATCTACAGGTAAGTACTTGATTAAGCTATAAAGAAGCTGTGAGAGCGGTGAACACATATTTATATATCACGTGTAAATACTACGTTGGAGAAGTGAAATGCGTTTTAAAGTACTTTCTAGAATCGCTGCGGGTTTAATGCGATTTCTTAGCCGTGTATTATTATAGTCGCATTTATAAATGATTTTACATGGAATTATGATGCAAACTCAACGATTACGTAAAAAAATTTCGACCACAGAAAGACGTTAAGAGCATTACCTAAAATAATGACAGTAGCTGTTACCTTTTTGTTGAGGTTGACCTCAACCACTGAAAAAGTAGGTAGTTAACCGCAGAATGTCATCATCGACAGCCTTATAAATCCCCACTTTTGGGGCACAGCCTCCTTAAATTTTTAATCTGTATTCAAAAAAAAATCTTAATTTATCCAATGTGGGCGCCACTGGACGGCATAAACCCCTTAAATAGATGGGTCTGCCCATACCAAGAATTCGAAAATGAATGATAGTAAATTGACACGACACTCAGTCGCTATAAGTCCACTACTGGACATAAGCTCTCCTATGGCGCGATTTGCGTCGTCTTCCATAGGAGGATTTGTCCTCATCGCCACGCTGGGCCGGCAAGTGCGCATAAGACTTTAGAGATTTACACGTTTTATGTACCTTATGCGTAGACGGACTAAGGCCTATATTAATAAACCAATCTCAATACAAGTCTTGAGGCTGGATCAACCGAGATGCGTCTTAAGCAATTGACGCTATCTCAAGTTCCGTGCTAATTTATAAACCAATCTTGAGGTCTACTCAGCTGAGATCATTTCTCAAGTATTCGCCTCAGCGGCGAATGAATGATAGTCTTGAGTTTCGTTTATAAATACGCGCACCTCTCAAGTAAGTACTGCTTGAGTATGCACGTGCTTTTCAGGTCTCAAGTTCGATTAATTAATCAACACGTTTACTTGAGACCGGTCACGAGACTGTTCTCCATCTTGAGAATGGTTTATTAATACGGGCGTAAGTCGCGTTACGACTACGCATAGTGCGAACTTGTCATATAGTTAGACCTACTGCGGTTTGAAGAGAGGAAGGCAGAAGAGTTTCATAGACAGACTGAATTACAGTTCAACAGCTATTCTGTATTTTTTATATTGTGTATATTTAGTAAGGTGAACCGTGGATGTTGTTTGATGCATTAAACACAAACACACACACACGCACGCACGCACGCACACACGCACGCACGCACGCACGCACGCACGCACGCACGCACGCACACACACAAGTATAACAATACATTCATTGGTACTCTGTCGCTTTGGAGATGGGCGTTTATAGCTACACTACAGTTTCCAAGTACAGTAGCAGTACATCCATTAAAATTATTCTTATTCTTATTTGAGATAAAGGTCGTGACGTTATGTATGTGTTTTAATTTAGGTTACTTTATACATATAAAAGTTTTATCAATTAAGATTTATTACCTTCTATATATAATTGGAAAAAACTTCGAACAAAGCTGTACGTAAAACAAATTAATTGACTGACAACGAACAATGGCATACTTAATAATACTTATAGAAAGTGTTTTAACCTGAACTGCGCAAGGATATCTGCATGTACTGCGCCCGCGCTTGTAACCTTTCACTGGGCAAGGTTACCGTCTGTGATATTAGTCCAGTAAGGATACACTTTTAATTCCTATAATCTTAAAAGCCGTGAATTTTTCCTCATGGATAGAGTACCTGTCAGTGACAGATTTTTTTTTTATATGAGAGGGCGGCAAAGGATCATGCGGGTCACATAAAAATGTTTTGTAACAAATCGGTAGCTTGCTTTAAACATAGTATAGTATTTAGTAATAAAACATAGACTATGACATTAAAATTACCACTGTGAATTTCATTGCGTCGGAGAATATACTTAGAACTACTGTAACTATTTTCAAAAAATACGATCAATGACTTCTTTATATTTATGATAAATTTCACCGAGGACAAATATCAGGGCTCAATAAACAATTTTTAGAAAATATGAAGTAGCCATTGATTAATTGTTTTTTAAGATATCTAACAAAGTTCACAGTGGTAACTTTAAATTAAAATTGTAACCTTTATAACTAAATACCATAGAGTATGTAAATAAAATAAATCTGTCTTCTAACCATTCTGTAGCTTGCTTTAATGATAGAATAGATATTATACCGGATGAGTTTTTTTACCGTAATGAAAAAATAGGGAATATTAGGTAAGTGAATATTAGGTATTGGCATAGAGATAAGATAAGATAAGATAAGCATTTATTTGCATCCATGTACACACACATAGGTATAGGTAGGTTAATTTTTTTTTTCTTCAAAACCATAAAATATAGTGAAACGTTGTGTCATTTGACGATCGCGTTTTGTAGCCGGTTCCACATAATTACATCATTAAATTAAATAAATTTAAAAAAGTTGGAGAAAATATAAGTTTCAAATAAATTTCGCATGATAGGAACCCTACGAGTCCCGCCAGTTGCATGCCAATCTCGGGCCGGCGCGTGGTTGTTGGTTTTGAAAAAAAAACATTAAACTACCTATAAGTATAAGTAAATAAGTAAGTATCCTTAGACATACACACAGCGCCACCTAGTTCCACAGTAAGCAACTATAGGCTTGTGTTGTGGATACCAGATGGTTGATAAACTACACAAATACATTTTTTTTGTAAATAAATACATATATAAATGAAAAACATCCATAACTCGGGAACACATGTCTGTATTCATGATACAAACATATGCCCCTAGCGGGATTCGAACCCGCGACCTTTTGGTATAGCAGCAGAGTTTCTAACCACTACACCAAACAGGTCGTCATGCCTATGCCAATAACTTCTATTTCATTTACCTAATATGTCTTATTTTTTCCTTACGGTAAAAAACTCATCCGGTATAATACCTACTCTATAATTAAAACAAGCTACATAATTGTTAGAAGACAGATTTATTCTATTTACTTACTCTATGTTATTTATTTATTTATTACTTATTTATTTCCTCGATCTTTCTACAAAACATCAGGAACTATAAGATTATAGGAAGTTACACCACAAAAATTACGTATTGTACCGGACTATGATATACGACAATGACAAGAGTGTCTTATGTAAGTTAATGTCAAATTATATCAGATGCGGAGTGCGGAAAAGAGCATTGTCTCTCTCTAATACGCGGTGTGGAAGATTTCGTGAGAACATATTTTGCATAACATAATCAAGTGCGTGATGCTAGAATTCACACATTGAAATTCAGCTATTTTGTCAATTTTTATTTTATTTTGTTCAAACAGAATCAACAGCATAATCACAATATATTTATACATTATATACATATTACTAATTTGGAGACAATTGCAGATTCATACTTCGTACATAGCGTTAATAAGTTTATTTAGGTGGCCTTAAAAATCGCACACATAAGTGTCACATAAGATATTTAGTCAAAATTCCCAGTTTGGTAATTTGTAAATAGATATTAAAATCAAAAATTATAAATAAATGGATTTGGAACTCAATTAGATTCAATATCAAAAAACTGTGCTAAAATTGTGCCATTGAAGTTTAAAAGATATTCAATATTTTAAGTGAGCATTCTGGCTCTTGTTGTTATTCTCAGACGTAGGGATTGTTTTACATATGATTATAATTTATATTAGAGATGGGCCCAACATGGGTTTCACTGAACACGAATATTCGGCATAATTAATAAAATAAACAATAGAAGTAGAAACTTGAAATATGATTCATTTTTTGTTGAAATGTAATTTAATCATTGATTAAAACAAAACTTGCTTAATTTCTCACAATAAAGGCGTGATTGTAATATTAACATAATTATTTTATTATAAAGAATTCACTGTAGGTTAATCTCAAAACAGCTACATACTTATATTTTGTTTTTAATTAATAACCATATTTTACATCTGCTGTTATTGGAAATAAAGCTACAGTGCCAACAAAAACATAAAGCTTCATTGTGCTTTATAAAAATAAGAAGACTTGAAGAAATCTGTGTATGGGATAAATCCACCGTCGTATACTCAAACTCTGTATCCATGTAAAAATAATGTATTGCCTTTTTGTACAAAAAAAGCGTCTACAAACAAAAATAACACATTTATCGCTCAATACAGTAAAAAGTTTGAGTACCACTTTGCCGAACATTCGGTTATTTCGCCGAATATTCGGCCGACACGATACGAAGTGCTAACAATACAATACAAATACAAATACACTTTATTGCACAACAGACAAGAAAATACAGTGCTAACCCGTTGTGCATAAAAAAATTGTAAACCTACCGAATATGCCGAATACCGAATATAAAACAAATATATTTGCCCATCCCTAATTTATACTAATTTATTGTTTGTTTGTTTGTTTGTAAACGCTTTATTGTACAAAAAGGCAATACATTAATTTTGCATTGATACATAAATTGAGTACAACGGCGGACTTATCCCGAAGAGGGATTTCTTCCAGTCACCAACAATTTATATTATTTAAATAAGGAAAGTACATTTAAATATCTTATAGAAACTACAAATTAGGCGGCCTTATCGCTTACAGCGATCTCTTTCAGGCAAACGTATCATCACGGAATTCAATACGAGTAATTAAGTGGGTTAGCATAAATAATTTCCTAATTGTTAAGTATATCTGAAAGTTCTGCATATTGAAATCACAAAGTGTTATCTTATGGGTATGCAAAACATTAATAAGTACTATATGTGATGAGAAACAATATTAACTAAATAATCTGAACAAATAAAATATATCCATACAATTTATACGAATACATACATAGTCCTTCAAAAACCACGAAGTTATTTAGATGGTTTTGAGAAAAGCAGCGAATACGACAGACTTTTCATCGGCCGCACTTTTTTGTTTTCTGTCTGTTTTTTTTGTATAGAGTACCATACTTTCCATCCTCGCGGTTAAAATTTCATGCATACATCACGGACGTCATGTTACGCCTACCACTATTATCTTTCACAATCGTAAACAGAGATGAGGTGTAAGCTTAGCTTGTATGACATCATTTCTGGCTTTGGCCGCTCACAAATCCGAACTACTCCCACGGCAAAGACCTCATAAAATTAAAGGTAATCGTATCTCGCTTCCCGCCCCCTGATGTCGAATTGAGAGACTCGTATCGGATACCGTCATTAGTGGCTTTTTTATTTTGCTTAGAGATAATTTTTGTTGCATTAGAATAGCGGATCTGTAGCAAATGAAATTGAAACACCATAACTACAGAAAAAATTCAGGATTTAACAAAAGTTTCAGACAGAAGATTAAACAAAAGTTTAAAAAATATATAATAAATGAATAACTTCATATTAAATAGACAATTCAAGTATATAGTTTCTGTTTTGTTCTGTTTTAGTATTTTATACTTGACATCAATCATACTGATGTTAAGTGAAGATGAGGCCGAAGATGAAAGCGTACCTACTGACTCTGAAACCCATCTTATTTGGGGGTCTGGCTATCTTTTTGTGACAACCGGAACACAACAATGCTGTTAACATTGCTGTTTTGGCGACAGACTTAGATAAGATGGTGGTAGCTAGCCAGGCGGACATTTAAAATGGTCTACCACCAATCAAACCGAGTATTAATATACCCAGCTGGTAATCGGACCCTTCGAATCGAATTGGCTTAATCCGACGGCGCCTTTATTGGATAAATTGAGATTTCTTTTTTATTGCTCTGATCTGCACTCGAAAAGACTTAAAGCTGATTATAAATAGTACCTAAATAGGAGGGGCGAGCGAGAGACCACGGAAAAGACAATTTTCAATTTGGAAATGAGACTTGTAATGACATCAATGACATCTGATATTAAGTGAAGATAAAGCCGAAGGTGGTAGCGTAGTGACCCGGAAACCCCATCTTATTTGAAGTGTAATTGAAACACGCTTGTCGCTCCGCTCGTCTCAGCGCGCACCATTGGACATCGGCGATTTTGCAAAGCATTTAAATGTCATTTCTCAAATGCATTAAAACCGATAAATTTATGGGCACATATTATAACACCGGATTTGGGAATATACACTTAGGGGGGCAATGAACTGGAGTTTGGTTGGAATATTTAAACTTAACTTGGAAGAATACTCTCTGATTTAAATAAAATTTGTTTCCGTTCTCATCGCGTTTACTTATAATTAATCTGTGTAACTAATTAAGTAATTAATATGGACGATCAATCACAAGCTCTCCTGGGAAATTATAGGAAGTGCCGAAGTCAAAGCTCCTAACTGGATATTATTATGTTAATATATAAACGAAATGTAGGAGTGTACGGTAATCTATAGCTATGTTTATTTAGGCATGCAAATCATTAAAGATAACAACTATCAAGAATTATCAAAGCCTTTAATTTATATATTTATGTATATATGTAGAAAAAAAATAAAAATAACTATCAATTGAAAATTTAGTAAGTCGACAGACTGTGATAACACCAAATACACCAAACAACTGTGTTATAAGCTAAATAACTTCGAAATGGCTCAACAGATTTTCATGGAACATGGCTGTCCTGTCCCCTCAATTACTAACTATGCAAAGAACCGGTTTATCATTAGAGCCTGTAAAAAGTATGATGACAAATATAATAAATTTTCAACATGTGTAAAGAAAATCTCATGAGGCGTTTATGCGCCGATTGTGGTGGACGTTGTATTGTCTTCTCCATTGCTTCTTACGAAAGTAAAATAATGACGTTCGCGGAGGCAAAGCACTGTCTTATCATAGTCGTTGCATGAATGCTTATATTGGCAAGGCCCTAAATGCTTAAATAACACTAAGTACCTACAATCCATAAAACTATTTTGTTTTTGCCATATTTATCAGTTAAATGTAAGTGACTTTAGTTATCCAGGAATTAATATAACATAGCATTTCTTCAAATACAATGAATGTGTTAACTCAATGCAAATGTATTATCCTTATCCGTGGAAGCTTTGTTGGCTAATGTATGATACATACTGTAACAAATACTTCTGTAATATTTATAGCTGTTTCCTTTCCTTTAAATAAATAAAAAAAAAAAAAAATAGTCTTTAATATAAAAAGAGCGCACGGAATATTGAGCTACATCCGGACAAAGATTGAACACACACATAACACTCTTGTTTTTCGTCGAGAGTTAACTATAGACACAAATAAAAAGGCTCAGTGAGTCAGTACAGAGCGACATAGTCATTGAAATGACTAAGCTATTTAAATAAGATTAAAAAAAAAAAAAAAAAAAAAAAAAAAAGGCTGGACGGCATTATCAAAAGTCGAATTACACACATAAATCTATATTTACTGCCATTTCTCTCAAAAATATAAATATCCACAGATAGTAGTATCTAATTTTTAGTAGTTTGCAAACGATGTTTTTTCTCAATAGCCTGGATTTTTTTTTTGAAATGCCTTACTTACATACGTACAGTCAGCTGCAGATAAACATGACCCCCCGTACATACATACATGCGAATATGGGGTCATATTTCTCTGCAGCTGACTGTACAAACCGTCACGACCTTTATCCCAAATGGGGCGGTCAGAAATATCCCGAACATTAATATTTGAGTGTTCTAACATTAAAGTTTAATTCTTAAAATAACATCCACAGTAAATTTTTCGAAATATACAGAAATACATACATATGAGTCTATCGCCGTTCATCATCTCATCCCGTAAATATCCCACTGCAGGGATACAGGCCTTCCCTCGTATAACAAGGGAGTAGGTCCACCATACTGGCACAAAGCGGGTTGGGTACCTTGGAATTTTTATTTCTCAGGCATGCAGGTTTCCTCACGATGTTTTCCTCCATCACCACGGTATTTATGTAGTATATCAACCATCTGGTATCCACAACACAAGCCTATAGTTGCTTACTGTGGAACTAGATGGCGATGTATGTATGTCTAAGGATATTTATTATTATTATAATAGTATTACTTATATATATGTCGTAGATAGCGATAAACTATTCGTCATTCTGATATACTATTCGCCTTTAGTAGCTTGACATAATATCGCAATTGCCCGAGCCACCCTTTACCACGAGACTGGCACCATCCCAGTCGCCAGCAACGCCCATAAGATATAATTCTTGATATAGGTAGACTGAATTTCGCCCAGTAGTTCAATCCATGCCTATTTATCATCAGACATTGTCATAAATCACATCCTAGCTCTATCTAATAATATGTGATTGTGACTGGTATATATAGGTATCCATTATCATTTATCACCTGACGGGAAACAGCTATATTATACACCAACCTGTAGAACTAGTCTCAATGATTCAATTATCACATTTAAATACACAATTGCCATGGCACAGCTTCACACAGTCCGCCTTCTATTGTACGTGTACAGTTAGGGCAATAAATAACTGGACATTAGGGCGATTATTGTTAAATATAATGCAATTAAAGTTGCTATTTATTGTCAGCATTAAACTTTATTATCTACCTATTTTATGGTGAAGACAAAGTTTAGGTATCGAGTTTTTGTTTTTACTGGAATTATCTTAATTATAAAACAAACCGACGACATAACTAACGCTCCGTTCTTTTATCTACGTCATTGGATCTTTGTCATTTTTTTTATGCACATCGGGTTAGCACTGGACCTCAATCACACCTGATGTTAAGTGAAAATGAGGCCGAAGGTGGTAATTTATTGTCAGCATTAAACTTTATTATATACCTATTTTATGGTGAAGACAAAATTTAAGTAACGAGTTTTAGTTTTTACTGTAATTTTCTTAATTATAAAAGAAACCGACGTAAGTAACGCTCCGTTCTTTTATCTACGTCATTGGATCTTTGTCAATTTTTTTTTATGCACATCGGGTTACACTGGACCTCAATCACACCTGATGTTAAGTGAAGATGAGGCCGAAGGTGGTAGCGTACTGACCCGGAAACCCCGTCTTATTTGGGGGACTGGCTATCTTATCTCTGACAACCGGAACACAACAATGCTATTAACATTGCTGTTTGGCGGCAGATTTAGATAAGATGGTGGTATCTAGCCAGGCGGACATTTAAAATGCCCTACCATAAACCAAACCGAGTACTAAATATGTACCCCACTAGGGATCGAACCCGCGACCTCTGAATCGTAAACCCAATGTTGTTTACATTGAGCCACGGAGGTGGTTATGGTGATGGTGGTAGTATGGCGGTGTACTCTTTCAAACAAAAAAGAATGATTGAAATCGGTACACAAATGCCTGAGATAACAACAAAAATATAGTCGAATTAATAACCTTCTTTATTGAGGTCGGTTAAAAACGGGCTAAATAACAATAAAATAAAATTAAGGTAAGGAAATTTTTTAAAAAAGAAGCAGACATTCTTCTTTTTTGTTTACAAAAAACAAACAGGTATTTGTGTAGTAAAGTCAAAGTCAAAAATGCTTTATTTTGTAGGTACACAGAGAGTACACTTAAAATAGTCAATTTTACATTTTTTAAGCTACTGCTTGTTCAAAATGCAATTTTCCCCTAAGAAGAACGAGCAAGAACTTGGAGGGTTGCTCTTTTAAAATCATGCTTTAATTTTACATAAAGGTTTTTATATTACAAAAAGGTTTTTATATTTCATTATTAATTGTGAAGGCTATTATAAAATTTCCGACTATCTGGATGATAAGAATTTTTTTATTCTTATTTTTCTTTGTCGAATCATAAATTTTACAATTAGGTATTTCAAATTGTATTTGTATTGACTTATTTAAAAAGAGCAACCCCGGAGTTTCATGCTCGTTCTTCTCTGGGGAGACTGCCTAGTGAATGAAGATAAGCTTACTGTGGAACTAGATGACGCTGTGTATGTTTCTTTCCATTAATTCTGTCATCCAAAATTTACTTCACTGCTAAATGAGTGCCATGGTGTAATCACTTACTGAATACTTAGTGTACAAGTACATTAAATATTGTAAAGTATAGTCAGCATTTCGGGCACGTGTCAGCGACATACTTTTTACCCAAACACGTCAGTTCTCGACCTACTCTATTAGTGTGCACACATATCTATATTCGATCATTAATATAGTTTAATATCCATATCAAGTGTTTCTATCAAGATCAAAGATTTTGGTGACTATCAAGACTCTTATCATTCTTCTCTTATGTACAAACACTGTACACTTAGCAAGGTAAAGCAACAGGCAATAAAGCCAGACCTTAGCAGTTTTTATTATTTAAACTCTCTGCAAGACTATAATTATGTTTATTCTAAGCTTGTGACATTAAAATTTCACAATAATGTAACACTTAAACATCCTTTCATCAATATTGCTCGGCTCGGTTCTCCTACCACACTAAAATCATAAAACATGTTCACAGTATATTTAACAACAAGCTCTCAAACGAATTGCATCGTATACAACTCCTTTTATTTGCTGAATAGATTTATACCGAAGAGGACTTGGCTGTATTTTTTTCCTTTTTGTTTGTTGAGATCATAGTTTACTACCACTTTGCATGTCAACGACGCATGGGTGGGCGCTGGCATTGCTCCTACTCTGCATTGTATCCACTGATGCTAATAGCTTGTTCAAATATTCATGAGATTTGCCATATAAACCCGCCTACTCACAGATGAGAGAACCTTATGCTTAGGTTAAGGGTCGGTTAGACCTCACTTTGCTTAGAACCAGCTTCGTTTTATCAACAATACGCTAAATATTTACAATGTATTATTTGCGTATCTTATCGTCCCGTAAAAATTAATCACGAAAAAGGAGTCTGTTTAGTAACTAACTGCGAATTGAAGACGTGCAACACTTACTGATGGAGTGTGCCAAGTAGAGAGAGAAATTATTAGAAAATTTAATGTGAACAGACTCGATGTAGGCATTATTCAAAGCATACTAGTTGTTCCTACTTCTGACGCAACTTTGTCCTTGTGTAGTCTGATGAACGTTTGTCATCAATAATTCTCTCTTTAGCTATTTAGGTTAAGTACAAAGGGATTGACATATCCAAAAGGATAAAAATCCCAAAATAATTTAAGATTAAAAAAAAAAAAAATAACTACAAACGGATTACTAATACGAGTAGAGAAAAGAAATTCTTTTTTGATAATTAAGATACAGCGAAAAATAACTCCTCTTTCATAGCAAATAATGAAATCCAAATTACGAAAACGGACCAAGTACTATAATCCTAAAGTTCCTGAATATTTGTAGAAGGGTAGAATACCCATCAGTAATTGAATAAAAGTTCATTCTTGGACGACCTGTTTGGTGTAGTGGTTAGCAACTCTGACCACTATACCAAAAGATGGCGGGTTCGAATCCCGCTAGGGGCATATGTTTGTGTGATGAATACTGACACGTGTACCCGAGTTATTATATATATACCCGAGGATGTTTTCATTTATAATAAGTATTTATTTACAACAAAAAAAATGTATTTATGTAGTATATCAACCATCTGGTATCTACAACACAAGCTTATAGTTGCTTATTGTGGAACTAAATGGCGCTGTGTGTATGTCTAAGGATATTTATTTATTGTTTATTAATGTGTTGTGGAAGATGCTAATGCTAATTTTGTAAGAATTTCATCAATGGCAACTTTATATTTTGCTAAAATAGTTTATTGAGTCATCACATTTCGTCAGTAACTTCTTTATATTTATGAATAATTTCACCGAGGATAAATATTTTTAGAGAATATAAAAGCTATTGATTATTGGTTTTTAGTAATTTGTTTTAAAATAATCATGCGCCTTCTACAACGCAATGAAGTTCACGGTAATGATAACTTTAATTTAATATTGTAGTTGTTATTATTGCATTATATTAAGCTACAGAACGGATTGAAAACATTTTTGAGAACGGTTGAAAAATTTACATTGTATATAAAAATTCTGCCTCTTTAATTTAGATATGGTCTAGATCGTAGACCTCCGTTTCTAGTAAACCATTTGTGAATTTGACTTTTGGAAATGGATGTGCACTGTGAAGCATACTGTACTTATTATTATTATATTATTTTATAGTCATGAGTGCAGTCCTATGGTAATAGACTGGTGGGCATTCAAGTATGCGCCTGCACTACTAATCACTCCCACCGACAACAACATGGCCTCATGCACAAAGGAAATGTGGAATAACAATGTCTATAATATAATTGTCAACGAGAATTATTCAGGTATAGGTACACGATGACTAAAAGAAATTATCTATCGTTAACTTAATATCTTAATATCTTTATTGTACACAAACTTATTACAGAAATATGCATTGTATATAAAATGTACAAAGGCGAGCTTAACACCGATAGAGTTTTCTACCAGCAAACCTTAGAGATACATAGTGTTTATTAGATTGGGCAGAAAATTGTGTACACAACAATTGAAAATTATTTTATAAAAAAAAAATAAGATAAAAAATAATATATATAAATAAATATACCACATAACCTATCCAATATACATATATATAGTACGAAGTATATACAAGTATATACATTATCAATACTCATATTACGGTAAATAATTAAATAATTACTATAATACTGAGGAGAAATCATAAAGACAAATAATGCTCTTTTACTCTTTTCTTGAAAATTTTTAACAATGGACTTGTGCGGATTGCATGCGGTAGTGCGTTCCACAGTCTCACTGACCGAATCGTGAACGAATCACTATAACGTGTTGTCAAGTGTGATGGGCATTTAAGGATGAGGGATGTGGTTGTTCTACAAGGTTTACCTCGGGGAACAAGATAGTCAAATCGCTAATACCAAATGGTTGCGGGTTCGAATCCCGCTATGGACATATGTTTGTATGATGAATACAGACATGTGTTCCCGAGTTATGGATGTTTTTCATTTATACATGTATTTATTTACAAAAAAAAAATGTATTTGTGTAGTTTATCAACCATCTGGTATCCATAACACAAGCCTAGATGCTTACTGTGGACCTAGATGGCGCTGTGTGTTTGTGCAAAGACAAAAAAAAAAATTGTGACAAACTTCCTAACTAGTGAAAATATTGCTAAGGCTGAGCCTCCACAGAGCTATTTGTTTGTAGTTCACGATGGTTCTATTACAATCTATTTTGATTTAAGAAAAAAAATGCAATTGAAAATAGACCATAAAACTTTAATGACGTGCAAGAATTTCAACCATAAGGTGGTAGACCACTTTATGTGCTGACTGCACTTTTTTTATATACAGAATACCATACACTCAAATTAAATCAGATATAAGACACAAATTGGGGAATTTTCTTTATCGGGGAAAGTAAATAAAAAGTCATAAGCAAGCCATTTATGAGATGAAAGAAAGCAAGAAAATTTAATGACACATACATTATTATACAGTCTACATTACACATTCTACATAATTACACACACAATACATCGTGTTTTGTTTACCATCTAATTCAGTATCGCACGGTGGAGTCGAAAAGGTCAGCGACTCAGCAAGAGAAGTCATAGTTTGACTTACCTGCATTTGCCAATTATTTGGCTAAGCAACTGTGTGCGAAGTGTGAGTTTTGTCTCGTTTTTAACTTTACCATCGCGTTCGCGTTTACGAAAAAAGTCCCTATGAATAAAATCGCTTTGCAAACTATCCGGTAGAGGCGCTGCACATCTCTCCATACAAACGTGAACGCGGTAGTAAAGTTAAGTCGAAACAAAACTCACACTCCGCCCTCTGATATAATAATAATAATTAATAAACGTTTTTTTTTTTTTTTTTTTTATTGAAGAGGTGGGCAAACGAGCAAGAGGCGCACCTGATGGTAAGTGTCACCGCTGCCCATAACCATCTACGGAAACGGAAGATCCGCAGTGGCGTTGCCGGCCTTTATTTTGAGTTTCTTTTTACAACGTTACATTTTTTCACACACTTCTACCAAACTATAAATATTTTATGAGCAGAAAATATACTTCCTTGATTTTAACAATATTACGATATTATTTTTTAATGTACGACGGGTTTGTACTTGACCTCAATCACACCTGATGTTAAGTGAAGATGAGGTCGAAGGTGGAAGCGTACTGACCCGCAAACCCCAACACATTTGGGGGACTGGCTATCTTATCACTGACAACCGGAACACAACAATGCTATTAACATTGCTGCTTGGCGGCAGATTTAGATAAGATGGTGGTAGCTAGCCAGGCGGACATTTAAAACGCCCTACCACCAACCAAACCGAGTACTTAAACATGTACCCCCTGGGGATAGAACCCGCGACCTCCGAATCGTAAACCCAATGTTGTTTACATTGAGCCACGGAAGCGGTTAGTAACTGTAACACATAGTTTAAACTTTTTTTAATTTGTTTCATATTACTATCTACATGTATGATTTGAGGAACTTTTTTTAATTTGATCTTAAATGATCTTTTCGGCGCAGTGTCACTTTTTATATCTTGAGGTAATCTGTTGGGTACTAGGAATTTTTTGGTTCTTTTGTCACAATAGTTGTTAATCTTAGGTAAAATCACATACATGGACATAGCTGTCTTATTATTCATATAATTATCAAATCACAAATTGTAACCCTTAATCTGTTTAAAAGAGCAACCCTAGAGTTTCTTGCTCGTTCTTCTCTGGGGAGTCAGCATTGTGAATGAGCAGTAAATTTAAATGTAATATTAATAGTGACGTTTTCAAGTGATAATTTTGTCCTTTGAAATAAAATATTTTGATTTAATTTTGATTTGATCAATATTCCCCTTTCTACTTTTCTCTTCAGCTTTGTATAAGTTACTTGTTGTTTAAAGTTATCACTTGAAATTGTTCTAACGAGTTAACCACTCTCTCGTTAATTGCCCCAGTGTATATAATTCTAAGGCATGTGGCGGACTGTGATCTATACTCCCTCATTATAAGAGGGAAAGGCCCTATATTCCTACAGTGGTAACGGCCTAAAAACAAACTTTCGCATTTATAATATTAGTTAGTATTTAATACTAATAAATTTACTTGACTCTAATTATGTGAATAAAATTACAACTTACGATAGGATTATTCAATATAAGAGAAATATAATGTTCATATTATTATAATCGACTATTAAATTGCGAACTCATTAAGTGCCATTTTTGGCAACATTGATTTTTTTTTATGATTGACTGATACGTTTATATCAGCGTCTTTGGAAACAAGACAGGCAATTGGGGATAAATAGAAGTGGGTACCGTATAACCAGTCTTTCCTGTGGCTGCTGTCGTAAAAACCTAGACACTAAAAGACTAAAAAATACGTTCCAGGAGCGATCCATATACCTAATTCTAACGGTTCATATTTCAGGCGTTGCTTGTATTTCCGATTTTATTTATATTTACTCGGCTGCCCCAGAAAAACGGGTAACGTTTTTCGGATGTATATATGTAAGTAGATTTCTATGTTATCTACCGTAACCTAAACAGCTGCACCGATTTCGAAGTGCAGTCGTTAGATTCGTTATGATTCCTGGAGTATCATAGGATACATTATGGTAAAAAAAATCGAACATGGAGCCCGCAAAATTCAAAATATGCTGTCGAATTTTTTGGTTTTTAATCTTATATTGTTATTTGGAAGATGCAATATTAAATTACGTTTATTAAAAATAGTTAAATACACACACACACACAACCATTCAAATTTCAACTAGTTGAAACTTATAGTTGCTTTGTAGAGCCGTATTTTGAATAAACAATACTTATATATGTGTAACCGCCTTCGAAATAAGTTTTGCCATAGACTCACTGAGAATCGCCTCCGTGGCTCAATGTAAGCAACATAGGTAAGGTTTACAAATCGGAGGACGGGTTCGATTCACAGCGGCGTTGAGTTGGTGGTAAATCATATTGTTAAGTCCGCTTGGCCAGCTACTTATCTAAGTCCGCCGCCAAGCAGCAATGTTGATAGCATCACTTAACGTGAGATAATTGATTGAGGTCAAGTCCTAACCCTTTCCCAAAAACAAAGCGTTTTCCTTGTATTTTAGAAATCATATAATAGGTAACCGCTAAAACATTTAGGTAATTATACCTAAAGTGTTTTATGTTGTTTCGTACTCACATTTTCATGAAGCGTATATGAAGCTGTTTTATTTTATCTAGATAAGTTTTAAATGTTGGGCCGTAGCTAGCCAACCCAAAAGAGAGTATTGAGTCTCCATCGCTTTGTAAACGGTATACCTACAGTGTAGCCTGGTTCATAGTGCATTTTAAGGCCCGTGTTACAGAATGTTACTCAAACAAAGATCTCCGTTTGAGGACAGTTAAAAAGGAACAGCTTTATGTAACTTGTATAGCGGCATCTGTTTCTAACTATGATTAAGCGCATGCCTACGCTTGGGCATCATTTTGAAATACGGGCCTAAGTGTCCGAATGTCACCAACACGTACTGCACGAGGTGGAGACTGAAAAACAGCTATTTTGCTAAGGTTCCAACCTATTTGTCCACTACGTTAGTAAATTTTACCATAATTAATGATCATGTAGTATTTTTTTTTAAGTGGATGAATAAATATCTTTTTATTTTATTTATTTTAACACAGACATGACAAGCGCGTAGAGGCATTCTGACAAATCGTCACTTATACTAGGCAATCCAAAACGTTAACATTTATTCTTTCCCTCGCTCATTATAATATTGTTCTGTCCAAAAGGACACTTTAAAGTTTTATGGGGACCGCTGGTCACGTGATCCAAATGGCACCAAAGACAACACGTACATGTACCACTGGACTACGTAAGTCTATTGCAATCGATGTATTTCTACACCAAGTATCAAGTGACAATCTGTGATACTGACCAATGTTTTTAATATCACCATTGCAAACTTATCTCTAGTAATCTTCAAACGAAAATAAGCCCCAATACTTTGCTTTAAAGTATATGCAAAGGGCAATTCATGTGGTATGATGTAATAGTACACGACCTCTCCGTCTTATTTGGTGGTACAACTTTCACTTTTAGCGTTCGAGCTACATTGCTGCCTTATAGTGAATATATAGGTTGTAATCCAAGGCGTTCGGCAAACTTTGGGACATGACTGTATATGTGAATATGAATAACTTTTGCTGTGGAGCAACTTTGACAGTGCTTTAAAGAACCAGCTGTTCAATAGTACCATACCTACTCTACCAAAAAGGATAAGGATCAGGTGATTATGTTTTCGCGCAGCTGGAGACGTAGTTCACTCTTATTAGTAGGTACTTAACATGGCCTATTGGCAATAATAGAATCATAATCGCAAACAGAAGTCGTTTGGTATCATAATTTTAAGCTTAGGAAAGCAACAGTACCGTCAAATTGGTTCATTTAAAATCTCTTTTTAAAAGTATGTCAACAGCCGACACAAATGTAAATAAATATTTGCCAACAGTAATATCTGGGCAGCTGTTTTTGCTAATTTACTGTAAGTTAAAACAAGGTGACGACGGTACGCCATGTGCGCATACGCATGGCGTCCTTGCGCGCGCGCCGCGGTGCCCCACATTCGGACTCCGATCACAATGCCTCGTTCGAATCCGCCGCTCGCTGTTGTTCTACCGATAGATAATAGTATTACCATGTATTACCTAAGTAGATATATATACTAACTTATAATATTATATAGTAACTAAACTAGGTACGTATCTGTCTTGAGTCTTAGAAAGCTTTTTAGGCCACAGCTTTACCGACAAATCGATTGTCATCAAAGTCCTCTTTAATGTGCAACAACTAGTCATCTGGAGGGAGGGGGGGACTGAAAATCAGCAAATCTACTGAGTCCCTTCCTTTTCATCAGTGTCATGTTAACCTGTTTTCTTTGTTAATTACTCGTTAAACTAAATTTGTGGTTAATGAATACATTTCATTTAACAGTAATGATGACATTGATTGAATTATTTGACCAATTTTTTTATTTGTAATATTGCTTATTGACAGAATTGTTTATTATTGCTTAGTTTGTCTCACTATTATTTTTTTGCCTCTAGATTGTATAATGATTATTATTTAATACTGACTTTCCACCTAATTATTTTTTTAAAAGAATTGTAATGTAAAATGAGAATCTGTAATTGGCATGACTTTGGCTTGTAAATTTTGTGTAATATTTTTTATAATGATGCTGTTGATTCTGTATTATCAATAAAATAAAATAAATAAATAAAATGATCTGGATTCATCATCTTCTTTCTGTAGTCCCAATTTATTTGTGGTCGGCGCAGTACGCCTTTTTCTTCCAATCTCCTCTATCAGCCTCATCATTCACAAACTTTTCATTAATATCACCCCTCACACAATCCTTTATCATCTCGATTGAGATACATAAAAGATTTACTGTACCGAAGAATCGTTTATGGCAATACATTGCGCCAAAATCTATATCAAATCAAATCAAAAATGCTTTATTTTGTAGGTACACAGGGTAAAATAGTCAGATTTTACATTTTTAAAGCCACTGCATGTTCAAATGGCAATTTTCCCCTGAGAAGAACAAGGAAGAATCTCGAGAGGTTGCCTTTAAAAAAAAAGGTTTTTATATTACAAAATTATTAATTATTATTTTTATATATTACATATTTCATTATTAATTGTGAAATAGCCTGGTTATGCGAACGGGCTGGTTATGTCCATAATGTTTATCATCTAAATAATCTGATATTTTATATACTTATATATTATTATTATTAAGAGCCCATAGTGTCCCACTGCTGGGCAAGAGCCTCCCTCATCTGTTTCCAGTCGTTTTTGTTCTTGGCGAGCACAAACCATCCCTTATTAAAACTGTCAAGCTCATCTCTCCAC
Organism: Oegoconia quadripuncta; assembly: GCA_949316235.1. Lineage (NCBI taxonomy): Eukaryota > Metazoa > Arthropoda > Insecta > Lepidoptera > Autostichidae > Oegoconia > Oegoconia quadripuncta. The sequence goes on along the minus strand of OX438747.1, from coordinate 3,598,472 downwards.
CGTTTTCGCGGTCTGCCACATTTGCGTCTGGCGGTTGTAGGAGTCCAAATAGTGGACGCATTTGCCCACAACTCCCATGACCCGCCCACTTATATATACTTAAGTAAATTCATTTAAAAATTTACTTACTTTAATCACAAATTATGCATGCATAATAAAGGAGCATAAATAACATTTGAACCTAAAGTTCCACAACTTCTCCCAAAACGTAATTTTTTAAACCAGGCTTTCCTGTGAAATTTTCACTAACACGGGACTTTTTGATGGATATCGCGAAACCGTTAACGAGTTCTGAGTCATGTACAAACCGTACTCGTACCTATAAAATAGCTGTCCACAAAAACAACATTGGTATCATGACTATGAAGATTTTATTAATATTAGGTCTCTACCTATGACATTGGCGTTTTGTATGAAGAATTTCATTAAGACTGTTTTCTCCATACAAACATTTTTGTTTTTTTTTGGAACGGCAAATCCTTTAGCTGAACTTTGTGTGTATTATCGAATAACATTAAGTTAAGTATAGGCAGCGTTAATTTTTAAAAGTAACCGCTTTATAAAAGTTTCAGCGAATCTAAGAAATGATTATGGGAAGCACATGAAAAGAGCTCTGTTCAAATTATTTTTATTATGTGATTTTGCCCAGAAATTAAAAAATATTTCATGTGAAACCTTGAAATAATATTCCATTTTCCAAATAAAAAACAAATTTGGATATAGCTTTGGAAATCGCAGGAATTGGTAAATATGATTAACGAAGAAAAAAAACTCCAATTTCATAGGTAAAGACCTTATAGACTCAACATAATAGATTGCGAAGTAAGTTAGTTACCCAATATATCGCTTGGTGATTGCTTTCTATAAAATAATCCAAGCTTATGCCACGCTGCTTGCCGAAACCTCATAGTACATAGGATACGGGCCATAATTCGATCCGATAATTTAGATTACCGCCTGGCTAGCTACCACCATCTTATCTAAAATCTGCCGCCAAGCAGCAATGTTAATAGCATTGTTAGAATAGAATAGAATAGAATAGAAAAATTTTATTTGACCCAATAAACGACACACAAACTAACATGATATTACTTCTTGTACTTATATAAATTAACATTTCAAATAATTTTTTTTTCTTCTTACAAACTAATTTCATGGTAATTGTATGGTAATGGTAAAAGTTGTGTTCCGGTTGTCAAAGATAAGATAGCCAGTCCCCCAAATGTGTTGGGGTTTCCAGGTCAGTACGCTTCCACCTTCGACCTCATCTTCACTTAACATCAGGTGTGATTGAGGTCAAGTATGAACCCGTCGTGCATTAAAAAAAAAATCCACTACGCGGGTCCAGTCCGGATTGGTGGATTTGTGTCGGATTAATGATTTTAAGCTGCCCCAGTAGAACCTTACTCACAGATATGAAGCTACCTTTTTAGCAGCTAAAAGAGTTCTCGCTTAAATCCAATAATTGAGAAGGGGAATTGCGTTATTTTTTTATCATAGTGCCCATTGCTCCGGTTCCATAGAAATCACAATGAAAAATCATCGTGACTTCTTTTTTAATTTAATGTTCGTCACGTTTGTTTCTAAATAACTGTGATTTTGTAACGTTTACCGTTCCAGTACCTTCATATATTCCTGATTACAATGATAATTTAAACTATTGTTAATGTCCCATGTCGGAGTTTCCGGAAAATATCTCTTTGGTAAGCTCGCCTTTGGTATATCTTATTTATTAATAGCTATAAGGGTCGCTGTAATTGTTTTTTTTTTGTAGGCAATAAAGTGTTTAGTTGGTATGTCACAGTCACAAAACGGTAATTATAATGATAATAATGTGTATTGCTTGCAAGACTTGTTTTGATGGGTTGCATGAGTATTAACATCTCTCACTTGTCTATAGTACACATCAGAATATTACAAAGTGTTAACATAATGTATTGAAGGCTCATGATATTTGGATTCCTAAGCGCTTGTGTTTGGGATGTTTCTGACCTCCAATTTGGGATGGTTCTCGTGATACTACTATGTATGTAAGCTGGGCTTCTCTTCTATTTGAATGATCAACTTTTATTTAGGGTAAATGGGTACAGTTTTTTCTCGCTATTTCTTTTTTCTTGTTTTTGAATTTAATATTTTTTATGTAATTTATCTGATGCATCCGGTGTTTACATATAATTGTTTGTACATTTAGCTAATAACTAATATACATAAGGCTTCATTACTCTAAGCGATGTAACAAGCGTTTGTAAACCTAATTAATAAAATAAATAAATAATGCAAACAGTGATTTTGGAACCGTCACCGTGCCGAGAGTTTATAGCAGATCACGTTTAATTTATCAGTTTGACGATAGTTATCGCCCATCTCTACTCTTCAGTGGTTAGAGTGGTTACTTTGGACGAGAAATAGGTGCAGAACCAAATAACACAATAAGAATTACGATCACATATATTGAACCCTAATAGACATCTCCCGCAGTGGACGTGAGAAAATAATGGCGTAATTGTATAAAATATGTTGAGTGTCGATTTTATATTTCGAAATCAAAACCGCATGATTGTGGGTCGATAGCAGTCATGTGTAACGCCTCTGCCGGGCAAGATTGGTATCAAATCATACCTTCAGTACTTATGCAAGCCATATTGTAAAATAGTTTATTACACATCTACATAGTATACGTAAGTAAGTACAGTTATAATACGTTCTATATTTGACGACATGTTTGGTGTAGTGGTTAGAAACTCTGCTGCTATACTAAAAGGTCGTGGGATCGAATCCCGCTAAGGACATATGTCTGTATGATGAATACAGACATGTGTTTCACGAGTTATGGATGTTTTCATTTATAATAAGTATTTATTTACAAAAAAAAATGTATTTATGTATTATATCAACCATCTGGTACCCACAACACAAGCATATAGTTGCTTACTGTGGAACTAGATGGCGCTGTGTGTATGTCTAAGGATATTTATTATTTATTTATTTATTTATTTACAAAAAAAATGTATTTGTGTAGTTTATCAACCATCTGGTATCCATAACACAAGCCTAGTTGCTTAGTGTGGAACTAGATGGCGCTGTGTGTATGTGCAAAGATATTTATTATTATTATTTATTTATTATTATTTATATTAAAAAATACTTATAAAAATAGGCTTTTAATGCTCTATCAATGATTATCGTTCTAGCACATAGACGAGTAACATAAAGTCCATGACGGAGTTCCAGTGGCAATCTTCTGGCTCCATCTTCAGACTCGTCATCTTGTGTAATGAAAATAGCAACAAACGAAACTAGCCCAAATTCGACTATCTTGCCATTTGTCATCAGGGTGTTCCAGTCCCTACAATCGGCTCCATCATCAGATCACCTTGATGGTACCATAATATTGCATTGTCACCGAACCTACATAAATATGCCAAATTTCAGCTCAATCAAATACCACGAAGTGGTTCAAAAAAGCTTTGCATTGAAATGGACAACTTACATACTATGTATACAGATTGAGAGAAACAGTATCCGTGGAAGCCGCTACAACAGCTTACCATGGTTATGTATCATCAGTGCTCAACTATGGTCTTATTCTATGGGGAAACTCAGTAGATTAGATTAGATTAGATTTATTTAGTTCACTTTTACAATAGCATGTCATACATACAGTTTCGTAAATTTATGAAATTTAAAATAAAAGTGATTGTCAAACATAAAACAAAAAATAATAACATAAAAAACAAATTCCTGTATACAATAGTAAAACATATTGTTATATGTATGTCAAAATTAATTAAGAAAGTATAAGTATGTAACCATTGTTACGTCAACGTCATACCATTTTAGAATAATCAAAATGAAATAAAACAAAACAAAATAAAATAAAGTAGATATTAATAGCGCTTTTAAGGCACAAAAGAAGTAAGTTCGAGCTATTTGTAATGCATGGTTTGATGATAGTTGTGTGCCATTATTTAAGAAACTTAACATATTACGATTGCCTTGCATGTATATTAGAGATATTTTCATTTTTGTTATCTCCCACCCTGAATATTTTAAAAAACGCAGCGAAGTTGTTCAGAGGGAGACTAGAGCTAAGATTATGAGTACATTATATAAGCCACTTGTTAAGAAAAATATTTATGAGAAAAACGTTTTTAATATGTGTATTTCAATATTTAATAGTTTACCAAATGACATAAAATCAATGCATGGTAATAGGTTTAAAACGATACTGACAAAATGGCTACTAGATCATTGCTTTTATAGTGTTAAGGAATATTTGGAATTTAAAAATATAATTATTAGTCAATATGTCTAGATATAGATTCAAAATATATTTTATATTTGCATGTCTGCTTGCGGGCTGAATACAATGTACTTATTTTTAATTATTAAGATCTTGTTCATACTGTATTCTTGCAAATAAACTTATTATCTTATCTTATCAGATAACATTGAGAAAATTTACTAAACGTTTTTTTTACCTACATAATGACAAAATAATAACATTAAATAATCAAATACAATACTTAAGAGATAATAATAATAAAAAACAATATATATTATATTTACATAACTGTAAAAAGTGTATCGCCTCGTTCGACCTCTCCTACCTGTTAGTAGAATAATTAATAATTATTCTGTGCCTGCGGCATTGTCCCCAGCACGCTAGCCGCGTTGCCCCGTAGCACCGCCAGGCTTAGTCTTTGTGTAAAGAAGGCGCCCGCCCTGAGGTCACCTGACGCTTGGATTAGCAAATCCGACACCTCTTTAATGAATTTTTTAGTGTCGGACGACCACAGGCCCAGTGTTTCGAAGGCAAGTGCCGCAAACTCGTAATTAGTAGTTAAATATATATTAAACCCGATTATATGTGATATGATTTTTTACTTACATACTTATCTATATACGAACATTGCACAGTAAATAAATGCTTGTAAAAATAAGGAAAAATACACGTGGCATGAAGATCGTAACTGTCAATGTATGCTAGTAGTAAAAAAGACGTCGTTATTCTAAAATACACAAAATGAAATTCAGCTCTTTGACAATCTCATAAAACTGCGCTGAAGTAGTGCGCAAAGGAAAAAAATTATGCTTAGCTATTAGTATCAGTTCAATATTTTAAGTGAGCATTCTGACGTCACCTGTAACTGGAATCCTCATTCTCACGCGCAGGGACTGATTTACCTCTGATTATATTTTATATATTCCAAGAAATTATGCATAAATAATGCCACCGAAATACACAAGTCACATAAATAGTGCTTCAAAAGTTCGCAAGACTTTCATCATTACATCGAGATACGCCACCTTCCTTAGGGTATTCTAAATTTTCAATTTATAGTCTATCTATTTAATCTAACTAATATTATTAATGCGAAAGTTTGAATAGTTGTTTGTTGTTCAATCACGGCGAAACGGATGAACGGATATGGATGAAATTTGGGATATAGGTAGAACATAGGATATTTTTTATCCCGATAAAATGAGTAGTAACCGCCTCCGTGGCTCAATGTAAACAACATTGGGTTTACGATTCGGAGGTCGCGGGTTCGATCCCCAGCGGGGTACATGTTTAAGTTTAGCTACCACCATCTTATCTAAATCTGCCGCCCAGCAGCAATTTTAAATAGCATTGTTGTCAGAGATAAGATAGCCAGTCCCCTAAATGTGTTGGGTTTCCGGGTCAGTACGCTTCCACCTTTGACCTCATCTTCACTTAACATCATGTGCGATTGAGGTCAAGTACGAACCAGTCGTGCATAAAAAAGAAAAAAAAAGTTTGTGAGTAATTAACTTAGTTAGTTAGTGAGAAGTTATTCCACGCAGGCGAAGCCGCGGGCGAGAAGCTATAATATTATTTGTATTTTCTACCCAACATCTTATACCCCGGAAAAAAAAATCGCACTTATCCGGATAATTCCTAGCGTCTGGCAGCCCTAGCAAAAGACCTATTTAAATAAATAAAACACAAAAGCACCAGTATTGCAAGCTCTTAATAGTAACAGGACCGGTTCACAGGCTAGTTCTGAACATAAATTAATACTTAATAGTTTCACGTCAATGAGTATAATTTTGCTATTAATAAAGCCATTTTGTATTGAGAATGGAAAATAAATAATTTAATCCATGTAAAGATTAGGCTAGGTAAAGTTCGTTATTTGTCATTGGAAATTAATAGTAAATGGGAGGAGTTAGGTATTTTATGTAGTCAGAGGTGTCTGGTTACCACAGATAATAAAGTCAGAGACCGAACATGAGGATTGCAGCGTGACCAATTTTGATACAAAACAAACGCCTAGCAATTGGTCATGTGTTGTCTGGTTTATTAGATTACGAATTTGTTTATCTAAAACACCGTAAGTATTTTGTATGGATACAAGCAATATTTATATTCAACACTGAACCGTAAAAATGGCTATGTATACCACTGATATCCACACTCTGAACTCGGTTACTCCAATAAGAATTCATAAAATCGAGAGCATAGGCAAAATCAATCAAAGGCCTTGGACAAGTCGCAGAATACTCCTATTGCATTTAATGTCTGGAAACTGTAGGGTTCCGTTTGTGCAATATTGAGCTTCAAAGTGCTAATTTTTGTTGGAATCAAGTGTCCTCCCCTCTGCTAGCTAAACGGTTGCTTTTTGTACTTTGCGTTGCATAACGACAACTCTTTCTAAGTATGCTCAAGCGCGGATCTACGCTTGAGCAACATTCTTAAATAGCAGCCTAAGAACGCTTGCACTCTTACTAGCAACTACAGAACCCTACACTCATTTGCCCGTTTTTTTTTAATCCATTCGCAAGCTGTGTTGCCAGGGTCATCAAAAAGTCAAATTTTATCCATAACCGGTAAAAATATTGTACACATTAACTTCAGTAGCGTCACAAAATGGTTTATAGGTGACGTTATAGGTGACGCCACACACACCGGGGTATCACACATAACATACGCAGTGTTTCGGATATTCAAAGTAATGTAAGTATACAAAATACAAAAGATCCCTCATTATCTTACAGGTTTGTCAAAATATTCTTATTTCAGTTTCGAAATAATATTAAAAAAATAATATTGATGACGATCGAATACGAGTGAGAGTCCATTAAGAAGACTATAAAATAAAAACATGCCAGGCGCGTGTCGGATCACACACGGCAGCAAGATTCCGTAATTAGATATACATTTAAAAATACAGAGTTATTTTTGAACTGATTTTCTTTTAGTTTATTTTTCCGTAAATACATTAAAACCAAATCAATTTTCAATTAAGTTATTACTTTCATATGGGTCTTTATGGCCTTCCTGCCCATGTTGGAGTGATGGGAAATGAGCAAGTGGATCGACTAGCTAAACAGGCGGCTGTGGATGGTTGGCGATCTAAGTTTAGTTTTTTATTGAAACTACTAAATGAGAATAGAAGAGGGAAAATGCTGGGACAACTTATACGACACGATGATTTCATCAAAACCATAATAGAAGGAAGAATAGAGGGGAAAAGAAAAAGAGGCAGATCGAGAATGAGCTACATGGTGCAGATAAAAGAGAAGTTGAACGTCGTGCCGTATCAGGAAGAAGCCGGAGAACAGAGATATGGAAAAATGTCCACCGATAAGAGCATGGCTCTTAAATAAGATGATGATTGTAACATTATATCGATTGTAGCTTTCGCAATAAAAAACGGTTTTTAAAGTTTCTTCCTCACTTGCAAAACATATACAATTTTTTACAGTTTTTTGTAGGATTAAGGAACGTATATAAATTATTTATTTAATGTGTGCCGGTTGTCAGAGATAAGATAGCCAGTTCCCCAAATAAGATGGGGTTTCCGGGCCAGTACACTTCCACCTTCGGCCTCATCTTCACTTAACATCAGATGTGATTGAGGCCGAGTACTAACCCTTTATGCATAAAAAAAATAGTTTTTAGCCCATGTTTGTTTGACAATGGAAATCAGTTCCACCTGTTCCAAGATGCGCGACTTTAAACACTTATGGTTTATTTACCTATTTGATAGATAATCAACTATGACTCGTAAACTATTTAAACCTACTGGCTTAAATTGTGAATACTTTCAAAAGAATAGTAATTTATATAGTAGGTAGTGACGAAAACAAAAAGCTTAATAAACGGTTTTCTATTAAAAAAATATTTAAGAAAATATTTCCTGTAAAATACGGACTGAGGGCCATGGGTAACGAAATTATAAGCGTTTTTACGATTTGTCTAACGAACCCTAAAAAATAATTCAACATATTATAGAGTGGCAATGGTTTCGATATAATAAATCATACCCTAATAAGGCACAGGGAGAAACAACTGTCAGTTTAAATTGCTCATAATAATATTCTCTGCGCAAGGAGATGCGTTGCGAAAATATGACCGGAATATTGACGTGGTCGCTCCGACCGGGCTTTACGATTTTGTAACTTCTTTTATGGTTCAAATCAAAGATAAAAACAAGAAATAACTATTTAAGTATTTAAAAACCACAGAACCCGACAGCATATTTTGCATTTTAGATTTTTAACCATAAAATGTAGGTATCCTATGACACTCCAGACATCGAGACGACTCTAACGACATCATGCACTTCGAAATTTGAAAAGAGAATTTTCGAGAGTTTTGTATTTAATATAAAAACTGTTTCACCTAATCTGATATTTCTCCAAATTCGGTCGTTTCTAAAGATATTGACGTGATACTGGCCGAAATGTCCAAGTTGGATAAATTGCCATAAAAAAAAACGCACTCAAATCTGTCCATGGATTACTGAGATAAGTCCAGATACTGACTGGACACACATAACACCGCCAAACATATAACACGCGTCGTTATTCGTGCGGGTTAATCAAAATTGCTATGGTTCCTAGTGAAAAGCGGTTCATTAGGGAATGAAGTCACCAACGGACTACCACACTTTAAGTGGTTTCAGAATGCCTCCGCCGCCGCCTCCAGAATAAACCGCCTCCGTGGCTCAATGTAAACAACACGGAGTTTACGATTCGGAGGTCGCGGGTTCGATCCCCAGCGGGGTACATGTTTAAGTACTCGGTTTGGTTGGTGGTAGGGCATATTAAAATGTCCGCCTGGCTAGCTACCACCATCTTATCTAAATCTGCCGCCAAGCAGCAATGTTAATAGCATTGTTGTGTTCCGGTTGTCAGTGATAAGATAGCCAGTCCCCCAAATGTGTTGGGGTTTCCGGGTTAGTACGCTTCCACCTTCGACCTCATCGTCACTTAACATCAGGTGTGATTGAGGTCAAGTACGAACCCGTCGTGCATAAAAAAAAAAAAAGAATGGTTTACTTTGTATGGGTAACCGAAATTTTTTTGATCGAATTCGACTATGGTTCCTTGAGTAAAGTTGTTCGTGATGAATGACGTCACCAGTTAATGGGAATTACAAGAATTCAAATTCACCCCGTATAGCCCCATTCCACAAAAACTGCATTTATCAGTTCATGGTCTGACGGAATCAATTTAAAGCCGGTTTTGGGTGCCCAAGGAAAGTCATTCGTATTCCATGCTCTTGCTTTTTGTGAAACCGAATGTTTTCGGAGGTTTTACTTTTAACTTTACATAACTGGACGGAGCGCATACCTTTTACGTTTAAAAGTATATATATACACATCACCGGGTCCAGTACATTCTGAGCTCCGAGCAAGACGAAGGCTCAGTGTGTGTCCCGTGAAAATTTTATACAAACTGACCATTGTGGGCAGACCATTTCAATGTCCCAGACTGTTCACTCTTGTGTCTTGTCTTTGACCGGACGTATCTCAGTAATGCGTGGTCTGATTTGAGTGCGGTTTTTTTTTTTTTTTTTTTTTTTTTTTTTTTATATGAGAGGGCGGCAAACGAGCATGCGGGTCACCTGATGGAAAGCAATCACCGCCGCCCATGGATTTTTATATGAAAGACTAAACAAAGGGGCATGTTCTTAGTCATGTTTGATGAAATTCGGTTTAGCCGTTTCGAAAATATTTAGCTTTAACAGTTTTTTGGTGTATTTCAATGATACCATAGACTTTAGGGTTTTCTAAATTTGATTTTTTGTTATATTGAAGACTAGCTTTCCGCCCGCGGCTTCGCTTGCGGGGAATATTTTTTTCACGGATATGTTTAAATTGTTTATCACGCGGGAACTACTCAATTTATCGGGATGAAAAATATCCTATATCTTAATATACCAAATTTGAGCAATAAACAAACAAACATCCGAACTTTAGCATTTATAATTTAATAATTAATAGTTGACTAATTAGAAGATTAGTCAGGTTACATTAAATCCGGAGATACGTTCTTAGTCATGTTTGTTGGAAATCGGTTAACCCGTTTCAAAGATTTAGTCTTTAACACTATAACAATATAATAATAAATATCTTTGCAAATACACACAGCGCCATCTAGTTCCACACTAAGCTTGGAGCTTGTATTATGGATACCAGATGGTTGATAAACTACACAAATACATTTTTTTTGTAAACAAATACATATATATAAATGAAAAACATCCGTAACTCAGGAACACATGTCCGTATTCATCATACATACATATAAAAAGAAAGAAAGAAAAATGTATGTAAACCCATCTCATGACACATATGCCTAGCGGGATTCGAACCCGCGACCTTTTGATATAGCAGTCAGGTTTCTGACCACTACACCAAACAGGTCGTCATTTTCCATCATCTATCTCCTGGTTGCATCATCAGATCATCGACACCAAGTGTAATATATTGAACTCGTCAAAACGAATCATATGTGCCCAAACTCGAGGGGTTTACTAGTAGCCACTGAAGAGTTTCACTATCCACCTCCTGGCTCCATCATCAGATCAGCTCCAAGATACCAAATTATAACATTGTCATCAGAATTACATATACATACAAAATTTATAGCAGTCAGGTTTTTAACCACTATCAAGTAAAATTTTTTGTTAAGGACTACATAACATGAGATTGCAGATCGTTTGGCAAAAAAAGCTTGTGTTGAAGGCATTACATATTCCTGCCCACCATGCCATTCTGATTTAATATATTTGGTTAAAGATAGATGCCTTGAATTATGGAGGGAGTACTTTGATAAAAGGTCTTTAAGCAAAGGGATATGGTACAAGACGATCCAACCTAATCTCCTGCGTTATCCATGGTTCGATGGTGCCGACATGAGTAGACGAGAAGTTGTAACAGTCTTGAGACTTCGCTCTGGTCACATCCCATTGAATAAATTTGGCAAAAGTATTGTCTCCAAATTGTGAAGTATGTGAAAGTGTAGAAGACGTTTTCCACATTTTAATGGAGTGTGTCCGGAGCGAAGACTTAAGACGACAATTTATGATTCAATATAATTTTACATTCGAAGTGGGAATATGCAACAGTGTTTTGGCTTTTCCATTATCTCGAGAAGAAAAATCGCTGTATCATATCGTGAAACTAGCTTTAAGTCGTAGGTAAGCTAGCTTTAATTGTGTCGGTGTATTTTGATAGGTTTAGCCCCAATGAGGGTGACGTTATCATTATAATGATAAAACCCTCTATAAAAATAATAGAGAGAAAAAAAAGGACTACATAAGCGATATCATCATTTGTTCAATAAATTTTGTTGGGGCTTTTATAAATTTTCAATTTACAATTCTTTATGGATGTGCTTAGTTACCTACTATGGGCAATACTGGGCAGGTACGCACGTGCCTCTTTATCCCCATTGAAGTGTCGGCCATAACGAGTTGATCGGAGATAGTCTTGCATTCTACGCAGGCTTGTTACGGTCTATCTATATCAGAACGTGCTGTGGTGCGTGGCCCTCGGGATTGGGTCGACTGATAATATTATTCGTAGGCATGAGCCCTGCAGGCTAAGTGCGTGTATATGTGAAAAAGAATAGGGGTCTAGTAGTCTGATCAACAGCTAACGAGAAATAAGATTGTTCAACAATGTTGCCAATAATTATATCCGAAATCAGAAGACAGAAAGTTACGCTGGGAATATAAGTCAGATTTTTCAATCAGATAGTCGGATCCGATAGTCTGATCCGACTATTGGAAGGCGTTGGAGCCACTATTTTGTTTGAATATTCAATATACGTCCTATCCTTATTTTTATGCACGACGGGTTCGTACTTGACCTCAATCACACCTGATGTTAAGTGAAGATGAGGCCGAAGGTGGAAGTATACTGACCCGGAAACCCCATCTTATTTGGGGAATTGGCTATCTTATCTCTGACAACCGGAACACATTAAATAAATAATTTATATACGTTCCTTATTCCTACAAAAACCTGTAAAAAATTGTATATGTTTTGCGAGTGAGGAAGAAAATTTAAAAACCGTTTTTTATTGCGATAGCTACAATCAATATAATGTTACAATCATCATCTTATTTAAGAGCCATGCTCTTGTCGGTGGAGATATTTCCATATCTCTCTGTTCTCCGGCTTCTTCCTGATACGACACGACCTTCAACTTCTCTTTTATCTGCACCATGTAGCTCATTCTCGATCTTCCTCTTTTTCTTTTCCCCTCTATTCTTCCTTCTATTATGGTTTTGATGAAATTGAAGGACTTGAAGGACGAAGCGTACTGATCCGGAAACCCCAACACATTTGGGGGACTGGCTATCTTATCTCTGACAGCCGGAACACAACAATGCTATTAACATTGCTATTTTGGCGGCAGACTTAGATAAGATAGCTAGCTAGCCAGGCGGATTAAATAGTAAACCCAATGTTGTTTACATTGAGCCACGGAGGCGGTTAATGGAGGAGACTATCCGATAATCGATGAAGTCTCAAGTTTTGGTGTAAAGTCCCATAGTCACCTTTTACGACACGGTATGAAGAACGGGTTGGTTCTATTTATTTTACGTGCCAATTTAGCTTTTAACGTGGTATTTTGTGTATTTAGATGATATCAGAATCTTTTAGGAGCTTTCTTAATTTTATTATTTATATATATTTAAGACTATTTTTTTTTTTTATATGAGAGGGCGGCTAACGAGCATGCGGGTCACCTGATGGAAAGCAATCACCGCCGCCCATGGACACCCGCAACACCAAAAGGGTCACAGATGCGTTGCCGGCCTTTGAGGAAGGTGTCCACCCCAGAATAAGTAGGGCAGCCTGAGCGATGAAGCTTTTCGCCCGCGGCTTCGCTTGCGTGGAATAACTTTATCGCGGAAATTTGTTTATTGCGCGAGAACTACACACTTTATCGGTTTAAAAAATAACCTAAGTTTTAATCCAGGGTATTTTCTACTGATACACCATATTTCATCCAAATCCGTTCGTCCGATTCGCCGTGATTGAGCAACAAACAAACACATCCCTCATCTCATCTACAACAATATTATAAATGCGAAAATGTGTGTGTGTATGTGTTACCTGTTCACCCCTAAACGACTGGAGGGATTTGGATGTTTGGTTGGTAGAGATTAGGACCTGGATTAATATATATATATATATGCATTTTTTTTTGCTGAACGGATATTGATGAAATAGTCCAAACAAAGTCACGGGCATCAGCTAGTTTATAATATTTTTTAGCTATATTTGATGGAAATCAAGTAACCATTTAGAAGATAATTAACTTTAAACTCAGTTTATTTGGTATATCTGATGATAATATCATATCTAATATCAGAGGAAAGATGATAGGTCACTTGTTACGACACGATATTTTTTTGAAGAACATAATTGAGGGAAAGATTGAAGGAAAGAGAGGAAGGGGAAGACCTAGGCGTAATTACTTTGACCAAGTGAAAGAGAAGGTGAATGTCGTGTCGTACCAAGAGGTTAAAACGAGGGCGGAAAGTAGAGAGACATGGTCGTTACTCCACCGACAAGAGCATAGCTCTTAAATTGAAGAAGAAGATGATAATATCATATCAAATCAAATACGCTTTATTGTTTAAATAAGGAAGGTACATTTAAATATCTTATAGAAACTACAAATTAGGCGGCCTTATCGCTAATAAATAATAAAGTAAGATAATAATGGCTATTATTTCGGGATTTTTCTAAAATTTCATATTACCCGTATAGTTATGTTCGTAAGTGACGACTACAATTTATTGGAGTCCGATGTGATCGTATAATTAGATTAGCTTTTCAACAGCCAACAGACTTTTTGCGAGAACACAATGGAAAACAAAACCGTAGTACCACCATATTACCGTAAAAGGCGGCTCCTACCAGTTTTTCTTAGAGAGTGTGAGTTTGCTTCTATACAATAAAGTCGGATCAATGTCGAATGGAGTATAGACAATGCTCGCATTATTGTTCAGCTTGTAAACAAAGGCCTATTATTTCTCAGATCCCGCTCTTGTTGGTTATTGGTAGATACAATATCATACACTTACCTACCTATATTACTTTTATTTTACTCGTTCAGTTTTAATGGCAGACGATTTTATGTAAATTACTATATCAATTGAAAACGGTACGTCACCATTGATGGATTTTCCTTTATTTGCGGTAAGACCGCTTCCACCTTTACCCGCCTCCGTGGCTCAATGTAAACAACATTGGGTTTACGATTTAGAGGTCGCGGGTTCGATCCCCAGCGGGGTACATGTTTAAGTACTCGGTTGGTGGTAGGGCATTTTAAATGTCCGCCAGGCTAGCTACCACCAATCTAAATCTGCCACCAAAGAGCAATTGTTGTGTTCCGGTTGTCAGAAATAAGATAGCCAGTCCCCCAAATAAGATGGGGTTCCGGGGCAGTACGCTACCACCTTCGGCCTCATCTTCACTTAACATCAGGTGTGATTGTGGTCAAGTGCTTACCCATTGTGGATAAAAAAAATGGCGTTTGCAAAATACAAAAATATGCTGTCGGATGTTTTTGGTTTTTAAATAGGTACTTAATTAGTTTTGTTATGTGTTTTGTTCCCAATAAATTCCGATATAGTTTCGCTGGCAACCATGATCTGTGCCTTTATCCCTACTTAGATTAACACAACAATAACAACTCATTTCCTTTCTTAACTCGCTTAGGATTCAAATAAAAAGTTAATTACTACGCATCCTTCAATAAATCTCTTTGCAAATGATCCCGCTCTCAGCAATTTGGACGAGAAAAGGGCAATAAAGTGCAATCCTGAGCCAGAGCGGTTGCAAAGACATTACAATATAATTAAAGGAAATCACATAGCAACCACATTCCTATGGCTTTAACTAGGAGTTCATTATCTCTCCCCGATAATTATCGAGCTGTCTAATCCGAGTATTCGAGCAAATACCTTCAGGTAACCCAATGCGCTTAAAGAAAACTTAGTCTTTTGTTATTGCCTAAAAAGCATAATGTGAATTTATGGAATGTACCTCAAATATTATTGGCACCAAATCAACTTGAACATTAGGATAATCAATTTCTTCAATCAAATATTATTGTGCGTTATTGTAATATAATAATCTGTTTTTAAAAGAGCAACCCCTCGAGTTTCTTGCTTGTTCTTCTCAGGGGAAAATTGACTTTTGAACAAGCACTAGCAGAATTTGCGCCTATCTTCCGTCTCCATCATCAGATCCTGAATACTACAGACTACTTATCAAGACAAATCAATGAGTAAACTCTGGCGGTGCCTGATTTTATTACAAAGTTCCTTCCGGTCATCAGACCAGCAATGACACCATAATATTCCATGTTCATCTGACATATAATTTTGACCAGAAACTTCAAACTTCATACATATAAATCAATAATTATAGCTTATAAAAACTAGTTGGCAACAATGTCGACTCACCTGGTAACACTGCTTGTCTATGAGCTATCACTCAAGATGGCGGACAGTCGTGTGACGTGACGGCGTCCGTCACATTGTCGTCTCGTTACTGCAACAAGAGAACACGTGTGTTGGATAATCTATGTGCTGTCACTTTGTATATTTCTAGTTGGATCTTCTTGAAGATTGTAATAAAATTGGAAACCTTTTTTTAATGCACAACGGGTTAGGTTAGGTTAGGTTAGTTGACCTCTATCACACCTGATGTTCAGTGAAGATAAGGCCGAAGGTGGAAGAGTACAGAAACCCTATCTTCTCTGGAGGACTGGCTATATGCTTGTGTTGTGGATACCAGATGGTTGATACACTACATAAATACATTTTTTTTGTAACTAAATACTTATTATAAATGAAAACATCCATAACTCTGGTACACATGTCCGTATTCATCACACAAACATATGCGCCTAGCGGGATTCGAACCCGCAACCTTTTGATATAGTGGCCAGAGTTGCTATCCACTACACCAAACAGGTCGTCATTTTCCGAAGTTTGTAATGGTATATTGGAACAGTGCATACCGAACCAATGATGGCGTACGAAGTCACTCACCACAAATGACTAACGTGCGTTGTCAAGTTGTCAACACGTATTTAGAATTAATAACAAGTTGTTTATTCACTGAGTCATTGAGATTCCTATCTGAACGGTGCATGATGTTAGCTATAATGTAAGGTTAGACTGGTGTTCAATAAAATAATGCTTCACCGTCGATCGATACTCGTAGTTTAGGAAGGAGGTTGATACAAACCCGATGGCTAATTGAATTAGCCGCCTCCGTGGCTCAATGTAAACAACATTGGGTTTACGATTCGGAGGTCGCGGGTTCGATCACAAGCAGGGTACATGTTTAAGTACTCGATTTGGTTGGTGATAGGGCATTTTAAATGTCCGCCTGGCTATCTACCACCATCTTATCTAAATCTGCCGCCAAACACCAATGTTAATAGCCTTGTTGTGTTCCGGTTGTCAGAGATAAGATAGCCAGTCTCCCAAATAAGATAGGGTTTCCGGGTCAGTACGCTTCCACCTTCGACCTCATATTCACTTAACATCAGGTGTGATTGAGGTCAAGTGCTAATCCGTGGTGCATAAAAAAAAGGATTATTACGGAGTAAGATTGAATTTAAAAGTATTATTAACTAGCTTTCCGCCCGCGGCTTCGCCTGCGTGAATAACTTTTTCGCGGAAATTTGTTTATCCCGCGGGAACTATTCACTTTATCGGGTTAAAAAATATCCTATGTCTCAATCCACGGTCTACTTATATATAAAATTTCATCCAAATCCTTTCAACCGTTTCGCCGTGATTAAGCAACAAACATTGAAACTTTCACATTTATAATATTATAGCTTTCCGCCCGCGACTTCGTCCGCGTGGAAGTTTTCATCAAAATCGGTTCAGTTGAGGTAACAAACATACATACACACAAACTTTTGACGACCGATTGGTGTAGTGGATAGTGACCCTGTCAGCAAAACCAACGGTTGCGGGTTCGAATCCCGCGACGGGTAAATGTTTGTGTGATGAATATGCACATTTATTCCCGAGTCATGGATGTTTATATAAATATTTATGTATGTTTATCCGTTGTCTAGTATACATAGTACAAGCTTTGCTTAGTTTGGGAATAGATGATTGGCGTAAGTGTCCAAAATATAAAAAAATAAAAAATAATAAAAAAAAATTGCCTTAAAAAAAAAAAAAAACTTTCGCATTTATATTATTAGTTTATACTCGGGGATAGGTTCCTTAGCCATGTTTTGATGGAAGAAGAAACGGAAACGGCTTAACCAATTATCATCAAACATGGTCAAGAAGTTACTTACTGATGGGTGAATCATAGGTAGTATTTATACATGAACTAGCTTTCCGCCCGCGGCTTCGCCTGCGTGGAATAACTGTATCATAGAAATATGTTTATCCCGCGGGAACTAGTCACTTTATCGGGATAAAAAATATTCTATGTTTTAATCCGGAGTATGTTGTACCTATATACCAAATTTCATCTAAATCCGTGCATCAGTTTCGCCACAACAAAGAAACATCCAAACTTTTCGCCTTTATAATCTTAGTTAGTTGTAGAACTTATTTTGAAATTAGATACAATCCGCCTTATTCATAAAAATTTACAATCGCTTTATAAGCCTGTTTTAGTTAAAGTATGTTTTGTCTCTGTCGTTCATAAGGAAATGTTGTAATGAAAAAAAGTGACAAAACATACTTTAACTAAAACTTGCTTATAAAGCGTTTGTAATTTTTTTCTGAATGACACGGTAGGTAAGTCTTATGCTACTGTCAGTCACACATCTGCATACAAAGGGGTGCTAACGGGTACCATGATGCGGTGACTGGTATCACATTCACAATAACGGGCGAGTTTTTGTCACAAAAATCCTCCTATTAAACTCACGTGTTATTGTATTAGAACAATGGGCTCTTGGATTACACAGGTCAATCGCAGCAAACTATGTTGTCCTGTCAACGTACAAGATCAACTGCCTTCCGTCTCCGCTGTTGGGGCAGCTTGCGGGTCACCTGATGGAAAGCAATCACCGCCGCCCATGGACACCTGCAACACCAAAAGGGTCACAGATGCGTTGCCGGCGTTTGAGGAAGGAGTAGGCTCGTTTCTTGAAGGTTCCAATGTCGTACTCGTTCGGGAATACCGCTGCGGGAAGTCCGTTCCACAGGGTGGTCGTATTTGGGCCACGATTGGTGGAATTGTGTCAGATGATTGCCCACCCGGCTGTCAGTTTTCGATATAAGCAAGTGATACGACAAAACGAAGCCAAGCAGCAATGTTAATAGCATTGTTGTGTTCCAGTTGCCAGAGATAAGATAGCCAGTCACCTAAATGTGTTGGAGTTTCCGGATCAGTTCGACCTCATCTTCACTTAACATCAGGTGTGATTGAGGTCAAGTAAGAAGTCGTCATGCATAACAAAAAAAAATGAAAAAAAAATGCCCTGAATGGCTATCGTCGAACTTGCTTTATCATCATAATGAGCACTAAACAAATCAATTTTTGTGGTGTAACTTCCTATAATCTTAAAGTTTTTGACTTTCTGTAGAACAATAGAGTACCCATCAGCTTTTATAATAAGGTTCCAGTGGACATTCAAAATTTACCTTTAAATAAATTCAAAACCATCATAAAACAGACATTATTTACCAAAGGCTATTATAAAATTTCTGACTATCTGGATGATAAGCAAGCATGGACATAGACCGCTCGGCGATATTCAGCCTAATTATACAATGTAATATAATTGTAACCCAAACTTATTTAAAAGAGCAACCCTTGAGTTTCTTGCTCGTTCTCCTCTGGGGAATCTGCTTTGCGAATGAGCAATAATGTCAATAATTTTAATATTAAGATAAAAAATGTGACGTTTTCAAGTGATAATCTTTATCCTACGAAATAAATATTTTTTGACTTTGACTTTGACTTTAATAGAATAAATGTTTTCCAACAAATGTGTAGCTTGCTTTAGGTATTAATTTATAAAACCTACAATATTAAATTAAACTTACCACTGCGAACTTCATTGCGTTGTAGAAGATGCTAAGATCTTATAAAACAATTTTCTAAAAAAAAAAATATAGCAATGGCTACTTCATGTTTTCTAAAAATAGTTTATTGAGTTGTGATTATTTGCCCTCGGTGAAATTTCCCATAAATATATAGAGAAGTTATTGATAAATTTTTTTTGAAAATACCTACAGGAGTTATAAGTATAATCTCCGACGCAATGAAATTAACAGTGGTAAATTAACAGTGGTAAATTAACAGTGGTAAATTAACAGTGGTAAATTTAATCATATATAGTCTATGTTTTATTACTAAATACCTATACTATATACGACCTGTTTGGTGTAGTGGTTAGCAACTCTGACCACTATACCAAAAGGTTGCAGGTTCGAATCCCGCTAGGGGCATATGTTTGTGTGATGAATACGGACATGTGTACCCGAGTTATGGATGTTTTCATTTATAATAAGTATTTATTTACAAAAAAAGTATGTATTTATGTAGTATGTCAACCCTCTGGTAACCATAAGCCTATAGTTGCTTACTGTGGAACTTGATGGCGCTGTGTGTATGTCTAAGGATATTTATTTTTTATTATATATCTAAAGCAAGCAATCAAAACAATTTTTTTCTATCACTGCCAGGTGCTCTATTCATGTGCAAAAATGCACGGTTTTCAAAATTATAGACTATCAGTCGATGTAAACCGTATATCTTATACTATCGAAATTATCGAAAACTTTATCAGTTATATCCAGACAAAGGCTAGCTGTAATTGTAAATCTGTTATTCAGTTCACGAACCGTCGCTTCTACGCCAACACGTAACTTCGAGTAACGCATTGTCACAAAAGTTTACCGTTATTATAGCTCTGTGAAAAATGATTTCGCAGAAAATTTTTGGGGGACCGCCATTGCATGCTGCGATCGGCGTAACTTCGTGTGTTGGCGGAATTTCACATCACTACTACGGTTCCATGAACATATTGGGTCTTTACCTATCAAATAATGATGATGCCACAAATATTTACACCCCTTGGTGGTTGGTTCACCTTTATATTAGGTCCTTACTTATGAAATTGGCGTTTTGTATGAAGAATTTCATTAAGACTGTATTCTCCATACAAACATTTTTGAAATTTTTTTGCGAACGGCAAATACAAATTTAGCTAAACTTTGTGTGTATTATCGGATAACATTAAGTTAAATGTAGGCAGTGTTAATTTTTAAAAGTAACCGCCTTTATAAAAGTTTCTGCGTATCTAAGAAATAATATGGGAAGCTCATGAAAAGTGCTGTGTTCAAGATTTTTTTATTATGTGATTTAGCTCAGACCTTAAAAAATATTTCATGTGACACCTTGAAAATATATTCTATTTTCCAAATAAAAAACACATTTGGAAATAGCTATAGAATCGTAGGAGTTGGTACATAATGATTAACGAAGAAACAAAATCTCCAATTTCATAGTTAATGACTTAATATTATAAATGCGGAAGTTTGGATGTTTGTTGCTCAATCACGGCGAAACGGATGAACGGATTCGGATGAAATTTGGTATATAGGTAGAATATACCCTGGATTAAGACATATAATTCTTTTAACCCGATAAAATTAGTTTTTTTTTTTTTTATTAAAAACTGGTTTCGCGTTTGACTATAATCTCACCTGATGGAAAGCGACGATGAAGCCGAAGATGTATTACGCGCACCCAGTAAATGCTTATTCACTCTAGACTTGAAGATCCCAAGGTTGTAAGTGTCGGGAAAAAGCCGACGCGGGCAGTGAGTTCCATACCTTAGCAGTCCGCATTATAAAAGATGAAGCAAAGCGCTTAGTGCGGATGTTCGGTATGTTGACAACATATGGATGGAAACCCCCCCCGCGCCTGGTTGTCCGAAGATGGAAAGGGGACGGTGGAATAAGATCGTGCAATTCCATCGCACACTCACTCACCGAAATGTATCCTGTAAAATACTGAAAGGCATGCGACCCTACGGCGGTGTTCAAGGCTTTGCAATTTACCGGTAACCGTTGGGTCATCGCCTATGAGTCTTATGGCGCGTCGTTCCACAGAATCGAGTGCAGCCAGTTGGTACTTGGCTGATCCGTCCCAGAGGTGACAGTAGTATTCCATGCATGCAGTTCCCGCGGCATAAACAAATTTCCGCGATAAAGTTATTCCAAGCATGCAAAACCGCGGGCCGAAAGCTAGTTCTAAATAAAAAGAACATCGATCACATACAACGGCCACTCCTTGGACCAATCCATTACCACCTTACCACCAGCAAAAAGCTTGAAATACACATTGAGCACATAAAAACGGCAGCCATCTTTATATTGTCTTGCCACTTGACATGCGCCGAGTGTCGCTCGTTACGGCATGCGCGCAGCCTCTGTCAACACTCGCTCAAGTTGAATGCAGATGGGAAGGACATGTTTGCTCTATGTATGAGCAGAGTTTTTGTTTTAAGATTTCTGGCAGCAAGAGTGGCCCTACCTCTAATATACATTGTATAACATAAGTCGTCGAATATATACGGGGTTCGCTACGATATTGTGAACAGATTAACACTGAAATGAGTCTCAAAAGGCATAACGTAGGTTTTTATAATAGTATTCTGGCATCACCTATTTCTGAAGAGGCAAGAGCATTAAACAAATTAGTGCAAGTAACGCAAAAAATGCATAGGTTTGGATGTTGGTTTGTTGGTCAATCACGGCGAAACGGATGAACGAATTTGGATGAAATTTGGTATATAGGTAGAACATACCCCGGATTAAAACATAGGATATTTTTTATCCCGATAAAGTGAGTAGTTCCCGCGGGATAAACAAACTAGATGTTCTTTCTGGATTACTTTCGCATTTATTTGTATTTATATATTTATCTAAAATTTTACAAAGATATACTTATCTACAGGTGTCACAAAAACCTATACAGGTTTATCCGAACACCGTACCTATAATGTTAGATACTAGCTTCCCGCCCGCGGCTTCGCCTGCGTGGATAACTTTATCGCGCAAATTTGATTATCCCGTGGGTACTACTTACTTTATAGGGATAAAAAATTTCCTATGTCTTAATCCAGGGTATATTCTACCTATATACCAAATTAGCACTTGATCTCAATCACACCTGATGTTAAGTGAAGATGAGGCCGAAGATGGAACTTAACATCAAGTGTGATGGTAGGTTGTTTGGTTGGTGGTAGGGCATTTTAAATGTCCAGCTGGCTAGCTACCAAGCAGCAATGTTAATACCATTGTTGTATTCCGGTTGTCAGAGATAAGATAACCAGTCCCCCAAATGTGTTGGGGTTTCCGGGTCAGTACGCTTCCACCTTCGACCTCATCTTCACTTAACATCAGGTGTGATTGAGGTGAAGTACCAACCCGTTGTGCATAAAAAAAATGGTTATTGAACATTATCCCGTTTGTCTTTGATCAGCTCACAGTCCGTCAAAATATCCTTTTTTTTATGCACAACGGTTTAACACTTCACCTGAATCATACCTGAGGTTAAGTGAAGATGGGGCGAATATCTTCTAAAGGTTTTTAGGCCGACACATTTTTACAAAAGGCGAGCTTATCCCTGTAAGAGATATCTGCCAGCAAACCTGACATAGGACATTAACAATAGCGAAGGGGAACAAACTAAATAACATTTAGTGGGTATTTAGGTACGTAAGATACTAAACAGAAATAAATTCCAGCGAACACAATGTTTCACAGTGTTGCCAAGTGGAAAACAGGAGCGGCGTACGCACTACGGGCCGCCCATATAAATTAAGGCCCATTAAAAACTAATGGGCTTCTCAATTGATCCAATCAGGTCTGCGCGCGCGCACCCTACGCTACAGCCTTCATGCAATGCAGCTCATAAAACCTGCGGCTTTTGTTTCTAGATTTACGATGAAAAACACCCAGCGTTCTCAAATTAGTATTATTCGATCGAGAGACATGTCTCGAGTTCTATTTTTTTTTGGGTTCAGAAGTTAGGAATGCCAGTAGTACCAATTGTACATGTATTCCCAAAAGGTCACCTACAATTTTTTAACAAGGGTATTGAATTTTAAGTGCTTACTAAATACCACCATAGAAAATAGATAATTGGGACCGGTCCCATTACAATATCATGCTTTACCATCTCTCTTCAATTTAAGAGCTAAGGTCTTGTCGGTGGAGTAATGACCACGTCTCTCTACTTTCCGCCCTCGTTTTAACCTCTTGGTACGACACGACATTCACCTTTGCTTTCACTTGGTCAAACTTCAATCTTTCCCTCAATTATGTTCTTCAAAAAAATATCGTATCGTATCAAGTCACCTATATATCTTTCCTCTTCGGTTCTCAACTGTGGCTAACAGGCATCTTTTCTGCTTTACCATCATTAACACCTCTTCATAGATATATTTAAATAGAGAAAGAAATATGCATTACTGAGCCAGAAATTATTAGGGAAACATACTTTTCGCTGTGTTATGAAATATACCGGATGCGTTTTTTACGGTAAGGAAAAAATAGGACATATTACGTAAGTGAAATATATGAGATGATATAATAATTTTAAATTGTTAGTTCAAAATTATTATAATAATAAATGTCTGTACAAACACACAGCGCTATCTAGGTCCACAGTAAGCATCTAGGCTTGTGTTATGGATACCAGATGGAAGCGCTTTGCTTCATCATTTATAATGCGGACTGCTAAGGTATGGAATTCACTGCCCGCGTCGGTTTTTCCCGACACTTACAACCTTGGGATCTTCAAGTCTAGAGTGAATAGGCATTTACTGGGTGCGCGTGATACATCTTCGGCTTCATCGTCACTTTCCATCAGGTGAGATTGCAGTCAAACGCGAAACCAGTTTTTAATAAAAAAAAAAAAAACCAGATGGTTGATAAACTACACATTACGTAACTACATAAACTAATACTTACGTTTTTTTTTGTAAATAAATACATGTATAACTGAAAAACATCCATAACTCGGGAACACATGTCTGTATTCATCATACAAACATATGTCCCTAGCGGGATTCGAACCCGCGACCATTCGCGAACCGCGATTTTATTATATCATCTCATTGCACTTCCGTTCCCCATTATAAATGTATAATACGGAATACTTCGTACAAAGCAATTCTGACCGCTTGTACGGTTGAATGGAAGAGATCTCTCTTAGACATAAGCTTGCTTATGTAACGTCTTGCATCTTACCAATGTATCGTTTATATCAATTTGTAATAAAAAATTAACCTAATATGATAAAAGTGAGTGATTTTTCACAAAGGAATACACGTTTAAAACAGACTGCATATTTCGCTCTACGTAAATAAACCTACCTTGTTAATACGAGTCTGATAGAAATCACCTTTACGTCTCTCTGTATTTGATGTGTAGTTAAATAAATCGACCTCGACGTTTTTAAGTACTAAAGGACAACGTGCGTGTAGGTGTGACGTGTATGTGACATTTGACAAACATTTTAATAGAATCCGTGTTTGAATAACTAGCTTAAATAAATACATGTATTTATATGTAGAATAATATCATTAGCCACAGGAAGTCCATTGCAGAATTAGGCCTCCCCTGTAGAACTCCAGAGCGACCGGTCGGAAGTGACCTACGTCATCGTCTATCTTGTGTCGGTGCGTGGTCTCCACTCTAATCGTCTTATTCATAAAAATTTACAAACGCTTTATAAGCCTGTGTTAGTTAAAGTATGTTTTGTCACTTTCTTTCATTACAACATTTCCTTATGAACGACAGAGACAAAACATCGTTTAACTAAAACAGGCTTATAAAGCGTTTGTAAATTTTTATGAATAAGAGGGTAGAATTTTAGGATTTATTTAAGCCACTGCGTTCACACACACACACAACATGTATTTTTGAATAACAATGAAATATACACACAAATAAAAGTTAAGAAACAGAAAGAAAATACAAAGAGGGAGTGTGTGCCGCTGTAATCCATCATAACTCAGTGGCACATCACTGAAAGAGCGAAACACTGGTTTTCAGTTACAACCCCTACAAGTACGACTGCATAAAAGTTGACGACCTGTTTGGTGTAGTGATTAGAAAGTCTGCTGCTATACCAAAAGGTCGTGGGTTCGAATCCCGCTAGGGGCATATGTTTGTATATGAATACAGACATGTGTTCTCGAGTTATGGATGTTATTCATTCATATATATGCATTTATTTTCAAAAAAAATTGTATTTGTGTAGTGTATCAACCACCTGGTATCCACAACACAAGCGTAATTGCTTAGTGTGGAACTAGATGGCACTGTCTGTATATGTCCAAGGATATTGTATTGTATAAAAGTAGGTACCCCTACAATTGAGTTGACTAATGTGACAATAAAGACACATAAACCCATCTCCAGCCTGACCACATGAAAAACCGCAGAAGTCCTATCCCAGCATAACATCTAAATTGAGATTTCCAAAGATTTCGCTGCATCTATTAGATCTTGATGTAACATTATGTATGTTTCGTTGAAAATAGGTAGATGAATTCGCATAAATAGGTTTTTCATTATTCACGGTTCCAAGTAAGCTATTATCGCATTTTTTAGCTTGGCAGCCGCCGCCATGTCGTCACCGTGTGACTAAGTTTCCGGTTGTCGATACAAACCACTTGAATCCCAAATAAACTAGCCTTCGCAATGTTTATTAAAACTTCGCGGTAAGTTACTTCGTTATAGGTGTCGTGGCGCAAAGGAAAACGATTAACAAAGTTAAGCAACGTTTGATGAGGTCACCAGAGTGGTTTTGTTATCCGACTGCGGCGGTGAAGTCTGTGGATGTTTGATTGCAGCTCAAAAAACGATACTGAGATCACCACAACGATCGGTCCTGCGCTGCTAACATCCAGCTGCTTCCCGTGCCCTTTACCAAATCGTCAGCCCACCTCATGGGGAGCCTGCCCACGCTGCATCCCAACTGCCATTCGGCCACGCCCACTGCCACTTTGGCAATTCTTCGGGCTATATCGGTCTCATCATTTCTGATTCGATCTCGGAGGGAGACTCCGAGCAGATCTCTCCATTGCCCTTTGGGTGACCTTGAGACTCTCATGGGGCTCAAAGTGAGCGACCACGTTTCAGTTCCATGTCATCACTGACAACACACACTGATCAAAGACTTTTGTCTTAAGATATTTCGGTATTTGGGACGAGATTAGCTTGCCAAACGCTGCCCAGCCGAGTTGGATTCGACGATTAACCTTTATAAATATTATAAAGTTATAATAGGTACCTAAACAAAATAACGCGGACGAACTCGCAGGCGGAAAGCTTATTGGATAAGTGTCCGAAATATCTATCCTGTATGTGCAATACATTACCTAATTTACATTTATTAGATGATCATCATACTTATCTGATAGAATATCACAAAAACTCTGCCACGAGGAAATGACTACGCCAACAATTAATAACAAAGTCCAAGTAATGAACGTACAATCCGTCGGTTTCATAATGACCACCTACAGCCGGCGGCGCGGGCGCAAGCGTGGGCCGCACAATGCGTGACCTTGCGTTACAGCCTTCGGGTCAAGTGCGCTCGCGTCGCTTGCAGCGTCAAATGTTATAAAAAGTATAATTAGAATCCAAGATGTTTTGTATAACTTCAGAATTAATTTGCACTTGTCTGCTCCGTGAAGTTTGCATGCAATGCTGTTTAATGTCTCTATTTGCTATTTTAGATCTGTGGGTATTATACAGAGTGTTCTTTTAATAGCTGTTCGAGAACAAAGGATCAGCTGTCTCATACAAAAGTTCAATACCGACTGAACTGGATTTAATTGAAAAAAAAACTCAACTGAAAAATAATATATAAAAAATAATAATCGAAATACACGAAACGACTGTATTAAAAGGAATGTAACAATAATTGAATTTTAATTTACACTTATTTAATTTCATTTCATTTCATGGATCTTGTTGTCTGACAATAAATAAATTTATTATTATTAAAGCCAAATATCTTCGATACGGCTTAACCGCTTGACATCAAACAGAATACATATAGCCTGTGCCTTCGTTTAGATTTTAATATAAACACGACAGCATATTTTGTATTTTGCGGACGCCATGTTGGATTTTGTACCATAAAATATACCCTATGACACTCAAGTAACAAGACAAATTTAACGACACCATGCACTTCGAAATCGGTCAAGCGGTTTAGGCTACAGGATGAGCCAAAGGAACGGACATACATACATACACTCGAAAAATATTACCCTCCTTGCTTGGGCAGTCGGGTAAAAACAGCATTGAGTGGAGACCACGCTTTACTACGATTATAAGACTAGACATAACATAACGCCAGCATAACACAACACCCGTCGTTATTTGTCGAGGGATAAAAAATGCTTTGCCACATTACCAAGTTTCATACAAAAGACTCCAACGCGCCCGAGTTTAACAATTGTTTACTACTGACTTATATTAGGTTATATTACCTATGAAATTGGCGTTTTGTATGAAGAATTTCATTGAGACTATTTTCTCAATACAAAGATTTTTGAAATTTTTTTGGGAACGGCAAATCCAAAATTTAGCTAAACTTTGTGTGTATTATCGGATAACATTAAGTTAAATATAGGCAGTGTTAATTTTTAAAAGGAACCGCGTTATAAAAGTTTCTGCGAATCTAAGAAATAATATGGGCAGCTCATGAAAAGAGCTGTGTTCAAGTTTTTTTTCATGATGTGATTTAGCTCAGACATTAAAAAATATTTCATGTGAAACCTTGAAAATATATTCTATTTTCCAAATAAAAAACAAATTTGGAAATAGCTGTTGAATCATAGGAGTTGGTACATTATGATTAACGAAGAAAAAAACCTCCAATTTCATAGGTAAAGACCCAATATAACTGTTATAACGAGATCAACGTATAAATAGTTATAATTTATAGTAAAGAGCCAAACTAGCTTTGTCTCCCGCTAGGTGTAGCATGAGCGACTGTACCTAAGAATACGCCACTCATTTTTATTGTTAGAAACTTTGTAACTAAAAATATACTGTTTTTAGGTGTGGAAACAAATTGGAATATGAATAGTTCCTAGGACCCTAAACACGAATAATTGAATCGCCAAAAATCGGCAAAACAACCAACCTTAAGGTTCCTTTCTCTATCACCGGGGTGCATCATCAGAACTTAACCAAATGGGTCCATTCTGTGATAAATCTTATCAAATTAAAAATAGTTACAAAATCGGTTAAAACTTGAGAAAGATATCGCGTAACAAACATACAAAAAACAGTAAGAATAAAATGTCCGTATTCATCACACAAACATTTACCCCTCGCGGGATTCAAACCCGCAACCGATGGTTTTGCTGACAGGGTCACTATCCACTACGCCAACCAGTCGTCGGTTACAATCTCAGCATATCCTGTGTCATAAAATAACATTCCAATTAAAACAATTATTTTTTTTTTCGTGCCAGAAACAACACTATATAAAACAGACTAGACAATAAGAACTAAGTCACTTTAACAAGTTTATTTAAATAACTGATAGAGTATTCGCTTTTAAACATTCTTACTTTGACTCATAGTTTCTTGACCATTAAAAAAAACCGAAAGTCAATAATATAGCTCTCAAATATTGACTGACCGGTCGGGGTACAAATCTAAAAATGTAGGTGGAGCGCGTGTCGGACACGCATTAACTTAGGGTTCCGTAGTATTAAGTATACCTTAAACATCAAGGCTTATTTCACAGACCACAGAACTTGGTCGGTATTTATAATTATATAACATACTTTAAAAATAAATATTATCCATTAATGGACACATTGTAAACCACTTTAGAAAATCTTATCTTGCAAAGCATTAATTTAAATTTAAAAAAGTTAAAGACATGTACGATGTACAAAATGAATAAAAAATAAAATATTTGTTAATGACCATTTCTTTGTGTGTGTGTACAATAAAGTGTTAAATAAATAAATAAATAAATAAATAGGTGATTGAAAAAAAAAATGTTAGTTCTATATACCTAGTCCCCAATGGGGTGGTCAGAGATATTCCAAACATTAGAGTTGGGTGTTTCAGAGATTAAAAGTTTAAAAATAACAACATCCACGATCCACCTTACGAAATATATAGAAATGCACACGTGAAAGCGGGTGAGCCCATCGCCGTTGAAACGTGGAAAACTGTAAATGTTTTTTGGTGGAAAGTCCCTTAGTCGCCTGTTATGACATGCACGGGAATAGCCGGGTAGGTTCTATTCTACTTGAGTGCTGAAACCACACAGCACCCCTAGTTAATTATTTCTGTTTAACAGACATAAAAAAGAGGTCAACAATTCCACTGTATTTTTTTTGGATGTTTGTTAAGCTACGAGTATATCTTCGAAAATTGTTTTACCTGTAATTATACTACCCCACTGTACTTGGAAGAAATTCCAATTAATGCAAATATAGCATAGTTATAAAGCGACATACAAACGGACGGTCAAGGACGATATAAAAGTTCGCGCTGTTTTTTTATGCACCACGAGTTAGCATGACCTCAATCACACTTGATGTTAAGTGAAAATGGGGCCGAAACGGGAAGCCCGCTCACCTGAAACCCTCAACTTATTTAAAGGACTGGATATTTAATCTCTAACAGCACTTTACTGCACTTTAAGCATTTATTTCAACATAAGATACATGATAACATTTGCTGAATGTCAATTTAAATCTATAGGAAATAATAATAGAGTTTAAGTATTTCTCTGTCAGTATGTCGACGCTACTGCTTCAGAAAAGGAAATCATTGTGGGAAAAGAAGCGGCGCAAGATACTCACGGGATCATTGTTGTTATTTTAAAAGAAAAGCTATAAAATAAAAAATACAACGAATGCAATTGTGTTATGTGCAATTTTTGGTGCAATAAAGAATATAAAAATGCAATTAAAGTATACAACTAATACAATACAGCTGCTGTTGCTAAATAAAAATTTATAATTTAAAAAGAAAATAGAAAAAAAGTAAAGCGAGAAAAATAAATCTTTCTTCACAAGGAACCCTAAAACGGCATGAATGGCTATCGGCGCAACAAACTTTGCTTAGCAGTTGCTAATCGCTGACTTTACTTAGGACGGCAGAGATAAGGCTTCAACGAACTTTAGCAACAACGTAAAAAAGCTGAAGAATAGCCGGAAAACGCGTGAAACATCACAGTGACAAGGTGATAATTAGTAGAAATACCGCCAAATACAAAAAAACAGGACTTACAACTCTATGAATGAACATTTTGACCAACGCAACAAATGTTTTCCGTTTACGAGGCAGTTGTAGTTTGGACATAAGATCGGATAGGATTCAGACCACTTTGATGATAATCATCCATGGACGTATACAACCATTTCTAGGCTATTTCACAATCCGTAAATTGTGCCTTTAGTAATATAAAAGAGCAAGCCTCTCAAGTTTCTTGCTTGTTCATCTCAGAGGAAAATTGCTTTCTGAACAAGCAGTAGCTTAAAAAATATAATTCCTGACTATTTAAACATTCGCACTAAGAAGTTCGACTCTTTATTCATCATCCGAACAACTAAGGCATGGAACTCCCTTCCGGCGTTAGTCTTTCCTGAATCCTACAACCTTAGGAACTTCAAGAGCAGAGTGAATAGGCATCTACTGGGATCGCGTGCTTCATCTTCGACCACATCGTCATTTTCCATCAGGTGAAATTGTGGTCAAACGCGAGTCCAGTCAATCATAAGAAATTAAAATATTGCCATCATCTCAGTCTCTCCATCTTGGCTCAATCGTGAGATCAGTTCGATAGTATCATAATATTGCATTTTCACCGAATTTACATAAGTATACCAAATTTCAGCTCAATCAGATACCAGCAAGTGGCTGAAAAATTGTTTGCAAATTTTGAAAAACGCCTAATAAGTAACCATTCCTCGAGGCCTTAATTTGACTACAACCTACCCAGTAAAGCTGGCTCCTTCGCACGCAGCAGCTAATAGATAGCACAAATATCGATGTACAATAGTATTACCTCGATTATGCAAACATAGCTGTAGCGCTGTTGTATCGAGTAAGGTTGGTCGAACTACGGTGAAGCAACAGCCACACCCAGAACGGTTTCCGTTATGTCACACATTACGTCTCACTCTACACACGAATCGATCAGTGATTCAAATGTACAGTCGTCTAGATATAGTATAGGATGGTTACGGCGGTAATTCGATGAGCGATGCGAAATAACCTGTTTACAGCTATGTTATTTCCTAAGCCAACAGACACAACTCACCACAGTGCGATCCCTTATTAGGGATAGGCCACAGACTTTAAGCTATGACCGTAAATTTCTTAGTTATTACTAAGAAATTTACGGTCATAGCTTAAAGTCTGTGGCCACTGGAAATGTTACCGCAAATTCTGAAAGCGCGGACTTCTCCCGACTGCCAAAGGAAGGGTAATGTTTTTCGAGCAAGTTTGGACTCATGATTCCTTTTGAAGAGTCCAATATATTGCACTTGGTGTCGAGAGTCTAATGATGGAGCCAAAAGGTGGATGGTGGAACTCTAAATTTTTTTTTAACTACAAATTTTTACGAGCTGCTATACGAAAAGGTCGCGGGTTCGAGTACCAGCAGGGGCATATGTTTGTATGATGAATACAGACATGTGTAAACGAATTTGTTTTTTTTTTATGATTGACTGGATTCGCGTTTGACCACAAACTCACCTGATGAAAAGTGACGATGTGGTCGAAGATGAAGCACGCGATCCCAGTAAATGCCTATTCACTCTGCTCTTGAATTATGAATGTTGCTCATTTGTATTTGTATTTATTTACAAAAAAAATGTATTCGTATAGTCTATTAACCATAAGCTTAGTGGCTTAGTATGGAACTAGATGGCGCTATGTATATGTGCAGAAATATTTCTTATTAATTATTATAATTTACCAACTTCAATGAAGCTTCTCATAACAATGATGACAAGAAGTGGAAACTTTATTGAAGTCAATTTGCCATAGGTATTATTAATACTTAAATATTATTGTAGTCGTATTTTAATTTTTTTGTTAACTTTTACTTACCTACCCGTGAATGTGTACATGAACATTTCATGATCCCTATTCCATCCTTACCAATATACAAATATTTGACGATACATACCTGGCTTTCCATGGCCGTAAACAAACAAACGCCCACAAAGCAGGCAATGGATAATGGCCTCCGTTTAGCGCACCACACATAATTGAGTTAACATTGTAGTCAAGAACAGTTACGAAATTTATACAGGAAAGTGTAATGGCGGTGTCTACCTCCCTAAGCACTTTGAACGTACGCACTTTAGTGGTGGGAGCTGACTTTTGGAACTCTCTTTACTCTTCATTGCACAATAAATACAAACAGATTACAAATGAGATCATTGAGAAGTATGACTGGGGTGACTTTGATAGATAGAATCAGGAATAGTGTAATTAGGGAGTTAAGCAGTGTGAATGAAGACGTAGTGACAAAGATTGAAAAAGGTATGCTGAGATGGTTTGGACATGTGGAGAGGATGAATGAAAGAAGACTTACGAAAGAGATATACAAAGCGAATGTGGATGGTAGTGTTGGTAGGGGAAGACCATGGCGAACGTACCATGATCAAATCGGGGACTTCTTAAAGAAAGGCCAAGTTAAGAGTAGGAGAGTGAATGAAGCAAAAGAGGTGTGTCAGGATCGTAGCAAGTGGAAGTCTGTGGTCTCTGCCTACCGCTACGGGAAACAGGCGTGACATTATGTATGTATGTATGTAGATTATAGGCAGAAAATAGGTAGGTAAATAGATGAGCGTATCGCTAAAGAGATCTCTTCTAGCCAACCTTACTTGAGTTTAGAAAATTTTGCTACCACACAGAAAGTGACATGCAAATTAGTTAAATAAATTTCATTTAACTATTTCTTTACCATTCCACTTTTTCTTCCAATCTAAGGGTTGTTTGGTGTAGTCTTTAGAAAGTCTGCTGCTATTCCAAAAGGTCGTGGGTTCGAGTCCCGCTAGGGGCATATGTTTGTATCATGAATACAGACATGTGTTCCCGAGTTATGGATGTTTTCCATTTAGGTATATATGTATTTATTTACAAAAAAAATATATTTGTGTAGTTTATCAACCATCTGGTATCTATAATACAAGCCTAGTTGCTTAGTGTGGAACTAGATGGCGCTGTGTGTATGTGCAAAGATATTTATTTATTTATATTCTGTATTGAGAAACCTTGTGTGGCTCATACATAATATAGATCAGATTCTACTTGCTTTATGAAGTTAAACGCGCTGTACATAATTTATTAGTAAATAATCATGTAAATGTTGAATTTGTCTGGGTTACAGGTCATTCCGGGGTCCTGAGAAACGAACTTGTTGATGCTCTTGCTCGTTTCAATAACTCTGATAATGTTTGTGAGTTTCCTGTTCCTTTTCAAGGTCTTGTATATATTTTAAAAGTTTTTATGCAGAATGGTTGGTGTGCGTCTCTTGCAGCCACTACGCTATATAAAGGTAAATGGCTATCAGAAATTACACCAGTCTACGAAGGGTTGGTTTGAAAAATTCAAGAACTCTTTCGATCGAAATTTTATATCCATTTGTAGGCTTCGGATGGGTCACTGTGGTTTCCCTTGTCATTTACATAGGTTAAATCTTATTCCTTCTGATTTATTCTCTGTTTTACATAATTCACATAATTCTTGTTTGCCCTCACTTTAATTTGCAACATTTGTATTTTATTAGCAGATGTCTCGATATCCTCAATAGTCCATCATTACCCCAATGTTGATCTGCTTAAAAATCCTTCACTGTACATAGCAATATATGAGTTCCTCAATTATTCAGTAGGTAGATTTTAGTTTCTAAGTAAGTATGTATCTATAAATAATTTATTGTAAATAGATTTTTTTTCTTTTTCAATTTTATTTATCCATACAACATTATTTGAATAATCTTCACTATAAGACGCCTACGAAAACCTGTAAAGGTTTGTGTGAAATGCGAATGGAAACGGTGCACTCTTTGCTGCATCCTTTACTTTCATATCCATAAATTGTTAAATGTATTGGACCTACGGCTCCGACCAGTCCAATAATAATTAAAAAAAAATAGATCAGATTCCGAACGTAAAGCTTTTTTGGGCTTTTTGGCGGGAACTCGGCGAGTGAAGTAGCATTTTTCTTTATAGGTCTTAAAATTTGTGCATTCTAACTTTTGAAGCTTAATAATGGCAGAATATTGTGCAGCAAACGTTAGTGTTGGTGTACAGGTGAAGGGAAGTGTAAATTAAAGTGCGTAACGGAGCTTTCGGGTTCCCACAAGAAGCCGCCAAAATCTTTTGTAAAGCATTCTGCCACTTTACTGAAGAATGACTTGACCGTGACTAGACTCTGTATACGACGAATTACTTGTTTTGATTGAGACTGACCTATAAACTGAAGAAATAAGATAAATAAAAATTTTCACTCGAAACTGGCAGTAATGTCCCTCGACAATGAGGTTGACTGGTTGCCATCCTCAAAAATAAGAAGAAGAAGAAGAAGCTTTTTTGGTTTTATTCTCCAACAATATTAGAAGGCAAAGGGAACTGAGCCCATACAGCTTCATCTCCTGTAGAATTCTTTTTCTTTTTTATTTCTTCAATAAAGAGAATGCTTTACGGAAAATTTAGGCGGATTCTTGTGGGAAACCCGAAAGCTTCGTTACGCATTTTAATTTACAATTCCCTTCACTTGTACACCATGCCATTTGCCGTATAATATTCTGCCGTTATTAAAACTTCAATATTCAGAATACACAAACTATAAGAAATGAATGCAAAAATACAACAGCACTCGCTGAGTTCCCGCCAAAAAGCCCTGAACATAAAGCGTTAGTATAGCCGGCCTACAAAAGTCCCAGACTTTTCGCGATCGTCTTTTGTTTATCATTCTTTTTTTTTACTTCATGCTAACATGACCGCGATGGTAAATAAGCAGTGGTTTTCAATAACGTAGAGTTATCTCCCCGCACTGCGATCTCCGCCGTGCTCGCTCCCGGCCAAAATTATCGCAACATATACTCGTATCTAATTTGTTTCCCAATTACTGTCAAAAGTAAACTGAGGATGCCGTTCACAAGTATTACAGGTGTGATTACACGGGTTGTACACCATTATTACCGTATTACAGTGTATTATGAGCATTGGACAAGACGTTACGTCAAATTATGGAACGTATGAGTTGCGTACGAAAAGATTGGAAACTTCGCACGCGATGTAAGAAATCTGAGTTTGAAGGTAAATTTTTAATCGATTTCAAAAAAAGGAGAAGGTTGTCAATTTGGTTGTGTTTTTTTTTTATGTTTTTTACCTCAGAACATTTATAAACCGATTGGGAATTTTTTTTGTCATTTAATAGGACATACTTCCTGTGCGGTCTCATGTTCTTCATAATCCTGTTCCGATGATGGGATCTATGAGGAATTGAGGGAATTCCTCTCATATTATACACACCGGCATATTTAGCGGAACACAAAAAAAAAGTCCATAATTAAAAAAATATGGTTTTATTTTAATATCTACTTACTGTACTTCTTTTGTTATTTAAAGTTTCATTTGTTTTAATTAAAATGAGATCACATTAAGAACACATTTTGCGAGTAAAGGCTATTTGTGAAAAATGCTACATTTTTGAACTTTTTATGTAACCGGGAAAAGTGAAAATTAATATTGAAATAACAATTAATTAAATAAGAAAAATGGTGATTAATATCGCGTATTTCCTCCACGTGCTCTTATTAAAGTTTCTACCCGTCTAGGCATACTGAGAATGATGTTATCGATGGTCTCCTGATATAGTCTCCGCCATTCCTCAACTACGGCGATTCGCAGTTCACCCACGTTGGCAGGAGCTGGAATTCTGGACTTAACTTTTCTTTTTAGCAAGTCCCAAACGTGCTCTATAGGGTTCATATCCGGTGATCTTGCCGGCCACTCCATAACAATGATATTCATATCATTAAGATATGCTTGAGTTACCCGAGCGGTATGCGGCCGAGCATTATCCTGCATAAAAACAAAATCGTCACCGATATATGGGGCAAACGGTACGACATGTATTGGCGACGACATAGATATGTGGCGGTGGCGTTAATTAAAGATATATAATTAAAAAACAAAACAGTATGTCATTTTGTACGTACTTCCCTTACCTACTTAGTTGTCTCCATTGATTTAGATATAGTCGCGCGGACAAATCTTATTCGCGCTTTTCTTGGTAAAAAAAACAGCGCCATCTCTTAGAATCCGCGAGAACTAATAGCACTGGAGAGAATAAATGGCCAAAACCAACGCGCATACCCAATTTTTCTTTTTGTCTGTGCTCATAAACGTATATAGTAAGTCGCTCAAAAATAAACAAGTGCAAGAAAAAGTAACAATATTGATCAAATATATGAATTTTACAGTAAAACGTTATGTTGGTTGATGTTTTTTGGTCACTGTACATAGATCAATAGACAAATATACCTACTTAAACATAACATCTACAAAATACAAACGTAAATATATAGGTGTACTAAATAAATATTTATTGATATATATAAAATAATAATAATAAGCGACAACAGGATTGTGCTAAGGTATAGAGAGAAGCTAAGAAGAGAACACAGATTAAAGCACCAGAAAATGCTCCTTGACGGCGACTTTGAAAGCATTCAAAGTTTGAGCTCGTCTGATGGACTCGGGTAGGGAGTTCCAGAGACGAATGGCTTGAAGGGTAAATGATTGGCTGTAGAATTTTGAGGTGTTCGGTGGAACGTAAAGCCGTAAATTCTCCGTCGAACGAAGGCGGCGATTGTGCTATATTGTATATTGTAATATAAGTGCTAGGGCCTCATAGATGCATGTAAGAACCATGCGAACGAAGTCGCGAAAGGAAAGCTAATTTCAAATATTTTAAAAAATAATGAATCCTTATAATGCACCTAATCAGCAAACCAACATTCCAGTAAGTCTCAAGTGCATAACTCTTGCTGCTTCGCACGTCGTAAATCAAAAAAAGTCCAACATATTTCAAAAAAGCATATAAATACCGCGAGTTTAAAAGACACATAAAGATTGCTAAATTACAGCTACACGCGGCCACATAAATCTCTAGGCATAGACAAGCAACATGGCCGTCCGTTCTATATTGTCTCTGGGCCACATATGCTTTCGTTTTGCAAAAGAATTACCCAAACATAACTCTGGAGGTGTTTTGTCACTACCAAGCTACAAATAAGGGTTGTTTTCGGATGTTTCGTAGCACTTTAAAGTGGTTTTTATATTGCATACCGATGACAATCGCCCACCGATCCCCTGCCGTTTTATTGGATAAATGTATGCAATGTAAAGTTGAAATTATGCGTATCGAAAGATATATTTGTATTGCATTTAATTGATAAAAGTTATTTAAAACATTTTATCTGCTGCGTTATTTTAATAAAATGCAGAGTGTAGATCTCGCGAGAGGCCTGCCACCTTTTTGCGGTTGTAATTTTCTTGTTTTAAACACTTACCTACCTAGAGTTAGTTTCAATTTATTCCAAGCGTTCTGGTAATTGAGTTCTTGATAGTATACTTGAACTGTCTTCACTTGTGCAGATAATTATACAACCGGTATTACTTTTGAAGTTACTTTGACTTTTTAGAGGGAATGCGAGAAGTGAGAGACAAAGTTAAACATTCTCCTACGTATATTTATAGCCTGCTACCTTAATTGTGTTGCCGACTGTACA
The DNA here is from genome assembly GCA_949316235.1 of Oegoconia quadripuncta. NCBI lineage: Eukaryota > Metazoa > Arthropoda > Insecta > Lepidoptera > Autostichidae > Oegoconia > Oegoconia quadripuncta. Next base: position 3,560,361 of record OX438747.1, on the reverse strand, counting down.
TGCTTTATACGTACCTATAAAGTTTCATTAGAATTGGTCATTTCGGGAAATTTGCACTGAAAAGTTTGCATGGAATACCGTGTGGGATCAACCCCCTTAAAACAAACAAACAAAATATCGAGTCTGAGAGGCGATCTCAATCACAAGATCGATTTATTAATACAGCCCCTGATCTGTCAAACCGTTTTGGAGATAAATGGGAATATTAGTTTGTACAAACAAACATACCTCTCACCCTAAACACATCTACCTTCTCCGTTCCGTCGTGAGTAAAAATAATTTACTTACCTCGTATAGATATCTCTTCAGCTAACGACCCTTTTCTCGGGCGTCATCGAAGACGATCGAAATCTGCAAAGAAATATCCTGTTTTAATATATATATTCACGAATAGCATTAATTGTCATAATGTATCTATGCATAACAATAAAAAATCCAAAAGCCCGAATTCGGAACCTCATTCTTTTAGAAATAAAAATTTATTTAAAGGAAAAGCAAGGAGTACCTAATTGTTACAGTATGCATCCTACATTCGCCAGCATAGCTTCCACCTAATGATATTATCATTTGCATTGAGTAAACACGGTCAGTTGAATTGTACAAGTACAACCCATACAAAGTAAGATATTCTGAAACCACCTTTAGAATGGAAGTCCAACAATTTTCGGCTGGTGACTCCACTCCTGATTACGAACAATATTCCACTACCATAGACGAATTCAGTTGAAAATTATGGAACTTCTATATTAGGTGGTTCCAGAGTTATTTACTTTGTATGAGTATTCGAATTCGAATGGGAATTACATTCAAATTCACCCTGTATATAGGTATGATAAATCTAGTACGATGATAAATTGAATCCACACTTTGTCCGCAGGAAGAAAGTAATACATAAAACCATGAGATCAGCAGAGACCCACAGATTTCCACTCGTACTGCAATCTCATCTCATTCACTTTTATACGGCATATGTATCTGTTTACTATATACTATGATATAGAATATTAAACACGCCTTTAGGCGATGAAGGTCAGCCTTAGGTAGGCAAAGCTTCCGTCTTTATAAATATAATCACATGTGGGTTATATAGGTAGGTATTGTTCAAAAAACAGTACTCCTCGAGATTACTTTCAATTTCATACATCGCAGGTGTATCGCAGAGCTGAACTAGCACTTGCATTCGGAGATACTCATGTATATTTAAAGGTTAGTCGAAATAATGGAAAATTGGTTAGCAACTCTGATCACTATACCAAAAGGTTGCGGGTTCGAATCTCGCTAGGGGCATATGTTTGTGTGATGAATACGGACATGTGTACCCGAGTTATGGATGTTTTCATTTAAAATAAGTATTTATTTACAAAAAAAAATATTTATGTAGTATATCAACCATCTGGTATCCACAACACAAGCCTATAGTTGCTTACTGTGGAACTAGATGGCGCTGTGAGTATGTCTAAGGATATTTATTTATTTCTTATTATAATGGAAAAAGTGAAATCAAAATCTATGATAGTCTATAGAGCAAAGATGAAGATAACAAATTCAAATAGCAATAATGCCATATTACAATGGAGCTATTTCACTTCATATGAACATCCAGGAAGAAGACGGTGGGAATATCTTATATGTACTCCACAAAAGGACTATTTTAGCTGTTGTGTGTACCTGCTTATCTTACTATATTCTGTATAGCTGTAAATTGATAATTTAAAAACCACTGACAACATTTATTTACATTACACACACATTATAACGTCACGACCTTTATCCCAAATGGTCAGAGATATCCCAAACGGATGATTATATCCTCCAGATTGAAATAGATAAAAAAATAGTGTAAGTCAAAAAAATAATCTCCGGGTTTCATCTTAAATATAAAAAAAAATATATTAGAAAACCCTCGAAATACTGTGGATATCATCGAAATACACCGAAAAACTGCTTCAAAAGCTAAATATCTTTGAAACGGCTTAATCGATTTTCATCAAACAGCTTATTGAGAACCTGTCCTTTAGGCCCGTATTACAAAATATTACTCAAGCAGAAATCTCCGTTTGAGGAGAGTTAAAAAGGGACAGCTTTATGTAACTTGTATAGCGGCATGTCTGTCTAACTATATGCTCACGCCCTGATCTAAGCTTGAGGATTCTGAACTACGGCCTCAGTCTTTCATGTAAAAAAAACGCACACAAGTCGGACCACGTATTACTGAGGTACGTCCGGACGAGACTGGACACACGTCATTGGAAATGCAAGTATAGCATGACATAAAAAAAGTTTAAAAAGATAAGAGGTTGTTAAAGTATCGAACGTGTTCCATATCTTCATCAATCAGTGTTCAATTTTTTTCTTTTAGAAATGAGAATTAATTTCAAAATTACAGACAAAATTACCAGTATCTCATCATATACACCAACTCCCATTGTTGGCATACATCATTTCTTCAAAATTGAACTCTCGTTTCTCTGAACTTAAAAGTGATTTTTCCTTATAATTTCTTGGAATTTTTTCGTTCGTGTTTTGGTGTTCTCAAGAAACCGGCTGGGTAATGTCAAACGAGTCACATTGATTGGACCTTGAACTGGCCTTAGGGTAAAAGCGGCGACTTAAAGCTGACAAAATGGATACTAATATGGCTCCTTAAGTCATTGTAAGAATTAACTGATATTTACACAACGATTGCTTGGACGGTGCTATGTGGTTTCGGCACATTAAAAGAATAGAGCCAGCCCGTCTCTTCCCGTGGCGTAAAGGCGACTAAGGGACTTTCCGCCAAAAAAACATCTATAGACTTGCACGTTTTAACGACGATGGGACAATGGGCTCATGCCCTATCACGTGTGAATTTCTGTACATTTCAAAAGGTAAACCGTGGCGGTTGTTTCAAGCATTAAACTTTTGACGTTTGGTATACCCAAATGTTAAAGTTTGGGTCATCTCTGACCACCCCATTAGGGACAAAGGTCGTGACTTTATATCTGTACCCAAATAAATAAAATTATATAAACTTTACCTTTTTACAAAAACATATTTTCAATCCCTATTGACTATTGATTCCTAAAGAGGATTTGTTAGAAAAAAACTTTTGTAGATCAATTTAACTAATGCGTTGCGAAACATTCAAGTCTCTGTATGTTCAAATGCGTGGGAGTTGACTTTTTGTTTGCGCCGATGAGTTCGCATAGCAGATACCTACGCTGACGTCATGCCTGTCGCAATTTCCCCGACTCAGGGCCAACAGCCTCTGTTTTTGACTATGACGTCATCACAATTCCTTTTTATTTTTCTTTAAAAACTTCGTAGGCAAAGTCTAACGTCAAATACTTATTATGTACTAGCTCTCCTCCTGCGGTATTCGCCAGGGTGGATTATTGGGTATATTATTGATTGGTTATCAAAATCAAATCAAATACGCTTTATTGTTTAAATAAGGAAGGTACATTTAAATATCTTATAGAAACTACAAATTAGGCGGCCTTATCGCTAACAGCGATCTCTTACAGGCAAACCTATCATCACGGAATTCAATACGAGTAATTAAGTAGTGCACAAATAATTTCCTAATTGTTAAGTACATAATGAAAGTTCTGCATATTGAATTCAAAAAGTGTTATCTTATGGGTATGCAAAACATTAATAAGTACTATATGTGATGTGAAACAATATTAACTAAATAATCTGAACAAATAAAATATATACATACAAATTATACCAATACATACATTTATATATTATAATAAATAAATACAGAATTAATTCAATTTTATTTTATTTAATTTAATTTAGTTTAATTCAGGCTCTAGTCTACCTATATACCAAATTGCATCAAAATCTGTACATCTAATAACAAGAAACAAACACACTTTCGTATTTATAATATTAGTTAGATCTACGTACGTACCTCATAGCCAATATTGCACGTGTATTACTTATATGAAACGTTATATTTAATGAGGTAGAATCAAACTTGCGGCGAACTCCTTAAAATTCGCAGTTAATCTATATCAGATATATTATAAGCTATGTGTAATAGCTACGCTAGATTATGTACCATGTACCAATGAGCTTTTAAATTTAATTTAATTATTTATGTGCATTTACCCGACTGCTCTTGAACCGTGAAGGAAAACATCGTAAGGCAACCTGCATGCCTGAGAAATAAAAATTCAACGGCATGTGAAGTCCCCGCGTAGAGGAAAGTTTTCCCAGAAATATGCTTCGCGTAAACAAACATCAAAAAGGGTACATCAAGATCATCGAAGTCAAAAATCAAACTCGTCTTAAAATAAAAATACATAATGTAACTATGAACTACTTTTGACCCAGTAGAATAAGGTTTTCCACTTTGGAAATTTTGGATTCTGAATCTTCCATTTAAAAATCAATACAAAAAGAGATTCTCCAATCGGCAAGAATTTTCGTCAACCCTTCCGCGTTCCAGATCTAGCCGACGCAAGTGCGCCTACGCAGGGCAGTGAGTAATGGCCAATCGGGTCGCGGCACATGGCAGGACCAGCTCCTTGTTTGGAGCGTTTCATTTAGCTAAGCCTTTTAATTTCCTTTGATTGACCATTAGTACACGTCTTTTAAGTGGTAAGTTTTTATTTGAATTAAGTAACTACTTGTTTAATGAGCTTCACAAACGTTTAGACAAGTAAGAATATGTAGGTACGGGGCAACCACATAACTTATGACCTGTATCTACCATACAAATATTTATTTTGAAATCTATCAAAAATTTTAAGTACAATAAAATCATTCATCATCCCAACAGCCAAGGCATGGAACTCCCTTCCGGCGTCAGTCTTTCCTGAATCCTACAGCCTTGGGATCTTCAAGAGCAGAGTGAATAGGCATTTACTGGGATCGCGTGGTTCATCTTCGACCACATCGTCACTTTCCATCAGGTGAGATTGTGGTCAAACGCGAATCCAGTGAAACATAAAAAAAAACAATTAAAAATAATATAGCGCCGATAGTCTCGACAATTAAAGACACTAACCCTTTTATATGAACTATTTATCGTTATCTAGTAACCATGGTACAAGCTTTGCTTAGTTTGGAACTTTATGATTATCCGAAATATATATATATATATATATTTTTAACTTGACCTCAATTAAATCAAATAATATTTTAGAAAAGCGTACTATTTCTTAAATGACTTGGTGACTTTGTGCTGCTATGAACTGCAAGTTTATTTTTATATCTTGTATTTACATTATTTCACTATTTTTCCTAAACAATTGCAGATTCTTTCTACATACATTAACTTAAGTACATTAACTTTACGTAAATATATTACGATACCAAAATACATTGATTTCCTGAAATTTATTCCGCAGAGATACTCGGGAGCCTAACTTATAGATAGCACGAACCGCTCGCTTCTGCAGAACGAAAATGAATAACTTCTACAATTTATGTTTACGTTATTAGTTATAGTTATTTAGATATAGTTATTGTTATTTAGTTATTGTTGTTGTTTGCATCTTGATCATACTTTCTATATAAGTTAAGGAAGAGTGGATCTTTCTGGCACAGGCATTTTGATGCTTAAAAGAAAGATCCCACAACCCATTGGTAATTGTATGATTCGAAAAACAAACTATTTTGTATTTTTTGTATTTTTTTGTATGTCATTTCTCCATCAGAACAGCTGAATTCCACTTTGTATATTCTACTATATACGTCGAAAATCTTCACTTATTTCGTGACAATTGGCGGGTGGTGAAGACATTCCACCCACTCATTCTTCCCTCGTGGTTCAATATGACTTGTGCCAACCCGGTCGTGTTGTGGTGAGTAAACAGTAAAGCCAGCTAACTGTACGCTGCCGGTCATGTCACTGTCAACGGTACACAGTCGTGCTAACGTGGTATCAGACACCGCAATACTTGCCGTCAAGTGCTGGTAGGTAAGTAAATCCTGTGTTTGTGTATACACCTTTTGCATGATGAATGGGGCAGCCGCTTCCCGTGATGAACAATCCAAACTAATATTATAAATGCGAAAATTTGTGTGTATGTATGCATGTTTGTTACCTATTCACACCTTGGCTGAACAGATTTGGATGAAATTTAATTTGTAGAAAGATTTGCACCTGGATTAACATATAGGTAAGCAAAATTTTTTGCTGTAGAGGTTTTGATGAAATGTTTCACGGACAGGAAGACGCGGCAACAGCTAGTAAAAGTTAAAAACCAAAAAACCCGACAGCATATTTTGTATTTTGCGGGCGCCATGATGGATTTATTCACGATAAAATGTATCCTCTAGGGATCAAGACGAATCGAGCGACATCTTGCACTTTAAAGTAGGACGAACCGTTTAGGCTGCAAGAGGTAACATAGAAATCTACATAGATATACATATTTTTGCGGCTCTCGGGTAAAAATAATCACCAATCCTTTGACGAAAAATTGGTGAGCATACATAAAAAATACATACAGACGAACACAGAACGTTCTCCTTTTTGAAAGTCGGTAAAACAGTCTGTATTTTTTTTATGCACAACGGGTTGGTACTTGACCTCAATCACACCTGATGTTAAGTGAAGATGAGGTCGAAGGTGGAAGCGTACTGACCCGGAAACATCAACACATTTGGGGGACTGGCTATCTTAACTCTGACAACCGGAACACAACAATGCTATTGCTAACAGCAAATAACATTGCTGCTTGACGGCAGATTTAGATAAGATGGTGGTAGCTAGCCAGGCGCACATTTAAAATGCCCTTCCATAAACCAAACCGAGTAATTAAACATGTACCCCGCTGGGGATCGAACCCGCGACGGAGGTCGTAAACCCAATGTTGTTTACATAGGGCCACGGCGGCGGTTAAGGCTGTATCCACTGTACGTAGGTACAATGATTTAAATAATACGCGAAATGTTACATTATCATAGAAAGTTGGAGAGAACTCGTCAAGCCGGCAAGCATGCAGAATTAATAAAAAGACTACTGAAAGACAGACAATGACTCGAATTGTAGAAAGTAATGCAGATGCCATCGGAGAATGCAGATGCAGATATACTATTATCAATTTAGTTGCATGGGAAAATGTATTGCACGCTACAGTTGTTGGTATAAAATGTTTTTTTTTTTGACGCGTCGGTAATAGACTCGATTTTCAGCGAAAGTGCGACATCGCCGGTGTCGTGGATTTTGGGACTACGTGGCTGATTGGAGTGTCAAAAGACACGTCTCGCCAAAAAAAATTGCATAAACTTAAAAACTTCTTTGAAAATCGAAAAAAATTAAACATGCGTTCGTTTTTACATATAATTACATCATTAAATTAAATAATGAAAACATGCAATAAATATGAGTTCCAAATACATTTCGCATTATAAGAACCCTAGGAATCACTAGCCGCATATCAAACACCAGTCAGAACGGGCGTTTTTTAAAAAAATAATGAAACTACCTAAATAAATTAATAAAATAAAAATTTTTTATTTGCAAGAATATGGTACAATAAGGTCTTAATAAATTATTTTCCAAGACATACTCTGCTTTAAGAAGCGTGCAAAATATTATAATATGTGAAGACAGATCATGCATTAAAAATCAATAAATTGGAAAAATATAAATGTCAAAATCTGTCATCTTACAGATCAGAAAAATAATTTAAACCTATGCCAATACCTTCTAATTCACTTACCTAATATGGCCCATTTTTTTCCTTACGCTAAGTAAGTAAGAAGTTTTTTACCGCAATTTTAGGGATTAGGGTTTTTTTTTCTAACATGCTGTGTATCAGAGACATCCCTCCTTAGTTAAATCGGTTGAAGTTTTAGTGGTTCATTTGTACCGGATAGTTTTTTTTTACCGCAAGGAAAAAATAGGGATGCTCGACGGGTCCGTACTTGACCTCAATCACACCTGATGTTAAGTGAAGATGAGGTCGAAGGTGGAAGCGTACTGACCCGGAAACCCCAACACATTTGGGGGACTGGCTGTCTTATCTCTCACAACCGGAACACGACAATGCTATTAACATTGCTGCTTGGCGGCAGATTTAGATAAGATGGTGGTAGCTAGCCAGGCGGACATTTTATAATGCCCTACCACCAAACAACCAACTAAGTGAAATAGGTAGAAGTTATTGACAGAGGTAGTTTTCTTTTTCAAAACATCGACCCACGTGCCGTACGGTGATCAAATTAATCAAATCAAAAATGATTTATTTTTTATTTTTATTTTTTTATATGAGAGGGCGGCAAACGAGCATGCGGGTCACCTGATGGAAAGCAATCACCGCCGCCCATGGACACCCGCAACACCAAAAGGGTCACAGATGCGTTGCCGGCCTTATTTCGTAAATTATAAGAATAACATTTGAAATCGTCATGACATACAGTTATCGCTCATTCACTAGGCAGTCTCCCCAGAGAAGAACGAGCAAGAAACTCAGGGGTTGCTCTTTTTAAATAACTCTTTTAAAGATTGATATGCGACTGGAGGGATTCGTAGGGTTCTTAACATGCGACATTTATTTGGAACTGTACTATAATTTCTTCCTTAGCAAAAGTGCCCACTTAGTACAGTCGAATCTCCCTAAAAGTATTATATGGACCGCATGGACCGAAGCACTCTAGCACCATCTATTAGAAAGTATTCATACAATTTTCGTCAGCTCTGCTGCAGCATCTACTGAGGTTTGAACTTGCACAACTTTGTTTTAATGACTGATGCTACTGTCCACTATACTACGACGTCTATTAACAATGTGGACGAAATTTTGCTACACATCTCAGTAGCGGATGTTTATGGATGGTATCTATACTCCTATACGTGTAAACACTTTGCTCTGTGCGTAGCTAGTGTAGTTGGTTTCGTGGTTGTTGTAATGCGAATAGTTTCTAATAGATGTCGATGCCGCGGCACTTTAGCCCATGTGATACTTTTAGGATGATTGGATTGTACATACTAAGGTTAAGTTACCTTTATCTGGCTTTTATTACTGTACAGAATTAATATACTCGGTACTATATGGTTCTTGCCACAGCATTATGCTGAGCTGGAACCTATGTCAGCTTGCATTGTTGATTTAGTTTAAATTTCTCACAAATTTTCATGTACATGCCCATTGTAAGCTGAATAAATGTTTTTCTTTCTTTCTTTTTTTCTTACTGTAGTCTAAATTATGTGTACTACTTTTGTATTAACTACTTATAATTATTTAATGTAGGTATGTGTGTCGCTGGAGAAACAAATAAACGTTTATCTATCTATCTATCTATCTATCTAACGTCTAGTAGGTAGTTGCTGATGATATAAATAATCTAACTAGTCTAACTAATATTATAAATATTATGGATGTTTGTTTGTTCGTTTGTTGGTCAATCACAGCGAAACGGATGGACGTGTTTGGATGAAATTTGCGGTATATATAGGTAGAATATGCGTATGTACCGCAAATTAAGACATAGGATATTTTTAATCCCGGTAAAGTCATTCCACGCAGGCTCAAATACATTTATTCTTGTAAATAAATACATATTTATTACAAATATCATACAAACATTCATAACTCGGGAACATGTCTTTATTCATCATACAAACATACATGCCCGCAGCGGGATTCGAACCCTCGACCTTTTGGTATAGCAGTCAAAGCTTCTAACCACTACACCAAACAGGTCGTCCAGATACAAAACTTTGTTATCCATTAGTGATTATCACAATAACAATATGTGCTATGTAACACCCCTTTTTTGTGCGAGGGTTAAAAATAGAAATGCCAGCAGCATCGGAGGGCCGTTTGTAATGTCGTCGGCAGAAAGATGTTCGCGGAAGTGAAACGAGTCCGACTAGATCTCGTTACAGACAGCACGCCTTAAATTATGGTGGAAAACACTAGACTTAAATAGAGCAGTCCTTTCAAGCCGTTCCCTAGTTCTTTAACCTCAAAGCCCTCTTAACGGTGAGTAACCGCCTCCGTGGCTCAATGTAAACAACATTGGGTTTACGATTCGGAGATCGCGGGTTCGATCCCCAGCGGGGTACATGTTTAAGTACTCGGTTTGGTTGGTGGTAAGGGCTTTTTAATGTCCGCCTGGCTAGCTACCACCATCTTATCCAAATCTGCCGCCAAGCAGCAATGTTAATAGCATTGTTGGGTTCCGGTTATCAGAGATAAGTGTAGTGGTTAGAAATTCTGCTGCTATACCAAAAGGTCGCGGGTTCGAATCCCGCTAGAGGCATATGTTTGTATAATGAATACAGACATGTGTTCCCGAGTTATGGATGTTTTTCATTTACAAAAAAAAGTATTTGTGTAGTTTATCAACCATCTGGTATCTATAATACATACCTAGTTGCTTAGTGTGGAACTAGATGGCGCTGTGTGTATGTACAAAGATATTTATTTATTTATGTGTTGGGGTTTCCGGGTCAGTACGCTTCCACCTTCGACCTCATCTTCAGTTAACATCAGGTGTGATTGAGGTCAAGTATCAACCCGTTGTGCATAAGAAAAATGGTGGGTTTACTTCTACAAATCAGTTAGATACCTACTACTTATATCCAATTTGTTTGACCGTAAAACTCAATAAAAGTTAATGCATTGCTAATGTTACTTCTATCTCTTTCACTCTAATCTGTGGTCCTTGAGCTTTGTGAATAGTCCGAATAAAGAACTGTCAATAATTTTATCATTTTATTTTCTGTGTGAACTCATTTAGATCAAACAAGCTGAATACCATTTTGGGAATCTATCTTAAATCTTGCAATAATACCTATCTAATCTACATACCTATTCATTTTAGACATCTAAAATTTGTATTTTTTTTTCGTATTTGACCTCAATCACACCTGATGTTAAGTGAAGATGAGGTCGAAGGTGGAAGCGTACTGACCCGGAAACATCAACACATTTGGGGGACTGGCTATCTTAACGCAACAATGTTATCAACATTGCTGCTTGACGGCAGCAACAAAATCTTAAAAAAATTGGGTGGATTTATTATATCTACTCTACAGGTTAAGGGCGAGTAATTTTTTTTATTCGTAATACCGCATTCAGTAGGTCGTTGATCAGCAGATCTTTCAAAACATTAAGCTTTAAAGTTGTCATTTTATTTTATTTAGTACTCGGTTTGGTTGCTGGTAGGGCATTTTAGATCTGGTAGCTAGCTACCACCATCTTATCCAGGTCTACCGCCAAACAGCAATGGTAATACTTAACATTCCTGTGTTATGGTTCTCAGAGATAAGGTAGCCAGTCCCCCAAATAAGATGGGGTTTCCGGATTAGCACGGTTCCCCTTTCGGCCTCATCCTCACTTAACATCAGATGTGATTGACGTCAGGTCAATATAAAAATCCTTAAATAGACGAGAGCCAAAATAGTTATCTTAAATTATTAACCCCCACGCAAAAATAGGGCTGATTGAAACTTGTCTGTCTGACATTGTAGAACTGATTTAAAAACGGTCTTTTATTTTCTATAGCTAATTAATACAAGATGGTTCTATGTCTTGTTTCATATAAATCGGTCATGCCGTCTCGAAGATATGTGGTTTTTAACACATTTGTATATTTATATGTATTAGTTTTCCGCCCGCGACTTCGTTCACGTGGAAGATTTCATCAAAATCGGTTCAGCAAAAAAAATTGCCTATATGTTAATCCAGGTATTAATCTGTGTAGCAACCAAAGTTCAACCAAATCCGTCCAGACGTTTAGGCGTGAAGAGGTAACAAACAGATATACACACACAAACTTTCACATTGGGATAAACTTGTGTTTCGAAGGATGCCTAAATTTAATTGACACAACCTTAATTTAAGGCGCTACTTCACGAGGAACAGTCGACTAAACTTTAGACATGTCGCAGGCAGATCGTTGAATTAGCCATTTCATGAAATGCCTAGGCGGAACGTTATGTACTTATATGGCGGATAATTCCTACATTATTGAAACGTTGCAAAGTCGCCTGTCTCTCAGTTTTTTACCTACTCTTATCCTAACCTAACCTAATCTTATTCCACCGTCACCCTTCCATCTTCGGACCACTAGGCGTGGGGAGGGATTCCACCCGTATATAGTTAATATACCGAACATTCGCACTAAGAAGTTCGATTCTTCATTCATCATCCGAATAGCCAAGGCATGGAACTCCCTCCGACGTCAGTCTTTCCTGAATCCCACAACCTCGGGATCTTCAAGAGCAGAGTGAATAGGCATTTACTGGGATCGCGTGCTTCACCTTCGACCACACCGTCACTTTCCATCAGGTGAGTTTGTGGGCAAACGCGAATCCAATCATAAAAAAAAAAAACTCGCTAACTATAGGGGAGCCCGCTCTGAGGAGCCAAGTTTCCAATAATGTCGTTATACTTATTAGCTATTTCATCTACATACAATAGCCATAGTGTCTGTAAAAAAAGTACTCACAAAGAAACTCCATTCGCAACTGCAATAGCAGCTTCGTATTTCAAAATTTTAGATGTTCTCAATATGAAAACCTACTGTATGTGGTCCGACACGCGTTTGGCCGTTTTTAATTCTCTGCCGATACCGGCAAAGCAAGTAAGTACCTTCGGTCGCTCAACTGACATGTAGCGTGTAATTTAGTAAGTAATAAGATTAATAACAAGTTGTATGTCTATATCTGTCTGTTACCTACACGCAATGTCGTGAGCATTTCCGGTGATGTGTCACGCAGCGCAGCTAGTGTGTACGTGATGCTAGCACACACAAAGTGGAATTCAACTATTAATAATATTAAAAAACTGTGTTAAAATAGTGCCCAAAGAAAAGTTATATTTTAAGTAAGCATTCTGGCGTCACGTGTTCCGGGAATCCTCATTTCTCATACACAGACTGCTTTTGTATCCCAATAAACTGTGCATAAATAGTGCCACCGAAATATACAAGTCCTATCTCTAGTTCTTCAAAAAGTTATTTAGATGTCTTAGCAGACGACGGACATTTGTAGGCCGGACAAAAAGATTTCACATCGGACCATTTTGTCCGCGATGATGGAATGTATGGCATTATAGGTATGCAATAAGACACACGGACAAAGAAGTCCTCCGTGTGTGTTATTGCATATATGTTAATATACATGCAAATGTGTTGCGTAAAATTATCAATAAAAAACGACCTTCGATACTTATTCGTTTAATTCGATCATATTTAAAACTTACTCGATTACATTTTATCACATTTTCGTAAATTCCACAAATTATTTCACACTACGAATCATAATAAGTATATAATGTTGGAACCTAGGGAGATGGTTAAATTATCCGTCAATTGGATGCCTAGGCGCATCGTTATGTATGGCGTACATTTCATGCATTATAAAAAACTGCGCTAACCACAGGGGAGCCCCACGTATACTTTCTGTAACTGTATTTTCTTTTCTTTTTGTGCAATAGTGTATTTGTATTGTATACCTAACAATCTTCCCAACCTGCTAAGCAAGTTTTCTGAAAAGCAGAAATGTCTGATATATAACGAGCCGCCTAATTGAATACCGAGTTTTACCATATGCCTACGACATAAAGATGCTTACCTAACTTATGGTTATTCAGAAGGCTTCCAATATTACGCAAGTTATCTCATTATTCAAATACCACTTTCCATTTATTATTAAAATACAAAAGTTAACTAGTACGCGTACAAATACGTTAAACAATAGTAAACTACATTACGCAATATGCCGGTAGGTATAACAAGGTAGTTACTATAGGTATATCTTATACTTAAAGCATAGACGATAGCAGATTGTATTAGTATTAAACCCCCGACGACAAATGACGTGTGGTGTGTTTTACGGTGTTGTGTTTGTGTGTCGCGCCTCGAGTGATAGCTGAAAATCAATGCATGCTCGTCCTATGAGCATTAATGCACTGAGCTATGACCTCGTTGCATGACTCTTGCACACATGCCCACATTTAATTAATAAGTCATTTACTTAATTGTTATAGTTTTCATGTATGTTTCTTTCTTGTTTGTTAATATTGTGTTGTATGTTTATTGGTTTCTTGTATGTGCCAGTTTATGCAATAAACTTTTTATCTATGTGTCCAGGCTTTGTCCGAATGTATCTCAGTAATGCTTAGTCCAATTTGGATCAGAATTTCGTTACCATTAGACAAACCAATACCAACAGGAATTGTCAGTAGTCCGAAAATTAAAATGCTTTTTTTATAGATGCATTCGCAAGTACAGTTCGACAACTGTTACAGGTAATGTAAAACATGTCCCGTTTGAGTGAAAGAATAAATTGTCACATGAAGCATGCACTCTTTCGTTACCTAAATGTTTCATATAGGTACTACATTTTAAATACAGGTTTGATATAGATTTCTCTTAGCGTTACTAAAATTTTTATTATGTAAGATAATGGATAAAATCGCGAATCGTTCCTCTTATGTCTTGCACCTTTAAACTTTATTGAACATGCGGACTTAAAGGATGTCATGGCCGCCGGTGGGTCGTGTGTGGACAAGCGTGACTCCAATTGTGACTTAAAATGTTTCATGACGTATTGTTATGATAAGGATTTACAAGTGGGCACATTTAGAATCTCTTAAACTATCAGCAAATGTAACCCTAGATATAACTACGGTCCATTCATAGGAACTTAAACAATCTGGAACTTTATTTTTCAAGATTTCTATTTTTACAAAATATTACAGTTTGCGAGCATTGTCCGTATGTTTTTTTTTTTTTTTTTTTTTTATATGAGTGGGCGGCAAACGAGCATGCGGGTCACCTGATGATGATGGAAAGCAATCACCGCCGCCCATGGGCACCCGCAACACCAAAAGGGTCACCGATGCGTTGCCGGCCTTTCAAAGGTGTCAACCCCAGAATAAGTAGGGCAGCCTGAGCGATGAGGGATTTTCCAGCAGTGCTGGTACCCTCCTGGGGTACTAACTCTTTAAATGCCGCTATCATTCTGGAGAGAGACTGGAAGGTGGGCCTCCGGCGCCCTCGCTCACCGGACGAAGCGCAGTGGCAAAATGCCACTACTCAGACGTCGGTCTTCTGCGAGAGGGTGGTACTTCCCCGGTCGAGCCGGCCCATTCATGCTGCAAGCTAATAGCTTACAGCGTGGCTCTACCACTACAAAAATGTGTTTGTGTCTCCAGTCTTTGTCTTGATCGACAATCGACAAACGTGATTGACAATAGTCTTGTGATCGGTCTCAAGTACCTAAACGTGTTGATTAATAAACCTAACTTGAGACCTGAAAAGCACGTGCATACTCAAGTAGTACTGACTTGAGAGGTGCGCGTATTAATAAACGAAAATCAAGACTATCATTCATTCGCCGCTGAGGCGAATACTTGAGAAGTGATCTCAGCTGAGTAGACCTCAAGATTGGTTTATAAATTAGCACCGGTGATACAACCGCAAGACTTGTATTGAGATTGGTTTATTAATAGGTACGGGCCTCAGTAATGCGTAGTCCGACTCGAATGCGGTTGTTTTAACATGAAAGACTAGGCGAGGACACAGATTCTTAGCCATTTTGATGAAAATCGGTTAATCCGTGTCAAAGCTATTTAGTTTTTAATACTGTTTTTTAGTTTATTTCAACGATATCACATCATTCGAGAGCTTTCGAAATTTTGTTTTTTTATATATATATAAAATTAAACCCGGAGATAGGTTCTTAGCTTTTGGTCTCTACCTACATGATACAATCATTTGTTTTCTCGGGGGGTTTCTATATTTTTTCGATTTATAGTTTATATTTATATATGCAATAAAAAGGCCGTTTATTCTCATTAGTCACACTAAGTCGTTGGGACAAAAATAAAGCCCTACGCGTCTAGTAAAATAATGGTTTCAGGATGCCAATAGGAATGCCTCGCTTCACTGTAGAAAGTGTCTGAAACATCAAAGTCAAAGTCAAAGTCAAAAATGCTTTATTTTGTAGGTACACAGAGTACACTTAAAATAGTCAATTTTACATTTTTTAAGCTACTGCTTGTTCAAAATGCAATTTTCCCCTGAGAAGAACAAGCAAGAAACTCGAAGGGTTGCTCTTTTAAAATCAGGTTTTGATTTTACATAAAGGTTTTTATATTTCATTATTAATCGTGAAATAGCCTGGCATGCGAACAATCTCATTATGTCCAGGGATGATTATCATCTAAATAGTCTGATATTTTATAATATGCTTTGTTAATAAGTTTCTGTTTTATAGTATCTTTAAATTTATCAAGTGGAAGATTTTGTATATCAACTGGGACCTTATTGAAAAAGCGTATACATAACCCTTTGAATGAATTACTGACTTTGCGGAGGCGACTTATGTGACCTGCAAGTTTATCTTTATTTCTTGTATTGACATCATGTTTATCACTATTTTTCCTAAATGATGCTATATTTTTTTTGACATACATTAGATTTTCAAAAATGTACTGTGACGAAAAGGTTAGAATGTTATACACTTTAAACTTATCTCTAAGTGACACTGCAGGTTTCAATTGATAAATTGCGCGAACGGCTCGTTTTTGTAAAACAAAGATTGTATTTATATCCGCGGCATTTCCCCACAGTAAGATACCGCAAGAGTATGTTTACGGAAGCGCGGACAGGTGATTATTATGCAATCATGCGCAGGACTGCCTCGTTGCTCTGTAGACTGAAGGACAGTTCCATTTCATTTCCAACCATAGCAAGGAGGTACAACTCGCCTATCAGGCGCCATTTCGGTCATGTGCTTGTTAATTACATTAAGTAATTTTGTACTAACATAGCTTGATAGATCACTATTGTTACTAACAACGCTAGAAGGGCCAACTGTAGCCTGAGTTTATAAAAATTGTCATGGAACTTAGTGTGACTTGAGACTTTATTACCAGTCGATATTTATTATTTAGTATAATCGAATGTGCAGATAAATATAGAAAGTTTAAAATTAGCTTATTTAAGTGTTGTCTTATATCTAAGTATATCCATATTGGCAGTAACGTTACAAGCAGGGACGGCCCTACATAGGTGGAAGGGGTGCCCCGTACACGGGGCTTGAGCTGATTCAATTCAATACAATGTATATTATGAGGTAAGGTATGCAATAATGTTTCTTATTTTACTTCCTACACAGTCACTTTTATATTCTCGGAATGTTCCAAAAATATTTATCCGGTATTAGGGAAAGGCCACAAAAGATGTGGTGAATAAATCCCATTACATGACTATTTACGTTAGTAAATTTGTGAGTCTGTGATATCTACCCTAACTCCCAAATCTGCTGAGAGCGTAAAGATACAGTTTTTAATTTTCCCAGTTCGACCTCCAGCCGTACCAAGTATAAATTTGGCACCAAGTAAGCGCCCAACATCTAATTGATCGCTTACGTGTTACCAAATTTTGCGATCGAACGCAACAAATTATAGCGACTGAATGTAAATTTTTTTACGTGGTGGCCTTTCCCATGTACCATCCACAGCCCATATACTCCTGATAACGGGCTAGGGGCATCTGTCAAAACGTCACGAATCGAACAGATGTTCAACACCCCGATTAGTTATTGGCTATTGCCGTTCCAGTCAGGTTATTGCAATCTGATTGGCTCTGTCGATTATAATGACCTTGGCAGGGCCAATCGGAATGCGGTACCTCGCCTGCGAGGAAAATGGGAAATTAAATCCCAACTTCCCGGGTGGCAGTGGTACCGGATGGGTTAAAATTTTCCCATTTACCCCGGTAATCAAGAAAATCATTAAATAGATGAGATTAGATAAACTTTATCATCTTCCTTAGTAGCGCTGTCACTGGGGATAGAAAAGGAAAAGACCACCGGGGAAACTGGGAAATATTCCCAGCAAAATATCCTAGGGCAACTGGTCCCAGGGTATTTCACAAACACATTTTAGTTTCACTTACACTTTACACGTCTATTTAATAGATAGCTACCATTAAAATTGTATAGGCTAATACCTGTATAGATAGTATAATGATAATGTAATGACTTCAACTTAAATATAAAATAAATAATATTAAATAAATTATTACTAACCCATCTATGTTAACTAATAAGTGACTGAATTAATAAAGATTACCTGACTTTCGAAAACTACCCATACTTTCTTTAAAATACATCTAAAATTGTATGTCTGTGGTACAGTTTTTTTTTTCCAATCGACAGTCAAGTATGGTGAACAGTTCGGCTTAAGTAGCAAAGTGTGAAGCTTGCAACAGAGCACAGATTAGACCTCTTAACCTAACCTAATTAACCTAATGACCAGATGAGCTGCACAATTTACTATAAGTACAAGCCTTCATTCATAATGCGAACAGCGAGCAGGAACTGCCTTCCGGCGTCAGTCATTCCTGAATCCTACAACCTTGGGATCTTCAAGAGCAGGGTGAATGGGCATCTATTGAGATTGCGTGCTTCATCTTCACATAGTCACTTTCCATCAGATGGGATTGTGGTCAAATGCGTATCCAGTCAATCATAAAAAGAATAAAAAGCCGAATTGTTCACCAAACTTGACCTAGGCCGTTCATTAAATGCCTGGTTAAACTAGTGACTAGTGTTTCGTGTTTCGGAGGGCATGTTAAACAGCCTGTTCAGATTGAGGGGACTACGGGGGTGGCTTGAAGTCCGACTCCTAGTGCCTGTGCACCAATAGTGAGCTTGTTACGCTGTTGATACATAGGACGTAATTTCCCAAAATAAGTAATCATAAATAAATATTTCGAACATTTACACCAATCATCTAGTCCCAAACTAAGCAAAGTTAGATAACGGATAAACATACACAAATATTTATGTAACTCGGGAAATAAATGTTCGTAGGTATTCATCGTAACATTTGCCACTCGCGGAATTCGAACCCGCAACCGTTGGTTTCGCTGACAGGGTCACTATCCACTACACCAATCGGTCTTTATTAATCCATACATTAGTTTTACAAAGTGAATAACATATTTATTATGATGCTGCTACCACACTTGTATGTACAGTCGGCAACACAATAGCAGGTCTTTATTCGGAAATATATGCAGGAGAAAGTGCAAAGGGAAAAACTCTGGTTTTGGAATTGTTATTCAAGTATAACTGAAATTTATCTATAACAAAGTCAAAGTCAAAAATGTTTTATTTTGTAGGTTCACTTAAAATAGTCAATTTTACATTTTTTAAGCTACTGCTCACATGATGACATGATAAGTGCAAAGGATAATATAACAAAATCCAACCGAGACCCTCTAAGCAATATCATAAAAATTAAGCCTGCTACCTTAATTGTGTTGCTGGCTGTACAACAATGTCCCTATTAAAAACATTTTTACACAATAGTATACTTGAAGATGTGACTTTAAAAAAAAATCAATGAACATGCATTCTAGTTCCAAAGTTATGAGCATTTTCAAGGAATAAGTCTTATCTTTATTTACCTAATAATTGGGATAAATCAAAGCTACGTAGATTGATGAGACCTTTAAATCCATTTACCATACAGTAGTACTCCGCAGTGACTATGTAAGTTAATACGGCAGCACCCACCCAGCCTGCTAGAGTTGTCGACGAGGGAAGCAGAACTCCTGTTGCTATCAGTAGCCCCACATACATCATGTACCTACGAATGACCAATAGTTAAAGTGTTGAACATAGACCAGAGTAGGTAGGTAGATTTTCCTCATTATCACTTAACATCGGGTATAATTGACGTCAAGTACCTACTAACCCGGCGTGCATAAAAAAACGCTAAATTCAGCCGTATTTCTTATGTGGTAAAGGTCACAGTTAGTCAAAGTAGGTTTTTTTTTTAAATTAAGAGAATTGGGGAAAATGTAGCCATTGGCTTTGGAGAGTCCAATAAGAAATTTTTTACTGTTTTCCTCGGTTTGAAAAGGATGTAATCAACTTTGTTAGTTATCGCACAAGAATTACGGTTGATAATGGCTCGCGAGGAAAGTCGATCTACCTACTCCGATTGATGGTAATTTTTGAACAAGCATAACAGTACTAGTGTAAATAAATAAAATTTAATCAATACTTATAAAATAACAATATAAATTTAAAAATCAAAGAACCCGTCAGCAAATTTTACATTTAACGGGTGCCATTTTGGATTTTTTACCATAAATGTATCCTATGACACTTCAGGGATCAAAACGCATCTAACGACACTATGCACTTGGAAATGGGCAAGTCGTTTAGGCTACAGGAGCTAACATAGAAATCTACATACATAAGTGATAACTCAACCGATAAACGATAAGTGATCTCACTCTATAATTCCTCAACTATATAAGATATTGTAAAACTTTTTGCTGATATTGAAAGTACATACACAAGACAATAACTTAATAAATTGATATTAATAACTATCTAAAAAAATAACTGGATATGTTCACATTATCCATTTTTCCCCCTCCCATGCATTTACTATGGTATCGAATAGATTAGATTTTGATATGCCATTATAAGAAAACTCAAAACCTTTTTGAAATCTTGTGTGGAGACGGCGCTGTGTACAATACAATACGTACTTATATCGTAGTTAACAATTGCATAATAATAATATCTAGATGAGTGCCATGCCATAGTAAATGTATGGAGTGGGAAAATTCGATAATTTGAATATATCTTGTTTTCTTTTCGCTGATAGTTATTAATGTCAGTTTATTAAGCTATTGACGTACTTTCAATTTCATTAAAAAGTTTTACAATATCTTATATAGCTTAGGAATTATAGAGTGAGATCACTTATGGTTTCCACCTTGTGTACACTCGATAAACATTACCCTCCTTCCTTGAGCTGTCGAGTAATAAAGAATATTTAGATTTTTGAAATGACATTTGAACTATTTATTAAGGATAAATAGTGTCAATATATTTACCCACAAACCATTCATCAGCTAATTTAATAATGAAAAAAATGGAATTAAGTATCATAGGATATTAAATAGTATGTAAGAAGTAAAAACAATTACAATAATAACTAAATAAGACAGACTGATATTTAATTATAACGTTAGCAAGGGCCCATGGGTGAAGGTCATGGAGATTATGACTGCCCAGGGCTTAAGCCAACCACTGATAATTTTTCTGCTTAATTTGTCAAAAATAATGTATTTCCAAATGGTTCATTTGTAGAACCAAATGCACTTAGATGATAATAATAGATAATGTACTTAAATATTAACAAAAAACTACTTGTATTTTGGCTGTCAAACAAATAAACCCCCCTGACTGGAAGGCTGGTTACTGGTAATATACATAATTCATATAAATTTTAGGCCCCTCATCCTCATTACTCATCTATTCAGTTACGGTTACTTAAAAAGAAAAAAGCAAGTAAACCTATTGGATAAGAGGTTGTAAAAAATAAATAATAAGTCCCATCACCAAAACAAAATGGCGTATTACCTAAATTTTTGAAATCGCCCTTTTACAAGGTTTTACAGCTCTTCATTTCTGTAAGTAATAGTACAGAATTAAAAGAAAATCAAACACAGTAATGAATATTTATAAAAATAAATAATTTTTTGAAAACAATTACCTTGTTGATGTCATCTCATCATCGGGCACAACGTCCAAAATGCAAAATTCTTCGTCCATTGAATATCCGTTAGCACATTTAATGCACATATCAGGCCCTTCTCCAAAACAACCGTCACATGACTGATCACATTCTATACATGCGTAAGAACCAAGTAAATTGATGCAAGCCAAACCTGGATGACATGTATTTTTACTTTCACATTCATCTATGTCTAGACATCCTTCCTCTGAGTCAAAGAAGTAGCCAGGCTTGCAGACCAAGCACTCTTTCTGTGATCCTGAACGGCATTCCCGGAAGCATGAGCTGTGACACGGTGAGCATTCCAGCGTCTCGTCATTCTCGGACGACAGGTAATAAGTGGCCAGGCATCTATCGCAATTTTCTCCATCATAACCCGCATCACACACACATGTACCGTTACCTTTTCGTGTACCATCACCTCTACATTTCCCATGACCATTGCACAAGTTGTTGTGGTCTCCAGGACATGGAATACAATTTTTGCCATAATGGAACGCTGGACAACAGAATTTCATTTTCTCTATACACATGTATGTGTAGAGGTCAGCAGATTCATCTGGTTTCTGTGCCCACCACTCCTCAATAAATTCCTCAGCTTTGTCAGCCATATGGTGGCATTGTACTGAATGTTTGACCACATCAGTGCAGACACCGTCCTGTATATCAAGAAGACGCAATTCGCTGTATTTATATGACTTTTTCAATTTCTCCTCCTCCCAAGCCGTGTCGCCGCCCTCATATTGGCCTCTAGCGGTTCGCTCAAGGCCTTTCGTGAAAGAGTCTACGAATAATTTACAAGCCTGGCAGTCGCCAAGGTCTTTCAACTGCATTAAAACATCTGGGTTCAATATAGGCGGTGTGCACCAACACAGGGACAGAAAAACAAACATATATATTTTAATAAATGTCCCAACAATGCTCCCCATTTTGTTGAATTTCTGAAAATGGTAAACATAAACGTGAAATTATTCAGAACATAAATGAATTTTGAAAAATTACTTCCTACACACCCTGTACGAACCGAAATAATGACGAATGACAATATAACTATACAAGTTAAAATACGTGGTACACAAGTTACACGCGGTATACCAAATGTAGGGATTCTAATTCTCTTTAGTATACCTCGCTAGAGGTAATCACTGTTCAGCGCCAAAGAATATATTACTCACACTGAGCAAATAATCACTTATTTTGTTCTGTGCGGCATACTCCGTGTACTGATGGCACTTTACTGCTGAAATTCCCTTTGGTAATTAATGTACTCTTTATGGCTTAACTATCACTATCCACTGACTTACGGGAATACAAACAGGGTTGAAATTAGATTATTCCATCGATTTTATCATAGATCTGACGTGTTTCTTACGGACTGGTTGTCTACCTGCTGAAAAATGAAGGAAAGAAAAACCTGCAGCCTGATTTCCTGAAGCTGAATTTAATCGATATTGACAGATTTGACTGACCGACTGCTAAAATTGTTTTTTTTTTTGTCCGTAAATTAAAGGCAAAGGAATGGCATACAGCCCACTGTATTATTTGTAAAATAATAGATTTCAGGCCAAACAGGCAAGAGCAAGACTTTCTGTTCTTTTATTATTAGTATTATAACATTCTAGAATTCTAAGGCTACTACAGACGTATAAATACTATATAATGTATGTGAGCGAATTACAGGCAAGTCTTACCATTTCCTCGTCGTCGTCGTCCTAAGTTTTCTTTATAGTTTGATTGTTGGTGGTACGCTCTGAGGTGGTACGTCATTGAGATTTTCATGCGGTCCGATGGAACTACGTTCCACGCTCATGAACATTTATGAGCATTGTGAATACCGTGGACACACTTCAACCGTGGGCAATATTTTAAGTAGGACGTCATTAAAAATGTTACCAATTTCAAAGCCTATTTTATAAAACGAAAATATACAACCGCATACGATGAGATAGGTGAAAAAATATTAAATCCATTGTTTTACTAAACTATCCCTCGGTGCAAACTCAAACACATTGCAAGTTTCGTATGTACCTGTACCTGTATGCGATAGTACCTACAGCCGTTCTTACTTTAGTAGTATCAGATAATGCAATAATGCCAGAAGTCTCAGCTTCACTAATTCAGTATACGTACCACAAAAAAATCACGTAATTATTACAATGTGTGATCTCTTGTGCAATTTCCTACTTTCACTATTCGTAAATACAGAGCACCAATCCCTCCCCCCTCCCATTCATTAAACCATGGATGGCCACAGAATATGGCGGAATGTAGTAGGGTAATTTAAAGAAATTATTTAGCTTATTATATTTTTTGAATATGAAAAGCTGCATTGCGGTTGTTGATCTTCAATCTGTAGGCGACAAAAACCCATACACATTAAAAAAGTTTGATGATTTTCTATTTGTAATAAGTAGGCGGATCACATAAAAACAATTCTCGAAGATTATACGTTCGCAACGATTTATACCTATACGAGTACATGCACGATATACATTACATTGGAATATTCAAGCATTCAATTGACACACACACCGGCGGTCGTGTTTTTATTTTTGTTTACTCGGCTTATCGTATATAGACACTGTCCTACGCCTCGCTCAAGGAATTTAACATTTTTTTTTTTACTTTTCAGTTTTTCTTTTATTTTTTAACAAAACTAAATATTAACTTTGCAATACTTATGAAAGATCGTTGGTGGCTCAGCGGATAAAACGCGGTCTCCCAAATTGGGAGGTCCGGGTTCAATACCCAGGCAGGCCATATACCAATTAATTTTTAAATTTAATTACTTATGTGCATTTATCCGACTGCCTTAAACAATGAAGGAATACATCGTGAGGAAACCTGACTGCTTGAGCAGTAAAAATTCTAAGGCATGTGAAGTCCCCTACCTGCATTGGGCCCGCTTGGTGGACTATAGCTCATACTCGCTCATTATAGGTACTAGCGAAGGCCTATATCCCTACAGTGGAATATTTACGGGGTGAGATGATAGACTTAAGAGACCTCGTATGAAGTTGTATGTTTAAATGTGTAAGTAACGAGTAAAAAATGTTTTTCTAGCTTCGTTGTACGACATAAAAAAAGAATCGATTAGAACAAATCTCGACACATTTTTACTTTATAATAGGTACCGTCCTTCCTTTGGAGTATTCGTATAAAGTTGCATGTTTCAATAAGGAAATAATACATAGATACACTGACTAAAACTCTGGATGAGTTTTTTTACCTTAAAGAAAAAAAATAGGGCATAGAAAGTGAAATAGAAGATGTTGGCATAGGTAGTGTAATTTTTTTTTTTTTTCAAAACCATAAAATATAGGTAATAAAACGTTGTGGCTTTTGACGGTCGCGTAAGTAGCCTATAATATAGCACATAATTACATCATTAAATTAAATAAATTAAAAAAAAACTTGGGAGCAAATGTGAGTTCCAATTAAAATTCGCATGATAGGAACCCTAGGAATCCCGCCAGTCGCATATAATTCTCCGGCAGGCGCGTGGGTCGATGACGGCCAATAACTTCTATTTCAATTACCTAATATGCTCTATTTTTTTCCTTACAGTAAAAATCTCACCGGTATAATCCTATAGCTTCGTTGTACATATGATATAAAAAAAATTGTTCACGCATTTTTCCTCGCCTTGAAAATAGAGCAAATCCCATATATACATTGTTGCACCAACATAATTGACTAGCATATTTGTGTTGTGTGTTGGCGCTAAATACAACTCTTTTTTGCGGCGCTATGGTTCTGTTTGTTTTTTTTTTGTTGCTGATCCACATATATACATTTCAATGTAATTAAATTAATATTATAGAAATGATATACAAGTCTAATAATGCCAAGTAAAATGCAACGTTTAGATGTAGTGGAGATCCCGTTAACCTGAGGGAATTTCACTAAAAAAGTATATTATTATTAAACTCCATATTTATATTGAACAGTTTCTTACATTCATAATTAGCTTCTGTCGTTGCCTAGATTTTACTGATAACTGATTAATACGTGATTTGGAGTAACTGCTAGAAGTTTATAGTTTAGTTTACCAAATTCGTGAGTATAGATAATATCTAAATATATTCTAAAATCACTATTTCCAATTGCCTGTAGGAATGAACGATTATGAATTATGTTTTCTAGTCATGTACCTATGTATTCTCAATTGGACAAAAATAGTCGTTGGTTGATGTGATGACGTGAACTAATATTTTTTGTTATAGTTAATAGTTATATTGAGTATTATATAATATAACTATAAACATTGTTGTTAACTGTCCCAAATAAATAAAATTAAAATAAAGTCTTGAAATTGGTCCCCAAACCGCATTGGGCCAGTGTGGTGGACTATGGCCCCTACTCACTCATATACGAGGTAAGGCCAATACCCTCGCAGTGGGATGTTTACGGACTGATGATGATGAAGAAACTTTTGAAACTATGGATAGGCACATTACTTGGAATAGGCAGTAAAAAATATACTGTCTTGTCTTTGTTAAGGCCAGCAACTGTCACTAAATAGCTACCAAAGATTATCGTAATATAAGATCAGAGAGCCGCCTAGAGGCCTTATTCTTATTACAAATAAGAATTATGCAACGTCATCTCAGCTACACAGAATCACTTATCTGATGCTACGGAGTAATTAAAACTGATTTTAGATAATAAAATAGGTAGTTATAAGCGAGGCTATGATTACCTTTTGCGTGTTCAAAGGTTGCATTATCGTTTATAACTTGACTCGTGAAAAATGTATCTTTATTTTGTAATGGTCAGTAGAGTTTTATTAAAAGGATAACTTGATGTGGAGACTTTTGATTTATGCTAGTTATAATATAAAATCCATATTAAGTAAAGTTATTTTATTTGTAATAACATGAGTAATTTACATGCAGATGTTGAAGCTTTGAAGGCAACTGAAATGTCCACGGGGAAACATAAAACTGAGTGGAGCCTTTAAGAAAATATCAACACAACGCAAAAAGCTTTTAATATAATACAATACATACATAAGTAAGAAACCACATAGTTCTTGAGTCACCAGCGCCATGACGTCATGCTTGCAAATGCCAACCGGCCGGACAAGAAGGCCTTGCGACAACTTGACTTCATTGGCGGCGCTGATTAATATCGAATCTATGAAGCAGCAACCGATCATGCTAAGTTAAATTGTAACTCACGGCTGGCAGCATGCATATTGCACATACAACTATAATAAGGCACTTGTAAGCCAAAAAATTACTTCAAAATTTTATAAAAATGTAACTTACGATATCTTCTATTGTCTATAAATAAAATTTTCACATTTTAGCTTTGCCCATCAACACTTTATAAAGATATAGGTAGGTACCTACTATAATAGAGTACTATAATTTTATGAGTGCGGACGACATCTCCATTCCGCACGGGCCGCGGCACAATAAAACCTGTACGTTACCACTTACAGCGACCGTAAAATGGAGCGGGACAACAATTCCCGCCATGTAAATAAATTGGAACGGGAATGTTGGCGCTAAGAGTGGGTGCGCCTACGCAGCCTGCGAAACCTTGCATAAGTAGCAACTGTGTTAACGCAACTATTTTGTCTCTCATTTTGCATGCCCAATAAAATAAAGTCATAATTTGTCACATTATTAACAGTTGTTAAAATGTTTGGTAGCGCATCGAAAATCTGGCTCAATACTATTTCGATCTGTTACTTTTCTTCTTCTCCCCCAGTATATACTAAGTCTATGCTTCTCCCACATTTTTAGTTTTTTTAATTTGCCAAGCTTCATTTTTAGCTATATGGATTGTAATTAGTTTCTTTATTGTAATGAACTTGCAACGCTGTGAAGTTTGCTAAATAAAATAAATAAAAAAAAATTAAAAAAATACTGTTGTTGGTTTAGGTAAATCAAATCAAAAATGTTTTATTTCGTAAGTTCTAACAATAACATTTGAAATCGTCATGACATACAGTTATCGCTCATTCACTAGGCAGTCTCCCCAGAGAAGGACGAGCAAGAAACTCAGGGGTTGCTCTTTTTAAATAAGTTAATACAAATACAATTTGAAATAATTGTTAAATGTATGATTCGACAAAGAAAAATAAGAATAAAATATAGGTACTGGATATTGCCGAGCGGGTCATGTCCATTCTTATCACACAGATAGTCAGAAATTTTATAATAGCCTTTGGCACATAGTTTCCGTTTAATGGTTGTTTTAAATTTATTTAAAGGCAAATTTTGAATGTCTAATCAAATTGCAAAGGAGTTGATTCCGATATAAGTCACGTTCAAACATCCTGCGTTGCGTTGAGTCCATAAAAAAGGCACAGCTAATCGCCGGTCATCGCTCTCTCTATGCTTTCGTAAAATATTTTATTACTAGCGGCCAGACGGTTACGGGAAAGACAAGTTCCATGTCAGACGTGTTTCGCTGTTTAAACAAGTGTTGGCTGGCATATTGCCTAATCTGGCTGAACAAAGAGAACCTCGTTCCACTTTGTGGGCTGTAGGTATCTTTAAAAAGTTAGCCACAAATCCTTAGGTCCATCCCCTCAAACAACCGAAGGTAACATCTATTACGGGTCATCATGTTATTTCCCTAAGTGGCCCCATGGTGGATAATAAGTTAGAAAGAATAGCCCTCGGTTACGAAACGCTTTTGTCTGGTCCCTGCCCAGCTAACTGCACGGCACCTCCGGGCTAGACGCGAATATGGTGTAATCTAACCTACCTTGACTAAATTACCATAAAATACGCATAGCCACAGGAACTGTATTCAAAATTGCCTTGCAGTTTTCAAAATTCCACCTCAGTGTATTTTTGTTAAAATAACTTTATAATAGGGTGGTCACTAGACCGTGGCACCGAATTTGACCAATTAAAAAAACATATTACGTCTTTTGGATGTAGCACTATTATGTATAGACGTGGCAAAAAATATATATTATTATTGCCTGCAAAGCAATCGAACAGTGACAGGTTAAAAAAACTCAAAATAAAAAATGTCGATTGCTCTCAGCATGGCATCTCGATAACTGCTCGGGGATAATATCTGTGGGATTTAAAGAGATAATTTGAATCCCCATATTTTCTTTGTATCGCTATTAATCATTTGATTGGAATTCTGTTGTTGTTTAATTTTACCTAATACTAGGTAGACACATGAGAATTTCATCATAAGATAGCATTTCAAAATGTTACTGCAATCATGAATCCTGTAATCTAAAATCAACTAAAAGTAAAATAAATATAACGGTTTATAATTTAAAAAAGAAAGCCGTCTCATTACCATAGTTTGTTACGACAAACTCCTTTAGAATTAGTTTCGTTAATAACGAGGGTACAGAAAGGGATTTTATGGCCTCCTAAACCACCAGTACAAGTAATGAGTTATCAGCGACAAACATTTTCCGTCTTATTTTATTTATTTTATTTTATTTTCTTGGGAAAACCAACAGCTGTTTTACAAATTATCACTTAAACTAAGAAACTGAAAGCCAATTAGAGGTTTCCACTGATAGAACCTTCTTAAACTTAATAAAAAATTTACATATTATACATAACTTATTCATAAAAATTTACAAACGCTTTTTTGTTTTAGTTCCAATTCTAATAAAAAAAAAAAAATTTTAAGTATGTTTTGCCTCTGTCGTTCATAAGGAAATTTTGTAATGAAAGAAAGTGACAAAACATACTTTAACTAAACAGGCTTATAAGCGTTTGTAATTTTTTATGAATAAGAGTGTTAGTGTACTTGTGAACTTTATTAATTAAAGAGAAGTAATAGACACATACATAACGCCACGAGCTTTACCCCATATGGGGTGGTCAGAGATATCCCAAACAATAGTGTTTAAGTTTAATGATTGAAACAACATCCACGGTTCACTTTATGAAATATACATAAAAGCACACGTTCCGCATACAGGGGGTGAACCCATCGCCGTTGAAACGTGCAAATCTATCTATATCTACCACAGAGCAATTTTAAATGTATTCAAATTACTGATACCTAAACTTCTTTTTTTTTATGATTGACTGGATTCAAGTTTGACTTCAATCACACCTGATGGATAGTGACGATGTGATCGAAGATGAAGTACGCGATCCTAGTAAATGCCTATTCACCCATGCTCTTGAAGATCCCGAGGTTGTAGGATTCAGGCAAGACTGACGCCGGAAGGATGTTCCATGTCTTGGCTGTTCGGATGATGAATCGAACTTCTTAGTGCGAATGTTCGGTATATTATAAATAAGGGTGGAATCCCTCCCCACGCCTAGTGGTCCGAAGATGATTAATTAATGATAATTAAGAATAGTAACTTTTGTTACTATCTCCTTGTGTATATCCTTGTGTATACTATGTAACGGAAAACCAAAACTTTTATTGAAGATTACAGCAGAAAAAAGTAAGACTGAAAACAAAGTGAAATAGTCATTCTCGAAACTGGCCATCTCGAACAAACACATTGAAGATGTTACTGAGTCATTATTGAAATCAAGGTTTGCTGTCTATAGTAGAATTTGGGCAGGAAAGACTGTATGGGAGTTCAACTCAAGATTAATTGCAATAAGTCCGTCAAAACTTACACTAAAGACAGATACTCATTTCGAATACCGAGTGGGGAGCGAAAGTAATAAATATTATTTATCTGACGTAACAAAGTATTATTATCTCGCTTATATAAACTTAACCATCCAGTGACATACTTAAATAAGCAATAATTATGTACTTCACAAAAAATTTTTAACATTGGAATTGCATAAATCCATATATCTCTTCACTCATGTAACATAGGATTACCGCCATTCTAACGTCTCGCCGACGCAGACGCATCCAAGAGGCGGAACTGTTGTAATAGGCGCATTCCGCCGTCGAGCCTGTGAACGCCGCGTTAGATGCACTCAGTACCTCTGAATGGCTTAGGAAACCATTAGCGGGTCGAGTGTTCCGTGTCGTATATAAACTACATATAGGTACTGCACGTAACCCATTGTTGTTTTAAGTAAAGTTTTGGTTTCTTTAGTTTTTAGTATATTTACTTATAAGTTAAACAAAGGGAAAGGTAATTTACAGATATGCATTGATTTTTGTATAATACACGTTGACATTGTTAATTAGGGTTCCGCAGCCAAAAGACCTTATTTTTTACTAAGACAACGCCGTTTTTATCAGGAGTAGCGTTTTTAAGATAGAGCTGGAATAAAAAGGGCCTCCGTCCATAAAGTTACAATTTCTTAAATTTTAAAAATAAAGAACACCAAGCCGCCAAACAGCAATGTTAATAGCATTTATGTGTTCCGGTTGTCAGAGATAAGATAGCCAGTCCCCTAAATGTGTTGGGGTTTTACGGGTCAATACGCTTCCACCTTCCACCTCATCTTCACTTAACATCAGGTGTGATTGAGGTTAAGTGCTAACCCGTTGTGGATTAAAAAAAAATGTATAATCCTGTTTACGGAACTCCACTACATGTATTCCGACACGCACTTGAGCGGTTTTAAATAAATCAAACGATTAAAAAAGTTCTACTAACCGCCAGCCACTATAACGTAAATTTAATTAATTCTATTGCATATCATTAAATAAATCACAACTCGTAATTTAGGTAAAAAAAAAAAATCGAGTGACCTGTCTAATAATTATTGTTACAGTACAGTTCACGAAAGATGACCACTGCGCAGAATGCATTTTTTAGGTCCCCTTGGAGGTGCGGGGTGAGCGCGGGCGGAATGTGTCAAAACAGGAGCGACGCCATTGGTGCGCGCGCGTCACGTGGTAGGCCGCTCAGTCGCTATTCGTCTATCGCGGTATTGGCACGCTCCCGCTGCTCTCGAGTACAGTTGAAAAGAAAAGTGGTTCCTTGTTTTAAATTGTTTTTGTTATTTGTTTTATATTGTTTTTGATACTTGTTAAGTTTTCGTTGTTTGTTAAGTTATTTGTTGTTTGTTATAAAAATGCCACGAGGAAATGCCAGTGCTTTGAATAGACAGTCGAGAAGGATGGTGTACGACGTGTTTCAATATTTTTCACGAGAATTTAAAATACTCGAAGCCTACAGAAAAACGGCAGCAGCAACAAACACGTCTGTATCGACAGTACAAAGAATTATAAAAGAGAGTAAATCTTCGCCGTTCATGGTGGTCTTTAGAACCCCTGGAAAAAAAAGACCGCGCAGTAACCCAGTCACAGGCGTTGACGATTTTGATAAAGGGGTAATTAAGAGGTGTATTCATAACTTTCATATAACTGAAAAAGAATTGCCGACTTTAGAAAAGTTACGAGCAAAATTGAGTCAAGATATTAACTTTAAAGGATCCAAAACAAGTTTGGGTCGATTAATAAAAAGAATTGGCTTTAAGTGGAAAAGAACAGAAAATAACCGAAATATTTTAATAGAAACATCAGCTATTCGATTGTTACGAATCAATTACCTACAAAAACTCCAAGAATATCGAAGACATAATAGACCAATCATTTATACTGACGAATCATACGTCCATGCCACCCATGCAAAACCCATGGGCTGGGCTGATAGTTCTATAGCAGGTCTGAAAAAGCCTATCTCAAAAGGCCAACGTGTCGTAATTGTTCATGCCGGGTCAGAGGCTGGATTTGTGCCCAATGCTTTATTAACTTTCAAGTCGGGCACAAAATCAGGAGATTATCATGACGATATGAATTTTGAAAACTACCAAAAATGGATTCGAACTCAATTGGTACCCAATCTCCCACCGAACTCCGTTGTTGTAGTAGACAACGCCTCATACCACAACAAAGAATATGATATGGCTCCAACAACTAATTCCCGTAAAGCAGATATGCAAGCGTGGCTTACCAAAAATGGAATCAGCTTTGATTCCAATATGTTGAAACCTCAATTGTACGACAAAATAAAAAATAACAAAGGCTGCTTTAGGAAATACTCAATTGACAAAATTTTCATGGAACATGGTCACGATGTTCTCCGTCTCCCACCGTACCATCCGGATTTAAATCCTATAGAAATGGCTTGGGCCTCAATAAAAGGTTACGTGAGTAGCAAAAACATAAAGTGGAATATTGGCTGCGTTATAGATCTGATTAAAGAAAAAGTGAATCTGATGGGACCAGAGGAGTGGAAAAAACTATGTGACAAAGTAAAATCTATAGAAGAAAACTATATAAAAAGTGATCACGTCGTGGATGAGCTTACGGAGGAATTCATTATTCGTGTGAGAGAATCTGACGAGAGCGAAGATTTGACAGATGATGATTTTCCTGAATCATCGGAAGACGAAGAAATTAATACGGAACCCGGCCCCAGTTCTTCAATTTCCACGATTCCTTCAAGTTCGATGATAGATGGAATCATGGAACTTGAGGATAGCGATAGCGACTAAATATGTTTTACTTACTTCTTTTTTTTCATAAACATTTTAAATTGCTTACGTTTGATTTATATTCATAACCAGCATTTACAATATTACATACATTTTACTAACATTAAAATAATTATTTTGTCTTAAGTCTTTTCTTCATGAGTGTACATGCGCAGACGGCAGCCATTTGTGGTCATCTTTCGTGAACCGATCTGTACAAGCTCTACGTAGCTAAATTGCTGTGAGCGTTAGAAAGGGCGGTCGGCGGCGGCGGCGGCGTACGCTGCGGCCAGCACTAGTGCGGTTTCAAGTTCAGAAACCTGAGTCCCATCCCAACGGGAATGTGTTTAGGTCGCGTGCTGTTCTACCTCTATACCACAGAGAACATAATTTCAATTACAATTACCTCCTACAGCTTACCCACGACGTTGTTCTCAATAAAATGGGTAGTAAAAATAAAGTTTTATGGACTTAATATTGTCTTAAGCTTTTGTTGAAGTCGCGAACTTCGTGGATGTCTGTTAAAGCGCTTATTACTCTATCCAATTTATTATTAGGAAATAGGAAGGTGTAATGGAAGTAAAAGCAGTTAGATGCCGATTTAGTGGATTGGAAGGCCTACTTCCATCCTAAATACAGTGACTAATTCGGCATACATTACTGGGAGGCTTAGTTCTGTTAGTACAAAGATCCTTACTTCAACCAGCAATGTATGCCGAATTAGTCTTTGCATTTAGGATAGTGTAATAAGGGCTCACTAACTTTTTCCTAATTAGAGTGTTCCTAATAAGATTTCCTAAAAATAGTAATGTAATATGCACTTAACCTAAGGTTAAGGCTTAGAGTTTTTTCTATTGTTATTTCGTTCTGCATTTCACTCTTTTTTTGTATACCTATCTTTAGATTCATTGGCAATTATAGCTTCATATATAAGATTTTATATAACGCTTATAAATCTACAATTCTGTAAATCCTATTATTTGACATTATGATAAATGAACTTTGACACATAAGTTCATCAAATACCTAATTTTCTTGTTTCACTTGATTACGTAGCGTAGGTAGGTACATAGCTTAGGAACGTATCCATTTAACTTCAGTCGCTGCGCTTTGTACAATAAAATAAAGCAGTAACTGAAAATGTTTTTAAAACATTGAAAAGTCGCCCTTATTAAAACCGAGGTCAGAGTTAGATAATCCTTGCAATAGACCCTAACTTAATGGATGATATAAAACGTTAAACGATGCAAATGAACCTAGAAGTAGGTCCAAGAATCGAAGGAAACCTATCCTACGACACAATGTTAGACGGAGACAGCTAGATCAATAGTTATTGGGAAAACAAACCTCTTTGCAGAGTCGTTGGTTGCGCGGGCGTCCAAAACTGTTCAAATTTTATATGTAAACAAGCACAAAACTGTTATGAAACACTTGTAACGGACACGTTTGACGGCACAGTTTTTCGCGATCGTATGTGGATTCGTGGATGAACGCGACGTGTGCGCGCGCCGGTCGTTCCGCGCTAACTGGCAACTGGCAATAAGAGAAGTGGCGACGGTGAACGCATGACCTTCCTGCCCACAAAGCCTAGCAGTGAAGCCTCTTCCATTTAAAGAGTTGGCCCAAAAATTTGGCCCTCAAAAAAAAGGAAATATCACTTCCCATATTTCTCGAGTATCCGATTCGAAGGACCAATAAATACTTAGTAACCTGATTATCCTGAACTAGGTATTCACCAGGTTACTAAGTATTTAGTAGAGTTCTTCAAATCGAATACAAAAAAGCGAAAGATCTACGACCATTTAAAGAAATTCTTACACCCGCTAATAAACACACTATAAATTCTTACTAAAAATAATATAGCCAACCGTCAGGTTAATCAAGTAAGCTAATAAAATTTTATTGATTTTCATTAATTGGTCAAAGCAACTACTACTCTCTAACGAAAATAGCTTCGGACGGACGTAACTTCGGACATTTTCTTCTGGTAAGAATCCTTTATTTGCATAGCTTCACGGTCCTTACGTTCCGTACTTATTTTTCTCTGAATTTTATTTGTAAATAAATGTAATTGTTCAACAACAAGCTTTTTGACGAGAATTCGGCAACTGATGTGATGTTGTACATTATTATTATTAATATTCTTTTTTTATCTCTTTTTCTTTCGAAAAAGGTAAATACCACTCCGCACGGGCCCTAGCCAAATGTTGAGGGGTTATTGTTTATGGCAGTGATGATGGATGTAGTTAGAAACTTGCGAATGATACGACAAGTGTTGAGAATAGTAATCTTTTGTAATATGTAACGGATTTAGGCTATTGCTGAGCGTATTCGGTATGATACAAATCGAAGACAATACTATAGGTACACAATGCACTTTCTTTACTTATTATTATTATTAAGAGCCTATAGTGTCCCACTGCTGGTATTGTTGTATTAGAAATTGAAAAATATTTATATCTATTTAATACAAATATTTATATCTAATACAAATTACTGCCTTAGTTTTTAGGGTTCAGCAGTCAACAAGGATCCCTTATAGTTTCGCCATGTCCGTCTGTCTGTCTATCCGATGCTTAACTCACTCTACCAGGCTCTTAGTACTAGAAAGCTTTAATCTAGCATAAGTTGATACTTATGCAAAGTGGTAAAAATTTTTTGGGGTACCTCCCCTACACGTAATTGGGACGAATTTTATTTTAATTTTATAAACCATCGTGTGGGGTGTTTTTGGATAGATCGTTCTAAAATATTACAGGCTGAAATAAAATATTTTAAACAGACTTTCGACGTCCAATTTTCGTTAGAGTCCAATGACCCTCTCTCACTCCTAAACCGCCTCCGTGGCTCAATGTAACCGCCTCCGTGGCTCAATTCAATCGCCTCCGTGGCTCAATTAGGCTCAATTATATGCATACATGT
The DNA here is from genome assembly GCA_949316235.1 of Oegoconia quadripuncta. Classification (NCBI taxonomy): domain Eukaryota; kingdom Metazoa; phylum Arthropoda; class Insecta; order Lepidoptera; family Autostichidae; genus Oegoconia; species Oegoconia quadripuncta. The sequence continues at coordinate 3,524,564 of OX438747.1, read as the reverse complement.
GTTTTAGCTACATACATGCTTAGTTTTTATCCATCAATAAGTTAACTTTGTTCATCAAAAGTCTACCTAATTAAATATCAGTTAATATTTATTATGTTTAAGATACAAATTAAAAATGGGGTTTTAAAAAAATCTAGACTAAACGCTCGTTTTTTTTAGTCTTAATTATTCAAAATTACATCTCTAATATACCTCTATAAGATAGCAATTATATAAGTCGGTTCTGAGTTATAGTTAATTTTTTTAAATATAGCTAAGCTAATTTTTTACCGTATTTTCCCTGGACTAGGGTTCTAAGTATATTCTCCGACGCAATGTAACCCACAGAGGTAATTTTAATTATAGTCTATGTTTTCTAGCGCTGTCAGTCATACCCCGGGTGTGTTCACACACGTCCGCCCGATTTTAACCAACCTATCTAGGCATCCAGAACGGGCAATATGTAAATTAAGAGTTTTTAATCCAATGTAAGTCCATCAAATCACATATACATTTGTTATTGTAATTTAGTTTTTAGAGTGACACAATAAGGTCCTGTAAACTTTGTAATCCGCTCATTGCATTACCTAACCTATATTCCTAAATTGTGAAGAACGCTGACTCCTACAATACGGGGCATCCTAGTTTAGGAGTCAGAGTTCTCCTACTTAAGTAGTACTTAAAAAAATGTTCAATTTTTTTATACCCATTGTTATGTGTTATGACTGTTGTAGTGAATAAACTATTTCTATTATTTCTATACATTGTCAACAAAGTATCGGCAATGCTACAATTAAATAAAGTACTATAGAAAGATACATGAATAAATATGAAAAAAAACATTACGTGTACATACATATATAATATAAAGTCACGTATGTTTAATGATGTGTTTAGGGTTCCAAATTCATCTTTTTTATTGTTGCTGGATTGGAACAACTACCTACCTACTGTTTTGCATTTTGGAGCGGAGTTTAAGTTGCATCGGCTATACATATTAAATACAGTGCTGCTTTTAGTTATATAATATCTAGTGTTATTGCGAATTTCATAATAGACAAAACAGCGAACAAAGAGTTTGTGTTAAATTTTGCATCGCCAATGGAATTTCGTCACTGTCACTGAAAATGTTAAAGAAGGCTTACGGCAAATCGACTTTATCAAAAACATGTGTTTATGAGTGGTACAAAGCGTTCAAAAGCGGTGGAGATGAGATAGAAGATTTGCCTCGCTCTGTAACTCAACTGAATTTATTTTTTATTTTTTTTTTATTAAAAACTGGTTTCGCGTTTGGCTACAATCTCACCTGATGGAAAGTGACGATGTAGCCGAAGATGTATCACGCGCACCCAGTAAATGCCTATTCACTCTAGACTTGAAGATCCCAAGGTTGTAAGTGTCGGGAAAAACCGACGCGGGCAGTGACTTCCATACCTTAGCAGTGAAGTCCGCATTATAAATGACGAAGCAAAGAGCTTAGTGCGGATGTTCGGTATGTTGACAACATCTCATCAATATCGCAAAAGTGAAGGAAATAGTGACTGAAAATCCTCATTCAACTTGGAGAGAGATAATCTTTGTCACTTCGTCTTCATTCACACTGTTTAACCCCCTTATTACACTATTCTTCATTCTATCCTTCAAAGTCACCCCATTCATACTTCTCAATGGTCTCATTTCCACTGCATTATTTCTACTTTCATTCTTCTTTTACCATACCCAGCATTCACTCCCGTAAATCAGTGTTGGAACCAGCACCCCGCCATGAACAGCCCGACGACCTGATTTCCGACATTCACTCTTCTTTCGATGTTCTTCTGACACTTTCCATCCCTTGTAAACAGTGAACCCAAATAAATATCCTTGGACATACACACAGCGCCATCTAGTTCCACTTTATATCTCAAATACCATAACTTTCGTTTTACTCACATTGACTTTCATTCTTTTTTCTTTCAAAGCAGTATTAAATAAGTGTTCCCATCTCTTGTAACACCTCTTGTGACGAGACGCAAGGATTACTTGATCATAGGCATAGAGGAGACATTTGACGAGTAATCCATTCATTCTCAATCCACATTCATACTCTTTCAATACTTGCAGACAACTGTCCATGAATAAGTTAACACTTGTATGTAATTGAATGGATTTGACATTCGATGAAAAAAATAAAACCCGGTCCCGGTGTCCGAGTTGGTGAAATAATTGAATAAAATTCAGCAGGCGTGCATGAACGCACCCAGATGAGAGCAGTTTTTTATTAAAAAAAATACTGTCAAATGTCAGTCAGCAAACTAAATCTATCTGTCACTCTTCCGGCTTTTTGGCGGGAACTCGGCGAGTGAAGTAGCATTTTTCTTTATAATTCTTATAATTTGTGCATTCTAACTTTTGAAGCTTAATAATGGCAGAATATTGTGCAGCAAACGTTAGTGATGGTGTACAAGTGAAGGGAAGTGTAAATTAAAGTGCGTAACGGAGCTTTCGGGTTCCCTCAAGAAGCCGCCAAAATCTTTTGTAAAGCATTCTGCCACTTTACTGAAGAATGACTTGACTGTGACTAGACTCTGTATACGCCAAGTATACGACGAATTACTTGTTTTGACTGAGACTGACTTACAAACTGAAGAATTGAGAAATAAGACATGGCTGTTATGGGCTAGATCCCTTTGCCTTCTCCTAGAGGAGAAAATAGAACTAAAAAAAAAAAAACTATCTGTCACTCGAGGCAGTATGGCTTTGTTCCTTAGCCTTTCCTATTACAAGGAAGAAGAAAACTTCTCTCTCTATCTGTCATTCTGTCAAATTCACTAAATTATTTATCTTGTTTTACCGACATCAACCTTTCTGTTTTCAATTTGTCCTAAAATTCGCTCTGGCATAAACATATAATTGGTGTCTAATAAAATGCAAAGTTTACGAAAATTCACATTGGATTCCCGTAAGTTTATAGGTTACTTATTTAAAGCTGAAGAATTATTTTACTTTGCCTATTAAAAAGTTAACGAATTTCTTCACAGTGTCTAAAAGACGAAGCAAGTTTTTAGTACGACCTCTAAGACAGCAAAATTCACGATGTCGAAGTACAATGGAGAATCCACCTCAAAGACTACAATGTATATACGGAGATAGACGGGTATGTTGGCGTTTGCAAGCGACTCGGGTTCACAGCGCCATCTATCCGCAATGATGTGTAACTAACCTCGTCAAGGTCATGAAACCTAGCCGTACCTACCTAAACCTGGCAACTTGATAGTTACTTCAGAGATTTATTTTCAATGAAACATTGAAATTTCAATTGTTTCATCAAAATTTCAATGCTGTCATCGAAAATAAACCTCCGCAGTAACTACACATATAATCTAGTTAGGTATCGGTATACAATAAAACACGATTTAACACACAAATTTTATTTAAGAAAAGCAAACAATAACTATCATCATATATAACCGTGGGAATAAAATTAATACCAAACAAAAACATAAGGAAAAAGACAAAAATACACTTGGGAGTCCAGTCTCACAGAGTCCTATCTCACATACAATCTCGACTAAAGGTGGAGCAACCAAAACCCGCCCCGAAGGCTACACCGTGACCCTAAACTCACACCATTAGGAGCAAATGCACATCACAATCACCAAATCACACGGGAAATACTTTAAATTTTCAGAGAAAATGGAAAGTGAAAAAAATGCGCGTACACATCCAACGACAGCCGACATTTTTCTGAGTGTTGCCAAATCATCATTACTTTACGTGTTTTACTTTCACAAAACCTAATGCTATCTCAAATATGAAAATTTAATAACTAGGCAAGAAAAAAATCACTTTAAATATACTTAGGTACATATAGTTTATTTGTTTTTGAGAAAATATAGACTTTAAATATTTTACATGGTAATCATGGTATAAACAAGTTATGACATATGGCGGCTAGGTGGCGCTAGTCTCTATTGGGACGGGAGTATTTGTTCTAAGAGACCACAGCATGATCCACCTCACGAAAAACTCTTGCCTCCTCAGTTTTCTATACCGAAGGGTATTTTGGGTCAGCCAACGTGCCACACACATCCACACTTGATTTCACCGGGGTACCTAACATGCGGCATCACCCAGATGGAGTACAGAGAGAGGCGAGATACTTTAGTTTCCAAATTGATAGCAGAAGTTGAAAATCCTCATACAAACCATGTGGTGAGTTGTTTGTGTTTGTTTAAGGAATATTACATCACTAGCAAATTGCTAAATTTAGCCTATACGTAAATCCACATCCTAATCTGTCCACCAAACAAATGTCCGGCTGTTTAGGCCTAAATTTATTGTTTTCTTTATTGCACATAAAAAACATGTTGACAATCAGTCGGAAATATTGTACAAAGGTGAGCTTATCTCTAATAGAGATTTACACTGTGCTTTCACATTTATAATATTAATTTGATTTATATGCGTTTTATACCTACAAATACTGACAGTGAGTCACACCTGACATTACAATCGAATACCTTTTCTTGCTTTCTCTTTTGTATGCTTAGTGATTTTAACCGCAGTTCATACTTGTTCTCTCTCTCATTATTTAACATGTTCAGAGCTACATCCCGCCTTTGTACATTATATTGAGTCTGGTGACATATTCCTGAACATGCTTAAAAAGAAAAAAAAAATTTTGTATAATAAGAAAAAAAACTGAAAAACATACACAGATAGTGCAATCTCTTCCAGACAACCGTGGCAAAAGAGCTGTATACATACATTACTGCTGCGTAGCATAAAGTAAAATTACAAATGAAAAATGCCATACATCATTATGATGTTGATACCATTTATACTAATTATGAATAATAAATGATGAGGAAAATTATATTGTATCATCCTGTTTCATTTTAATAAAAATCCATTATTTCTTGGAAGTTTACATGGCTAGTCAAAACAGCGTTAAGAAATCACATATTTTTATAAAATAATCCTTTTGTTTATTGGTTCTGACAAGAACCCTTCCAAGTGAAGACAGCCTCCAGATTTCTGCAGTCATCTCTATTTTTATATCATCCTCCGTGCCAAAAGTATACTCTGTCATTGTTTTACTGGTGGTCCTTGTTGCAGGGTAAAATAAGAGAATATGCTCAGGGACTGTGTATAATAATCAGTGGTCGGAGTAGGTAGAGCTGTTTGGGGTGAATGACCGCAAACATTGATGTTAACATGGATATGCCTCTGAAATCCCGGGATTTTGAAATGATCGATCATCAGAATAAAAAAGGATGTAAAGAGTTTTTTTTTAAATTATCTACAGATACTATTTTTCTTGTAGTTAATATTTAGAAAATGTTTTCTGTCTTTCTCTAACAAAGCAGTAAATAACAAAAATACTCCTATAAAAACTACTTAACAATGGTTTTTTAATTCCGAGAATTCCCGGGATTCCGGTAAATATTTGGCATATCCATGTTATGTCCGCATGTCGCAATGGTTTTTTAATTCCGAGAATTCCCGGGATTCCGGGAAATATTTGGCATATCCATGTTATGTCCGCATGTCGCAAGTAGCAAAAACAGCTCTACCTACTCCGACCACTGATAATAGTCCATATATTTACAGATTTACTTAACTATATATGCATAATTTACTATTAAAGAAAATACAGATTTAAAGAGTATAATATTCTAAGCTTTCCGTCACAATACATTTTTAAAAATCTAATTTATGTAAAAAAAAATATAGCATCATTTAGGAAAAATAGTGATAAACATGATGTCAATACAAAAAATAAATATAAACTTGCAGGTCACATAAGTCGTCTCCGCAAAGTCAGTAATTCATTCAAAGGGTTATGTATATGCTTTTTCAATAAGGTTCCTGTTGATATACAAAATTTTCCTTTCAATAAATTTAAAGATACTATAAAACAGAAACTTATTAAGAAAGCATATTATAAAATATCAGATTATTTAGATGATAAATATTCATGGACATGAACAGCCTGTATGCATAACCAGGCTATTTCACAAATAATAATGAAATATTATAATATACAATAATAATTAATAATTTTGTATTATAAAAACCTTTTTTTTAAAAAAAAAAGAGCAACCTCATGTTTCTTGCTTGTTCTTCTCAGGGGAAAATTGCCTTTTGAAGAAGCAGTAGCTTAAAAAATTTAAAATTGACTACAAGCTGAAGCTGACTATTTTAAGTGTACCCTTGTGTACCTAGAAAATAAAGAATTTTTTGATTTTGATTTTTTAATCCCAGGAAATAACTAATCTAAGAGATAGGAAAACGGAATCTCACATCTCTTAATACGTAGGGGCGGCAGAAATAATGAATCTGTACACTACTGTACAATAACCAATACGCTCAGTATTAAGGCGATGTTTAAATAAGATGAGATTAGGACCTCCATTTTTTTTATGTATCATCCATCAGATGAGGTGGTGGTTAAACAAGCCTGTTGTTTAAAAAAATACTTGTTTCTGTTGTGATCTTTAAAGTTTTATTCTGATTTCAGATAATAATTCCTGCAGCCCGCAAACAGTACATGTCAGACAAAATTCCATTTGTGTTCCGACAAAACTCAGATTTCTTCTATCTAACGGGATGCCTGGAACCAGCTGCTGTACTAGTGATGATAAAACCAGCCCAAAGCAGCCATTATATGGTAATTGTCAATACTAAAAGATAATAAATATCCTTGGACATGCACACAATGCCATCTAGTTCCACTTTAAGCAACTATCGGCTTGTGTTGTGGATATGGATGGTTGATATACTACATAAATACATTTTCTTTTTGTATTGTAAATAAATACTTATTATAAATGAAAACATCCATAACTCAGGTACACATGTCTGTATTCATCATGCCCCTAGCGAGATTCGAACCCGCGACCTTTTGGTATAGTGTCACCAAAAAGATGAATATATTGTCGTCCAATTAATCTAGCAGGTCGTGTAATGGCTCTGCCATATAAACCAATGGCTGCAGGCTCGAATTCCTCATCACATACTTTCTGCTTTGAGGCAAATGTTTCACAAAATGAGCTCCAGCCCAATGTGGATCTATTAAAATAAAAGAAAGGTGTAGAGTTATTTATAAAGTAAAGACTTGTCTCAAGACTTTCTATTTAGATTTTTATTAAAGCACTATAATGTTATGTATGTCTCTTGTTTCCATAGACAAGATTATTTGTACACGACAAGGACAGCCACGCTGAGCTGTGGGAGGGCCCACGGACTGGGTGCAATGCCTCCACAAAACTGTTTGCTGTCGACGAGTCTAGGCCTATTGAGACCTTCAACAATTTTCTGAGCAAGTATGTTAAAGTAAATTACCCTATCAAATTGAGTTTGTCAATTTATATTATAACAACATGGAGGCATAGAGGGAGACCAGTGATGTCAACCTTGGTATGCAGTCAACAAGAGAGGTGCCTAACATGGAACACTCCATTGCTCTTTGTGCCACCTTAATTTTGTGCATATGTGCTTAGTGAGCGTCCACGTTTCGGCACTGTGGGTGAAAATGGACAAGACACATAGGTTATACACCTTAATCTTCAGGCACTGCGGGGGTTGGCTTTTAAGACATCTCGCCCAGTTTTACAAAGGCAGCCCACCCTAATCCGATGTGTCTTTGATCTCCTTCAGCTGTTTTTCTTGGTCAAACGATGAACGATGTTCAAAATATAATAAATATTACCTACGATTATGTTCGATACACATATATTTTTAGTACACTACACAGAACCCAAGGGTATTGATATATCCTGAGAGGGTTGTAGATCTGTTAGACTTACCGAAATGATCTAAGTAAATATATGTACATAATTTAATGATAATCATCTCTGCCAATGAAGGTTTTCTTCCAGCTCTAACCATTTTTATGGAATATTTGATAAAAACCACAGTCATAAGAACGTATATCGTCGAACCACCTGTTAACGTGAAAGGTCTGGGGGGGATTTTGCAAGGGAGTTCTAAGGAATGTACATTATTTGTTTTTGAACCAAGACAAAAATCCTCCACAGAGCTCTCACACCACGTCCCACAGTCCTCTGGTATCAGAACGACTCCCCAGCCAATCCTGATATCCACCCAGCTATCCGCGCTGTTGTCAAGCCAGACGGTCACGTCGCCGTGAGGGATCCCCAGCGAGCACTGCACCTTATGAGGGTCATCAAGTCCCCTGCAGAGATTGAGCTTATGAAGGAAACCTGCTACATAGGATCGCAGAGCATGAACACGGCTATGGCCTTCACAAAGCCCGGTCAGTAATTTAGCTGATTTGTAGTTAGGCAGATTGTTGCATTAGCCTAAAGTAAGTGGTGTAATGAATGGTTAAATATTTTATTTAAATATTTCGGACACCTACATCAATCATCTAGTCCGAAACTATGTCAAGCTTGTACTATGGATACTAGCTAACAGATAAACATAAATAAATACCTATGTTATCAACATTGCTGCTGGTGGCAGACTGAGGTAAGTTGATAATCGCTGGCATGGCGGATATTTAAATAAATAAATATCTTTGCACATACACACTGCGCCATCTAGTTCCACACTAAGCAACTAGGCTTGTATTATGGATAGTATTATTTAAAAATCCCTTCGACCAATCAAACCTTTTCTTTTTTCCTAATTTTGATTTAGAGACTTTTTGAACAAAGAGCCAGTCCTATCATACCTCTTACTGACAATCAATTTAAAAGTAATTCTGGCGAGACACCGATGACTTCACAAAGGCAAATATACTCCGGGCAGCATTTGATTTTGAATGAGCTAGGATCTCAAGGTATATTCCCCCATGTAGACTATTTAGCCTCTGTTCCATCATCAATGTCTTTCGTTGTTGCTCGTTCCAGACACATTCCACGAAAATATAGTGCACATCCTCTACAATACCACACACCTCGCATTTAGGAGAGCTGGTCTTTTTCGTGAGATAGCCAAACTTATTTAGTGGCATGTGTCCAAACCGAAGCTTATGAGCTAAAGCAATATAATTTCTATTGCAATTATGATCGGCAAATCATAGGGGGGGTTGCTCTGGATTCATCGGTACCAGACCTTTATCTTTAGACCTCTCATCAAAATATTCATTCCAATACTAAATATGGGGTACATTCCAACAATTCCACAATCCAACCTGCAACCACCGTTTTATAAAACTTATGCGCTTGATTTGTCTAGGTGTATCGGAGCACATGGTGAACGCCATCCTAGACTACTCCGGTCGGCAGGCGGGCGCGGAGCACCTCTCGTTCCCGCCCGTAGTGGCAGGCGGCGCTCGCGCTACCCACATACACTACGTCACCAATAACCAGGTGCTGACCGCTGACGAGATGCTTCTCGTCGACTCAGGTAATATTCTGTTCATTTAATTAGAGAGCAAACCTGTAGTAATATCAATGGGGAGATTTGGCCATAGGGACAAGGACAGAGAACTTAAAAAAATTGTCGAGAGTCTAGAAGTGTGATACCAGGAAAGAGCCCCGAGCAAATACCGGACGCACCTCTCATCGATTCGGCCCATATAACCAAGATGGTTGATAGGACCATGGGAAGGTGGAGGGTTTGTTCATTTAATTAGATGGGAATTGGGAAACTTGTTGTTTTTGATTTAATATGCCCATTAAATGTCCAGCTGGCTAGCTACCACCATCTTAACTAAATCTGCCGCCAAGCAGCAATGTTAATAGCATTGTTGTGTTCCGGTTGACAGAGATAGCCAGTTCCCCAAATGTGTTGGAGTTTCCGGGTCAGTACGCTTCCACCTTCGACCTCATCTTCACTTAACATCAGAGGGCCGAGTGTAAGTTTTGTTTCGACTTAACTTTGCTACCGCGTTCACGTTTACGTGAAGATTTGTATGGAGAAATGTGCAGCGCCTCTAGCGGATAGTTTGCAAAACGATTTTTTTCATAGGGACTTTTTTCGTAAACGCGAACGCGATGGTAAAGTTAAAAACGCGACAACACTTACACTTCGCACACAGGTGTGATTGAGGCCAAGTATCAACCTTTGTGCATTAAAGGCAGGCAGGCAGACATTTAAAATACCACCACCCACACAGAGTAGTTAAACATGTACCCGCGACCTCCGAATCGTAAACCCAATGTTGTTTACATTGAGCCATGGAGGCGGTTAAAAAGAAGACGTAGGAAATTTTTTATCTGATTAAAAGGTTTCCTAGGGATGCTAACGAAGATTGCTCTGCGATCGAGTGATATGTAAAACGTTCTTTCAAATGTTTCAGGTACACAACGTTGGCTCTACAACTCCGACATATCTCGAACGTGGCCGGTCTCAGGAAAGTTCTCCAAACACCACCGGATATTGTACGAGCTCGTTCTCTCTGTTCAGGTAATAACAAAAAGGATTTGTGTAAAAATCACACCAACTTCGTGATTAAGCTTAGTGTACACAGTTTAGGATTTTCATACCAAACCTTTAATTTTTAAATTTATTTGGGAAATTAACAGTACATTATGAAACATTATAGTAAAGTAGCTATAGATAGATCATAGGCTGAATTTTTACCACAGATAACAATAATTTACCTTGGTATTGGTGTCAATTCGGATGTACACCAACTAACCTAAACTAAAACCAGCTTTAAAGTAGTACTGTCTCTGTCTCCCTGGAACAGTACGATGCGACGGCACCACTCCAAAACTGGTTTTAGTTTAGTTGGTGTACATCCGAATTGACACCACTATCCAACTAATAAATACAGAAAGTGTGTGTGTGTGTATATTTGTTACCTCTTCACGCCTAAACGGATTTGGATGAAATTTGGTCGGTAGATACATATAGACAATTTTTTTGCTGAACCGTATTTGATGTATTGTTCCAAAAATTGTATTTATTGGTTAACCAGTGATTTAACTTTTGAATAGTCGACTGTATATGAGAGGTAGCAGTTCAGCCTTTGGACCATGTCCAGCTTATGAGCGCGCTTTCGTACAAGAGCTCAGCTTTTACTGACAGTATTGTTTGGGATACCTCTGACCACCCCATTAGCGATAAATGTCGTGACGTTATGTATGTATGTTAACACTATTCACTTTAATTTGAGATACAACGTTTACATCTTCATATGGTAGAATATAGTAGATTTGTAGTATATAAGGTCTAACAAAATTAACCCGACAAACTTTGTATAGGATGTACCTATTACGAAAAAAATAAAACATTAAATGTAACAGATTTTATACAAAAAAAATAAAATTTAGAAATGTAAATTTTGTGAGTTGCTCATTAATGGCCGCGCGCTCTAAGTACTTTGCCACAACACACAAACGCGTGCCGCGGTATCTTGCAATGCAACCAATCACAGCAAGTCGTCTTGGTTGCGCCCGCCGCCCCGCCACCCGCCACCCCCTTTGGCGTCTTCCATATCAATGGAACGTTGCCTGTTTTTTCTCATTGATAAAACAAGGTACAATCGAAATGAAGTAAGTCTGTTAATGTGTATTTTCATTTGCACTTACATTTAATTTTTTTACTCAGAAACAAAATTTTAAGACTAGTTTTTTTAATGAATATATTATTTTATTGTCATGTACGTGCAATTGCCAAAGTTTGTCGGGTTAATTTTGTTAGACCCTATATACAGGTTGTAATCGTTAAGTGTGCACGGGCGTTTATTCCGTAACTATTATAGATATCAAAAAACTTTATACTGATATCGAAAGTACTTTACCTAATGAGTAAAATGACATTAATAACTTTTTAAAAATAAAACGAGAAATATCCAAAAAAAATACATTAAACACTCCCATACATTTAGCATGAGATAGTAGAGATTTTAGTTTCCTAGTTACGGAATAATCGCCTGTGCACACTTAACGATTACACCCTGTATAGTGGAATTCTAGACAATAGAGTTGTGTTGCTTATCCGTTACCTTTGATAATTTCCAGAAGCGTCTGATAGAATTGTTGGGCGAACATAGGCCAGCACTAGACCAGCTGTTCGACCAGATGTGTCGGCTCCTCGGCACTCACCTTCAGCAGGAGGGCATATTACCCAAGAATATTGACGGACACGAACTTATCTCGGTGAGATTTTTTATATATATTATTTACTTATATTATATACTTTCCAATCTCTCTCAACCTTTAGATGGCAAACATAATTTGTTACGTACGAGTACCTACCAAAATTTACTTATTATACAAAATGTATGGGGAAGACATTATTGTCTGTAACACAGTTTTTAACTACCACAGACAACAAAGCTTCAACAATTTGTGTAATTTATTTCGGTTCAATAAAGCATTGTTTATTGTTTATTATTGTTTATAGATACTCTAATCACTGTGGTTAGCAACCTTCTATTTAACAGATACTTAAGTCGAAAGTATCAATTTTAAGGTTATAATTTCAAGCATTTATTTCAACGTTTACATGATATTATTTGTTGAATGTCAATTTAAATCTACTGGAAATAATAATAGGGCTTTTGCGTTTATCGAAAAATTTGTATGTCCAAGTCCAGTAGGGCATTTTAAATGTCCGCCTGGCTAGCTATCTATTAATGTATTTGTGTAGTTCATCAACCATCTGATATCCACAACACAAGCCTAGTTACTTAGTGTGGAACTAGATGGCGCTGTGGGTAAGTGCAAGGTATTTATTCATTTATATTTATTACTTATTTCGATTTAATTTGATTGTGTTGCAGAAGGCGTACCGGCTGTGCCCACACCACGTGTCACACTACCTCGGTCTTGACGTCCACGACTCCCCGCTCGTGCGCCGCCACGTGCCCGTCATGGCCAACATGGTGGTCACTGTCGAGCCAGGTATTGCACTGCTCACCCTGTAACCTCGGGCATAGAATAGGGGTACGGTATTCCCTGCCTGTCGTAAGATGCGACTAAAAGGGACACTGGACTGGACTTCTCCCCACCAGCCTTAATAGAGGCGATGTTGGGGAGCAGGGCGGAGCGAGATAGATAGGATCCGAACCCGCCCGTATACGGAGACGCCGAGAGGACCAGAGATTCCTCCCGATGCGTCACGACTATGCCCCTGAGCAGGGGCGCCCAGGGTCGTGGGCGGTCAGAGTGAGGGCTCTGGCCGTCCTTTCACCAGTGGTGGCGGCTCAATGGATGGCAGCGGTGGCACGACCGTGGTCTCGTCCCGCTGCAGCCGACATCGGCGAGCTTGTGCGGCTCGGCTACTTGGCCAGCCCGGGGGGGCTTAAGCGGAGCGCTAGGGGAGCACCGGTAGTTGGTCCTTTGAGTTTCCGGTGTTCCCCGACAAGCGCTGAGGAGGACCACCGGGGGGGTTTTAGTGGGTGAAAGTCCCACATAATCCAGACTCTCCCTCAGGAGTCTGGGTATCTTTTAAAGATTTCCCCCCCGTCAAGAAAAAAAAAAAAAAAAAAAGTATTACACCGCTATCACACCTTCACACGTGTGGTCTGTATACGCTTTTATAACCTTATACCTGAGAATATCCCTAATCAAAATGAAAAACAATTTAAAAACCATGTCACAACAACATTAACAAAAAAAGGTTATTACAAAATTAGTGACAAAAACGCTTGGTATACTTCGCCCAGCTCCCAAAAATTATAAAATTGTATTAGTTGTATACTATATATATATATATATAAAAAAGAAAAGACAAAAATGGTCCTGTGGGTTTCTTGCGCCTCTTCTTTTCCCACAGATGATTACCCTTTCCGAAGCGGTGGTAGCTTCGATATGTCCAAGCTACTGACTGACCGAAAAATGCTTAAGCTCTATTTTTATTTCCAATGGATTTAAATTGGCATTCAACAAATGATATCACGTTTCTTACGTTGAAATAAATAATAATAATATCCTTGGATATACACACAGCGCCATCTAGTTCCACAGTAAGCAACTATAGGCTTGTATTGTGGATACCAGATGGTTGATATACTACATAAATACATATTTTTTTTTGTAAATAAATACTTATTATAAATTAAAACATCCACAACTCGGGTACACCATGTCCATATTTATCAAACAAATATAATATGCCCCCAGCGGAATTCGAAACCGCGACCTTTTGGTATGCAGTCAGAGTTTCTAACCACTACACCAAACAAGTCCTAAATCCTAGTTATTATTATTTATATTAAAGTTTCGTAAGTATTGCGAAGCTAGGCACTCGTTTGTCCCAACTTTTTTGTTAGCTGCTACCGGCTCAAACTAAAATTACGTCGTGATTCTTTACTTGTTAAGGTCAACGAATTGTTAGTTTCATAACGTTGGATGGTTGAACAAATTGTTACTTGCAAAATTGAAGACGGCGGTAATAGTAAAATAATTTGTAAAAAAATCTAGGAAGAAGTTGGAGAGAAACATCTGATTTTTACTTGTATTGTTTTAAAAAGTATCAACGACATGTCTAATTTCTATTGCAGGCATCTACATCAGTCCGAACGACGATTCTGTCCCTGTGGAGTTCCGCGGCATTGGCATCAGGGTGGAAGATGACGTGCTCATCACAGACTCCGAGCCCCTAGTGCTGACAGACTCCTGCGTCAAGGAAGTGCAGGATATAGAGGCTATCGTCGGCAAACACAGCCTATGAGACACAAGGAGACTGTTGAACTATTGCGGCCAAGTGACGTTTCAAAACGATTTATAGGCTTTCACCAAATCAATTCCACATGCGTAGTTGTTTCTCATTGGATCAGGTTTTATAAATTTTTGAGTCATGCAAAAACCGTCAAATATTATCCATTACCAAATTCTTTGTACAAGAGCTATGACGGTTACTTTTTAAAGATAAAAAGGAACCCTAACTCGATGTACTATTTTCCTAGGTACCTATATAGCATAAGTTGTAATGACCAACAAAATTGTTTGTCACTATTATGGAAATTTTGGCATCTACAATACAGGGCCTAGGCCTACTGTGGACGTTCAGCAAATGTTATTAGGCCCTTTTTCGACCAATTCACAACTGTGAAAGTTACCACAATACGTAGAACCACTCTTTGGGGATGCGTCTAATGTGATTTTTCAAATACGCGACCTTTTGTAAATCGAACGTGAAGCTTTAATTTTCGCATTCAATCCATTTCCAATATTGAAGGAACATTTTAATGTTGTCACACGCTGATCTTTGGACAATTATTTGGACCGAATTGGACTAGGCCTGGGTCATAGTTTCAAGATCTTTAGCAAAAAATTCACTTTAGTTCGATTTTTCATTATGTTTAGTTACAGACACCATTTTCATTATATTAGGTCCTTACCTATGAAATTGGCGTTTTGTATGAAGAATTTCATTAAGACTGTTTTCTCCATACAAACATTTTTGATTTTTTTTTTTGGGAACGGCAAATCCAAATTTAGCCAAACTTTGTGTGTATTATCGGATAACATTAAGTTAAAGTATAGGCAGCGTTAATTTTTAAAAGTAACCGCTTTATAAAAGTTTCAGCGAATCTAAGAAATGATTATGGGACGCACATGAAAAGAGCTCTGTTAAATTTTTTTTTATTATGCGATTTATCCCAAAATTAAAAAATATTTCATGTGAAACCTTGAAATAATATGCCATTTTCCAAATAAAAACAAAGGATATAGCTTTGAAAATCGCAGGAATTGGTACATATGATTAAAGAAAGAAAAAAACTCAAATTCCATAGGTAAAGACCCAAAATATTTACAATAAAATGTATTTAGTATGATGGCTGCCCTCATACAAACTTGTGACCCCCTGACTCGAAGGCTGGATCCGCCTTAGCCATAGTATGGCAACGTTAGGGACCTTTGATCTTTGGTTGTGACAGTAGCAGACTGCATGCGCTTCAAAACTGTACAAATAATTTGGATATATCAATGAACTAACATAATAATATCTTTCGTTGAATCCATACGAGCATATGCTTTTCGAAAGCAAGACCCAATCAGTACCACTATTTGAAATCCGTGACTTGTCTTGAAGTATAGTTGCAAGAATCAATCGAGTTTTAATCCATCGCTGTCACAGTCGCTATCTCTTAAAAACTGTAAACTTGAATGACGACTCGGTCGTGATGAAATCTGAAAATATATCTCGAGGGTAGTCCTCAAATAGCAAAGACTGATTACAGTATTTATTCGCTTACTATCTCAAATCGGATGGGTTGCCATTATATGTATAGTCAGCTCACAAATAATATTAGAAAAACGTATATTGGTATAACTTCTTGAGCTAGCTTATGCCATGAGTTTATATTAAATCCTTTATTAACTCTCAACCCACGACACAAGAATGTAATTTTTAGATAACGAAAACGATTCATTTTTCTTATAATATTTAACCACATTGGCATCCAACATAATGTTAACTGTACCAACACACACTCACTAAATTGAACTGATTGAGATTGGAGATTGAGTGAGATGAACGAGATCGTGCCTCATTCAATCGTTTTGTTAACCAGCGAACATTTTGGGGCAATTCGTAGTCAATGGATTACAACTGCGTTTGGAGTGCTTACCGCAAACGTTTGAACAGCGAACGTTCATGGGTTTGTAACGGATCATTATTACTTATCCGTAAGCCAATGTCCGAAGGTTTGCCATGGGAAACCAATACGCAACATTACCCTTATTGATTTCGCCAAATTAATATTCTCATTAACCACCCAAGTTAGGTGACAACGGAGGAATGTATTGATGCCCTATCGGATATTACCATTGTAATGCCCTACAGGTCTCATTATATCATGATAGAAAATTTATTTACAAGCGTACAGAACTATTATGTGCTTACTTTTTAAATAAATATTAGTCAAATGGAATATGGAAGTGAGCATGTGTGCTAATGAATAAATTCACGGTCAAAGTTTTTTTCGAAAGGAAAATTACAAAATGTTTTAAATGTCATCTTTTTTGTTTTTAAACCTTTTTGATAATATATTATGTCTTGTTCATGTTTTGCATACAGATGGGTCTAAAAAGGCCGATTTAAACAATAAAAACGATAAAAAAAATTAAAAAAACAACATTGGGTTTACGATTCGGAGGTCGCGGGTTCGATCCCCAGCGGGGTACATGTTTAAGTACTCGGTTTGGTTGATGGTAGGGCATTTTAAATGTCCGCCTGGCTAGCTACCACCATCTTATCTAAATCTGCCGCCAAGCAGCAAAGTTAATAGCATTGTCGTGTTCCGGTTGTCAGAGATAAGATAGCCAGTCCCCCAAAAGTGTTGGGGTTTCCGGGTTAGTACGCTTCCATCTTCGGCCTCATCTTCACTTAACATCAGGTGTGATTGAGGTCAAGTGCCAACACGTTATGCATAAAAAAAAAAAAAAAAAAAAAAAATCTATCTGAATGTATTTTTTCCCGAATTTCTCTGTAGATAACAAATGAATTGTTGAATAAATGAATCGTCAATTAAGTGACCATTTTTAATTTGTATTAGGATCATAATGAATCATCAAAAATCGCCTTGTTTAGACCTCCTAGTGAATGTCATACCGATTTTCTTAAGCCACATAATATAACAGCGTTTTCTTAAACTAAACAAATTTTACAGCTCTGAAATTAATGTTGATTTAAAGGAAGGGTTCTTAATAGAAATGCATAGAGAGAGAATATTGAAATTGTCACGTATTTTAGATTTAGCAAACGTATAGACGTAACGCAATAACTTTCATTTATATACATTCGGTAGGGTTTACGAACATTGTCTGGATATTTGCTATATGCTTTTGATGAATGTGAGGAATTCCTAGAAGACTGAAAAGCATAAAATTTTGATTTATAATAAGGAATAGTAAGTAATATATCTAATTTCAGCCAAAAAGAGGCACATTGGCACATGGGCACTTTCGTACCTACTATTGTTCATGTTGAAGCTGTACCTTGTTAAAAGTTGTAAAGGCGAACTGAAATTCTGTTAGTTATGGAAATTCTGTAAATAAGAAATTATACAAATTGTAAATATGTAATGAATTCAAAAAATAAATGAGACAGCAAATGAGTTTTGTTTATTTTTTTTTATGCACAACGCGTTGGTACTTGACCTCAATCAAACCTGATGTTAAGTGAAGATGAGGTCGAAGGTGGAAGCGTACTGACCGTTTATGTTTAACGAGTGATGCGAGACGAGATAAACTACAGGTTTCACAGTAGTGAGATCCGAAACCTTCGAGATCGGCGCAACCTGATGGAAGCACAAGGAATAATTTTCCGCTAAATTTCAACGGTTAATGAGATTATTTAGAAATACGCTGCGCTGTCAGATTTGCGCTGGCTTAATACATAAAATAACCTCCGTTGACAACAGATTGGTGTAGTAGACAGTGACCCTGTCAGCGAAACCAACGGTTGCGGGTTCGAATCCCGCGACGGGTAAATGTTTTGTGTGATGAATATGAACATTTATTCCTGAGTCATGGATGTTTATATAAATATTTATGTATGTTTATCCGTTATCTAGTATCCATAGTACAAGCTTTGCTTAGTTTGGGACTAGATGATTGGTGTAAGTGTCCGAAATATTTATTTATTTATTCGTATTCATCAGACAAGTATTTACTCTCTGTTTATTCTCATAAGCAGACTGTTTTTTTTTATGCACGACGGGTTCGTACTTCACCTCAGTCACACCTGATGTTAAGTGAAGATGAGGTCGAAGGTAGAAGCGTACTGACCCGGAAACCCCAACACATTTGGGGGACTGGCTATCTTATCTCTGACAACCGGAACACAACATTGCTGCTAGGCGGCAGATTTTATTTTACTTATGATTATAATTTGTCTCCCACAAAACTGCATAAATAGTGCCACCGAAATATACTTCTAAAATAGCTGAATTCCACTGTGTATTCTAAACATCATGAGGTTCCGCGATAATTTGAAAGGAGGTCCTGCTGGGGTTGCTCACTGACCGGACTGATATCCGTCGATCAGTGACGCAGTAGCTGCGTATATCATCCACCACACCACCAAAGCCAATAGACATCTTTGATTTACTATACCGGATTCAATGAACCAGCTGGGGAATGAAGGTGTACCTCATTCCGAATGGTCCTATCATAGAATTGATTTACAACCCGCGGGCGTCACATTTATTCAGTGTTTTTAATTTTTCCTCTTTAAAAAATTATAACTTTTAAACGGTGCATTTTTTTTAATTCTGTTTTTGCTCAAATTAAGCACAAATTCACAAAATCTTAATTGTTAGTTATATCGCATTCTTAGGATTTGGGAATTTCTTAATTTATTTAAGAAAATCTTAACTAAATTCTCAAATAAAAATTATTATCCCAGGGATAGTACTATCTAAGATAGACTATACCACTTTAGGCAGGCGTCAGAATTAAGCGCCCAAGTTATTTGATCGTAACGGTTTTGTTTCACGTTTAAGAAATTTAAGAATCTTTGCTTAAGGTTTCACCTATTTTTTACTGTCCCCTGTGTGTAAATCCCTGTAAGTGTTATCTCATTTCGCAATAATTAGAAAAATGGGCCCTCAATCCAATGCACACCCCGAGATCTACAAAGTAGGTAAACATCCCAGCGGCATTTTGAATAACTTCGGAATCCTAAGGCGCATAAATTTCAGATAAAGTACATTTATACAGCACGTGATGATCTACCTTCGTGACCAATTCGTTTTTAGAAAACCACTGGAAAAACTACCTGCCGCAAGGGGAACTATGCCCTAGTTAAAAACTGTTTTTGACAAATATCTCAATAACGACTGGACGCACAAATTCTAAATCTCGTGCACATTTACATGTAATGACAACTCTAATCATACATACTCATATACGTGCAGTTCAAATCAACAAATTCGATACTTTAGCACCCAGCTCTAGCACCCAGCTCTAGCACACAGCTCTAGCACACAGCTCTAGCACACAGCTCCAACAACCGCAGGTCTAATTATATTTGGGGACTTAAACTAACAGTGAAATAAAATACAATTTGTATAAATAAATCAAAATATACTTCATATTTTTTTTTCGCTTAAGTATAGTTACATTGTACTAAAAGGTACACTTAATAAACCTATAGTTACAAAGTCTATCACGTGTACATGTAGAGGAGACTATAGGAAAGTCAGGAAGGCGTACAAAATATTCATATAAAAAATGGAATGTATCTTAAAAATATTGTAAAAACTTCATAAAAATACCTACATCCTCAGATCTTTGTAATTCGATACAAAACAACTTTATGAGATATAAAGTTCCACGCAGAATGTTTTTTTTTTATTAAAATTTGTACTTTTTCTTGTCAACTCTTACCACAGACCATATGTCAACGGTTCGAGAGATTTTACGACGCCAAGCCATTATTACGCTTGCCTTATTTTTTTCTGCGTGGATTATAAACAATACACATTAAAACTAAGACCCATCGCACAGTTACGATTTTGCCACCTCCCAAATTCCGTCTGTGTGCACAAACAAACGAAATTTCGTAGTAAAGCCAGCAGTCGCAAAGTCGCACCTGCACCAGTGGAGAGTACAGAATAAAAACATAGTCGAAACCAGCACGACTTTTAATTAACACTAAAAAAAGATATAAAATACACATTCTTACAACTAGAAAAGGCACTTGAAGAGAGTTTACAGTATAATTAACACGTATAAATGAAATTCGTTGTCTATTTGAGACGTACCTACATAGTAGTGATTGTATGAGCAAACAAGGTGCACAAATAAGTGTCAGTATTAAACCCAAGCGTTAATTTCTTAAGAGGGCGTCTAAGGAGGGTCGCAATTGCAATTCGTTTTTAGAAATTTATAAAATGCAATTATTGAAATGGCTGCGAATACGGCAGACGAATTCCTTTCAAATTAATTGGTAACACAGCCTTTTCAGAGCCCTAAGTCAAAGGAATTGTAAAGACAATACAATAGAAAAATTCTTTATTGCACAAGATAATTTACAATAAATTTTTGATGTTACCAAAACACAATTTTTGACATCGTATCTAATCTTCATTAAAAAACTTACGATTGGAATTACGAACAATTATTTCGACACCTTGTTCAAAATCAAAACAAATACATACAACAGCCGACCATAGAACCTCCTCGTTTTTCGATCGGTTAAAAATAACTTCAATCAACAATATATCATTGTTATTTTAATGGTCCCAGATTACAAAGTAGAAAAAACTAATATCACTACATACTCATATTATTGCCATTCACAACCAGAGCACTGCCAGAACCGCTCCTATAAGTACATCCCAAACCGTATGTATACACCTTAAGGCCGTACCGGTCGAATGCTCCCGCCATAATATCTGCACCCGTACCGCGTACAAATTATCGAATAAATTTATTTACGACGTAAACGCCCTAGAAATAAATTATGGTAACTCGATACGTCTATTTATTCAAGGTTGTCCAATTTATACTATAACTACTCTTGGTGTACAATAAAGGATATTTGTCTTGTATCGTTGTCTGGTGGAACTCGCTTACAATATTGAAGTTGTAATTATCAAGCGTATTCTTAATTTTTTTGTGAAATAAAGTGTCCTTTAATGATAGATTATTTATCCCCTTATCCATACCGCCTCCGTGGCTCAATGTAAACAACATTGGGTTTACGATTCGGAGGTCGCGGGTTCGATCGCCAGCGGAGTACATGTTTAAGTACTCGGTTTTGTTGGTGATAGAGCATTTTATATGTTCGCCTGGCTAGCTACCACCATCTTATCTAAATCTGCCGCCAAGCAGCAATGTTAATAGCATTGGTGTGTTCCCCCAAATGTGTTGGGGTTTCCGGGTCAGTACGCTTCCACCTTCGACCTCATCTTCACTAACATCAGGTGTGATTGAGATCAAGTACCAACCCGTTGTGCATAAAAAAAAATACTTCTAGGGCGCTTACGTGGTTCCAAATTTAGAGATTGAACGCAAACGAACTATACGGCAGATTATTGGAGATCGAACGCAAAAATTTTAGCATGTATCACAGCTGGTGTTAACTGTCAAATATGTATAGTGTGAAAAAGCTTTTCTAATTACAAGAACACAAAACGACATTACATTTTAAGGCTGCCCACGTCCGACTTATTGTAGGTCCGTGCGCCGATACTTTTGGTGACCGACTTTTTGTCGGCCGTGACGAGCAGCGTAAACCTGTCACTTTAATTTGGCTCGTTCAAAATAGCATGTTGTTTTCCTTTAGGTCAAAGCTTTTAGAGCACGAACGAAATGTCTAAAAAACAAAAATGTCATGTCCTTTTTCTATGCTCTTAATTAGACAACGTTAGCACCAGCTGTATGATACGGAATTGATACCAGTTCGTTCCCATGTAGTTTTATTTATATATCTACCAATGGATGTTTTCTTGGAGAAACAAATACATGTTTACTGTCCGGTTCACTGAGCGTAACAATGTCATTGATGACGTCGCATTCTGAGCATGGATGGTGTGGTGTCTGTCATCGAACCTTCAAAACGACGATGTGTCTATCCACCGGTATTCCTAATCCTGTTTTTCTCAGTGTTTCTGTCAACCTTGACTTTGGCAGAATCATCGTCAAACACGATGGAGCCATAAAACCTCCAAAAAGTGAAGTGAAGTGACGATGTGTACGATTGCAGCCATGTGAGCCAATTCGGTCCGAAAGACATTTCAACAGGAAAGTACTTCTATAATTGAGACGACATCAACGAACGGGCTGGCTCTGTCGCAATTTCAATCCTTATCGAAACAAATTTCCATCTTTTACGAAATATCTAAACGAAATTTAAAAAATAGACAGTGAAAAACTGTAGAATTCATTAACTGCCAACCCTTCCCCGTGTGGTTCGTCGTATACTTGGCGTATACAGAGTCTAGTCACGGTCAAGTCATTCTTCAGTAAAGTGGCAGAAGATTTTGGCGGCTTCTTGTGGGAACCCGAAATTACGCACTTTAATTTACACTTCCCTTCACTTGTACACCATCACTAACTTTTGCTGCACAATATCCTGCCATTATTAAGCTTCAAAAGTCAGAATGCACAAATTATAAGAATTATAAAGAAAAATGCAACTTCACTCGCCGAGATCCCGCCAAAAAGCCGTTGGTCATACAGTTTATTGTTAGACTGAGATGCACTCATGCGTTTATGGCAAGGTTACGTCTTATCTCACTTAAACTATGCGGCATTTGAATGGAAATAAGAGAACATAGCCCCGTAACGTCGTAAATGTCAAAAAGACGGTAATATCGCAACACGGAATTTAAAAAATAAAGTGATCATAACCACAGTTTCATCGCGTCAAATTTTTAACAGCCAAGTAGAAATTCCTAACAAGATGGAAACATGACACAAATTGCGATGTTGCCAGCGTAACAACTCTTCCTTTACACAGAGCCCGTGAATGTCTTAACATTATAATTGACCACCTTTTCATCACAGTGCTCTGTATCCATCACCGTCCGCGCGTCATCACCAGTCCACACCGTCAGGCAGCCCCCCGGGGTACTCTCCAGTGAGGCAGGCGGTGCAATGGCCGCCGACTCCATCGCTGGGTGTCGTCTTCATGTTGTAGTGTACTGCACTCACAAGCCCCTCCACGCTCAGGTATTCGAGACTGTCGGCGCCTGGAAGCAAACGAGGGTAGTTGGATATTATTTTGGATTCGGGACCCGGCGTAATTTACATAAAATGGGTTGGTCAGAGATCATCATCAGCCCGTAAACATCCCACTCCAGGGATATAGGCATTCCCTCGTATATTAAGGGAGTATGGGCCATAGTCCACCACGCTGGCTCAATGCGGGTTGGGGACTTCACATGCCTTGGAATTTTTATTTCTCAGGCATGCAGGTTTCCTCACGCAGTTTTCCTTTACAGTTTAAGACCAATCAGATAAATGCACACAAGTAATTAAATTAAATATAAAAAGTCATTGGTACATGGCCTGCCTGGGAATCCAACCTGGACCACCCTAATTTGGAGACCGCGTCTTAACCGCTGAGCCACCGACGCTCTTCAATTCTCAGGGATCATTTTATATTCTGAACGCGTTTGTTAGTATAGTATACTATACTATACTATACTATACTATACTATACTATACTATACTATACTATACTATACTATACTATACTATACTATACTATACTATACTATACTATACTATACTATACTATACTATACTATACTATACTATACTATACTATACTATACTATACTATACTATACTATACTATACTATACTATACTATACTATACTATACTATACTATACTATACTATACTATACTATACTATACTATACTATACTATACTATACTATACTATACTATACTATACTATACTATACTATACTATACTATACTATACTATACTATACTATACTATACTATACTATACTATACTATACTATACTATACTATACTATACTATACTATACTATACTATACTATACTATACGATACTACTGGGATATTTAAGGGCTGATGATGATACCTGAGAATTGAACCCACGACTCTAATAAAATCAAAAAATAGATATCACATAGTTGCGGTTTCTCTTAAAAAGTGACTCATCTAAAAAGTACAGTGCTACTCACCGACGTGCTCTGCTAGTTTCAATGCGTCCATTTTGTTCGCGATCAGCTCCTCTCGCGTTGGTATGTTGATACCCATGTAGCACGGATACTTGAGAGGCGGCGACGCTATCCTGATGTGAACCTGGGTGATAAAATATTTTGTATAATAAATTGAAAATTTGGAAAACAAGCAATTAAAACAAAACGCCTGAGCGGATTTATTACTTTACCTAGACCTAGGTCTAATGTCACAGTGAAAAAGATAATACCAGCCCTACGCGTCCGAGAGAGTAGGCTAGTATGTCCTGCACGGGGTCGGTGTTGACTTACATGTCACTTACGATGGTATTAGTATCATCAGTATCACAAGTACTCCTGTACTGTGTTTTCGATTAGTTAAACAATGTCTGGCGCGGCCAACCATGGATGGGTGACCAGTGGCATTTTTGTCCTATATCCCTGCAGTGGGGTGTTTACGGGCTGAGATGATGAAACGAGTCTATGTAAGAAACATTAATCATGTTCCAAGTTTAAAACTATTTTATTCCCTGTTCTAAAGACTCCTAATGAAAAGACCTACTTCGGGCGCACTTATTGACGAACCAATCATCGTGTTTCGAATAGATAATAATAATAAATAAATAAATATTTCGGACACTTACACCAATCATCTAGTTCCAAACTAAGCAAAGCTTGTACTATAGATACTTGATAACGGATAAACATACATAAATATTTATATAAATATCCATGACTCTGGAATAAATGTTCGTATTCATCACACAAACATTTACCCGTCGCGGAGTTCAAACCCACAACCGTTGGTTTCGCTATCGGACAGGATCACTATCCACTACACCAACCGGTCGTCAATCTGATCATCAATCACCAATAAATACACCAATAAATAATACACCAGTCAAATCAAATCAAAATCAAAATCAAAAATGTTTATTTAAGTAGGTAACTTATTCTTATTATCTATAACAGCAGTTTAAGTAAAAATCCTTTTAAGTAAAAATGTTTACCTGTATTAGGAGGCTCCGCTCTTCTACAACTACATAAATGCTTTAAACAAGAAGGTAAGTAGGTATACAAGTAAATTCTTATTTTAACAATATTATTTTGAGATATAAAATTATAAAAATAGAGGTAGAGGTATGTGTTGTGTGCGTGTGTGTGAGTGGGTGTATGTGTGCATTGTTTGTGTGTGTATTGTGTTTGTGAATGTGTGTATGCGAAGTATGTGTTGTGTGCGTGTGTGTGAGTGGGTGTGGGTGTATCTGTGTATTGTGTGTGTGTGTTGTATTTGTGTGTGTATTGTGTTTGTGTGTGTATTGTGTTTGTGAATGTGTATATGAGAAGTCTATCGGTTAGCAACATTCGTTTTCGGCTGCATGTACAATTTAGATATGTTAGACATGTTTAGAATCGTCAATGACATGATCTACTCACTTCGGCCGCTCCCGCGTCCCGCAACAACTTGATGATAGGCCCGATAGTGTTCCCTCTCACTATCGAGTCGTCAATGAGCACGATGCGCTTCCCCCGAACATTCTCGGAGAGTGCGCCGAACTTCTTGGCGACACCCAACTGTCTCAGCCGCGTGGACGGCTGGATGAAGGTGCGACCGACGTATCGGTTCTTGCAGAGCACCTCCATGAACGGAATGCCGGACTGTGAATCAAGTTATAGTGATATAAATAAATAAAAATTGTTTATTTTCTCACCACAAATGACGCTTTACAAAGTGATTTTAGGACTAGATAATACATAGAACACATTTGTGGGAAGACTGGTGCTGAAAGGGAAGAACCAGAATTACAGGTCACCAGGCCCCCCAGCTATGGACATAGTGTATTAGAGCAGAGATATGGTGATTGAGGAAGAAACACTTAAGCAAAGAAACAAACGAGAGGGAAATCACGAAACATAAGACCTGGTTTTTGGAGTGGAGTTGTATTGTAATGGCAGCTGCAAGTAATCCATAACAATATAGATGTTGCAATATATGATGGACATAGACCCCTCGGGGATAATCAGTCATCGAATATATTTATTTACAGAACTGAAGTATATACATGGAACTTAAATTAATATATGTATTATCTATGCTACTACAAATTTACAAACCGCCTCCGTGGCTCAATGTAAACAACGTTGGGTTTACGATTCGGAGGTCGCGGGTTGGATCCCCAGCGGGGTACATGTTTAAGTACTCGGTTTGGTTGGTGGTAGGGCATTTTAAATGTCCGCCTGGTTAGCTACTACCTTCTTATCTAAATCTGCCGCCACGCAGCAATGTTAATAGCATTGTTGTGTTCCGGTTGTCAGAGATAAGATAGCCAGTCCCCCAAATGTGTTGGGGTTTCCGGGTCAGTGCGCTTCGACCTCATCTTCACTTAACATCAGGTGCGATTGAGGTCAAGTACGAACCCGTCGTGCGTAAAAAAAAAATATAAAATAAGAGCACATATAAACCTAACATGAAAACTAATCTAAAGAGCCTGTGTCTATGTGTAATCTACGACCTGTTTGGTGTTTGCGGGTTCGAATCCCGCTAGGGGCATATGTTTGTGTGATGAATACGGACATGTGTACCCGAGTTATGGATGTTTTCATTTATAATATAAGTATTTATTTATAAAAAAAATAAATGTATTTATGTATTATATCAACCATCTGGTATCCACAACACAAGCATATAGTTGCTTACTGTGGAACTAGATGGCGTTGTGTGTATGTCTAAGGATATTTATTTTTATTTTTTATTTTGTGTCACCTCATCACTTAGTTTAAAAGGTGGCATAGGTTCGGCCCGTGTGAGAGTGCCCAAGATGGGCACTATTCAGTCTAATTATATAATATTGGGTACACATTGTAGATTGTAAATTCTAATTCTAAAGAGCAACCCTTGAGATTCTTGCTTGTTTTCTCTGGGGAGTCTGCTGACTATGGAAAGGCATCCCATAGTCGGATCGACGTCCGAGTCAGAAACAGCGCTGAGCCGTATACGATTTTATTACCGGGTTTTTCTTCTTTCACGTCAACACGAGCAAATAGGGTGTGTAATGTTTGATATAATAAGAAAAAAACATGATAGACATAACATTCACTTGATATAATTTTCAAAAGGCATAAAGTTGTTTAATATAATTTAATTTAGTATAATGTTTACGAAACATAACAATCATTTGCTATAACAACACTTGCCATAATAATTATTAAATATAATTATCATTTGTTACAACGTTCATTTCATATAATTACCGCTAGTCATAATGCTCATAGTATATAATTATCGTTTGTGTTAATGTTCACTAGATATAATCTTCATTTCACATAATGGTCTTATCATCAAATTCATACAACAATAAACAAGCAACACGTGCGAAGCGGAGCGGGCCGCGAGCGAAGCCAGCTGCGAGAATCGGGCAAAATACTAGAGGATAGGTAAGGTTCGCTCGCTACGCTTTCTCCCTAACCTTCGGGTGTTAGGACTACACAGACCATGAACCAAATGAACATTATAGAAAGTAAATATTATGTTAAACGAGTTTTATATCAAGTGAAATTATATGTTATGAATCTCATAATTAGACTTTTTGTTATTACGTCAAACATTACACACCCGAGCAAATATGCAATAAGTAACAGTAATTCGTCGTCTGTTTTTTCTTTCTGCGCCGCATGCAAGCTCTCGGGATAATAGCTCGAGAACGACTGAGTTGAGAAAAAGTCTGACGTCACAATCGGACGTGTATCTAGCAAATAATAAACTTTATTCAATAAAGCCTTATTTTACATTATAAATTTTTACAACGTTATTGTGCAAATAAAGTTTACGGCTTAAACTAAATACAATAAATTCAATGGACCTCTGACCTCTATACTAGGCTGAAACCTGTATCATAGCGATCAGCGTTCTTCATATTTCAGTGGTAAGCTATGGGCAGACGCGTACGATCAGATAGTCAAACAATCGGAAACTAAGTCTGACGTATATTCTCGCCCTTTATCTTATGTACGTAATAAGTATGAATGCTGTATGGTATGGTCAGTGGAGTGCTTAGGCTTTCAGAGTAGGGCAAGCCCGAGATATAATAATAATAATAAATAATATTTATTTCCTGAAAGCTTACTTAAAAGTACAAGCTGTTAAAAATATTTTACAATGTATGTAATTAATAACATTAGAGAGTAATCTGAGGCCAAGAAACATACGAGGGAGTAATTGACGCTAAAATGGGTCAACTGTACATTAGTAGTTGCTGATTGCCAACTGGGTGATACATAACATTGGTATCCATTAGTGATCATCACAATAATAAAATGTGCAATGAATAAAGCTGCTACCGACTACTTAGTTAGATTATGATTTGAGTGTATGTTGTGATTTGTGTGGTGTATGTGGGTGCCCAGTCCTACGATAAAATCTTGAGATCAGTTATCATCATGCGTTGTTGTTGTATGAATTATTTATAGTTTTTACACCGTTAATAAAAATTAAATACATCTTATTGTCTCTTTTTTGTTCAATCTGGAGGATCATATGCAATTCCTGTGCTGTGTAAAGATCAATAAAGTTCGAAGTTGATATTCCTGATTATTTTATTATTATTATTAATTTTATATGAGAGGGCGGCAAACGAGCATACGGGTCACCTGATGGAAAGCAATCACCGCCGCCCATGGACACCCGCAACACCAAAAGGGTCACAGATGCGTTGCCGGCCTTTGAGGAAGGCTCGTTTCTTGAAGGTTCCAATGTCGTACTCGTTCGGGAATACCGCTGCCGGAAGTCCGTTCCGCAGGGTGGTCGTACGTGGTAAGAAGTTTCTTGAGAAACGTACAGTGGTAGACTTCCACTCATCCAGGTGATGTGGATGGAAATTTAATTTTCGGCGAGAAGTGTATCGGTTAAATTGAGCAGCGGGTATTAGCTCGAACAGTTCTTCAGAACACTCCCCATGAAATATGCGATAGAGAATGCAGAGGGACGCGACGTCTCTTCGCAACGCCAGGGGATCCAGTCGGTCAGTGAGACTCTCTTGGAGTATTAAGGCAAAGACAAGGCTTTTGGGCTTATATCAAAGTGCCGCCATGGGTATGGTCACTGACCTGTCTCGCGTATCCATGAGCTGCGGCGGTGCCAGACTCCGGCACTGATGACACGATGTCCGCGTCGATGGGCGACTCCCGCGCCAGCATGCGGCCACACTGCATCCGCGCTGAATACACCATTTGACCTAGTCCAGAACAAGCCAATATATTATTCAATTGAATTACAATTCGAAATGGTTGGTGGTAGGGCATTTTAAATGTCCACCTGGCTAGCTACCACCACCTTATCTAAATCTGCCGTCAAACAGCAATATTAATAGCATTGTTGTGTTCCGGTTGTCAGAGATAAGATAGCCAGTTCGCCAAATATTTAGGTTTCCGGGTCAGTACGCTTCCACCTTCGGCCTCAACTAACATCAGGTGTGATTGAGGTCAAGTACGAACCCGTCGTGGATATAAAAAAAAAAACACTTTATTGCACAACAGAAAATACAGTCACTGAAAGTGGTAAGAGTAGAACGTACAATTATTATTATCAGTCCAGTAAGTCAGTTTTTTAGAAAATTGTTTTAGGAAATCTTAGCATCTTCTACAACGCAATGAAGTTGACAGTGGTAACGTTAATTTAATATTGTAGGTTTTATAACTAAATACCTATACTACACCTGAAGAAAGCCACAGAATGCTTAGAAAACATTTTTATTCAAATACTGATGGGTACTCTTCCTTCTTCAAAAAATCAGGAACTTATGGGAAGTTACATCACAAAAATTACGCATGTTTACTGGACTATACACGAGTATCATTATGATTCATACAATTATTACAATATAGTGTAATAACTATTTAAGTGATTAAAACCAGACAAGTGCGTGTCGGGCCACGCACTGAGTAAGGTTCCGTACTAGCCCTCACAATATTCGGACTTATAGACGAGGGCTTTTTATTTTTTGATAAAGATTTTTTTAAAGAAAAGTTTGAAAAAGTTTTTCCATATTCGATCGTCGGTTAATTAACTGTTTGCGACATTCAAATATTTTGATTTTTTAAATTTAAATGTTACCTAAATGTAATTAAAATAAGGAAAAGTTTTAGAAAGTTGGAAGCCTTTACCGGAGCTAGCAATACCCGCTTTAACTGGTTAGAGACTATTACATAGAAGGTCAAAATTTGATCTGATGGTACATGACTCACCTTCGAAGATACTGTCGGCCCTCGCGAAGTACACGTACTCGAAGATGCAGAAAGCTTGCTGCTTATCAGCAGGGCGTTCAACCACCGCGACGGTGCGGACTCCGTGCCGGGACATCTCTATTATCTCACCGGGCAACACTTCGCGGACGTACCGGGCACCTGCGAACGACGACATGGGTCACTACTAAGATTCAAGTCATTTATTATTCTAATTTGTACTTTGTTGCTATTTTATATATGTTATGTTTAAGTAGGTATATTTGTCTATTGATCTATGTATGTATGTGTATGTAAATATATGAAATTTATCCACGTAGTTTGTATCTGCATCCCTCTTTAATACCGCACAACCTACCTATTTCAAATGTACTGTCCTTATACCCAAAGCTTGCCTGGAACAGATCGCTTTTAGTGATAAGGTCGCCAAATTGTACATTCCATTCTTACCACTTTTCTGTAACTGTATTTTCTTTTCTGTTGTGCAATAAAGTGTATTTGTATAATTATACAGATGTTATTCACAGAAAGTCCACTGTACGTAACATGCCTATTCAGGGGTACAATATATTCAGTATATATTGTACCCGTTGAGTTTTCTTAGCGCAAGGAAAAAATTCCCCAACCCGCATTGGGCCAGCGTGGTAGACTATGGCCAGTGACGGATTAAGACTACTTGATGCCCTAAGCAATCCACGCCTGTGGGCCCCCCTATCCGTATGTCAACTAGAATCGGTCTTTAATGCCAGGCGGGGGGCCCGTGGGGAAGGGGTGGTTTGTGATTGGCTGATCGCAATACCGGTGCTTTCGAATTGCCGAATGCACTAGACTAGCGGGCAGCGAGTGGGCGCAAGCGGGAGAGCGGGGTAACACTAGGTCGGCTCTTATGTTAACTTAAAACCTCGAATTTTCAAATTAGTCCTATAAACTTTTTTTGGTGTGGTTTTTGGTGACGTGAGAGTGAGACGTGATGCCCTAAGGACGGATTTTTTGTACTTCTTCTGGTGCCCCCCCAGACGTGATGCCCTAGGCAATTGCTTAATTTGATTAAGGGTTAATCCGTCACTGACTATGGCCCATACTCTCTCGTTATACGAGGGAAGGCCTATATCCCTGCAGTGGGATGTTTATGGGCTGATGATGAAGAAAAAAATAGGGCATATTATGTAAGTCAAATAGAAGGTATGTACATAGTTCTTTTTTTTTCAAAGCTCTTTGTCATTTGACCGTCGCGTTTGTAATCTATTCCACATAATTACATCGTTAAAAATATAAATTCCAAATAAATTTCGCGTGATGAACCCTACGAATCCCGCCAGTCGCATAACCGGCCGGTGCGTTTTGTACAAAAAAAAACTACCTGCCAATACCTCTTACCTAATACGCCTTATGGGTAAAAATACCAGAAATAAGTACCGGACTTATGTATGCATGTATATCTTGCCAATTTACTTGCTGTGCTTCTTAAAAACGAGAAGAATAGTAACGAGTTAAATCTCCACCAGTCGCCCCAGCGTTAGCGTTAGCTTAAGTTACTTAAGCCATAAGGTTCTATACGTCAATTTCAATCTACTTTATCATCAGGTAAAGGCGGTCGGTATATACACTAGTAACATTTAATTTATATGTTGGCATGAGCATGCTTAATAAATTTACTAGTTCATACAAAAGAAAATTCCTGTCGGCGATTAGTTCCCAGTTCTTAATTTGCCATGTGTGAAATTTTGCTAATTATTATCGGGACGAATACTTCTTTATAAAAAGCTATGCAACAGTTGCAGTGAATAAAACATAAAAGATTCACAATTTGTCATCTACAAATTCTTTAATTGTATATCTAGTAGCATTTATTTACTGGAATGTACAATAGTTTTAATTTGAAAAACGACTAATTTAGCTCTTTTATATTGTCAAGTAGGTGATTAAATCATTTCGGTCCCATTACATACAGGGTGAAATTTAATTCGTGTAATTGCTCTTCACTGGTGACTCCACTCCTGATTACGAACAACTTCCCACTAGAAACCATGGCCGAAATTAGCCGAAAACTGTTGGACTTCCATACTAAAAGTGGTTTCAAAATTTGTATCGGTAATCGAAATTGTTTTGATTGAATTCGACTATGGGTCCTTGAAGAAAGTTGTTCGTAATCAAGAGTGGCGTCACCAGTTAATTGGAATTACACGAATTTAAATTCACCCTGTATACGCATTTGCAAAAGAAACTTGTACTAAGGAAATTATATGGAATAATAATAAATTTATTTCTTGTCTTGCGAGGTAGCCTTGTATCGTGAAATTTATTATGATGTAAATGTTGTTTAACAAAAAGATATTTAAGTATAACTACTGTTTCATAATATATAAATAAATATTTCAGACACTTCCACCAACCATCTAGTCCCAAACTAAGCAAAGCTTGTGCTATGGATACTAGATAACGGATAAACATACATAAATATTTATATAAACATCTATGACTCGGGAATGAATGTTCGTATTCATCACACAAACATTTACCCCTCGCGGGATTCGAACCCGCAACCGTTGGTTTCGCTGACAGGGTCACTATCCACTACACCAACCGGTCGTCAGACATATCGTCAGAGATATCAGACAATACATACATAACGTCACGACCTTTATCCCAAAGTGGTCAGAGATATGAAATCAATTGAAAACAAATTGAGGTCGATAACACATGATCTTACCGATGGAGAGGAATCCACATGACTCCGACGACACCACCCAGCCTTCCGCTCTGTCTTCAAGGCCGTTTTTCGCGCAGCCATTCATCAGAACTATAAAATATATTCCACATCAGCAAAATCATATCACAATATCAATGTTGCAATTATTTATTAATTTACACTACATATTATAATGATAATTGGAGTAATTGAGAATAGAAGAGGGAAAATGCCGGGACACCTTATACGACACGATGATTTTATCAAAACCATAACAGAAGGAAGAATAGAGAGGAGAAGAAAAAGAGGAAGATCGAGAATAAGCTATATGCAGCAGATAAAAGAGAAGTTGAACGTCGTGTCGTATCAGGTCAAGAGGAAGGCGGAGAGCAGAGAGATATGGAAAAACCTCCACAGACGAGAGCATGGCTCTTAAATCAGATGATGATTATAATGGTGATTGAATCATATCGCAACAACGTAATAATAATGAGCTTTTTCTAATTTTTTTAACGGTCTGTTACCTAATGTTTAAGGCGCAATGCCTTGATTATAAGAGATTGACAATGATGATAGATTGTTCTATGGAACCAAAGAGTTCAATCGTCTATTAATTATTATTTGATGAGAATGTAAAAAAAGGTTAAACAGTTATATAAAATTTATGTATGTATTAGGTCGTTACCGATGAAATTGGCGTTTTGTATGAAGAATTTAATTAAGACTGTTTTCTGCATACAAACATTTTTGATTTTTATTTGGGAACGGCAAATCCAAATTTAGCTAAACTTTGTGTGTATTATCGGATAACATTATATAAGTTAAGTTTCAGCGAATCTAAGAAATTATTATGGAAAGCACATGAAAAGAGCTCTGTTCAAATTTTTTTTATTAAGTGATTTAGCCCAGAAATTAAAAAATATTTCATGTGAAACCTTGAAATAATATTCCATTTTCCAAATAAAAAACAAATTTGGATATAGCTTTGAAAATCGCAGGAATTGGTACATATGATTAACGAAGAAAAAAACTCAAATTTCATAGGTAAAGACCCAATATATGTAGCGAAAAGTGTATCTAAGGCCCGTAAGCTAAGTAAGTAAATAAACCGTTCTCAACATTGAGATGACCTTAAGTTGACGCTTGAGTTGTCTCGTAAAAATTACATGAAACTGAGCAAATTGTATTATTTACCCAGTTTCTTTCAGTCTCCCTGCATGCTCCTATAACATTTACAATCATCTGTGTCACTTTATCTTTAATGCACCATGCACTGGTAGAATTATACTGAATTGAATGAAATAAATAAAATAATAATTATGAAAAGAAAAATTAAGTTCGATATTTTTAATGTCAGTAATTTTAAAAACCTATGTTACAACCCTTGTGTTCCTTGCTCCTTTATCTCTTGCGAGTCAGCCTTGTAAATGTGCAGGTATTAAGACAACACCAGATATTATTTTATAGAAAGGACAATATTTTGAGTTTATGCTATATTACGTGGAATTAGCGGTAATCCCGCTAATACCCTGCAAAATTGCAATCACTACTGGTAAACCGTTGGATGTTATTGGCCAGAACCTGATTGGCCAGAGCCTTAACAATGGCATCTCAATAGATTTATGACAATTTGTTATATGCAAAAAAAATATAACCTTATTCGCTAAAAATTAATAAGAACCAGTTATCTGTTTATGTTAGCCGACTTCACACAGTTAGTAAATCCTTCAAAGGGGAATGTATATGCTTTTTTAATAAGGTTCCAGTAGACATTCAAAATTTACCTTTAAATAAATTTAAAGCAATCATAAAACAAAAATTATTAGCAAAAAGCTTTTATAATTCACTATTTGAATGTTATCTTGCTTATGCAAGCATGGACATAGCTGTCTTATTATTCATATAATTATCAAATCACAAATTGTAATCCATAATCTGTTTAAAAGAGCAACCCTAGAGTTTCTTGCTCGTTCTACTCTGGGGAGTCAGCTTTGTGAATGAGCAGTATATTTAAATGTAATATTAATAGTGACGTTTTAAGGTGATAATTTTATCCTATGAATTAAAATATTTTGATTTGATTTGAAAGTGGACAAGATAACGCGACAGGGAAAACAGATGTTTGATGATACGTGCTGACCATGGCAATAATAAATGTAATGTAAGATGTAATATGGTAATGTGAGATGTAATAAAGTAATGTAAGATGTAATATGATAATGGTTCATGCGTTACCCGCGGCATGCTGTGCTGACGACTGTTTGTAGGCATCTGGAAAAGGTGACACTTGTTATTACAGATGAAATATATTCATCTATCAATCATTTATTCGTGATACACAAGGTGGAATACAAATATAGTGACGTTATAAACAGAATAGAAATAGCTGTGTGATATGCCAATTGGCATACATTACAACTACTAAATCATTACAATAAAAACGGAAAAATTCAATACACAAGGTGGAATTCAGCTATGTATGTGAAAAAATTATGTTCAAATAGTGCCCAAAGGCAAAAAATATTGCCACTTTAGTTTTCTTAAACTCAATATTTTAAGTGAGCACTGTGACACGCACAGACTGCTTTAAGTATGATTATAATTTATATCCCAAAAAACTGTGCATAAGCCACGTAATGTGTTCGCGAAATTTATCTAACAAATCCCGAAATATACGAGCCCGTAAATAGTTCTTCAAAAACAACGAAATTATTTAGATGTCTTTGTGAAAAGTGGCAGCGCTGACGACGGACTTTTTGTCGGCCGGACAAAATAATCCACATCGGACAATTTCGTCCGCGAGGATGAAATGTAATGACACACTCGGAGAACAAAAATAATCAGGCAGACTAAAATTTACACTCTGTCTGCGTTGTCCCTTTTCATAAATACATCTAAGTATTTTTAGTAAGTTCATGCAAATTATTAGCCATGCTATAAAAGTAACAGCAAAATATTGACGGTCTCATTTCGCCGCCTCCGTAGCTCCAATGTTAACAATATAAGTTTTACAAAGCAGAGGTCGCGGGTTCGATTTCCAGCGGAGCACATGAGTACATGTTTAGTACTCAGTTTGGTTGTTGATTGGTGCGTGCGCCCTTCAACCGTCGGCCTCATCTTCCTTACCATCAGGTGTGATTGAGGTTAAACGACGTGTATACAAAATAATCTCAATAACGTACAGTCGGCGTCATAGTAGCAGGGCTAAACACTTTCCGTACAAAAACCACTTCCCAAAACGTCCAATTCCAAAAAGCATCACTTCCCAAAATATCAACTCCCAAAACGACAAACTATATAGTTCCCAAAATGACTACTTTTGTATTCCCATATGGACAACTATATTATTCCCAGTATGGTTGCGACACAAGTTTTAATTTTCAACTACTTTTAAGTCCGAAAGCGTTTTTTTTTTTTGAGTTTTTTAAAAAGTTTTTATATAGGTATATAAAATTATTATTAAATTCTAAGTCATAATTACGAGATTAGATTAAAATCTAGAATATTTGTCAATTTTAATGAAGCTGTGATTACTTAAGTGCTTACTTTCATTATAATATTATCATTGTGTGTGTGGTCCTTTTTTGGGAGGTGGTCGTTTTGGGAAGTGTTCGTTTCGGACAGTCGTTATTTTGAGAAGCGTTAAATAAATGAAATCTTTATTTCACTCACCACAAATGAGAATTTCTTAACAACTACACAATGTTCGTTTTGGGAAATGGTCCCTTAGAACCGAAAGGGAGCACAACCAGAATGCTACCCTTAATCATTTAAAATAGTCGTATATAACTAATTATGGAGCCGAGTATAACTCGACTAATATAAAAACTTTGTAGTATGACAAGGTTTCATTGACGGAGAAATTAATGTCTCCATATCCTTGTTCACCGAACTATATCATCCTATTTATGCAACTGTACAAATTCGATTCGACTAGTGATGGCCACAGGTTAACATAACTACTTACACGAGGATCCAAGAGGCAGTATCTTCCCGAGGCATAGCGGTCTGTTTCCGTAGGGGTCGCGGACGGCATATATCTTGTCCTTAAGCATTATCACCAAGGAGTAGCTGAGAGGGGCAAGCCTGGGTGGAGAGAAGTATTGTTACTATAGATGATAGATGTGTCTGGTGGTGACCCCTCATCAACAGGCTTTAGAAGCAGTGGCGTAGCGTAGACTAATCTAGACGTGGGCGAAGACGTATCAACGAGATCTTTTTAGGCTTTTTCTTCAGTACCTATTATTATTAAATAGTATGTACACACATTACAAATGTACGTATGATATAATTAGGCTGAGTTTTTAATGAGAAATAAATTATCTTATCTTATTTCAGAGAATACAAAATCGAACCCAACATATAGTCGTAATAATGAAATATAATTACGCGGAAAACAGCCGCCTCCGTGGCTCAATGTAAACAACATTAGGTTTACGATTCGGAGGTCGCGGGTTCGATCCCCAGCGGGGTACATGTTTAAGTACTCGGTTTGGTTGGTGGTAGGGCATTTTAAAATGTCCGCCTGGCTAGCTACCACCATCTTATCTAAATCTGCCGCCAAGCAGCAATATTAATAGCATTGTTGTGTTCCGGTTGTCAGAGATAAGATAGCCAGTCCCCCAAATGTGTTTGGGTTTCCGGGTCAGTACGCTTCCACCTTCGACCTCATCTTCACTTAACATCAGGTGTGATTGAGGTCAAGTACGAACCCGTCGTGCATAAAAAAAAAAAAAAAATTGAGTCAGATGAAAAACTTTTTATTTCGTGGCTTGTGTGATCTAATCTCTTATAAAAATAATCCTTACGGCTCTTTGCTTTGTTGAGGTCTTGTAGTGGCCTTGTAGTTGATTTTTGAAGCTAACTCTGCTTCAATTGATAGTATTGCTATGAATGTTTATTTACTAATTTATAAAAACTTATGATTTTTAGTATATAGTTGGCTACTTATACGAAATTTAATCGTCGTATTTATGAGGCGAGGCCCTTAGAAGTACGAGGCCGTGGGCGAGGCGCCGCTTCGCCAACCCCTAGCTACGCCACTGTTTAAAACTACATAAGTACAAAAGCCTCTCATGGAGTAATTTGCGTCACTTTCCACGGGACCCTTTGTCCTAACCACCTGGGACAGGCGGATTTTTCGCAGATTAATTTGGGAGCTCCCCGCTAACACAGTATCTTAATTGTAGTAAATTTCAATTGTTATCATCAAAACACCCAAACGCCATAGTTTGGGATATCTCTGACCACCCCATGTGGGATAAAGGTGACTTTTTGTTTGTTATATTCGAAGTTCCGGAAAATAAAATTTACAATTCGAAAAGAATATCAACGTATTTAAATTGTAATTTCGGATGTTTCCCATTTTAAAAATTTCATAACAATGATTCATTTTTTTACATTATTCTTTTGAAAAATCATACATACATAAAGTCACGGCCATTGTCCCAAATGGGGTGGTCAGATATATCCCAAACTATCAGGTTTAAATTCAGCTCACTGCAACAGTAGGTTATAGATAATAATAATACTATGGTGTGCGTACCTCATGAGATGGTTGATTCTCGCGGGCCAGTCGGGCCCGTTGGTCTCGCCTTCGGGCGGATTGAGGCAGAGCGCCTGAGTGATCAGCTCAGAGTCCGAGTGAGTGGAAAGGCCTACACCGCGGCCCAATACCTGTGAAAATAATTAAAAATCCTTAAACATACACACAGCGCCATCTAGTTCCACATTAAGCAACTGGGCTTGTATTATGGATACCTGATGATTGATATACTCAGGGTCTGATTTACCCAGAGGCTAATTAGGCTAGAGCCTAGGGCGCAAAGATCGAGAGGGTGCAAAAGAATTTTGTATGCCGGAGTGTTACATTTTTACATCTACTGAACAGATTTCGATAAGGCAAGGAAATAGATGACTGCATCCTGTAGGAAACCTTCTCGTCCGTAAATTCGGCACATATTCATAGTTAAGGGCTGTCAGAAATCTAAATCAGGCAGTGGATTATACCACACAAATACTTCTTTTTGTAAATTATCGTAAAGTGCATTTCAGTTTTGCAGCAGGTTCTCATGACACTGACCATTTTCCTGAGAATACTGCAGTTTCGAAGACCTGCAGATTTGTTTACAGTAGATTCCTATGTCACTGACCATTTTCCTGAGGCTGCTGCAGTTGACCAGCTCGCCGTTGTGCGCGACCGCCAGCTCCCCGTGCGCGGTGTGCACTACGAACGGCTGGCAGTTCACCTCCTCGGACGCAGCTGACGTTGAATACCTGCATAGAAAGTTTACAGCGTAAGGAACAAATACTAGACGGTTAATTAAACATCATTCTGTCGCTTTGAATGTCAACGATATCACAGTGACAGCATGTTTCGTCATCACATCAGTCACAGGACCTCCAGGCACATAGGCCTGAAAGATTTCCAGAGCGAGGGTTGGATGCGGCCTGCATTATGAAATTTGCTATGAAACCGTTCAAGAGCTAAGGGCACAATACACCACATCACTTTGCTGAAGGCTACAAGAAATGAATTTCAACGGAGACTAATTTTGTGTAGCCAGAACTCCCCCTAGTTCTGGCTACACAAATCTCATTTCGAACAATTTATCAGTTAAATAATTTATGTGTAACAAATTGATAGTAAAATAAAGTTAATGTTAGATTTAACGATCATTTTTATTTTTAAGACCAAATGTTTGTTAGAGAAATTTTATCAAAAAAATATAAATAATATAAATATAAAATATATAAATATAGAATATTGTAAATTATATTAGTCAATAAAGACAACAATATATTATTTTTAACATACTATCAAACTTCAAACTAACAAAAATAGGGAGTGTTTGTTTTTTTTTTTTTTTAATTTTAGTTGGTACGAGTCCCGGGCAAGGCAAGCGTGTTTTAGAAAATCTTTGAATGCAGTTTTGTTTCTTTTTAAAAATAAAGGAATGTCTCCTTTAAGAAAAATGAGCCAGCTTTAAGGATTTAAGGTAGTTTCCCTCCAGGGCCCGACTTATCTTTCCACACTGTATACCTATATAGATGTGCGTCTGACTATAAACGCGTTGAATTCATTACCCTCTTTTTGGCTTCGCCGTAGTCAGGTAATAAAATAGCATAGAACTTTGTTTAAAGAACGTAAGGAATAGTTTCGCATGCTCCAATTATGATTCTGACTCTCGGGCCGCAAGACCGACTTTCAGAGCCGAAAAATGGCAAAAGGTTATTTACAGAACCATTTTTAAACCCGACGAAAAATAAATGTGTTCGATAGCATTGTGTGTGGCTTTGTCCGGATTTATCTCAATATTTTTTTTTTTCGTTTTATATCGCTCCTCTCGGAGAAGGCAAAGGGATCTAAGCTCATACAGCCATATCTTATTTCTTCAGTTTAGTGATGTCAGTCCAAGTCAAAACAAGTCAATCGTCGCATACTTAGTGTATATGGTATAGTCACGGTCAAGCCATTCTTCAGTAAAGTGGCAGAAAGCTTTACGAAAGATTTTGGCGGCTTCTTGTGGGATCCCGAAAATTTTGTTAGGCACTTTAATTTACACTTCCCTACACTTGCAGACCATCACTGACTTTGGCCGTACAATATTCTGCCGTTATTAAACTTCGAAAACTCAGAATGCACAAATTTCAAGAAATAAAAACAAATATGCAACATAACTCGCCGAGAAGCGTCAATTTTATTTTTATTTATAATATTTTCTAAAGTGCGGAGTACGACAGGCCTGGGGCTCTACCGCCAAACTCAAAGCTATAGCGACAGCAATGCATTGTCCGTCCCTGTCATTGCGTTACGATATGACAAGGACGAACAGCGCCTTGATGTCATAAACGAAAACAATTCCCAAAGCAGCGGTCTGACTGCCGGTGAAACTCACCTAGTGTGTCCAATGCCAAGATTCCCTTTAAGCTTCTTCATGGCGTCGTCATTGAATATGTTGTTGATAAGCCCCATGCCCTTGTGGGAGTTGAATGTTCGGGCGCTCTGGCCCTCTGACGTCACAATGCC
The DNA here is from genome assembly GCA_949316235.1 of Oegoconia quadripuncta. Taxonomy (NCBI): domain Eukaryota; kingdom Metazoa; phylum Arthropoda; class Insecta; order Lepidoptera; family Autostichidae; genus Oegoconia; species Oegoconia quadripuncta. The sequence goes on along the minus strand of OX438747.1, from coordinate 3,483,104 downwards.
AGCCGACTCTTGCCCCCTGCGATAAAAGCATTATGTAATATGCGGGAGATATACGCCAGCTGAAGGAGTCTTTGTTGAGCCGATTTGGACAGATAACGAGACGGATAAAAATAATGATTCATTCATTATTAAATAATTAAGCTTATAATTTATAGACTTAAAAAACGAATATTATAAATGCAAAAGTGTGAATTTATGTTTGTTGCCCAATCACGGCGAAATGGTTGAACGGATTTGGATGAAATTTGGTATATAGAAAGAATATGCCCTGGATTAAGACATAGGATTTTTTTTCATGATAAAATAAGTAGTTCCAGTTAACAAATTAAAGTTATTCCACGCAAGCGAACCTGCGGGCGGAACGCTAGTAAATTATAAGAATAGAACCAACTCGTCTTTCCTGTTGGTGTCGCAAAAGGCGACTAAGGGACTTTACGCCAAAAACATCTATAGACTTGCACGTTTTAACGGCGATGGACTGGGCCTCTATCACGTGTGCATTTTTGTATATTTCGAAAGATAAAAATTTCTTCTCAATACGACATTCAATCAATTTCAAGTGAACATTCTCTATCCTACGATATATATATTTTTTATACACGACGGGTTCGTACCTGACCTCAATCACACCTGATGCCAAGTGAAGATGAGGTCGAAGGTGGAAGCATACTGACCCGGAAACCCCAACACATTTGGGGGACTGGCTATCATATCTCTGACAACCGGAACACAACAATGCTGCTTGGCGGCAGATTTAGATAAGATGGTGGTAGCTAGCCAGGCGCTTTAAAATGCCCTACCACCCAATTAAATTTAAACAAAACGTTTATGAACATCGTCAACCAACCTGTGTTGCAGCGCCACCAATCCCAGACAAATGACCTGCCCGACGTCGACCTGCGTCGGCCAATCGCCTGTGCCTATCGCGCCAAACACCCCGCACTCGTGTGTTAGACCTGGATAACAGAAATCAAAAATCATATTATCGGGTTGAAACAATTGCACTGGACAGAAACATGTGGCAAAAAAGACGGGGTATTTGCCCAGCAGTGGGGCAACACAGGCTAGTAAAAAAATTCGCCTGCGTGGAAGAACATTACCGCCAGTGACGGATTAATCAAATTAAGCAATTGCCTAGGGCAGGGGGACCAGAAGAAGCACAAAAAAATCCGTCCTTAGGGCATCACGTCTCACTCTCACGTCACCAAAAACCACACCAAAAATAGTTTATAGGACTAATTTGAAAATTCGCGCGTTTTAAGTTAACACAAGAGCCGACCTAGTGTTACCCCGCTCTCCCGCTTGCGCCCACTCGCTGCCCGCTAGTCTAGTGCATTCGGCAATTCGAAAGCACCGGTATTGCGATCAGCCAATCACAAACCACCCCTTCCCCGCGGCCCCCCCGCCTGGTACCCCCGCATATCTGTCAAAACTAATGTCTTTAGGCGGTAAAGGTTTAAAGACCGATTCTAGTTGACATACGGATAGGGGGGCCAGGCGTGGATTGCTTAGGGCATCAAGTAGTCTTAATCCGTCACTGATTACCGCGAATGTGTTTAATTTGTTTATTGTGATAAACAATGTCCTGTTTTAATCCAGGCTATGTACTACCTATATACCAAATTTCATACAAATCCATTCATCCGTTTCGCCGTAATTGAATAACAAACAAGTACACAAACAAACATCCAAACATTCGCATTAGTTAAATCCGATAATATACTAGAAAAATAAAAATAAATAATTTAAAATTAATGATCAATGCTGCCGCCAGCCAACTCGGAAAACCCTTCTTAAAAAACCGGGGGCAATTTTTTTTTTGGTAGCTTAATGAATAAATTTTCCCATATAAAATAATAATAATTTTGTATATAGATTTTTATTCATTTATTTACAACAGTATTCGCTAATAAATCGCTTGAGTTGGTAACCTACATTCATGCTATTACTGGCTGGAGCGTCATTGATGCCTTGATTGACCTTTATCCCAAAATTTATCAATCATTCCGTATAGTAACGTCACGATCACGTGTTCGATTCTGTTCTGACGTGGCTCTCTATACGGAGCTTCCGCCTCGTAAAATGTTTTTTCTTGTTTCATCGTTTCGTCATCACTAACTTATTGTAAAATAAAACGGTATGAATAGACAAAAAGTAGAAAAAATTGCGATGTATGGGTGATTTTTGGCAGGTGAGACATTCATTTAAAGGGCAATGTATACGCTTTTATAATAAGGTTCCAGTGGACATTCGAAATTTACCTTTAAATAAATTCAAAACCATCATAAAACAGGCATTATTTACCAAAGCCTATTATAAAATTTCTGACTATCTGGATGATAAGCAAGCATGGACATAGACCGCTCGGCGATATTCAGTCTAATTATACAATATAATTGTAACCCAAACTTATTTAAAAGAGCAACCCTTGAGTTTCTTGCTCGTTCTTCTCTGGGGAATCAGCTTTGTGAATGAGCAATAATGTCAAAAACTTTAATAATGAAGATAAAAAATGGGTCGTTTTCAAGTGATAATTTTTATCCTACGAAATAAATATTTTTTGATTTGACTTGATTCGTATAGTGGATAAATCAAATCAAAAATGGTTTTTTTTGTAGGTAACAACACACTTAAAATAGTCAGATTTTACATTTTTAAAGCTACTGCTTGTTCAAAAGGCAATTTTTCCCTGAGAAGAACAAGTAAGTTTTTTTTCTGATACTGTTTCAATATGAAACAGGTTCTCAAGCGTGAGCTGGTGGCCATCTCGGTCTCGAGAGCGGTTTGTGGGATGCGGACCTTGATTTCTTGTATGTTGTTGTGGCTTTTTTTTTTCGGTGTGTGGAAATAAATGGTTTAAAATGGTTTAAGAAACTCCAGAGGTTACTCTTTAAAAAAAAAGTTTTTATATTACAAAAATGCACAATAATATTTCATTATTAATTGTGAAATAGCCTGGTTATGCGAACGAGCTAATTATGTCCATGAATGTTTATCATCTAAATAATCTGATATTTTATATTATGTTTTCTTTATTAAGAAAACATAATATAAAATATCAGATTATTATAAAGATATAAAATATCAGATTATAAAGATACTATAAAACAGAAACTTATTAGTTTCTGTTTTATAGTATCTTTAAATTTATTGAAAGGAAGATTTTGTATATCAACAGGATTATTATTATTTTAAATTCATAGTCACCTGACTCCACCGCTCCCCTCCCGAACCTCTTGCTTCTAATCTTGACCTCCCCTTGCGTCTTGTCGCACTGACAGTTGGATTGACAGCTGTCGGGTGTGCTCTGATCCACCCTGGTTGACGCGCTGTACTCATCCCGGACACTCCGTCGGCGGCACGAGGACGGGCCTTGAGGACCCTCCATTTAGATCTACAAGTAAAAAATAGAAAAAGCATCTGTAGATTTGCACGGAATCATCCCCTGTGTCACGTATGCATTTTTTTATATTTCGAAAGGTTAAAATTTTAATATTTGCAACACCCAAACGGTAATATTTTGGATATCACTGAACACCCCATTTGGGATAAAGGTCTCGGTGGTCTCGTGACAATAAGTAAGTATGTGTCACTTAGCACTTCTTTTGAATAGTATATTAGGCTGTTATAAACCTAAGTTGTCATGTGAATTACTAGGTTAGCGACCATCTAGGGCCATTTAACGAATACTATTTTCTCGACATATAAAATCAAATTAAACTACAGATAATATGACTTAGCATGATAGTTATTTTTATATACTGCGTGTAAGGGGACAACTTGATATTCCGTTTATGGGCATGTTATTTAATTCAAAATAAATCTAAATCCGAAATCCAAATTAAAATATCTTATTTACTTCGGTCTTAAATAAATATCCAAATAAATCTAAGATCTCTCTTAACGCCCACTATACAAATTTACACGGCTATTGACTGATTGGTAGGATAGTAGATGGCGTAATTCATTCTTTAACTTGATGCAAGCACAGCTTTTCCCGTGATTTTTCCTCTACATACGTTGTCATTGGCAGAATTTATTGTGCTAGAAGAGCACGATATAAAAAGCCATATACAGGGTGTAACGGTTAAGTGTAGTCATATTTTAAGGGCTTGTTCTACCCATCAATACGAACAACTTTTACTATGGGGGCAACTTCGAAATCGCGAAAAAAAAATCAGCTGTTTCATACATTGCATCGGGAGGTTATTGAAATTTTCTATGGAACAGCTCATTTTTTTTTCGCGATTTCGAAGTTGCCCCCATAGTAAAAGTTGTTCGTATTGATGGGTAGAACAAGCCCTTAAAATATGACTACACTTAACCGTTACACGGTGTATAAAAAAAAAAAAAAAAAAAACTTGATGCAACGTTGCCAGTTTATCAATTACACTTAAGGGGAAGCTTACACTAGAATACGTCATTAATTTGTTTGAAAAAATAACTTATTTTTTTATTTTTTCTATTAACATAAAAAATCAGTTATTATATCGCGGTACCTTTTTCAAGGAATGTCTACTCGTCCCTTACAGGCAATATAGGTTCTACAAACTAAAAGCGACTAAAAAGAATACATGTAACACCAATTACATGTCCCTATCGAGTACTAAAATATAAATATTTTAAGGAAAATTAAATCAAATAATGATGCTAAGTCGTAAAATCGGTCGCAGACTTAGTAATTCAAACATTCATATTACCTTAAAATTACCTTAAAAGCTACTTAAAATAATTGTGACGCTTTATTGTAATATTCTGTTAAGGTAGAGGAATTAATATATTAAAAACTTTCTTATTATCACGTTGTCTACTTAGCAAACAGGAGTTAGATTCTAGTCGTCGAATAAAACTTCGTTCGCTTGGCATATAAAATCTGAATCTTTATTGCATTGCCTACAATGGCAATGTGCAGTATCGCCAACTGCCAAAGATCAATGTAATGCAAATTCAACCAATGGCAGACGTTACATAATGGCTAGTCGTAGAACTCTTTTAATTTGCCAGAAAGTCGGCTGGGGAAGGTATTTCTGCGAGTAGTATAATCCGTGCTTTAAGTATTCTTAGGTAGAGGTTTAACAGCTTCCGTGGCTCAATTTAATTAGCATAAGCTTTTCAAAACGGGGATCACGGGTTCGATTCGTACTCGGTTTGACTACATATTTCGTACTCGGTTTGGTTAGTGGTTAGTCATTCCGCCTGGTCAGCTACCACACTTGTAAATATTCTATCAACAAACTTAGTCACCCTCTATTTCTTTCCAGGTAAAAGATAATGGACAAGCAACTTTATAACATTATGCAAAAGATACTGAAAGAGAATTCAATAGAAGTTTGTAATAGCACAAACACATATAATTACTTAATAAAGACTTTCAGTTGTGTAACTGTGTCCTAGTATTACAGAAACAAAACGTACTTCAACATAGATAATTATCTAGACAAATCTAATTTCATGCCTATTGACGCCATATGACGCAAATTCTAATGAAGTTTAATAAATACAAATATTTAAGTAGCTACCTAAATCTGTTTGTATAAAACGGACACCTCCGATTTCGAAGTGTTATATTTTTTTTTTATGCACGACGGGTTCGCACTTGACCTCAATCACACCTGATGTTAAGTGAAGATGAGGTCGAAGGTGGAAGCGTACTGACCCGGAAACCCCAACACATTTGGGGGACTGGCTATCTTGTCTCTGACAACCGGAACACAACAATGCTATGTAATAATGTTAGGTATTTTTATGTTGTATATTTCAAAAATGCTCCTATTTCTTTCTAAACGTTACGTACCTAACCCTTAATTCATCCTAACAGTTTTTGGAAATATTTTCAATGTACACAACCCTTATTTTTAATAATATTTTAGTGAAAGAAGAGTAACTTAATTCAAATACGGAGTAAAAAGAAATAAAGTTACAATAAAAATGACACGAACACGGCCTCTTCTCTCCTATTAAAGGTAGAAAATGTTTTTTTTTTATGAACAACGGGTTGGTACTTGACCTCAATCACACCTGATGTTAAGTGAAGATGAAGTGAAGAAGTGAGGTCGAAGGCGGAAGCGTATACTGACCCGGAAACCCCAACACATTTGGGGGACTGGCTATCTTATCTCTGATTAATTAGTTACGTTTATCAGCAATGGTTGCTGAATTAGGCTCAAACTTTATATAACTGTATGTAACAATATAACTGCTATAAATGATAAATTGATTGACCTATCACAGATACACAAATACAATCCGCAAGAAGACAAACCTTTTATCGTTCACTACCACAAGTACTCGTATAACTACCAACAGACCGCTCTCAACTTTCGTGTGTCACTCAAACGACTAAACAGCAACATGCTCGAGTTATACTTTATATTACGGAACGCACGAGCTGTCTTTAACGCTTATTACGAGTAATAATAACACTACAATGGCCGATAATCGAGCAAAACATGTGCTAAATTGTCACTCAACAATAACAGAATATAGATCTGTGCTGATAAAAGATGTTAAATACTATGACAGTAGTGCGAAATTGGGTCTATGTTGACGTCAAGGAAGTGCGAAACGACAACAGAATTATCTGGTACAAATTTATGATAAAACAACAAATATTTAAGGAAAAAGAAAAAAGAAGATAAATGTTCTTCAGAACGTCACAGTGTGGTCAAGGTATCAACATAGTAATGCTCACAGCCCTGCCGTTTGCGTTTGATCGCAAATTTTTTACGCTTAGCTGGCTTGCGATCGATCGCTAAATTTGGTACTACATAAGCGCCCTAGAAGTATATTTAGAGTTGTAACCCCGTATACGTCTATATACCGGAGGGATTTTTACCGTAAGGAAAAACATAGGGCATATTAGGTAAGTGAAATTGAAGGTATTGGCATAGGTAATTTAATTTTTTTTTTTCAAAAACGCACAGACGCCTGCTTTAAGGTCTTAGCATACGTGACGGGTAATTTCTCGGACGGAACGGAGACGGGAAGGGTATAGTTCCTAACGTGAAAGTGGTTTTAAAACATACGTACAGTGACGGTGTTCAACGATAGTCGTGCTAGTGCTGCAACCATATTTCAGCACAAAATGTTCGATTTTACTTTTGAAGAACTAGCAATGGTTGCCGTAGCATTAGATGAAGAAGATGCCATAACGATGTTTTTTCTATTGCCGTCCCGTTCCGCCCGTGTTTCTCGCCGCGTGTATTTTATTGCTATGTTTTCAAATGCAACGATGTCAAAAAATCGTCCCGTTCCGTCCGGCACGAGAATAAACACGTCACGTATGCTGGCGGGATTCGTATTCGTACCTATCATGCGAAATTTATTTTAAGCTCATATTTTCCTAGATAGGAACCCTACGAATGTCCCCACGAGGTGGACATACGAATTGGTAAAGATCGCGGGAAGCCTCTGGATGCGGGTAGCGCAAGACCGATTGTTGTTGACATCTCGGGGGAGGCCTTTGTCCAGCAGTGGACGTCTTTTGGCTGCTGATGATAATTAAATTTCATTCTCGCTGACAAAATTGTCCGATTTGGGTGACGGCATCTGCGCTGCCCGTTTTCACAAAGACATCATAACTTCGTTGTTTTTAAAGAACTATTTATGGAACTTTCATATTCCGGTGGCACTATGCATAGATTTTTGGTATATAAATTCTTGACTTGTGAGCATGAGGATTCCAGCAACACGTGACGCCAGAATGCTCACATAAAATATTGCATAAGTTGTTTCTTTTTTTTTTTCTGCACAACCTGATGTTGACCTCAATCACACCTGATGTTACCCTACGTGACTCTATTCCTAGCCCGGACTCTAGGACAAATAAAGAAAGAAATTGGAGGGTGCGTAAGCAGGAAAGCAAGTTTTTTTTTATGCACAACGGGTTGGTACTTGGCCTCAAACACACCTGATTTTAAGTGAAGATGAGGTTGAAGGTGGAAGCCTACTGACCCGGAAACCCCAACACATTTGGGGGACTGGCTATCTTATCTTAGACAACCGGAACACAACAATGCTATTAACATAGCTGCTGGCGGCGGATTTAGATAAGATTATGGTAGCTAGCCAGGCGGACATTTAATATGCCCTACCACCAACCAAACCGAGTACTTAAACATGTACCCCGCTGGAAATCGATCCCGCGACCTCCGAATCGTAAACGCAATGTTGTTTACATTGAGCCACGGAGGCGGTTAGTGCCCTATTTGGCAATATTTCAGCACAGTTTTTTGACATTTTCAAAATAGCTGAATTCTACTTTGTGTATACCTGTGAGCGCATATGGACAGCCGAAATGTCATAGAAATACGACTGGATAGCGGAATTTTTCGATATCGAATTATAATGTCACGGAACGAGTTCCGCTATCGCATCGAATTCCGATATATTTTATTTGTATAGTTTTGCCAACAATAGAATTGTTTACACTGGATTCATGTTACAAAAGATTAGTTTCGGTATAATGTTAAGTGTAGCAATCACTTATACACAAATACCATGCAATGAAACAGAACAGATTTAGTAAATCTTATTACTTATGGTATGAAAAGCAATACAAGTATACGATTGACTGGATTCGTGTTTGACCACAATCTCACCTCATGGAAAGTGACGATGTGGTCGAAGATGAAGCACGCGATCCCAGTAAATGCCTGTTCACTCTGCTCTTGAAGATCCGAAGGTTGTAGGATTCACTAAAGACTGACGCCGGAACGGAGTTCCATGCCTTGGTTGTTCAGATGATGAATGAAGAATTTTTTTTTTTTTTTATGATTGACTGGATTCGCGTTTGACCACAATCTCACCTGATGGAAAGTGACGATGTGGTCGAAGATGAAGCACGCGATCCCAGTAAATGCCTATTCACTCTGCTCTTGAAGAACCCAAGGTTGTAGGATTCAGGAAAGACTGACGCCGGAACGAAGTTCCATGCCTTGGCTGTTCAGATGATGAATGAAGAATCGAACTTCTTAGTGCGAATGTTCGGTATATTAACTATATACGGGTGGAATCCCTCCCCACGCCTAGTGGTCCGAAGATGGAAGGGTGACGGTGGAATAAGATTATGTAATTCCAACGCACACTCCCCGAAATGCATCCTGTAAAAAAAACTGAGAGACAGGCGACTTTACGACGGTGTACAAGGCTCTGCAATTTAGCAGTCATCGAATTATCACCTATGAGTCTCATGACACGTCGTTCCACAGAATCGAGTGCAGCTAGTTATCCACAGAAGCACACCGAAAACACCGTAGTCGATTGGTCATCCTTAAGGAGGTGCGGCCAATGTTGCCGAGTTCCACTATAGTACAGTAAAAATACGTAATTTTTGTGGTAATATTTTTTAGTATCCATCAGTAATAGAATAAAAAAGTTTTTTAGCCATTCTGTAGCTTGATTTATATCGCATATTGTGAGGGCAAGTACGGAACCCTACTCTGTTTGTGGCCCGACACGCACTTGTCTGGTTTTTAATAACTTAAATAGTTATTACACTCTAATGTAATAGTTGTATGAATCATAATGATACTCGTATATAGTACAGTAAAAATACGTAATTTTTGTGGTGTAGGTTCCCATAAGTTCCTGGTTTTTTGAAGAAAAGGAAGAGTACCCATCAGTAAATGAATAAAAATGTTTTCTAAGCATTATGTGGCCTGCTTCAGGTATAGTATAGGTATTTAGTTATAAAACTTACGATATTAAATAAAAATTATCACTGGAAAATTCATTGCGTTGTTAAAGATGCTAAGATCCCCTAAAACGATTTTCTAAAAAATTCACTGGCAACTTTATATTTTCTAAAAATAACATTTATCTAAAAATTTCATTGCATTGGGAGAAATTCTCTCACCCCTCTATCAGATTGTCTTTTTTAATTGAAACGCCCAAACGCTTGTCTTTAGAATATCTCTGAGCACCGCAGTTGGGATAAAGGTATTTATGTAATCAGGTCTTTTACTTGCTTGAGTGTTGTTCGTTTTCAAATGCTCATAAATGAATTTTAGCTGTGGGAGTTCTTATTGCATACTTATTGTTATTGTCACAACAGAATAAACTGTTCAATGTGTCGATAAGAAAACAGATAAATTAAAGCGAAACATTGCAATGACGTCAAGGGAATACGACAACAAATAAATTAAAACTATAGATGTTATGAAGAATATACAATCCTAATGCAATATAGAACAGAAAATCATCCTGCTGATCTTTACTAGTGCTCTACATGCAGCCCCGTATTTTGATTTTTTTCGAGGCGGGGCAATAACTTCAGCTTGCCACACACGCCAATTCTTTAATGTTTGTCGATTAAGTCTTAAAGTAGTAGTAGTAGTTTTAAAGTAGTACTGTCCTTTTCTCCCTGGAACAGTACGATGCGAAGGCACCACTCCAAAACTGATTTTAGTTTAGTTGGTGTACATCCGAATCGACACCAATATCTATGCTACTGGGGCAGGTTGATAATGTTACACAAATACATTTTTTTTTTGTAAATATATACAAAATATTACGAAAATACTTATCGATGTCCAGTTTCTCTGATAAGCAAAGGATCCTCCGTTTTCTTCCACTCATTGTACTTCAAAAGGGTATCATTACCTTGCCAACACAAGGTGTTATCACCCGGTCGGTACCTTAGTACCTGTATACTACTGGATCGAACCCGGAACATGTTGCATCAAAAGCAGGTGTATAAACAGAGCCAAACGAGTATCACCTGACAGTCTTGCGACATCCGTCAAACGGATTAACAACTTTTAGATATGAAATTGTAATATCTTATTTCTACAGAGGTTAATAATTAGGTTAAGGCCACAATTGTTATCGTTAATCTCTTCTCTATAAACTGTAAAAAAAAACAAAGTAACTACACGCGGCTGTCTGTTTCTAATAGTTGTTCTAAACTTCGCAATGGATTTTAATACGTTTTTCACTCGAAGTCAAAGTCAAAAATGCTTTATTTTGTAGGTACACAGAGTATACTTAAAATAGTCAATTTTACATTTTTTAAGCTACTGCTTGTTCAAAATGCAATTCGAACTCGAAGTTGCTCTTTTAAAACTAACTGTCATTGACCAAACAACCAACGGTTGCGGGTTCGAATCCCGCGAGGGGTAAATATTTGTGTGATGAATACGAACATTTATTGCCGCGTCTTGGATGTTTATATAAATATGTATGTATGTTTATCCGTTATCTAGTATCTATAGCACAAGCTTTGCTTAGTTTGGGACTAGATGATTGGTGTAAGTGTCCGAAATATATTTATTCATTTATTATTAATTTATTAAGTGGGTTTATTACGTCCAGTGGGGCGTTAGCCTACAAGCGCATCATCTCAGCCCATAAACGTCCCACTGCAGGGATATAGGCCTTCCCTCGTATAATGAAGGAGAACTGGCCATAGCCCTCCATGCTGGCCCAATGCGGGTCGGGGACTTCATATGCCTTAGAATTTTTATTTCTCAGGCATGCAGGTTTCCTCACGATGTTTTCCTTCACCGTTTAAGAGCAGTCGGATAAATCCACATAAGTAATTAAATTAAATTTAAAGACTTGTCGACAATCGCTTCGTCAGGCAGCCCATTTGTAGTACTCATTATTATAAGTTAATTATATCTATTTTTAAATAATTGTGTAAAGGACAAAATATAATATTCTGTAATGGATAGATTAGATTATGAAAATGTGTGAGAATTTAAATAATAAGCTGGCCACACTGGGAGGCTGGCAAGCAACTGTCAATGTCGGTTTTTGGTGTGCTCGCGGGCAAAAATAATAAAAAAGTAAAGTTGAAGATCATTTGGATTTTTATTAATCCGTATCCTCACCCTGGACCCTGAGCAAAAGAAGAGTAGTGGTGTCAAGACTAGTCTAGTATATTTAGGTTTCTCGTGGCGCAGTCGCATTCTGCAGTCCTTGGATGGGTGACCACTAGTGGCATTTTAATACCGGTCATGGTTATTTTCAATTGAGGACAGTCGTTAAGCCAAGTCGATGGCCTAAGGATTAAATATTGCATTAGGAGTTATGAGCCATCGTCGACGTATTTAATCTAGATCACACTCTCATCATTAAGTAGAACAAATCCCTGAAAAAATGTAAACTTCATTGAAGTTTTTGTAATGGTGTTTCCGCATGGGATTGTTCGTCCCTTTATTAAATCCTTAAAATCTTACGGGCAACTACCGACACCAAGGTACGCCAAAAAAATCTTGTTTGGTCCTTACGTTACACAGTTTGACCTAATTTATAGTCAATTAATTACTTGTTAATTAACTTTGTGGTGAATAAATGCCTTTTATTTATTTATTTACGTGAGGAATTTTTGTGGGAACACTAAGGGGACAAGAGGGACTGGATTTTGACGTAGTCGTGTCAAATAATATTTTTCTGACATTATATATGTTATTTATTATGATAGTGGAAAGTAAACATTGGTTACTAGTGCAACTACTGCTTACTATGTCGTCATTACGACTATCCACAAGCTGCGGGGGGTTATCTCTCACATTTAAGTATATTTCCACAACAGGGTCGACGTTATAAACAACGATAACGTTATTGGAAATTTAACAGACATAATAACTCATCGATTGTTTTTGTTTTTGTAATAATAACAAAACCACTCTCGTCGGTCGTAAGCTAATTATTTCTAAAGTTAGTCAAGACTGTTGTCGATGGCTCCTTGTTTTTTTTTTTTTTATTAAGATCGGTGGAGAATGAAACACAAATTCCAGCAAGGGTACACTTTTAATTTCCTATATTTGTTGCACATGGACAGAGTACCTGTCAATGATAGAATTAAAAAAATTTAACGAATCGGAAGCTTGCTTTAGATATAATAAAGATATTTGGTGTAGTGGTTAGAAACTCTGCTGCTGTACCAAAAAGGTCGCGGGTTCGAATACCGCTAGGGGCATATGTTTGTATGATGAATACGTACATGTGTACCCGAGTTATGGATGTTTTTCATTTATATATGTATTTATTTACAAAAAAAAATGTATTTGTGTAGTGTATCAACCATCTGGTATCCACAACAGCCTAGTTGCTTAGCGTGGAACTAGATGGCGCAGTCTGTATATGTCCAAGGATATTTATTTATTTATTTAGTAATACAAATAATGAAACATACACTACACGATTAAAATTACCACAGTGAATTTCATTGCGTCGGAGAATATACTTAGAATCCCTGAAATATTTTCAAAATCATCGATCAATAAACTATTTTTAGATAAATATTATTTTTAGAAAATATAAAGTTGCCAGTGATGAATTTTTTAGAAAATCGTTTTATGTGATCATAGCATCTTCTACAACGCAATTAAATTCATGGTGGTAACTTTAATATTGTAGGTTTTAAACTAAATACCTTATACTATACCTGAAGCAAGCTACACAATTGTTAGACAACATTTTTATTTTGTTACTGATGGGTACTCTATCCTTCAACAAAAAATCAGGAACTATCAAACTAAAGGAAGTTATACCACAAAAATTGCGTATTTTTATTTATTTATTTTTCTCAAACATGCATGGAAATATTGTCATTACTTTCGAAAAAAGAACACGCGAAGTATCTAATTTACGGACAGCGAAAAATAAATCCATTGCAGGAGCGTTTTTTGAATTTGGAACATTACAACGCTCCAGCAATGTTGTATGAAACGGCGTGCTGGGGTTAATATATATTCTTTGATTGGATCTCTTTTATCGTTCTTGGCACACCAAAATCTCTTTGCTTAGTACAAATTGCGTTCACGTGGCTGTATGCGGAAATGCGTTTGCCTTTCGGCACAGATGATAAATAGAAAATCGGCGGCAAAGGTGAAAATTCGTCTTGATTTGTTATTTAAATATTTATTATTTCCCTGCATTCTTTTGAGAAAAGCACTATATATGCCTCGGCGGAAATGGCAATTGCCTGTCTCGTATACTCGACCTGCAATTGCCTATTTCCCGGCCTTTGCAATAATGTACTATTAATTTATCATTTATTGCACACAAAAAAAAACATACAGATACAACATAATAGAGACGACACAACATAGGTTTTAAAAGTTTTACTGGACTAAAAACCTATTGCTCAGTGGCGTAGCGTAATCTAGACGTGAAGGAAGGCGTGATGCGCCTTTTTAGGCTATTTCTTTCAGTACATATTATTTCCAAATTAACCCAATTAAATATTATGTACACACATTACAAATGTACGTATGATATAATTAGACTAAGTTTTTAATGAGAAATAAAATCTTATCTCATTTCAAGGAATACAAAATCAGAAATAATTACGAGGAAAACATTGAGTCATTTAAATGTACCTTCCTTATTTAATCAATAAAGCTTATTTGAATTGAATTGAAATTGAGTCATTAAAAAAAAATATTTTGTAACCTGTGTGATCTAATCATTTAGGTAGTTTTTGTTAAGTGGGCAACAAGGAGTATTTGATTGATTGATCTATTTTTTTTTATAATTTGTAGTTGATTTTTGAAGCTAACTCTGCTTCAGTTTGAAGTATTCCTATGAATGTTATAAATATTTCCTAATTTATAATAATAATAACTTATGATTTTTGTTAATAGTTGGGTACTTACACGAAATTTAGACGTCGTACTTTAGCCGTTGTAGCCCTGGGCCTCGCGCCTAATTAATAAAAATAAAAAAACCCGACTACTTACGACAATAATAATAAATGGCGACTGACGGCGGCCATATTTATTTCTCTAAACATTTATATATACTAAGACTCAAGCAATTGTGGCGAATCCAATGACACCTCATTTATGCAGCGACAGGATGCGCCAAAGGAAAGGACATACATACAATCGAAAAACATTACTCTTCTGGCGCAGTCGGGGAAAAAGAAAACAGAAAATATTTAATTGACCCATTAAACGATACACAATATAACAATCCACAAGTTATATATAAGTAAAGGTCGTGACGTTATTGCATGTAAGTTATATTTAACGAATATTTCAAGTATTCATTTATGGCACTAGGAGTGTGCGTAGGAGGTGATGTGGGGTGCGAGATAATACTTGTCCTGCTCCTTCGTTTGGATTTTTGCGTTCGATCGAATTATCGAACTTATTAAATTTGCTCGCTTGTGTTCGGTCGCTCAATTTGGTGCCACGTAAGCGCCCTAGAAGTAAGGATAATACAACAACTATATATAATAGATAATACAAAAAAAAACAGTTTTAAAGTAGTACTGTTGTCACTTTCGCCCTGGAACAATACGATGCGACGGCACCACTCCAAAACTAGTTTTAGTTTAGTTGGTGTACATCCGAATCGACACCAATGAAATCGTTTTTTTGATTGATTAAAAATTTACTTCTAGGGTGATTACATGGTACGAATTTAACGAAGTCAAAAGTCAAAAATGTTTTTCGTTGTAGGTTCACCGGGTACACTTAAAATGTCAGATTTTTCATTTAAGTCACTGCTTGTTCAAAAAGCAACTTTACCCTGAGAAGAATAAGCAAGAAATTCGAGGCGTTCGAACGCAAGTAAATTTTAAGCAAAAATTTATAAGTGGTACGACTGAAGGACACACAACGCTGTCAAATACATAACACGTTTTTCGCCGAGGGTTTTTAACCTTACATTTTATCCTTTCGACTACAAACATGATACCTTTTGTCTTTAATAGTAGGTACATACATACCACCTAGTTTGGTATCTATCCCCTTTTGCATCATTCATTGCAACTATCGGTGTAGGTAGAGCCCAGTATCCATACAGTTGCATAATAATCTGTCATATTGATTACTTGCTCTTGTTGAAGTAGTTTTGAACAGTGAGGCAACGTTCTGTTGTGCTTGCATAATGAATTATGAACGAATACATAAGAGATTTGCGAGTGTAAGATATGATATTTTGTGTATTATTTTACTGTGATAATTAACAAATAATATAGTGGCGTAAGTCAAAACATTTTTAAAAACATTATTTGACAATTTTAACTATAAGACGCTTATGAAATCCGGTAAAGGTTTGTGTGTAGTGCGAATGAGGTCACTGACCCGCCGCGTTATTATTATTAATTACAAAAAGTATAACTTAAATATCTACATAAAAGAATGTGCGAAAGCAAGTAGACATGTGTCTCTCTATAGGAATGAAATTTGTTGGGAAGGCCTTGCTGACACAAGGCCTCGACATCTTCAATTGTTGCTGGTAAACAAGTCTCAACAAGGAGCGCCGGTGGCTCAACGGTTAAGACGCGGTCTCCCAATTTGTACCAATGAGTTTTTAAATTTAATTTAATTACTTATGTGCATTTATCCGACTGCTCTTAAATGGTGAAGGAATACATCGTGAGGAAACCTGCATGCCTGATAAATAAAAATTCTAAGGCATGTGAAGTCCCCAACCCGCATTGAGCCTCTACTAGAGGATACGAGCAATCCACTACGCAGGCCCAGTAGCGTCAGAGTTATAAGCGACCCCTAAAAGGAGAAGGTTCTATGTTCGTCTGTACGTATGATTTTTTTTTGTTTGATACGGTTTATCACCGTGTTTCCCCTCCCAAATAGTATGTAATACAATAAATCAAAATATACAAATTGACTATATAACAATTCTTGCTGAGCTCTGATGCCGATCATTTTGCCAATTTTTGGCGGGTCAATCAGGGCAGTGATTTCACGCGCTAGAGATTCAATGTCGATAGACATCAGTATGTCTGTCACGATCATACTTATGAGCAAGTGCAAAAGAGACAAACTGATCGAACTCTATCGATATTGAAATCTCGAGTGAACGAGAATTAGGGGCGAGGTGTTTTGTAACGTGCGAAGATGGCGCGAAAAAGAATTTAAAAAATATTAAAACTCCATAAGGGCCTACCGTTTCGATAACTTTTTTCCTCAGAAATAAATATTCTTTAGTTTAGAACTTTCAACATCTATTTTTATGAGAATCAAGCTCGACGCCAAGGCCAACTCTGTGTTTACAGGTTACCATGACCGAAATCGAGTGTTAGGCCCGTTTAATAAATCGTTCTTGTGATTGAGATCGCGTCTCAGTCTCAATGCAATGCTGTTTTAATATGCAACAGATTCTCAAGCGTCAACTTGAGGCCATGTCAATCTTGAGAGCGGTTTATTAATACGGGCCTTAGAATGGCTAAGGAGCATAGTGTAAGACACTCTTAATTTTGCCCCACCACTAGGCAAAAGATAGACTCTGAATTTAGCATAATATAAAAGCACCTTAAATGCTATTTTGTCACTGCTGTGTTTAAATATATAGGTTTCAAATAATTTAAATGTCTTTTATGTTAACAAGTACATATAACAACCCCTTCGAACTTTTGCTAACAGGGCAGCATGAGCTACAACACATGATTGCACTATTCACTAGCTAGGCCAAGGATCCTAGCCTAGTATAAATAGTAAGGTCGAACACCGATATTATCATAATTACGGTCTTTGATAGATAAGGCATAACTACATTGCTATTTCCATTTGAATGGCCGTACCTTTTTATTCGTTACTAAATTAATTACACCTTAATACTTGCAGCCATTCTGATAAAAACGCCTTGACACATGGACAGACAGATGGACAATAAAGTGATTATAGGGGTTCCCTTTTTCTAAAAACCTATGGAACTTTCCATTTTATAAATGGAACCCTAAAGATTAACTGAAGATCGAAAACTTTCTAAGTAGGCTACTTATAATTTTCGAGAAAAACTTGTTCACAACATTATGCTAAATACAGGGTGAAATTTGATTCGTGTAATTCCAGTTTCTGTGTAATTCGACTCCTGATTACGAACAACTTTTCAGCTAGAAACGATATTGCTAAATTCAGCCGAAAATTGTTGGACTTCCATACTAAAGGTGGTTTCAGAATGGTATGGGTAATCGAAATTGTTTGATCGAATTCGACTATGGTTCCTCGGGGAAAGTTGTTCGTAATCACGAGTGGCGTCACCAGTTAATAGGAATTACACGAATTCAAATTCACCCTGTATATGAACTAATATATAAGATTGTATGAAAAGTCATTCTATGCCCTACAAAATTGGATCATACCAGTTTGTTTCATATTTTTCCGAAAATCTGACTAAAGTGATAAAAAGATTTTTTTTAACTATTTTACAGCAACCTTAAGTTGTAATATTCCCCAAAATAATTGGAGTTTTTTTTCTTCGTTAATCATATGTACCAATTCCTGCGATTTTCAAAGCTATATCCAAATTTGTTTTTTATTTGGAAAATGGAATATTATTTCAAGGTTTCACATTAAATATTTTTTTAATTTCTGGGCTAAATCACATAATAAAAAAAATTTGAACAGAGCTCTTTTCATGTGCTTGCCATAATCATTTCTTAAGATTCGCTGAAACTTATATAAAGCGGTTACTTTTAAAAATTAATGCGGCCTATACTTAACTTAATGTTATCTGATAATACACACAAAGTTTAGCTAAATTTGGATTTGCCGTTCCCAAAAAAAAATCAAAAATGTTTGTATGGAGAAAACAGTCTTAATGAAATTCTTCATACAAAAGGCCAATTTCATAGGTAAGGGCCTAATATTTAATGGCATGACTGGGCCAATAGTATTCAGCCATTATGTATGGACAAGTGGAAATTAGCTTCCAAAGTATTGGAAATACTATGAATAAAATTGTTTTGCAATAAATATTGTATACAAAATATGCAACTTTATTCTTTATTATACAGAAAATAATAAAATTAAAACAATTACAGATATAAAACAGTAAAAAATAATGTGCAAAGGTGAGCTTATCTCTAAGAGAGATCTCTTCTAGACAACCTCATTGGTGGTTGGAGAGTTATATGGTGAATAAAAAGTGTATTAATAAACTAAAACATGACAAATAATATTATCTAGAATCAAGGGGCATTAAATATTAATAATTAATAAAATAAATATCATCAATATACATATTTTAATCATATGAAATAGTCAGACATTTTATAATAGCCTTTTCGCACATAGTTTCTGTTTTATGGTGGATTTTAATTTGATTAAAGGCTTTCACTGTCTAATCATCACCATCATTATATTGACTAGAACACCACCACTTTGTATATTTAACTCAAAATAATTTAGACAACAGGGTAATAATTTTGACAACAAAAACAAAAATATTTTCTGGGTCTTTTATTGTATGTATGTGTGAAAAGAAATGTGTTTATTTGACACTTTATTTCTTTTTCATTTTTTTATATCGACTTACGATTAGGATTACAGAAAGTAACTATGTGCCAAAAAGGCATCCACTCAGCATGATGGCGCGTCATTTGCTTCTTAAGAATCTAGTGATGCAATGGTGGTATTCTATGGACACCAGAGGGCGGATACTGAAGAGTACAACACAGCGCAGTATGTACAAATATGTAGCCATAATATGTCACTATTTTATTTTCCTTTTTAATGTATCTCAACTAAGTTTTCGTTACTATAAACTACTTATTAAACAAGAACTTTCAAAAATGAATTGAAAAATCTGTATTTAATACCAAACAAAACTATACAATTTGGAATATAGTTACAAAAAAGAGGTTTGGGAGACAACATTAAAAGTAAGGAAAATCGGTGTTTCCCAAAATAGGCTCAACCTCTGTTGTGGGACTGGTGGGCAGAGCGTACAATATTGTGATAGGTGGCACTGTGTGATATGGTGGAAGGGGTGAAAATTAAATTTATTCGTATCAAGAATTGACCGAGCCACTCGCTTGCAGAACGAAAATAGACTACGTCCATGACCACTGCTAAAGTGTGTAATCAGCTACTATACAATAGACTATCTGACCACGGACAGACAAAATATATTTACATATTGATGAACTCACTGACAAAATTACTAATTTAATTTTCTTGAGATTATTAATTAAAAAAAGTATGTATGCCAGATCATGGTAGGCATAGGTAGATGGTAATAAATAACTTAAGACTTTTTTTGTAATGAAATTAGTACTTATGTACTAAAAAAAGTTTCTTAATGAGAGAAACTACATTGGTTTTACAACAATTAATATCTACTTGTGTAGATATAAAAGCTGGACCATTACAAATTCTACAATAGTAAAAAAGTTTACCATTACAAATGTATTCCCATTTGAATATTTTATTAGTCCTATAAATTAGGTAGATACATTCCTACCTACTTTCCACGATACTAACACCATTTACATGAATAGATACAATAGCACATCTGATAGAAAAATCTCCAGTAACTACTGCAGAAAAAATAAATAATTTTTGTGAAATCCAGTGAAAACGCAAAAGCCATGTGGGGTTAGTTCTGTCATTCAACTATAACCACGACATTTTGAGAACGTACAAAATTGTGCTATTACTCCACACGAAACAGCTGGTATTCAATCTTACCACGTTATATTATCAATGGTTATTTATATAAAAATGCCTAACATCATAGACAGGCAGTTCATAAAAAAAACTTTATAATGTGTAAAATAAAAACAGACTCACCTGAATTAAAGTACACAGATCACTATGAAATACCTATTCACTATGTTTTAATACAATTTTTAGTTACAGCAGCGGATAAAGAAAGAGCACTGAGAAGCGACAAGAAACCTAATGTAATGTTAAGAAATAATTGAATGGTGTATGTATTTGAATTTGATTGAAGTTAACTGTGGAACAGAGATAAAGCATAGATTGCAAACGAGACAGATATATTGTACCGCGACTAACTAATTATGATACTGTGCATGATATTACGACAATTATAATGATCGTGTAGAGAGAGATCTTTTTGATTTGAAAAGTTAATTCAACCTATTTGGAATACAAAGCTCTATAAAATTTTCAAAGTTTTAAAGTGGCAACTAAACAGGTAAGATATCGTATCGTATGCTCAGAATATGGTACCAAAAGTAGGTACTCATTCAGTAGGTAGGTACTAAGTAGTAAGATAATGTTAGAGTCGGATCTAAGTAAAGACGTCCAAATTAAATCTCTTTGGATTTAAGCAACCAGATAAAAAGTTTTATACTTATCACTCGTTTTTCTTTTGGTTAAATCATAGATATTACCCTGCCTGTGCATTAATATGCATAATTGCGAAGTAGGTATTTTCTAAATGTTTCTGAATCATCATAAAATGTAGGTATGATGATGTGTAGCAGGAAAGTAGATATAATATTTTCGTGGATAAATATGATAGTAGTTGCCTACCTAAATAGGTATATATCACACAAATCATATATTATTATCTAAGTTATAAATAAATAAATCATTCGGGTCGGATAAATATAAGTAAGTACCTACTCCTACTTACATAGGCACAGAGTTGATAAAGTACTACATTGTTAAACGAAAAATTAAATTGGTACCTATAAAGTATCAAGATTACGCCATCGAACTTTGAGAACTTGTTATCAAAAAGTCAACCGGTCGGGTGCGTAGAAGAGCACGTGGTAAATCTTTTGATCTGGAAGTGAAAACTTTATAAACGGCCCTTGCTGAACAGTAGACCTGTCGCGCGATCCCCACGCTCAAGTAAACCCGTTTCATTACGCCCGCAACGAAAAAAATGGCTCAACCAAAAGAAGGTAAACTTTTTCATTCATACTTCATAAAACTACAACCTAGCTAAATTCCATAGTATGTAAATGTCATTGATAGCGTTCAACCAACACTCGTGTTTCGTTCTTGGGTGGATGATAGCCGGCATATTTTTTTATTTGCAAATGGAATTAAATAGTACGTGTGTACGTCACTAAATAAATAATATACGTTTGCACTACAGAGCTGTGTTTTATAGCAGTTTTTATTAACATTATCCTATCAAAATCGTGCTTACAAGAGTGACTCTAGTCATTGGCCTTGGTTGGTTGAATAAAAACTGATCCTATTCTATTGAATTGAATGGAATGAGTGAGAGAAGGTGAGAGATAATGTTTGTTCTTTCACTTGGTCATGGACCCGTCCGGTCTACTTATTTCGGATACATGTACGGTGGGATACTACTAGAAAGTCTCGAAAGAGATCGGATAACGAGAATAGTATTTAAAAAAATATATAAAACAGTTGAATTTGAATTATATTCAGTACCCTCCCCTTTATTACATTGATTTATTTCCATTTCTGATATTATTTTTGTAAAGACAATGATCAATGTTTTCTTGCAGTGGGTGGTTACAAACTGGGCGGTCTCATCATCGAGGGCAAGACGAAGCAGGTATTCGACCTTCCAGAGCTCGCCGGCCATTGTTTGCTGCTGAACAAAGACAGAATCACCGCTGGCGATGGCGTTAAGGCTCACGACATGGAGGGCAAAGCTGCCATATCCAATCAGACTAACGCTAAGGTGTTCGAGATATTGAAGGGAACTGGTAAGCAATGACCCAACTTCCGAAAATTGGCAAAAAAGACTTCAATTAACCTCTTGAGAGGTTCCGTTCACTATCTCCAGTGTATGTACAGAACATTGATGATGTATCAATTCTTTATCAAATTCGCATGGTGATGTACCTTTTTAAACCAAAACGTCATGATAAATAAACAGTATGCGATATATTGGTGTCGATTCTGATGTACACCAACTAAACTAAAACCAGTTTTGGAGTGGTGCCGTCGCATCGTACTGTTCCAGGGAGAAAGAGACAGTACTACTTCAAAACTGGTTTTAGTTTAGTTGGTGTACATCCGAATCGACGCCAATGTGTCGTAAAATAGATTCATTAGAGAAAACCGCCAACGTTTGTGTTGTACACGCATTCACAGCATCAAGGTTTATTATTCATCATCATCATCATATTAGCCACAGGACGTCCACTGCTGAACATAGGCCTCTCCCATACAATTTCATGGGCTTATTATTACAAGCTTTTATTTAACTTACTTCGAAGGTATTATGCATGCCCATAGATTTACAAGTCACATTAGAACCATTTCCTGTTTACCTAGAGAGCTGATTTTTTAAATTATTTTACGAACTGCTTTAAAGCGCACCACAGGCGGTGAAGAAACGATTATATTTTATGTTAAGATTTAGCTTGCTTACTCATACGAAGCGATATGCTCTTCGTGAAAGTGAAAGATAAACATATAAAATATACGCCAAAATATCGTAATTTGTCAAAAGATAGATCAGAGGCTCTCTCTTACAAATTTTCATATAACTCTGTATAAAAGCCAGGGACAAGTACAAAATATATATTATCTTCATCGTGTGTGACGCGCTTAAGTTTGTTGTTAACTGAAAAAAAAAAATTACAATAACTCCAGTGAGTATTTTAATTATTTTTTTTTAATATTCATTCACGTTCATAGATTTAGTACAAGTCTAATGAAATGGAAATTCTAAAGACGAGGCAGCATAGTCTAATGACCTTAGCCAACAGCCATACCGAGTAAAATTGTTTGAGTTGCCGTTTAGCTAAAATGGAACCCCAGCCATAATTTACTTCTAGGAAGCTAAATGGCTCATTTTTAACGATCGAACGCAAAAATTTTGTGGTTACCCTAATAATCTCTTTTTTCGTAATTTTACTCGTACTTCATAGGTACTCGTAGTTATATATACGAAAGTGTTTTTGCTTGCTTTTCACGTCGTTACGTAGCATCAGGCAGGAGGCTTTTATGTTCACTTATCTCCATTCAAATTACGCTCAATTTAAGTGAGAGATAATCGAGGATAATCCTGTAATAAACCGCAGACCTTCGTCTGAGATATACACGCAGGCATCCAGTCGTACAGTAAACCGCATGGAAATAAGAGAAGATGGTAGCCTCCAAAAGTACTTAATTTTTGCACAAGATTACGAGTGCCTTTTAACAACAGAATATTCTAGTAACTATACCATAGCTCAATCTACTACACATTAATTCAATGGATGGATGAACCACCAATTATAAGAAAATAACAATTAAATTTAAGCCTCAAATATATCCAAATAACGTACAATGACCGCTTTTCACACCAATTCTGTTTTAAGCTGATAACATTTTATTTAATAAAGAAGTCATTATGATTGATAACATTAATGAACAAGTTAGATATCCCAGCGTTTCTTGCCTTTTATATTTTTGTAATAATTAATAGATATTTTGAGTTTACAACCGAAATTATCACAATTAGAATTGATATACTGACGACTCGTTTGGTGTAGTGATTATATTTTTGGTTTGGTGTATTGCTATACTAAAAGGTCGCGGGTTCGAATCCCGTTAGGGGTACATTTTTGTATGATGAATATGGACGGACACGTTATGGATGTTTTCATTTATAAGTATAATTGTATTTAATTACAAAAAAAAAATGTGTAGTATATCAACTATCTGGTACCTATAACACAAACCTAGTTATTTAGTGTGGAACTAGATGGCGCTGTGTGTATGTTTAAGGATATATTTATTATTATTCTATTCTGCCTGTGTTAATAAGTTATTTTTGTTGCAAATAATTTATTTTGTTGATCTTTTGCGACCCTCACGTGACGTAAAGACAGAACAACATATTATTGTGGTGATAATACATTCATTATATTATTTATAATAATAATTATGAAATATCTTGTCAGTAAGGTCACAGTATTGCACGATTATGTCTTTACAAATAAGTAGTTAACATACTTAGGAGTTACGATTATCAACTATTGATGGTGACAATGAACTTTTGTTTGTGACTCTCGACAAAAACATTTACTCACTCTCACCTCTTGATATGTGTTTACATCTGAGGCAACCCCTTTTAGCCACCCACGTTAATGAATTTCCACGTAACAAAAAAATAATTCATTTGTTGATATACAGGCTGCTCCATTTCAGTACGCTATGGAGGCGAATTGCAACAAAACGGCAAATTTTACAAAATAACGCATTTTGTATTATGTGTAAAGATAAGAAAAATTACATTCATGGAATTTTCAAAAGCAGCTTGCTTGACCAGGGAAATCGACAATCACCACTCGTATTTTTACCCGACTAGCCTAGGAAGGAGTGCAATGTTTTTCGGGTGTATGTATGTAGATTTATCTCTATAGCCTAAACAGCTGGACCAATTATAAAATACAAAGTGTCGATAGAATTGTCTTGATTCGCAGATTGTCATTAGATGATCGTTAGGTGTAGTGGATAATGACCTTGTCTGAGAAACCAACGGTTGCGCGTTCGAATCCCGCTAGGAATAAATGTGTGTGTGAGAAATACGAACTCTTGTTCCCGAGCCAAGAACTAATTGGCGAAATATCCCAAATATTTATTTATACATTTTATAGTAACAAATCCAACATTGCGCCGGCAAAATGTAGTTTATGCTGTGGGGTTTTAATATTTAAATTACCTATTATTATTATTGTGGTACCAATCAACAGGGTCAATAATTAGAGATTAAATCTCTTTAATTAACATTGGGTCCTAAATTAAAGGAAGACCACGTAATTCAAGATAATGGCGCCTTATATGTATGTAGTATAAATTCGGCATTTAACCGTTCTCAAATTAAAATGTAACTAAGATGATTAATCCAATATGACTGTTTGGGGGCGTAGCTCTCGTGGAGACTTTGCAATTGAATACATGAATTTAAAAAGCCAGTCTCTGGAAATAAAATGAAATTTTTTTAGTAACTTTTAGCGGTTATAGTACGTCTCCACCACATGATCCATTAAATTTTACACTTTATTCATAAAATTCTAATAAAAACCCTTGGTTTATTTCTTTCAGGCCTCAGAACCGCTTTTGTCAAGTTAGCTTCACCCACGGCCTTCATATCCAAGAAATGCGATATGATCCCTATAGAGTGGGTTACCCGAAGGCTTGCCACAGGATCCTTCCTCAAAAGGAATCCTGGAGTCCCCGAAGGATTCCGATTCACCCCGCCCAAGCAGGAGACCTTTTTCAAGGACGATGCTAACCATGACCCACAATGGTCCGAGGAGCAGATCGTCTCCGCCAAGTTCAAGTTCAATGGACTTGAGATTGGTAAGTAAACGTAAAAAAATATTCTGTATGTGACCAACTATAATGTTATAAGTAAGATACAAGACAATTTCTTTACGGATAGTTTCCAGCTCATGGAACCATCACTATATTTCTATTTTTTACCGAAAATATTAGGGCATGGCGACCGTAACATTTCCAATATAAACAGATCTCGCAGCGGCGGCGTCCACATCTGCGACTATGTAAGCTACATTGGTAGTGTTACGGACGTCGTGCTGTTGACTATACGAAAGATTAAAATACAGAAAAAGAAAATTTTATATGACTGCCATCGCCATGCCTATGTACACCATTATTTAGTACTCGGTTTGGTTGGTGGTAGGGCATATTAAATGTCCGCTTGGCTAGCTACCACCATCTTATCTAAATCTGCCACCAAACAGCAATGTTAATAGCATTGTGTTCCGGTTGTCAGAGATAAGATAGCCAGTCCCCCAAATAAGATGGGGTTTCCGGGTCAGTGCGCTTTGACCTCATCTTCACTTAACATCAGGTGTGATTGAGGTCAAGTACGAACCCGTCGTGCGTAAAAAAAAATAAAAAATAAGAGCACATATAAACCTAACATGAAAACTAATCTAAAGAGCCTGTGTCTATGTGTAATCTACGACCTGTTTGGTGTTTGCGGGTTCGAATCCCGCTAGGGGCATATGTTTGTGTGATGAATACGGACATGTGTACCCGAGTTATGGATGTTTTCATTTATAATATAAGTATTTATTTACAAAAAAAAATGTATTTATGTATTATATCAACCATCTGGTATCCACAACACAAGCATATAGTTGCTTACTGTGGAACTAGATGGCGCTTCGGCCTCATCTTCACTTAACATCAGGTGTGATTAAGGTCAAGTGCTAACCCGTTGTGGATAAAAAAAAAAATGCTCTAAATTTCAGTAAACCTAACCTACATAAAGTACGTACGTACAATGTAAATTTAGTAAAGTTTGTTGATTTCTAACCACTTAACACTGGTCACCGATTATTTGAAATATTATCTTATTTTTATTTATTAATTCACTATTTATAACAGGTCAAGATGAGGTTGACTACATGAGGAGGGCCACCATCCTTGTTTTCGAGATCCTGGAGAAGGCTTGGGCGCTCCGTGATTGCGCTCTTATCGACATGAAGATTGAGTTCGGTGTTGATCCTGAAGGTAACTTAGACAGTCAAGAAGCTTAGTATTGCTGCTGGACAATCTGTGCTTCTTGCTTCATTATAATCACTTTCAAATATCATGTGACAAAGTGTTTCCTTCCTTCACTGATGACTTACCTAAGTAACACTTTTTAAATTTTATGTTTTCATCATAGGAAACATTCTTCTGGCTGACGTCATCGATTCCGACTCCTGGAGGTTGTGGCCATCTGGTGACAAGAGACTGATGGTCGACAAACAGGTGGGTACTAACCAAAGATCGTATTAAATTACCATGTCCATCGCCTAAGTCTAAGCCCATCGTGGTGGTCCCTTGGTATTTGATATTACGTAGAACTAAGAACTGAAGGTAAGGGAAGTAACCTACCGACTTGGGTGGCAACAAATAATAAAAAAATCTTACGTCAACCTCTTATCAACAAACAAGCTAGGGTCAGAAGTCAAATATGTCCACAAATATATTTATCTTGATTGAATCATACACTAGTCGATTTCGTTGGATTGTTACATCATGAGTGTGACCATGACGTCAGTCTGATACCAGAAATTAATCAACAAGTTAACTATATTCTTTACGATTCTTAACATATCAAAATCACTTAGCAATAAAGTACATAAGGAATATATTAAATAACCTTAGTAATAGACTGAATGTATGCTCTCTATCTGCTCGTGCCAGAAAACTTATTATACATTGTTTTTTCTACAATAACTTTAGCTTTTGATTTGTCAAAGGACAGCATAAACCCAAAAACAAGCTATTGAGAAACTGAAGACCGTTCTAACTTAGTAACCGGAACTTAACAATGCTTACAATCAATAACAACAATATACTAGCTCATCTAGAGTGGGTGAACGTAATTTAAAATCCATCATCAATTAAACAGTTCTTTATTTTTTTACTCTTTGGATCGAATAATGTTTTCCAATTAACATACATACCCCGCAGTGATTTAAATTTAATAAACAATAGAGTTGTCATTGATATTTTGATTTCGAGCGTCAGTAATGCCATCTAGCTTTGCAAAAATACGTACGTATGTATTTTACGTGTCGTTCGTGGTTGACATGTTTTCATCGCAATGCTTTTTTTAGTAAAAGTCGAATGGGACATCCCACGTGGGCCAACTTGTACTTTACGATATTCGCTTTATGCCGTCTACCGCTAGTAATAATTGAATGTCTTTACTCACAGGTATACAGGAACCTAGCAAACGTAACAGCAGCTGACTTGGATACAGTCAAGCGCAACTTTGCCTGGGTGAAGGATCAGCTCGACCATCTGAAACCGACCATCCACCACAAGGTCGTTGTGTTCATGGGCTCACCTGCCGATCAGGAGCATTGCCAAAAAATCGCTAAGGGTAAGAGTTTGTGAAATTTTCTAGTCTTTGGGGTCTTAAATAGGTATTTAGACTGGGGAGGAACCAAATCAAATCCCCTAAATTTGTTTAACTAAATCCCTGACAGATGAGAGTCTTTACTCTCGTTCACTCCTTTTCTATTTCTTTTACAGCTGGTCGTGACCTTGGTCTGAAAGTCGATTTGCGCATCACCTCTGCACATAAAGCCACAGAAGAGACACTTCGTATCATGCAACAGTACGAAGATACACATGGAGCACTTGTCTTCATTGCTGTGGCGGGCCGATCAAACGGTCTTGGGCCGGTTTTATCAGGAAATACGTCATACCCAGTGATCAACTGTCCGCCACCTTCTGACAAACTTGTTCAGGTAAAATAATAATAATAAATAAATATTTCGAACACACCAATCGTCCAGTCCCAAAAGATTTATATAAACATCCATGACTCGGGAATTAATGTTCGTATTCATCACACAAACATTTACCCTTCGCGGAATTCAAAGCAGCAACCGTTGGGTTCGCAGACAGGGTCACTATCCACTACACTAATCGGTCGTCATGACATCCAGTTACTATTGACTTTATTTTGAATATTTATTACGTGTATTCCCTGTTCAAAATTAAAAAGAAATATATTTAATTGTTTCCTTTGTTTTCAGGACATCTGGTCATCTCTATCCGTACCGTCCGGTCTCGGCTGCGCCACAGTGATCTACCCTGACAGCGCTGCCCTCATGGCGGCTCAAATCATTGGCTTGCAGGACTACCTGGTGTGGGCACGCCTTAGGGTCAAACAATTAGAAATGGCCGCCTCCTTGAGACAGGCAGATCAGAAACTGAGAAACCTCCGCTTTTAAAGAAGAATCAATGAATTTAGTTTTCAAATTCTGATTACGTTTTGTTATTTTTTTAATTTCTTAAGTATTACACGAGAGTCATGAAGAAGTTAAATATTTTTTCGAATATTATGAATGTAAGAGATAAAATCTCGAATAAGTGCTTTAAATACATTCCTATCATCACATAATATTTTTTTTCTTTTTGTTCGCATTGACGAGGGTGGGTAGGATATGCAAGTCTTGTGGTGACACTAACAAGTAAACGGTTCTATAATTAACTTTCATAAGCGAAAGTTTGTATGATTGTAGGGAACAAGCATACAAACTTCACGCCTAAACGGCTAGGCTGCTTTGGATGAAATTTGGTTGGTAGACAGACTGGATTCGACCTAAAGCGAAGATTAAGTTAGTTTTATAATGATCTTTATCCTGAGTGGACTAGTTAGGGACAAGCAACATCATCATCAACAGCCTTACACGTCCTCTCTGCACTGTCAAGGCATAACCTCCTCTCATTGCGCATACACCGCGCGAGCCTAGACTAGTGGCCTTAACTGTGTTCTTAAGTCGCCCCTGAAGGCCACTTTCCGAAGCTCGGAGACACTCGTATTTAAATGCCACTAGTCACTCATCCAAGGACTGATCGCGCGAGACTTTACTTAACTTTGTTAATCGTAAACAAATGGCTAATGCGACTGCACCACGTATGCTTCCGCGACAGGCAACATGCAAGTTATGAATAATAAAAAGACTGCATGAGCAAGTTACATTTATTTCGACCTGTATAATAATTTACTTTTCTATTTTCATTTTTATTCTTGTTCTTACAATTCCTCGATAAAACATAAGACCGCAATTTTAATATCCTACATACATACATAATGTCACGACCTTTGTCCCAAATGAGTTGATCACAGATATCCTAAACATTAGCGTTTGGGTGTTCCAAACATTAAGTTTAATGCTTGAAACTTCGAAATCTCCAAGAATCCATACGTGACAGCCGGTGATCCCATTGTCATTAAATACAGGGTGAATTTTAATTCGTGTAATTCCCATTAAATTGTGACGCTACTCTTGACTACGAACAACGTTCCCGAAGGAACCATAGTCGAATTCGTTCAAAAAATTTCCGATTACCCATACAAAGTAAACCGTTCTGAAACCTCCTTTACAAGGTAAGTCCGGCAATTTTGCGCTGAATTCGGCTATGGGCCTTATCGGGAATTTGTTCGTAATCCAGAGTGGTGTCACCACCAGTAAACAGGACTTAAACGAATAAAATTTCACCCTGTATAGATCTTTTTCAATGTAACGTCCCTTAGCCGCCTTTTACTACACCCACGGGAAGAGACGGGTTGGTTCTATTCTTTTTATATGCCGGCGACGCCACTCAGGTCACGGCACAGTTCAACTGATTATATTATTATGACCTTTGAGTATAGTGTTCATATACATACAGGCTGAATTTTAATTCGTGTAATTCGTAATTCCCATTAAATGGTCATGCAAATAGTCTTTTGTTTTTCGTTCCTTTGGTTTTGGGTATAAGCTTCTTGGGTTACCCATAAAATGTAGTTTAAGTAGTACATCTGGGGATCTATCATGCATGACTAATTATTTCCTTGCAATTTACTGTGTGACTGAGATATAAATGTGTTTATTATTACAGTGAGTGACTTACAATGAGCTCTATTTAAATGGATAATAGAGGCAATGGTTGTCCCCTGATTAGTTATTAGGGCTGAGTATGAATCAATTCCTCAAGGAAAGAAAAATATCCCTTTACTCGGTGTATCCAAACATCAAATAAGTAGGTACTTTTTTATTTGACAACTGCTGTCACATAAATGTCAATGTCAGCTATTTTGCGTAAAAGTCGTGTTATTGCGTATTGTGGTGTTTTAGGTGTAAGAATATCCTTTAGAAATATATTTACGCACAAAATGACCGACAAACCTGTAGAGCACGTCGTCACAAATGGTTTCGAGAGTAAAACACCGTTCCTGATCGGTGTGGCGGGCGGTACGGCCAGTGGAAAGGTAACCTTAATTTCGTCGCAAAATTATCGATTTTCCCTCTTGCAGTCCTGATTACGTAATTAAACATGATCATGGGACTATCTAAGAACTTTGTAAACATAAACCTGTGTTAGAAGTGCAAATTACCCCTTCGTTACTCAATGCTGCAATATAACCTATACCAAATCACTAACACATTGTCATTGTGAGGAATGCAGACGAAATCCAAAACTTCCGGTACTAAGTTCGTATATTATGAGAACAAGTGTTTACCTGCTATGTTTAGTGCAAGTATAGACCTGTATTGCATAAGTGATATACGAATATACATTGCCTATAAAAGTAGACTGTTCCATATATGAGTTGCCAATTGCCAATCGTTATTCTGGATTGGCGACTGATTTGTGTATTGGGTTACCCTGCCTTCAAAACCAACGGTTTCTGATTCGAAATTTCAAATCCTGCTATGGGTAAAAGTTTGTATGAGGAATATGATCATTTATTCTCGAGTTATGAATGTTTACGAAATAATGTCTCTGAATTATTTAAATTTCTAGTTATTGCGCGAAGTAATCTCTCTACCAACATTTACTGTTTATGCATTTTCATTATTTTTGCTAATATCTATGTTGAGGAAAAGCAACAGGAAAAAATAACCAGTTTATAAAAAGAATCCATACATTTAATAAATATTATTTTAAAGTCACCTAAATTAAAATGTCACAATAATTAAACTAAACAATATAGTGGTGTCGATTCTGGAGTGCAGTCGCTAAACTAGCCTAAATCTAAAAATCTCAAATTTTTAATGCATTCCCTAAAATGTGCTATTTTGAAATGCACCTATCGCTAAATTTGGATGGTTTACGGACGCCTAAATTGAATTGATGTACTTCGGAACAGGTTTTTTAAATGTTTATTTATCGATGATTTAATGCCGCATTTTATAATTTAAGTTGGCTTTTGTTTTTGAATCCAAATTTGCCTGTTTGTACAGGCTTTGGTTAATTACGTTTCTTTATTGACAATGGGTAAATGGCAACTTTTTAAAAAAAATTCTCTCATCAAAGTAATTTTAGGTTACAATCAAAGATGGAGATCACAATGATGAATGAAAAAATGATACCAACGTTATTTAATAGTTACCTACTAGAATTAAGTCTTACCTTTATTTAAAAAATTATAGGCATTATTTTTCACCGCGGCCTTAAATTCTAAATAAAACATGTTAGGAAAGTCTTTTGTACTCCAATAAAAGATAATTATAAACGTGACAATTTTAGATGGCGACTAAATTTCCCTAATAATATCTCTTATATGGTGTTCTGGAATAGGTTTTGGTCTTTAAAACCTAAATTGAATTGATTTAGAGTAAACTTCAAATTTTAGATATGCAACATAGAATAGGAAATCGGTTTCGAGCACTCTAAATTTAAATTTAACTTTAGAGGCCATTGCAGAATCGACACCAGTGCCAATTTAAATTTAATTAAACAAAAATTAAAATATATATGACAAAGTTTGAATTCACCACCTATTTTATTGAATTTATAATTGACTTTGTTCTCACCCCCAGTCTACAGTATGCCAGCGCATCATGGAGAAGCTCGGACAACAGCACAAGGAGCAAACGGAGCGGAGGGTTGTGTGCATCAGCCAAGACTCCTTTTACCGGTCCCTCACCCCTTCAGAGAGGCTCCGAGCAGAGCGGGGGCAATTCAATTTTGACCATCCAGATGCTTTTGATGACAAGAAACTGCTGGCAATACTGAAGGACATACTTGGTGGGAAGAAGGTGGAGGTTCCAGAATATGACTACATATCAAATGCTATACAGTAAGTGTATTGCTCTTTTACCTGACTGTCCCAGGATGGAGGATTATATTTTTTAGGTAAATGTATGTAGAGTTCTATGCTATTGAAACCTAAACAACTAAACCGATTTTGAAGTTTAAAGTGTCGTTCCCAAAGTATTATGGGTTTTATGATAAAAAGGATGCTACATCAGCTCTGATATCCAAATGTAAAATGTTGTCTGTTTCCAAGCATTCCAGCAAATGCCTTGTTAAATTTTGATTTAGTACCTAATAGTTAGTAACTTATTGGTAATCTGTGCTAATAGTCTAATAAGACGTCCCTTGGCAGTTGTGTATTTTGATTTTTAATTTTATTAATGCAGAAGTATTAGTGAGTATAAGGTGTTGATGAGGTTATTTAATGTGTTAACCCATTGAACATATAAAAAAAAACAATTGGTTATCGACTGACCTCTTTCACACCTGATCAAACACTAAATATTTTTAATCATATTTAGTTAGCATGTAAGCGTTAAGACATAAAGTGCTGTGGATTGAACATAGGTAATTAATTATTCTTTATTTAAGGAATTCACATTCTTATCTATTATTGACAAATAAAGAAATTTCCTGGAAGGTCACTGCCATTATATTTGGAATGTGACCAATAATTTATCAATGAAGATTACATTCATAATATTTGTAGATCATTGGCATGTAAACTTCCATAATTTGTGGAAATGTTTGACTATATTTAAAACAGAGTATTACCCACTTTATTATGCTTATAAGGCCATATTATGGTTCCCAGCGGAGTAGGTTATGACCAATCCGTAGGTATCGTAAAAGGTGACTAAGAGATCGTGTTAGATAGAGCATAACATTATATTACATCAGTGATGAGCAAAAGAGTCATTGGTGGGAGGGAGGAGGGAGGGAGCTCTCAAAAATCGTCAAATAAGATGGGGTTTCCGGGTCAGTATGCTTCCACCTTCAGCCTCAACTTCACTTAACATCAGGTGTGATTGAGGTCAAGTGCTAACCCGTTGTGCATAAAAAAAAATCTGCAATCATCAACCCTGCTAAAAATTCCTCCATTGTGTTCAGCAGTGGATTAAGGCTGTTGTTTTGATAGCACCAAACCATGTTCGTGTCTATTTCAATTTTATTAAATCGCTTACACTACTCTTATTATGTTGTCTTCTTGAAAGATGTGTTTTATGAGAATGCTATTATTTCATTATCGAGGTACGTGAGGAGAGTTATGATTCTGTTATGTCAGAGTAACTATTTTCTGATTGTCATATTAACTAACTGGACTTTATGATTTACTGAAATATTTTTCTGTTTTTATTGAATTTTTCGGTTGGTGGTAGGGTCAAATTTCGCATTACCAAAGCTGTTAATCGGCCTAATGCCCTGGCAACTTAGATGCTTCTCTCATTCTGCACCACCCTACATGGGTACCTTTCGAAGTTCAATAATTCATTAACCATATTTTTTTTTTTTTTTTTAATCTTGTTTTTATTTGAGGCTTTTGTACACCCTGGGTGACTATGCCAGCCTCATTGATACATTCGCCTTTTTAAACCTCACTCTCTTTTTGCAATGGACAATCCAACATATTTATACAGACTGACAGCACTCCTACAGAGTATATCAGCCAAAACACAGCTGAGCTGCCCATTGCATAGCTCCGATGACTTAATCAAAAGCCGTTCTCTAATATCTGCACTCCGGTCACACTCCAACAAAAAGTGTAACACGTCATCTGGTTTATCACAAAGTGTACACAGTGGTTACGGTTTAATTCCCATCATATGATAGAATTTATTTGTTGGTATGTGTCCTGAGCGCAGTCTAAAGGCTGAGACCACAGTCCCCCTGGGTAATGAGAAGGCTTGTTTGTTGTCGTTAAACAAACAATAGATAACCTCCACCCAAACTATTGACTCTCTTTGTGTTTTCTCTGTAGCCCACACCGCTCGCACACAATCTATCCAGCGGATGTGGTACTCATTGAAGGTATCCTGGTGTTCTACTTCCCCGAAGTGAGGGATCTCTTCCACATGAAGCTCTTCGTGGACACTGACTCCGACACCAGATTGGCGAGGCGGGGTGAGTGTATAAATTATCTGTAAATATTTATTTGACGACTTGTCTGGTGTAGTGGTTAGAAACTTTGACTGCTATACCAAAAGGTCGCGGGTTCGAATTCCGCTAGGGGCATATGTTTATATGATGAATGAATATGGATGTGTACCCGAGTTATGGATATTTTTCTTTTATACAAAGCTGTTTATTTACCAAAAAAAAGACATTGAATACTCGCAGTTGCTACAGAATATTCGGAGTCAAGATGATTGAATTTTTATATTGTTAAAGTAAATAAATAAATAGTTGTACAGTCTGATAATTTCTTCATCTAGTGATACTTGTAAGACAATTTGCTAGGATAGGCACTGCCTGTATGGCGCGCATGCCACTGATTGAATGAAGATTTTTTTTTTTATGATTGATTGGATTCGCGTTTGACCACAATCTCACCTGATGGAAAGTGACGATGTGGTCGAAGATGAAGCACGCGATCGCAGTAAATACCTATTCACTCTGCTCTTGAAGATCCCAAGGTTGTAGGATTCAGGAAAGACTGACGCCGGAAGGGAGTTCCATGCCTTGGCTCTTCGGATGATGAATGAAGAATCGAACTTCTTAGTGCGAATGTTCGGTATATTAACTATATACGGGTGGAATCCCTCCCCACGCCTAGTGGTCCGAAGATGGAAGAGTGACGGTGGATTAAGATTATGTAATTCCAACGCACGCTCCCCGAAATGCATCCTGTAATAAACTGAGAGACAGGCGACTTTGCGACGGTGTTCAAGGGTCTGCAATTTAGCAGTCATCGAATTATCACATATGAGTCTCATGGCACGTCGTAAGATTAAAGCAAAATTTCAGATTAAGCCTTTCATTCTAGTACCTCGCGACATAATGGAGCGCGGCAGAGATTTGGAGCAAGTACTCAACCAATATATGAACTTCGTTAAGCCTGCGTTTGAAGAGTTTTGCCTGCCGGTAAGTGACTATTAAATTAACTTTGCGCTTATAAAGGGTTGCCAATCGTACCAGCCCGAAGTGCTCGATCGCGAAAAAATTACTATCAGCATTTTACCACTTTTTTATGCACAACAGATTAGCAGTTAACCTCAATCACAACTGATGTTAAGTGAAGATGAGGCCGAAGGTACTGACTCTGAAACCCGTGTTATTTGGGGGACTGGCTATCTTATCTCTGACAATCGGAACATACTGCTATTACCATTGCTATTTGGCGGCAGACTTAGTTAAGATGGTGGTAGCTAACCAGCCAGATAGTAGATAACATGTTTTATCTAGGATCAGCTGATTCTTAACATGGCAAATGTTTTTTCGATCGATGTTTAGGGATAAATTCTAGTAAATAGTGAGCCATTACCAAAGTTTCGCAAATATTAAAAGTGAAGGAATGAATGGGGTGTCATAAGACGCCGCTTCTCGAGTTCTACCAAATGGTAAAACGGATGTTGAGAATTTACAAAATAGACCCAGCAATTTTCGAAAAACATGGCCAAAGATGGCCAATCTTGCGTGCTCATTGTATTCATCCTACATCATCATAGTTGTTGTCATCCAACTAGACAGAAGTGCCTCAAAGATCAAACAAATAATAAAATAATGAGCCACGAAACGTCGTAAATTTTTTCGGCGATTTCATCGTTAATTATTTGGAATATATACCTTGGAAAAGTTATTGCATAACCTCAGATAACGGTGTACATATCGTAAGATTGTTAAATTGACCATATACCATATTATCGCATTGTGTGTCGTACATACCCCCTTTTACAAAAATTTTAAGGCGATATTACACGATTTAACCAAATTGATTCACTGGTTGAAAGGCGTAGAAGTGAAAGATAATCCTATTTACAGTAAGTCCTGTTTAAAGTATGCTCTTCTTTCCATTTAAAAACAGTTTTTTCGTATTTGTTGTACTCTTTTTAGTCTTTTCCCCACACTGCGGTGATCAAGATTGAACAAGAAGTGAATCGTGTAGTGGATAGTGACCCTGTCAGCGGAACCAACAGTTGCGGGTTCGAATCCCGCGAGGGGTAAATGTTTGTGTAATGAATGTGAACATTTATTTCCGAGTAATGGATGTTAATAGAAATATTTATGTATTTTTATCCGTTTTGCTAGTTTGGGACTAGATGATTGATGTAAACGTTCGAAATATTTATTTATTCAACTATGTTGAACGGCAAAAGTGAAAATATTGAGCAAGCTCAATTCTTGCAATGTGGTATGACCACAATTGAACATTGTCATTGAATGATTCACTTTTATGTTTACATGATTCAATTTGGTTGCTTCATCCAAATTGAAAGGCAGAAGTGAACCATGTAATATCGCCTTTAGGTCAGGGTATTTTACATACTACCGAGGAGCCCCACTATATGAGGCTTATGCTCCTAGTTTACTAAGCTCTCGATTGAATAGCTAATTTAACTAACTGCCTATATATATTTAACACTGTATAGCATAGTTTTGCGTAAGGAGATTTCTGAAAACCTCAAAATGTTCGCTTGCAGACAAAGAAGTTCGCCGACGTCATCATACCAAGAGGTGCTGACAATCTCGGTGAGTAACGTTTGCTTTGTTTATTTTTTACTATAATTACTGTTTATAATATTACTATATTATTACCAATACCTAGCGAGAATCTTGACTTTATCAACACAATTTTACTCCAAGGAATTTCGCCGGTCGGTTCTTTAAATACTTATTGCATATCAAAATCAAATAACGTACTGTCCACGAATAATCCAAAGTGATTAGTTTAAATCTGCGACCAAGTTTTAACTAACCGTTTCTTTTTCTGTCTTTGGAATCACAAGTTGGTTCTTTAAACACTTTTTGCATATCAAAATCTTTTGTATCAAAAACATACTGTCCACGAATATTCCAAAGTCAAAGTCAAAAATGCTTTATTTTGTAGGTATACAGAGTACACTTAAAATAGTCAATTTTACATTTTTTAAGCTACTGCTTGTTCAAAATGCAATTTTCCCCTGAGAAGAACAAGCAAGAAACTCGAAGGGTTGCTCTTTTAAAATCAGGCTTTGATTTTACATAAAGGTTTTTATATTACAAAAAGGTTTTTATATTTCATTATTAATCGTGAAATAGCCTGGCATGCGAACAATCTGATTATGTCCAGGGATGATTATCACCTAAATAGTCTGATATTTTATAATATGCTTTGTTAATTAGTTTCTGTTTTATAGTATCTTTAAATTTTTCGAGAGAAAGATTTTGTATATCAACTGGGACCTTATTGAAAAAGCGTATACCCTTTGAATGAATTACTGACTTTGCGGAGGCGACTGTGACCTGCAAGTTTATCTTTATTTCTTGTATTGACATCATGTTTATCACTATTTTTCCTAAATGATGCTATATTTTTTTTGACATACATTAGATTTTCAAAAATGTACTGTGACGAAACGGTTAGAATGTTAAACACTTTAAACCTATCCCCAAGTGACACTGCAGGTCTCAATTGATAAATTGCGCGAACGGCTCGTTTTTGTAAAACAAAGATTGTATTTATATCCGCGGCATTTCCCCTCACCAAGATACCGTAAGACATCAAGCTGTGGAAATAACTAAAATATACTAATCTAGCAGTATTTACGTCTGACATTTGTCGAATTTTTTTGACTGCGTACGCTGCAGAGCTGAGCCTTTTCGCCAATTTATGTATATGAGGACCCCATTGCATTTTGGCGTCTAAAGTAATGCCCAAAAATACAGTAGAATCTAAAGTGGCATTTTTTATCATTATATTTGTGGGCACCGCCCTGACATTGGGTAGTACAAATTTCACACATTTAGTTTTTTTCTCATTAAGTAACAAATTATTTGCCAAAACAAAGTGATTCGTTTAAATCTGCGGCCAGGTTTTAACCAACCGCTTCTTTTTCTTTTTTTGGAATCTCATTGCCGAGTATTATTATCATAGCAGTTTTGGTAGGAGCAGTTCCAGCGGTCAGGTTACAACAAAATCTAGCCGTCTTCTCCAGTTCTGTAGTCTCCATTGGCCGAGGTGGACAATACATTTCTTTAATTTCGTAGTTCACTTTTCTGATGCTTCCAGGTGTTCAGAATTACGGTCTCTTTTTTAATGTCTTCGATAATGTACCTACCTTTTCCTCTACATACTTTGGTCATTGGCAGAATTTATGGTGCTAGAAGAGTACGACTAAAACGCATTTTTTTTTTTAAAAAAAAAGGTAACTACTTAATTTTTCTAATACAAATCAAAGAAGTACAGATGAGCAGCAGGCTCTTTTATGTGTATGTTACGGGGAAATTAACACCGTAAATTGCAGCATACAGATCCGATTCGTGAATTTTATATCCGATTTATTGTCTGTTACAAATTGTCAGAAAACTTGTGCAATTAAGCAAATAAATAAATATCCTTAGACATGCACACAGCGCCATCTAGTTCCACAGTAAGCAACTATATGCGTCTGTTGTGGATACCAGATGGTTGATGTACTACATAAATACATTTTTTTTTGTAAATAAATAAATACCTGTATAAATGAAAAATTCATCACACAAACATATGCCCCTAGCGGTATTCGAACCCGCAACCTTTTGGTATAGTGGTCAGAGTTGCTAACCACTACACCAAACGGGTCGTCAAAATCGTAAATGAAGTCAAACGTGAAACAGCGTTCTTCCAGCTGTCACTGATATCTCTCATGTACAGTCGGCGCCATAGTTATTCATACAGACCTGTTTGACATGATTAATGCTAGCGTGTTGCCTATTCAAACTGGACCATAGGTAACCGCAATAATTTAATCTGCATTACTCTAAAATGACCCTCTTGTCAAGACTATCAATTTAGAGAGCTGCTGATGGTACGGCTTAAATAACGAGTCTGCTATCATTATTCATATAAAATACCTTTGTATTATTATGAAGCCGACTGTACACCTTGTCTTTATTAAGAATTAGTAATGTTGCCGAGCGGGAGGCCGGCGAGGTAAACAATATAGCGTTTTAAAATAATCACAGGAGCTGTCGGCATTACTAAAAAGACTTAGAGGATAGAACAATCACAAGAAGCTACAATGGGCCAGTTGTGTTACACGTGCGACTTTCCCTAAGTGTCCGGTGTTAGCCTAAGTTGTCATAAGAATCGGATAACGTTTAGTCTGGGCACCGGTTACACACACTCAATCGAAGTTGAGACAGTTGGAGAAGGATTTTTGTATATTTCGTCCAAGCGAAGAGCAGGACAAATTTTATCTCACGCAACATAAACGTTTATCGCGCCTTCTTCTTCTTCATCATGAACAGATAACCGTTGATTTCTAATAATTTTTTCCTTTTGCGAGATGTAACAAATGTTCCTCGTATCATTTTGTGAAAACGTGAGACGCCACAATAACGTTGAAGACGCGACGCGAACGAATATCGAATGCATAATAGAATTCTCCGTATATACATTGTAGTCTTTGAATAGAATCACTTTTTAGTCGCTCGCTATAGATTTTTTCAATCTACCCTCAATGAAAAGTTAACTGCATGGTAGCTATATTGGCGATAATTGGCGAAAGTGAATATTTATAAAAAGGTCTTCTGTAGATCTTGGGGTGAAATAAACGTTAATTTTTATAATAATATGAAGTGTTTCTTTTTTCTCATATTCCCGCAATTGACACCTATTTGAACTCGTAAACAGTTGATGTAGTTAATTGTCTAAACAAAATAATCTGTTGATCTAATGAATCATTGATATAACAAATTATTGATGCAATAAATGGTTGACATATTGGTGTTGATATAATGAAAGTTGATCTAAAGAATGTTGATTTTAGGTACCAATCCCCCCTGTCATGCATGCATTTGTGTGTAATGGATTCAGGTGGAACGAGCAGTTGTTTGGGATGTGTTTTTCACAAATTATTATTGCGTCGAGGACTAAAAAAACTGTAGCTACTATTATCTACCCCGATAATAGTAGCTACAGTTTTTTTAGTCCTCGACGCAAACAGGCGTGTCTGTCATTGTAACGACAAAGACGCGGTTTTGATAACGGTGATTAGTTTTCGACAGCTGGCCAATCGCGCTAAGTTTAAACGATAATACCAGAGCTATACCATAACGATAGATACGACGACGTTTAGTGTAGTGGTTAGCAACTCTGACCGCAATACCAAAAGGTTGGGGGTTCGAATCCCGCTAAGGGCATATGTTTGTGTGATGAATACAGACATGTGTACCTGAGTTATGGATGTTTTTCATTTATAATAAGTATTTATTTACAAAAAAAAATGTATTTATATAGTATATCAACCATCTTGTATTCACAACACAAGCTATAGTTGCTTAAAGTGGAACTAGATGGCGCTGTGTGTATGTCTAAGGATATTTATTATTATTTTATAACCAATAAAGTTACGTTAAGAACATTTCGTATCGCGCCAATTATTTGAACGGTAATTAGCGTAGTAAATAAATATAAATAAATCTTTGCACATACACGCAGCGCCATCTATTATGAATACCGGATGGTTGATAAACTACACAAATACATATTTTTTTGTAAATAAATAAATACATGTATAAATGAAAAACATCCATAACTCGGGAACACATGTCTCTATCCATCATACAAACATATGCCCCTAGCGGGATTCCAACCCGCGACCTTTTGGTATACGGTCAGAGTTTCTAGCCACTACACCAAACAGGTCCTCAAATTTTAAGGGCCTTAGACTCATATTAATAAAGAATGAAGTTGATACTTAAGTATACTTTTCATACAAAATATTACCTCAAGTGTCAACCCAAATTCGATGTCAATCTTGAGATCGAGCCTAAGGCCCATTAACAAAGCAATCTTAAGATTCAGATCGAGTTTCGCTCTCAATACGATTTTTTTTGATACTGTTTAAATACGCAAGAGTGTCTCAAGTATCAGCTTAAGTTCACCTCAATCTTGAGATCGTGTTATTAATACGGGTATAAATCTGTATGATTTTGTGTTAGTAAATCTTTGGTATGTTTCATGACTTTCGTTTGTATACAGGGTGAAATTTAATTCGTGTAATTCCTGTTTACTGGTAACTCCACTCCTGATTACGAACAACTCTTCATTAGCAACCATAGAGAAAGTTATTCATAATCAAGAGTGGAATTCACCCTGTATGTATTCGCTATCCGATATTTATCTTGTCTTCTCCTTTTACGACCTCGTAGATTTTTCGTTCTACGCAAATTTTTGACAACGGAAAATGAACTATACAGCTAGTTTCCGAGCTCGGAAATGCTTGTCTAAATTTTTTTTCTCTTAAAAAATAAACGCCGCACCTTTCGGAGAAAAGTACCGCTGCAGCACTCAAATTCTTGGACTTGGACTTTTTATAAACGATATTGTTATTTGAAATACTTTGGACCTACACTATCACGTGATAATGGTTCAGGAATAGATAAATAAATAAAGGCGATGTTCAACGGCAAAAACACAATATTTCCGTGATTAATCGGCATTGCTTCCTTTCAAAGCGTTACCATTTGTAAGGAGGTAAGTATCGAAGGTATAGCCACTGCAACAAGACCCCACTCCACCTTCACATAACTCCTATAGTTCTCTTCTTGCAGCGGCTATGCTCTTACGATAGCCGCTAACGTCGCGCTCATCGTCTTTTCCCTTGTTGCAGTGGCTATTGATCTAATCGTGCACCACATATGGGACATAATGTACAAGAAGCGAACGCCGCGAGTCGAGAAGCTGACTAATGGAGCGTGCAACGGAACGCACGAGGAGGAGGGGACCAATGGCCGGCGAATGTCTGGCAGCTCTGAGGATACGCTGAGCAGATAGTGGTAGAGATGGATCTGTTGCTGGTAAAGGATGTGCAAAGAAGTAGTTTCTCGAAGCCATTTGTATTTCACATTCAATATCATGAGAAATAAGCGTGCTA
Source organism: Oegoconia quadripuncta (assembly GCA_949316235.1). Taxonomy (NCBI): domain Eukaryota; kingdom Metazoa; phylum Arthropoda; class Insecta; order Lepidoptera; family Autostichidae; genus Oegoconia; species Oegoconia quadripuncta. The sequence goes on along the minus strand of OX438747.1, from coordinate 3,439,888 downwards.
ACAGACGAGCGTCATTTAAATGCCCGAACATAGTCCGATTGACGTCACACAGAATAAATAAATAAATATCCTTGGACGTACACACAATGCCATCTAGTTCCACATTAAGCAACTATATGCTTGTGTTGTGGATACCAGATGGTTGATATACTAAATATATAATAAATAAATAAAGAATAACCTAAAATTCGAAGCAGGTATCCCTTATTGTTAACTTCAATGGTAATAAACAGTACCGCCAAACTCAACCAATAGTAAGGCTTAAAACGGGAAAACTTTATTCATAAACATAAAGTTTTCCCGTTTTTAAGCCTTACTATTGGTACTACTGCTACAGCGGTCTTCATTGGCAAGTGCCCGTGGACAACGCGCGGTTTTAACTAGCTAAGTAAGTATGGCTAAGTTTTGGTTCAATAACATTATTGATTTACCATGGCTTTTGGTTGTCCTTAACATAAATAAATAAATAAAATTTGAAACTTGCCTCGACTCGAAAAGAGGAAGAATAACTAGCGCATATGCTTCTAGTTAATGATTTATGAACTCACACCGAAATTCATGATTTGAAACAATTTCGCGCTTAATAATGTTTTTTACGAGGTTCTAATATGTCTTGGCGGGGGCACTGTTGAATTTTCCTTATGTCAAATGTTAATATCAGGTCAATCCCCATTTCGTTATCAACGGCGCCTTCTGATTTACCCTATCGAACAAGTGAATTCTTAACCGTTTTGATGCGACGTCGAAAACGCTCGTCTGTTGGAACGCTTATTCTAAAACTCGATAAACCTAAAGGGGAACTCAATTGCACCTGCTCTACCAGCCAGAGCTCACATACTATGTCTCGAATGTAACTTAGGTATTATAATATTGTTATGTAATACCTCACTTAACATAGAATGAAGCAGTTCAAAATGTAAACATTACCGTGGTGCACAAAGTTTTAACGTGTATGTGAATTGCTGCGTTGCCAGCGGATTATGTTTATTTCTTTAAATTTTTTGTATTAACTTTGCTCCGGCCAATATATAGAGGCCGAAGGTATGATTGTCTTTTCAACTAAGTATAGGTAACCACGGAATGTCCGCATTGAACTGAAACCAGAACCGATGGTTTCTGCGTAACGTATTTCGTTCGTACCCGAATATCTTTGACTGGATCGTGAGAATCAGGAAATCCTTTTCGAATTTAAGTAGATTTGACCAATCTCTGCAGGACTCTCTACGCAAATTTATTGTTTACGATGTGAATTGTACGTACGACGGCAGTTCTCTAATTCAAATTCAAAAAAGTTTTATTGTATTTGTTATAAAAATAACATTTGAAAACGGCATCACATACAATTCTCCGTCATTCACAAGGCAGACTCCCTCGAAGTAACAACTATTAGTAGCCCCTGTATTTGACAGGAGGTCTCTCCCGTTCACTGATATCATTGCCAGCAGTAAACACTTCTCATTGATACTCATAGTACAGTCGGCGTCATAATTATTTATACAGAGTTGTTTTACTAATGGTACCGTTACTATCATTATGTGGTAGCGTGATGCCTATTCAAGCTACGACAACCACATTCTCCAAAATGACCCTCTTGTCTAGACTAATTTTTAGGCAGGTTAAATAGCGCTGTATGTTTAAGTAAGGAACGGAATGTACAATTTTAAGTAATATTTTTTTTTATTGAAATCGCCTTCTTTTTGCGTTTTGTTAAAATGCTAAAACATATTCGAGGTGTGGACGAAGTTCGTTACGTTTCGTGAACTATTCTACGTATCTGTACTACGTACGTCAACAGAATGTCGAGGAATCATATGTGGCTTATGTAACTGATGTATAACGTAGATATTCGAGACATGAAATATTATACAATTTTATAATGTATGTATCTTTAAAAATCCAGTGATACGTTTCTTTTAGTTATCCAGTGATTACGTCACAGAATGAAGTGCCCCATTATTGAATTATTTGAATAAGTAATATCCATTGCTTGTAACGTATTATTTACTTAGTTAAGGTTCATTTCTACGTTGAAATTTTCGTTTATTCTAATTTGTATTACTAATAAGAACTATTGGTGAGAAGGGCTTATAAAAACACGTGCAACCGCAGACTCTATTTCATCCACAGCACATACAGTGGTTTTTTTTTTTAACAATTATTGCCCATTCTGCATTTAAGATCTTCTATGACCTACGAAATTGAAATATATCCTCGATTTTATATTACATCTAAAAGTTCAGTCATTCAATTTAGAAATAAGTGTCTATGACCGACCGTTACCGTGCGACACCTAGCGGGAGAAGAAGTCGGATTCTCCCCCCACTAATACATACTACAAGTATTTCTTATTAGTAATTAAAATTGTAATAAAGGAAAATGTTATGTATAAGGCTGAAACGCTTTTCCAAAGCAAATAGTGTAAGACAAATGGTATTCAAGACTTAAATAAGAATCGAAATATAATGAAAGCTGTGTAAAGTTGTCAAATTGCACCAACAATAACTCCGCTATATCACGTCGTGACTCACAGGCAGAGCGAGATGACTATGAGAAATCGATTACTTATCTTTGTGGTACAAACGCATTTTTTTTGGCATAGTTCGTCCTTTTGCACAGGCGAAGGGAATTGTGCCCATACATCCTGTTACCAAAGACAATAGCTTTGTCATTTAAGCTTAAAAGTTGCCTAATTGAATGTGGAGGACGCTTCATCACGATACACCCAAGTCCCGCTCTGCTGATCAAGGTGTCTTCTAAACCAAAGAGCTTTACATAGTTTTAATTACGTTAAGATACTTGTACGATACTAATGTTGCCAGTAACATAAGGAGAATTACCCAACAATCTGGAAATTATCGCCTGACATGCCGAAATAGAACACAGTAATACAATTTAAAAAGCTTTCATGGAATGGAAGGAGGACAAAGTCGTAAATACTTTTTCATTGTGACATTTTAATTACAGGTCTCCCAGCTTGTTACTACATTTCTCGAGGGCCGGAATTCTTCATATATTACTGGTTTAACTCTCACTGATGATTCCTAAATTCTCTGCCATTGTAAAGACAATAGTGCACGTGTTTGTATGTCAATTTGATGGTATATCCCTATTTTAAGTACGTATATTAACACAATTCGAAGTTAAATGCCTCATACACAAAATATACCTAAGGTGACTGTATTTAGACGTAGTTAGATGTAGACTGTTACGTAAAAGTCGAATCATCTCTCTTGGGAAGAAAAATTTGTGGGGATAAAGTTTATATATATGTAAGTACCCAATGTTGCTTACGTTCAGAATATTTGGATACAAAGACAAGTCAGCCCAGGGCTCATTTTGAAAACTCACACATAGCGGGTGCTGCGGTCCATGTAATACACAATAGCCTGTCTAATGTTTGTATTTAAGAGGGTTTATTCCGTCCAGTGCCCTCAAACCTTTTGGTTCTATCACTCTGGCATGCACTCAAGCCTAAAAGCTAAGTAATACCTTCATATCATAATCAATAAATGCTATTTATAATGCGGACTGCTAAGGTATGGAACTCACTGCCCGCGTCGGTTTTTCCCGACACTTACAACCTTGGGATCTTCAAGTCTAGAGTGAGTAGGCATTTACTGGGTGCGCGTGATACATCTTCGGCTACATCGTCACTTTCCATCACGTGAGATTGTAGTCAAACGCGAAACCAGTTTTTAATAAAAAAAAAAACCTAAATAGCTTTAATTACGATAACTTTCGAGAATTTCAAATTATCGATAAAAGCGGTCATTTTTTCCATAGTCGTGAGTTCTGGAAAATAACCGCCAAGAAAGCTTTTAGATATTACTTATATTTAGGTTTTAAGCTTTCCGAGTGCAGGTCAGAGCGATTTTTTTTTATTTATTGTGTATTTAAAAATAAATCTTAATTTATCCAATGAGGGCGCCACTGGATGGAAGAAACTCTCTTAATTCAATTATTTTATAATGTATGTACATACAGTGCATACTAGCTAGTATTTATACCATTTGCTTACCCCTATGTTAGTGAAAAGACAGAAAACAAGTTAATAAACAAAAAACACATAATTTACAACAGTCCATTAGTTCCTAACATGGGTACTTAAAACCTCAAGCAGTCTCACCCAGTGTTGCAGGACATTGCAGTGACCTTGACTTGTATACCCGCAATTCGCATACTGTGTGGATAAATCCTTAAAAGCCCCGCCCATACGACGGTTCTCTTGTGCATCTGTCGCGAAATGCGCATAACCGAGGACGAGACGCTCTCCATAAATTTTACTCACAAGAGATACCGCGTGAGCTCAAGATCTTTTAAATTTTGTTTTAAGTAACCGCAACGAGTTAGGAAGGACCAATGTTTAAAGTGGACTCTCGTCGCTGGATCATATACGGCTCGAAGGACCAATGTTTAAAGTGTAGTTAGGGGTCCTAGGTCGTCCACAAACACCACAAATAAAATCTGTCTTGGAGTACTGAATTTAAGTAATTAAAACACTTTCGTGTAATGTTCACAGATACTTTATTTTAGTGGTTATTAGATAAACGTCGAAGCAGTTTTTTTTTTTATTATTTATTTCTGGGAAACACACAGCTAATAATATAAGCCAACACAGTTAATATTGTACTAAACGATATTATGGCACACTTGCACACAACAGGTTGTTTTGTTTATTCATATTATTTACATGACATTGACAAATAGCTATAAGGCGTTACATTTTATCACAACTATTCTTAATTCTGTGATATATTGCGGGTCTTTCATTATATCTTATTATATCAAACTGTAACTTAGAAACACAAACTTTTTTCAAACGAGCTAATAAAAGAGACAATGGTGTCGATTCGGATGTACAACGAACTAACTAAATTTAAAGCAGATACATCCTTTTCTAACACTATTAACATGAAAGGGACGACTATAAATTAAGGCCTGTCAAATTAAGTTAAGAGCTGTCAAAACAAGTCGCTCCATAGTATTTTAATCGTGACGTCGCTAGGTGTACACCTAATATTGATAGAGAAGTGCTTGTTTTGATCCTTTTACTTAATTTGACAGGACTTAATTATATGTCGTCCTTTTCATGTATTAGTGGTTAGAAAAAGATACATATAATTTAAATTTAGTTAGTTTTCGAGTGGTGCCGTCGCATCGTACTGTTCCAGCGAGAAAGGGACAGTACTACTTTAAACTGTTTTTTTTTTAATTTTCTTGGGAAAACCAGCTGTTTTACAACTGTTTTAGTTTAGTTGGTGTACATCTGAATCGACACCATTGTGCTCTATATCCACGCTAAAACACATGTGTAAATAACTAATACAGCATTTTATAAATAATATAATCATGAGTATACAGTGTGGAAAGATAAATCGGGCCCTGGAGTTGGGAATCGTGTTTTAAAAAACCTTTGAATTCAGTTTTGTTTCTTTTTAAAAATAAAGGAATGCTTCCTTTAAGTAAAATGAGCCAGCTTAAGGATTTAAGGTAGTTTCCCACTACACACACTTCACAAGACCAAATGTTATATATTATCTGAATAATAATACTATCTATTAGTATAATAAAATAGGGAGTGTTTGTTTTTTTAATTTTAGTTGGTTCGAGTCCCGGGCGAGGCAAGCAAGCTTTAGAAAATCTTTGAATGCAGTTCTGTTTCTTTTAAAAAATAAAGGAATGTCACCTTTAAGTAAAATGAGCCAGCTTAAGGATTTAAGGACCCGACTTATTTTCCACACTGTATAGGTCAATTTCTTACCTCCTTGTAATATTCGGTCCCGAAGCTGGATCAATGACGCACAATGCCGCACAATAGAGAGGACCAGAGCGGTTGTTGTATTCAGATCACCTGTGAGCTTACACTAAGAAGGCACGAGGCGTTATAATGACTCTTTGGTTTTAATATTCATTGTTGAAATTAGTTTCGCATGGTGGAGATAGATAACAACACCTGTTTTCTCAATATTATATAAATAGTTATGTAGCCGGTTTGTATCTTTCTGTATTGTGATTACTATTCAGTCGTTTCGCTCTGGGGGTTGCGATGAGAGCTTTCAAAAAAGCCAGTTCAGTAATAATCGCAAATTCGTGTCGAGTCAAGTTTTATTGGACCAAGACTTAGCCACTCTAACAGCACTTTCTTTTCAAAAATTACTGGCAGTTTGATTTTATATGCAAAAATTGGCAAAACAAGCGACATCAATAGTGCATCGTCAAATATTTCACCAAATTTAGACAAAGTTTAACTAAACGCATGTATTTTAGTTATATCCGAAGCTTCATCAGAACGCTTTTCTCCATTTTTCGATGTTACGTTCACACGAGAGGCAACTAAGTATATGCATTTTAGAAAATTTATTGTCTTTCCTTTTGGACAAACTTAATTAGATAGATATTAATTTTTATAGATATATCCTTAAACGTTTGACCCGCATGTATCGATACATTTCTATTCTTTGTTGGTAAACAGACTGATTTCCATTGAAAAGACTAATGTAAGTAATTCCCCGCAAGTCTTAGATTATAATGTTATGAAGAATTTTAATCATTGACGCGTTTCATTAAAACTCTAGTAATGTATTGTAGTCCATGCAACATATTGTCAAAGAAAATAAGAGAATGACTTTACAAAATGGATTTCAACGTCTTTGATTGGACAGGTCCCTGTCGTCCGCCATTTTGAAAAATTCGCAAAATGGCGGCCGCCAATAAAATCTTCATGAATAGGTACTAAGGAAATTAAAATGAACTATAGACATTGGAGTTCAAAAATACGATACGAGCTGACATATTTGCTGAGAGCTGAGATACAGGGTGAAGTTGAATTCATGTAATTCCCACTAGGTGACTCCACTCTTGATCACGCACAACTACTACTAGTACTAAAGTTGGCTTCAGAATGGTTTACTTTGTATGGGTAATTGAAATTTTTTTGATCAAATGCGACTAAGGTTCCTTGGGGAAAGTTGTACTAAGGAAATTAAAATGAACTATAGACATTGGAGTTCAAAAATACGATACGAGCTGACATATTTGCTGAGAGCTGAGATACAGGGTGAAGTTGAATTCATGTAATTCCCACTAGGTGACTCCACTCTTGATCACGCACAACTACTACTAGTACTAAAGTTGGTTTCAGAATGGTTTACTTTGTATGGGTAATTGAAATTTTTTTGATCAAATGCGACTAAGGTTCCTTGGGGAAAGTTGTTCGTAATTAAGACCCGTCTTGAGGCTGTATCAGCTCTTGAGAAGTTGACGCTATCTCAAGCTCCGTGCTAATTTATAAACCAATCTTGAGGTCTACTCAGCTGAGATCACTTCACAAGTATACCCTCAGCGGCGAATGAATGATAATACGTGAAACTCGGCGCACGTGTCAAGTGAGTACTGCTTGAGTATGCACGTGCGTTTCAGGTCTCAAGTAAGTTTCAGGTTTATTAATCAACACGTTTACTTGAGACCGGTCACTAAACTATTCTCAATCTTCAGAACGGTTTATCAATACGGGTCTAAGAGTGAAGTGACCAGCCAATGGGAATTACAGTAATTCAAATTCACCCCAATATGTCAGTAATCGTAACAATATAACCTACGTAATGTGTGTGATAGATCTATTGTAATTGGTAAATAGTAACAGTATAGATGAAAATTGTTAGTAACAGTGTATATTATTTAGGTAAGTAACGTGATCTGTTCTTGTGCATACAATCGAATGATACGAACTATAATTGCATTGTTTTTACCATTGATGTACGACAACGAACCTGTCGAAGCGCTACAGGGCAATGACAAATGCTGTTAGCGATAAAGCCGCCTAATTTGTAGTTTCTATAAGATATTTAAATGTACCTTCCTTATTTAACGACGACCTGTTTGGTGTAGTGGATAGCAACTCTGACCAGTATACCAAAAGGTTGCGGGTTCGAATCCCGCTAGGGGCATTACGTTTGTGTGATGAATACGGACATGTGTACCCGAGTTATGGATGTTTTCATTTATAATAAGTATTTATTTACAAAAAAAAAGGTATTTATGTAATGTATCAACCATCTAGTATCCACAACACAAGCTTATAGTTGCTTACTGTGGAACTAGATGGCGCTGTGTAAAACGATATTTATTTATTTTATTTAAACAATAAAGCGTATTTGATTGGTTGATTGCGCAGGCGAATGCCGACTGTCACTATCTCGTATTTACACTATTAGTTTCAAATTAGCTGATTATTGGTGCCAATTTGTTTAGCACAAGCTTAAAACTAAATTTTGAGCCAATGTATCCTTTTGAAAAGGACGTCAGTCTTTCCTGAATCCTACAACCTTGGGATCTTCAAAAGTAGACTGAATATGCATTTCGACCACATCGTCACTTTGCATCAGGTGATATTGTGATCAAACGCGTATCCAGTTAATCATAAAAACTTCATGCAACTTTAGTACTTTCAAAATACCATCGTCAAAGATTTTTAGAAGGCATGTGTAGACATGATAAGTTAAAATGATTAAAATCAGTTCAGCCTGCGTAGCATGACATCTTTTGTCGCGCGCGACGTAGGAGTGAGAGTGGGACAGTTGTATATTTCGTCGCAAGTGAATGAGCAGGACGAATATTATAACATACAATGCAATACATTTTATTGCACAACAGAAAAGAAAATCTGGTTATGATTTGTGAAGGTAGTGGCAAAACCAAAATGTTATGTCGTTGCTTTTGTATGCATCTAGTCAAAAAAGGATAGATTAAATTTGCCATGTCCCAAGCGAATCGACACCATTACCACCACTTTTTGACAGTGGTCAAAACGTAATTTTATCGCTCTGTATTAAATTTATGTAAGAGAGACAAAATGGCTTCTTGACAGTTACATTTCTTATTTGAAACGCATAAACTAGTATTGACTGGTTGCATTCTGTTGTAATATAGTGCTTCTATAGCGTCATTCGTATTCGATATTTATAGAGTTCACTCTGTAGCTATCTGGAACAGATCACGTTAACAATGTAAATTCAACGGGCCCGATTCTGTATCCGTTTAGTTACACTGCCATCTCATTTTTAGTAGAATAATATAAAAGGCATGCCTTTAATGACATGAAGTCGGGCCTTGTGTGTTAAAAAAAGTGTCTTAGACAGCTGAAAAATTATATAAAAAAGAATAAGTATGTATATGTAACTAATATGTAATCTACGTATATTTACGGAATAGAAATATTTGTTCAAGGAAGAATTTGGTTATTTCCCTTTGAACCGAATCAGTGTTTTTTAGTTTTATTCAAAACTCAAAACGTGATGGATCCAATGAGAAAAAATAATCAAGACTACGTGCCTTAAACCAATTTGTAATAACTAAAAATAGTGAATAATTATGTTTAAAAAAACACTAGGTACGGTTACAAATTAACAGAGGTGGGTATACACTGCGGGTACTGAGGGAAAGCTGACGCTGTTCATACGTCTTTCCTCCCCCCACTATGCATACCCCGGTTTTCTGACAAGTTGTACCCTTACTGTGTCAGATGCACAATTATTATTGTTTACTTGATTAAAGCGAGGTACCACATACAAATGAATAAAAACATAAACCATCTTGGAACTTTTTCGCAATCACTGCAACATATATCTATTATTTCTATATTGGTAAAGTATATAACTATATAACATTTTTGCAATAAATAATAATAATACATACTTGTTTGAAACAAAACTTTAATGACACAGTCTAAGGGCCGTATTAATAAATCGATCTTGAGATCTTGATCTTGAGATGTAAATACTTTTTTTGATATTGTTTTAATATGCAACAGATTCTCAAGCGTCAACTTAAGGTCATGTCAATCTTGAGAAGCAAGTTTATTAATGCGGTCCTTATTGTGACCTTTTCAAATTATTTGACAGTGTACTACAAAAGTGTTTAATGAAATATATCGAAACTTCGTTTATGTACTCAAAATATGTCCCAATTTTACAAACAGGAGCTTCCGCATTTTGTAGCATTTACACATTTATAGACGTTTGACAATGAATTTATCGCACAGTCGGCTACAAAAGTGGCAAAGTATTTAATTTTTTTATTTGTCTTGCTTTTATAATAAATCTGAGAAGTATGATATGTATAATAACTATTTCTGAAGATATACAGGGCGTCCCAAAGTTATGGGACATGAAGGGGAAGTACCTTAAATATCGTAGATAGTGAATTTTGCTCAAAGAAGACTTTATGTTATTTTTAAAAGTTAGTAATTCTGCATTCATAGATTTTCTAAAAATTATTTGCTTCGGCTGGGAATCGAACCGACTCAAATGTGAAAAAAAAACACCCTACTTTTATGATGCCAATCGAAAGAATAGCTAAAAAATAATAACTCTGCCTAAGTAACATAGTATTTTAAAAGAAAGGAACAACGTGAAATTAATCATTTTAATCATATAAAAAACATACATGAAACTGCCGTAGTCAATTAAGTAGGTATTTTTTTGTAAATTAATTAATTAAATGCTCAAAATGTGATCCCTCTTGTCTTACGCAAATCGCCAATCTTTTAATGAGCCCGCTGCCTGTTGATTTTCTAATCATTTTATGGTGAACACTCGATGTGATATGGCACAATTCTGTTTGCAACTCGCCTACGTTCTCGTATCGCTTTTTGTATAGCATATCTTTCACGTATCCCCAAAAGAAGAAATCTAATGGTGTGAGGTCCGGGGATCTGGCCGGCCATCTAATCGGTCCATTTGTACCAATCCATGTAGGAAAACATTCATTTAGAAAATCTGCTGCTCTCCGACTATTATGAGCCGGAGCTCCATCTTGTTGGAAAATTAAGTTTTCTTGCTCCGCCGCGGAATGGTTTCTTATCTTATCCCTTAAAATTTGAAGTATTCCTAAATACTTTTCTGTGTTCAAGGTTCCTTGGTAAAAATGGATTAAGAAAACCCGGTTTTTTAAAAGTCCGCACCAACAGTTGAGTGAAAAACGCACTTGGTTATTAGTTTCAGTCACTCGTAGGGGATTTTCTTTAGACCAAATACGATTATTGTTGCGGTTATACATACCGTTATTGCTAAAGTTAGATTCGTCTGTCCAAATAATATTATCCAAAAAATTTGGATCTTCGAGCAATCGTGCCTGGATATCAAGACAGAAATTTTTTCTCCTTTCTGTATCGCCCGGAAGTAATTTTTGAACCAATCGTCCTTCAACATAACTCTTAAAACCGTGTTTTTTTAATACACGGTGTATTTTACTTTTTGAAACTCCAATTTCATGTTCTCCTTCTCTCACCGATGCTTTCGGAAAAGCCGAAAAGTAAATTAAAATACCAAGTTCTTCGTCGTTGATCGTATGGTTTTCTTGCTGTGGTTCTCTTGGGCGTTTATCGAAACGTCCCAGAGTTTTCAAATTGTTCACAAGCCTTTTCAAAACTTTACGAGACGGTATTTGTCTATCAGGATATTTTACGCCATACCACCGCAAACTTCTAGAGATATCTTTATCGTTCAAAAAATATGCTTCCATTAGATCAAAACTTACTTGATATGCCATGTTCGCAATAAATTAACACAATAACACTTGTGTAAGTGAATTGAGACTAAACAGATCAATATCCGAAAAACAAACGCTCGCACATACTGTTCCATTTTCAAATTTAAGAACAACATTTAAAAATATCACTTCTTTTTAAAATATCTTAAAAAGTATGCATTCAAACAAACGCTGTCATAAACTGTTCCATTTTCAAATTATAAATTATTTATTTTTGTTTTTAATTTGCCTTCTGTCTAGCTTACAGAGGACGTATTGAAATACAAGTTTTATCATTTCATCTACACGTGCACTTATAATAAGGAAAACTATGTTAGTACCTATTTTATGAAGTGGGTACTTATTTACGAATAATCAATGCTATCTTTGGAATGATAATATCGCTACTTTTCGAACGTCGTCGGCAATAAATAACTTTCTTGAAATTTGACTCAATCATTTTATGTTGTTCCTTTCTTTTAAAATACTATGTTACTTAGGCAGAGTTATTATTTTTTAGCTATTCTTTCGATTGGCATCATAAAAGTAGGGTGTTTTTTTTTTCACATTTAAGTCGGTTCGATTCCCAGCCGAAGCAAGTAATTTTTAGAAAATCTATGAATGCAGAATTACTAACTTTTAAAAATAACATAAAGTCTTCTTTGAGCAAAATTCACTATCTACAATATTTAAGGTACTTCCCCTTCATGTCCCATAACTTTGGGACGCCCTGTATAGAAAATAAGATAATATAGAAAACATTTTTTCGTGATCCTTGGAAAAGTTCTTAATAAAAGCTAGTTATGACTTTAAAGCTTTTTAACTCAGCCGGCTAACAGTCAAAATATTCTGGAATTTAATAAAGCATAGTAAATTCTTAGCGACTTTTGTAGCTGACTGCACCTATTTAAGAATATCTATTAATGTATGCATACCTCGTTGTCACAGAATTCGTCACGTGTTTTAAGTTTCTTATTTATTTACAAACGCTCACATAATGTTTCGTCAGTAAGGAAATTTATATTGGTGTAAATGTCAAGTTTTGTCTGATTTACTTAAAAATACTTCATTTTGGTTTCTTTATTATTTATATTGTTCCAGGTGATATGAATTACTACTTTCGTAACTAATTGTGTGAGTAACTAAGCCCACATAAGGGTATATGGGGTCAGAAGTATTTTCTCTCTCCCTACCCCGCAATCACAATTAGGTTGAATAGGTATCTACTGAGATTGAGTGCTTCATCTTCGGCCACATCGTCACTTCCCATCAAGTGAGATTGTGGTCAAACGCGTATCCTAAGTGGTAACATAAAAAAAAACAATGCAGACGAGCGTCTTTGAGCCTCTTTCACGCGCCCTGACGTTAGATCCCGTTCAGTGTAGCAAAACCCTTAGCAACTCAGCCGTGTGAAAGTCACGATGATAGTGGAATAGTAAAATTTACAGGATTCAAATTCCCCGAGTGTACTGTTAGAAATATCAGTTTAATAACCAGAGTTCATTTTATATACCGTGCACCAACTGCGGATTTTAATTAGTTTTATTGGCTGGAATTTTAGAGGCGAGGCGTATTTTATTTTACGAGGTGACAATACTCGTTATTACAAACAACTTTTAATATAGGAGCAACACCAATCGCGTAAAAAATATCAGTTGTTCCATACATTTTCATAGGTAATGTTAATTTTCTTTTATAGAAGGAATGTAAGTCTATTCTCACGTAACACGTACTCTCCGTAAAGTATCCAGACTAAAATTGTAGCCAGTTTTGAAAAATAATTATGTTTAGGATTTTTCGTTTTTTTTTTGTCCCAAAACTTCGAAACAGTTGATTTTTTTTTCACTATGTGCATAAAATAAGGGCAAAGATAAGACCCTGATCCAAAGTTTACCAAGATGAGGACAGGTATTTTATTACATTTTTGTTCTTTAAAACTGGGATTTTTAATTATCGTTATCGGTTATATTTTAAAATATAGCATTTCTGGAGTTCTACTCAATTATATGATAAAGCCCTGGTTACCCATAACATATGATTATATTTTTATTTCAACCCAGTTGTGGATGAATCCTATACTTTAAATTAAAATATAAGTAATTTTTCTAAATGAATTGCAGAATTGTAACGTAAATGCTAATTCAATTAGCGTAGGTTTTTCAGACAGCCCCAAAATGTTCCTTCCATGTTCTGAAACGCTAATCATTAAAAAAAAACAATTTCCTTCCTGTGATATTGATCAATGGATTCCAGTGTATTTGTGTCTTTTGTTCTTTTGATTATGCTACGAACGCCGATTAGAAGTTTTCTATCAGATTCATATAGAATATAAATTGAAAATTTAGAAACCCCTGTGATCATTACGATTGTATAGCATCCAAATAAACAACCAATTATGTCAAAAATCATCTCGGAAATACCTGCTTTCCAAAATAAACCGTTTTCATTGGCGTTACAACGACGCACACAGCCTTCAAATTTATAACACTTCTCTTTTTGTGTCGGGGGTTTAAAATATCGTGGAATACAGTGGTTCTATAAGGCGGTGGCGTTCGCACATTTATATTTCGTTTACTAAGTTTAAATTTACCTACTTTAAACGTTAAGGACTTAAATAAATAAATATTTATGGCACTTTGTAATTTGTATTAAAAGGTGACTGTTCTTTTCTTATCTACTATACTATGGTAGGTACCTACTTGAGTTTTTTAAATTTATCGTAGGTTTATAGAATCGTTTTGTTCTCGAACCCATAAATTGTATTTATTAATATAATAAAGTGTTTGTAAACATATTTTGGCTTTTATTTTTACAGATCTAGTGGGCTAATCGCGCTATTTGCAAAGGTTTTAACGTTCGAACGGAACGTTTTTGGTTTGGGTTTAGCTGATATATACCTAAATGGTATCGCGTTATTTTTTCTGAACGATTAAATCATTGACGTTAAGCAAAACGTACCACAAGTATTAAAAATTACTATGCTTATAATCGTTCAAATGATTAGGTTTGGTATTATTTTTCAAACTTAGCGCGATTGGTCTCTAGGTAGAAGCTTTAATAATCAATGCTAAGGAGATTAACCCTAGTACATTGCGTTGTGAGGTGAGCCGAGGCTCTAAAAGTGGATGTGAGAAAGATAAGAGTCATTGACCTCATAATATAAAAAACCGGTCAAGTACGAGTCGGGATCATTTCAGTTGTCTTACTGCAATTATAAAAATACCTAACCGTACTTTACAAACTTTAACAATTGCATTAAATCGTAACGGCATGTTACTAAATATGAAAAACTTGTAAAAGTAGGGCCAGTCGACCGCATATCAGACGTATCACTTCAATCCTTAGACCGTGCGCTCGTATGAGTGCGCTATCGTACGGGAGCTCAGCCTTTACTGGCAGTGTTACGCTTGACGTGCGGTTGTCTTTACGTAATCGTAAATACTTCTGCCTAATTATGACTTTAGTATTCGTGGCGTAGTCTCATTCGCCGATAATTCTCTTAAGAAAGATGCATCCATCAGAGGTTCCTTTACATAAATTCATCGTTATCGTCATCGGTTACGATCTGACATATGATTGGTTGGCTCATCGCTCGCGCGGCAATTTGACGGTTTCTCATTGGTCCACGTAATCGATGACGATACCGATGAAGTTACGTAATCTAAGGCAGAGGGCGGAGTGTGAGTTTTCTTTCGACTTAACTTTACTACCGCGTTCACGTTTATGTGACGATTTGTATGAAGAAATGTGCAGCGCCTCTACCGGATAGTTTGCAAAGCGATTTTTTTCATAGGGACTTTTTTCGTAAACGCGAACGCGATGGTAAAGTTAAAAACGAGACAAAACGATGTATCTAATGACACATTTTTTTCTAACTATAGATCCATTACGCGGAATAGGTATGGGTCTAAAGACATTATTTGGTCACTTGATACATCTTTCTATCCAGTTGCAAGAAATGGAACTACGGAGGATAGTTTTCTCAGTATAAACATGTTGTCACGAATATAATGAGAAGTAAAATTGGCGAAAAAACAAGTGAATGCCGAAAAAAACTCTTAGTTTTCGATTAGCGAAGAAGCAATGTCTCGCGCGGTCCGTCCTTGGATCATTGTTTTGATCATTGACGACCTGTTTGCTGTAGTGGTTAGAAACTCTGACCACTTTACCAAAAGGTCGCGGGTTCGAATCCCGCTAGGGGCATATGTTTGTATGATGATTATGGACATGTGTACCCGAGTTATGGATGTTTTCATTTATAATAAGTATTTATTTACAAAAAAAAATATATATTTATGTAGTATATCAACCATTTGGTATCCACAACACAAGCCTATAGTTGCTTAAAGTGGAACTAGATGGCATTGTGTGCATGTCCAAGGATATTTATTATTTATTTATTTTATTACGAGTCCGTGTTTCGTAGAGCACTATAATAGTCGGTCTCGGTTGCTTTTAAAAACAGTGGTTAAGCCAAGTCGGTGGCATACTGGGGCGGTATAAAAACGCTGACTGTTAGGTGGCCACGAATCTGACACAAATCCGCCAATCAACATGCGTGGTGGATTTTGGGTCATGGAGAGGGTCCTAGTGAGAGGAGGCTATGCCCCAACAATGGGGACGTGTAATGATGATGGTTTTAAGCAAAAGTACGGATCCTCAAAACAGAGCTTGTAAACAAAGCTCTTTCCTTAAGTTTGCCGTATGTCATTACTTCCCAGAATTGGTTCCTTATTAGCGACACTATCGAATGGTGTAAATATACAGTATGTGTTTTTGTTTTACCAAATGAACCGGTTCGATTCCTGGCTGGGAATATTGATATTTCAAAAATTCAATTATGCAGTAGTTTTCATCAAAATCAAAAAAAGTACTTTTCGCTATTCCTCATAGTTTTGGAGTTGGCCTTCCACGTCCACTTGAAAAATTCACTATGTATATAATATGCAAAGTATATTAAATATCTATAAGTAATATTCCCCATAAATAGGCGACACAAGTGGGAAAAGGCTATGCGGGGGGGGGGGCAGAGGACGCTTGGCGGCGGTTACTACGCGAGTGCCGCCAGAGCAGTCGGGGTTAGCACGTCATCCGACTCGCGCGCACAGAATATGATTACGCGCGCTACTTTGTACTGTTATTACTCATACTGAATCATAGTGAATCGTTGGATTGGCTATACTTATATTTGTTTTCTTAGCTTATTGGGATTCCGTGGGATAATATTAAAATATCGATAACCCCGGAGTCGAACGGATAAGTTTGAGAATCATGATCTTATTATTAAATTATAATCATTTATAATAAAAAATAGGTAGGTATTCATGTTAATACGTACTGACTTTTTAATTAAAAGTTATTAAAAAGTCACAAAAGTTTACGCATGTCTTATAGATTTGATGTAGGTATGCGAAGCTACGAACAAAAAGATATTCGTTCGAAGATGCGATGTCGACATCCCTACACCCGTCTCACGCTAAACCTTCCTGACTCGGCGCTGGTATGCAAGATAAATAAATATAAATAAATATCCTTAGACATACACACAGCGCCATCTAGTTCCACAGTAAGCAACTATAAGCTTGTGTTGTGGATACCAGATGGTTGATCCACTACATAAATACATTTTTTTTGTAAATAAATAGGTACTTATTATAAATGAAAACATCCATAACTCGGGTACACATGTCCGTATTCATCACACAAACATATGCCCCTAGCGGGATTCGAACCCGCAACCTTTTGGTATACTGGTCAGAGTTGCTAACCAATACACCAAAAAAGATGTTCTACTTACTCGGGGCCGCGCGCTCTAGGTGCTTTGTAATCTATCTTCTAAATATATAAAGGAAGAAACTGAATGACTGACTGACTGACTGACTGACATATCAACGCACAGGCCAAACCGCTGGGTCTAGAGTTTCCAAATTTGGCACGTAGGTTCCTTACGAAGTCTAGGGGAGCACTAAGAAAGGATTTTTCAAAATTCACCCTTTAAGGGGGTGAAACAGGGGTGGGAAGTTTGTATGAAGAAACAGTGTAACTTGGACATTTCGACTATTTTCGACTAAGAGTACTCCTAGGAACAAATAAGCTAATACGTGTTTTGAGATTTTCGAAAAACAACCCCCCGGGTTGTGAAATGGGGGTTAAAACCATAAAATCGATATCGATAAACTCTACATGGTAATTTTTCTGCTGAATGTATTCCCGTGGGAAAGTAATAAAGTGTTGATTCATGTAGTCTACGCGGACGAAGTCGCGGGCAGCTGCTAGTATGTAATAAACTATATCGCAAATTGTCATACTATATACTACAGGCGATGCATCCAATATATTTGGAGACTGACTAAGTTATCCCAAACTGCTGGACCATAACAATGCTGCTTGGCGGCAGACTTAGGCCCTTATTACAGCATGTTATACTCAAGCAGAGATCATCTCTTTCTAAGTATACTCAAGCGCTGATCTACGCTTGAGCTACATTCTGAAATAAGGGCGTTAGATAAAATGGTGATACTGGTCAGGTGGAGTCAAAAATGTCTTACCACCAACTAAACCGAGTACGAAGTACGCACATGCATGTACAGTCGACTCCATTATTGACTATTTTGTATACTGCGGCGCACACATAATGTTTATTGTTTCTGTACTTGTGTTCTATTGTTTTAGTCGTATTTTTCATATGTAAAATTTGTTATGTGTGTGTACATGGATGCTTATCTGTCTATCTATACAGGGAAATTTTACATGATCAGTGGTAAAATGTTGGCCATTTGTACCATCCGAAGTTCTCTAAAACTGTAGTCTGGACAAGAGAATCATTTTAGAAAACGATTAGTATAGCTTGAAGTCAAATGTCAAAGCACATTTATTGTGAATCACAGGTGGCATTTGGTCTTACAAAATCCTTAGAGCGCTATGTGCCGCCGTAAAGGTACCTATACAATATGACAACATTTTAGCAGTTACAATTTACAAAAATTAACTTAATTTACTAATACAGTTCTTTATGTCAAATAAAATATATTGCATATATGATTAATAGGTACGTTACAATTGGTTACAATACAATTATATGGACTTGTCATCTAACAATTCGTATAAGCTGTAATAACATTTTTGGACCAACAGATCATAAAGTTTTCAGGCGCCTCCCTAATCAATTTTGGAATCTTATTATATCTATATGTGGGGAATTCTGCAGTATACGCTTTTCGAGAATAGTTTTACAAGCGAGTAACATCATTTGATCACTAATTCTCTCACGGCTATGAAATTTGAGTTTATCCAAGTTTACTTTGGCAAAAGCAGCACATTCGTAAATATAGAAACAAGGAAGTGGCTGTATAGTTTCTTAAAATATGGTCTACAAGAATCAGTTTGCTTCAAATTACACATTGTTCTGATGCAACGTTTTTGTGCCTTAAATACAGAAGTCCAGTCGGTAGCATTACCCCAGAATATTAGGCCATACCTTAGGGTTGACTCCACATATCCGTGGTATGCAGTTAGAACTGCTGCTTTGCTTACGATTTTTATTTAGTCTGTATAATGCATATGATGACTGGTTTATCCATTTACAAACATTGTCTATGTGAACTTTGAATATATATTATTATTGAATCTTATAAAACAGTATATAACCCTGTATGAATAACTTTGAAGCCCACTTGTACGTTGAGCCACGGAGGCGGTAACTTATGTGAAACCATCACAACTTCTTTCATTATTAATACCAAACTTTCTCCTTCCCTTTCCAGTGGCCATCGATCTGATCGTCCAGCACATATCGGAGTACCTGAAGCGTAGCCCCACAGACAAGTCCGTCGCGCTTGAGTACGCGGCCATGTCGTCATCGGTGCCCGGGAGTCCACAGCGGACAGGAAAGGGGGGCCGGCCGCACTAAACATTGGAACCTGTGTCTAGAAACACGGATACAGACAGCGCAGAATGTCAATATCAGGCCAAGTGTTGAAAGGTAAAGATAAGATGTAGGAAGCATTCACGTAGGTAGGTAGGTACCTAAAGCACAGTCATCCATTACACTAGTCTTATATTATGGTGACGTAATATATTGTAAACCAAAGACCTTTCCAATGACTAAAGAGCCTGCCCGTAGGTATTATTTATTTTATTTACTCCTACTTTGAAGTTCAAAACAGTCGAAATTATTAATAAATATTCGGACAGTTTTACACCAATTATATATATAGACTCAAAGTAGCCTGTACTATGGATACTAGGTAACTTTATGTAACCATTAAATATTTATGTAACCATTCTTGCCTCTGGAGTCTGGGATAAATGTTCGTATGTATAACAAAAACATTTACTCCTAGCAGGATTCGAGCCCGTAATCGTTGGTTTCGTTAAAATCGGTCTAATTTAGTTGCAATGCTGTATTTTTTATAAGATTTTCGAACCTAAACATTGAATGAATGCAGCTGAATTTACTTTGTAAGGAAAATCGATCTACCTACTCGGATCTATGGTCATTAGAATCGGTTTATTTATTCGAATATTTTGAACTTGAAAATTTGTAAGGCATGCCGCATGAGGCTCGCTCTGCTCTGTCCTTCCTAAAAGGTGGCATACAAAAAGGGCTTACCTACAGGCTACAGTACGTGATGGCCCCCGGGCGTGAATGTCATTTATGTGACATAAATGTCTTGTTCGATCATGAGTTCGTACGATCAAAGTGCGCTTGAATTGGCGATGATCGGGTCATCTTGTAACATAAAGCTACAACAAACATATTTTTGAGGCTTAGAATAGCAGCTGAATAAATGGGTACCGATAAGGAAAACACATTGCGGTATATCCTTTACTTAGTCTTTGACTATGGCTTTTTCCTTTGTCTCCACATTATGAAAAGTATTTTGAGGTTGTATGAATGACAGAGATATTGCACGATGAAAAAGAAATGTAATTTGATTAGGTATTTTAAAGTCAAGGAACGGGAGCAAATATTAAAATAATTTGTGATAGGAGCTCAAATATGAATTATAGATTTATAATTGTTACGGGGTGTCCGACGGCTTTAATTTATTTTAGGGTTGCGTGTATTTATCTCAGTCATTCTCTTGATATTTATATCTCGCTGTCTCACTCATTAGATGCGTGCCAGACTGTCAGTTGACAGGTAATAGTTTATTGAAGATGGCAACTGTCTTTTGTTGATAATTGTGATTAATTATATTTTTTTTATTTAGGAAGCATGTACGGAAAGATTCTAAGGCCCGTATTGATAAATCAATCTGACTAGAAGTCTTGAGGCTGTATCAACCGAGATGCGTCTTAAGCAGTTGACGCTATCTCAAGCTCCGTGCTAATTTATAAATCAATCTTGAGGTCTACTCTGCTGAGATCACTTCTCAAGTATTCGCCTCAGCGGCGAATGAATGATAGTCTTGAGTTTCGTTTATTAATACGCGCACCTCTCAAGTGAGTACCGCTTGAGTATGCAAGTGCTTTTCAGGTGTCAAGTTAGGTTTATTAATCAACACGTTTACTTGAGACCGGTCACAAGACTGTTCTCAATCTTGAGAATGGTTTATTAATACGGGCCTAAGATACTAAGTTAAGTATGTACACAAAAAGCAAACTTCTTAGCTCAAAATTATGCCAGTCTATAATCCCTAATTCTATCGTACATTCGAATGATACTCGTACTCGATTTGTTGATGGTAAATGATTTTAAACACTACTCTAGTGAACTTAAGATAATAATATATTAACACATTGTCAACAAAAGGAAATTGCTGTGATGTATTGTGTAAATTTTAAATATACAATTCAAAAGCTCTAGGGAGCGGAACATCGATATTTTGCAGTAGAGTTGCTTGTAGTTTCGATACGTAATTTGTAGTGAAATAAAAAAAAAATAGGTAAAAATAATCTCACTATAACACATATCTGAAGTACCTACTGGACACCTCCATAGTAAAAATAACTAACTAGTCAATCGGAATTTAAAGCTTATATGTATATGGAAAATCGAAAGGCTATGCTCATTGGCATGCGTACTTATTATGATAAGATTACCTACGTAATTGTATATGTACGTATACAGGTTGGAAAGAATACGCTGGAAATGAGGACTGAGAAAGGTTGAAGATTTAAAATATTACAAATTTCGTTCTACATTACATTTTTTTTAAAACAAGCGAGTAATGATCCATCGTGAGACCTTGGTCACCACATATTATTCTAGTAGATACGAGTACATGAGCCCAAACTCGAAAGTTTTACTATATGCCGTTGCTTACTGCCCACCTTCCTACTCCATCATCAGCCACTAGATACCATCTACAAGCTGGCTATTTGTCAAAACAAATCAAGCAAACCCAAACTCGATGGGGTTGCATTGTTTTATTATAAAATTCCTATAGCCGCCTTCCGGTTCCATCATCATCCGGCTTCGAATCCCGCGAGGGGTAAATGTTTGTGTGATGAAGAAGAACATTTATTCCCAAGTCATGGATATTTATATAAATATTTATATATGTTTATCCGTTATCTAGTATCCATAACACAAGCTTTGCTTAGTTTGGGACTAGATGATTGGTGTAAGTGTCCGAAATATTTATTATTATTATCATCACACCAGCTAAATAAATCATATCAAAAAAGTTTTATTTCGTCAGCTACAAAAATAACAATTGGACATGCATACATAATTACCGTTCATTGACAAGGCCAACTCCCCATGGAGAGCGAGAAAATCAGGGGTTGCTCTTTTTAAATAAGTATTTATTACAATTAGGATTGTGTTATCATTCGTCTTACAAACATGTATGTGTGAATTAGTGTGGACCAAAGTAACACTAAGACAGCTACTTTTTAAGATTTTATATGTAAAGCAGTTATTTTTATTAAAAGTACTTTGCTTCCGCTTGCTCTTTCCATCCTGTATAATGTAGCTTACCGAGACACCAGGGAATTTATGTACACACAGGTATTGTTTAGACACAAACGTGCATGGACACAATGCTGGAATAGTTTTAGCCTAATTAAAAACAATGTTAGCCAACTATTTATTATTTATAAGTCTATGCTTTAGGAATCAAATATCACAGAAACTCGAATGCATTGGCCGTTACTTGGTGGCATAATTGGTGAGCTACACTTACCTTTTAATGATTTTGTACCTAACTAAATCGTTCACCTGTTTTATTGCATAAGTACAATTGGCTTCAGAAATGCGTATCCAGGTCAAATATAACGGAAACTAATAGTAACTTATTATACGATACTTGTCTTAAATAAAAGACGTTCGAAGAAATCTTAAAGTTTGAGCCAACTGGATATACACTTTCGAAATCTACTGTACATTTAAGTTATTATATACATGCCTATTCGTAATATTGATTAAACTTAATATTTTATTTCATATCTAATCATGAAATGAATTAGGTAAATCCAAATATATTTTTGGTAATTTATAGAGTGAAGGAAGATTCGAAGCCTGTGTTCGATGCTCGGGCATGGCATGGGCAAGTCAGAAAGTATGTAAGGGAAAAAAATTAAAGACTAATTTGAAGGTTGAAGTCTGTGGTTTAGAAATTAGATTGTTTGACATTTTGTTGTGAATTAACTTTTAAGGTTTGTTGTAAACGTTATTTATAAATATTTATTATTTATTAGTGTGTTAAATATCCATTATGAATTTAATTGACGTTTAGCCATCGTTTAGGTTTAAGAGTTTTTTGTTATCGCTATAATAATGACAAATCGCAACGATCACACTTTTAGTATGTAGCATGTGGCATTACTAACATGTGCGAGTGGAAGGATGAATCGAGCTTACAGCATCAGTACCACGTACAAAATTTTTGCTTTCGTAGAAATAAATTATGGTAACGCGATAGCGCGCGCGTCTCGCCATTAGACGTTTATCTCCTTATCCTTACTTCTAGAGCGCTTACGTGGTACCAAATTTAGCGATCGAAAGTGAGCTCAACGGCAAATTATTAGTGATCGAACGCAAAATTTTTTACGTGATACGGCGATAGGCATTAACTGGCATCTGCATAGACATAAGCAGTAAAAAATCACTTTCTACAATGGTTTATATTTGTTAGATTTTATTGTAATTGACTTAGTAATTATGAACGCCGAAGTTAATCCGCGAACGTTCCTTTGCCACAGAAACTTTTCGAACGCGTCCAGTTTTTTTTTTAATATGCAATCATAACAACCACAGCTATAGTAAAGTTAACTTTTGAACTATTTAGTGTGTATAAGTTATTTTTATTGCAACTTTAACAATGGCGACCGTCAAAAACTCGCGTAACTTGTCTTTCACGGTACCACGCTGTGATGTCCTATTCTTACAGCACGAGTTTGTAATCGGCCATCTTGCCTGGAGCGAAAAAAAAATTAATATTTTTCATTGCAGCAATTGTTTTCGTGCAATTTTTCATATTGAAGTAAATCAATCAAAATCAAAGGATAAATTTATTATATTTAGACGTATGTTCTATTTTTTTTTTGATTCGCGAAAGTGAAAAGAGTCGTATAACGAAATTCCCAACATACTTAGATGAAAGACTGTAAAATTGCATATATTTTTTTAGAGTTTAATTCACTATTAATTAGCGAATAAAATGCTCTATATTGGGGAACATTTCCCTAAGTGATTTCATTGTTTTACTTTCAAGTATAGATTTGACATTGTTTTATTAAGGTTATATTATTTATATGTATGTTATTTATTTATAAATCACTGCACCAAAGATTGAGTTATTAACCCAGCTATGTTACCTATGTATGGTGTATTTGTTTTTTCTTGGTTATATTTATTGTTAGCAGTGGAGGCAGACGTGGTGACTTTAGGCATGTGTTAGTTTGACACTTATTGGAAAATGTAAAAAGTTTTGTTTTGTATAAAAAATCACAAGTTACTTACATGCCAAAGGTTTTAACCAACCCTTTTGGTTACGTATCCAGGATTGACAATTTTTTTTATACTCGCGTTGTGATTATCATGAATAACCTTATAGGTACAGTCAGCGTCGGATAGAAAGTAACAATTAAATAAACAAAAATCCATAATATTTTTTTTATAATAATTAATAAAATTTGAATTGTTGTAATAAGTAAATCAAAACCGGTAAATCGTTATTAACTGGCTAGCGAAAGTATTCAAAAATATGCAACACACTAGGAAAATAAACTTATGTAAATAAATAAATAAACTTATAAAATCTTAATATAATACGATTCAATTAAGAATAATTATTTACAAAATCTATCAAACAGTATTCAATTGTTGTAAATTATTTTGTGCAATAAATAGTATTTGCATTGTATTGTCTTAGTGTATGATATATGAATGAATTCTAACATATTATGCTATTAGGGACTTGAATATACAATTATAACTGACGATGTGTATGTTCCAACATATTTAATGGCAAAGATTTCATCACACCAATTTGGCCGTGTCGATAGTTAGCCCAATCAACAAGGATTTTCTTCGCATTGTGAGCCTCACAATAATTCCTCCGTCTGTAAAACAACAGTTTGAGTGATGGATACGATATACAGGGTGTAATCGTTATGTGTGCACAGGCGATTATTCCGTAACTATTATAGATATCAAAAAACTTTAAACTGATATCGAAAGTACTTTAGGTACCTACCTAATGAGTAAAATTACATTAATAACTTTTTAAAAATAAAACGACAAATATGCAAAAAAAATATATTAAACACTCCCATACATTTTATTTCTTAGTAATCACAAAATTTTGTACCTATTCAAAGCAGATGTTCGAAGTGACGTCCTCGTTGTGCAATACAATGACGCAAATAGAAAAAACGCAATAAATTGGCGGGAACGAGAATCCGCGATAAATAATTTGAATTTAGAACGAACACCAAATAGTATCTTTTTTTTGTTTTTATTTAGTATGTTGCTTTTCAGCCAGTTTAAATCAATGCGATATTGAAACAAGGTTTATTATTAATTTGAAGTGGTAAGATAATTAACCTACACGTGTATCTACTTGAAATTCATCACTATCATAATACGTAATTATAAAATGATAAGGGTAAAATGAGTTGATACTATTCCACTTAAAATAAGGAAACTAAAATCTCTACTATCTCATGCTAAATGTATGGGAGTGTTTAATGTAATTTTTTTGGATATTTCTCGTTTTATTTTTAAAAAGTTATTAATGTCACTTTACTCATTAGGTAAAGTATTTTCGATTTCAGTTTAAAGTCTTTTGATATCTATAATAGTTACGGAATAATCGCCTGTGCACACTTAACGATTACACCCTGTATAGGTTACGATGAAGAAATAATCTAATGTTCGATTTTAGTTTTGAATTATTTGTCAATCGTAATGTATAAACTCTATCGTACTACAAAATTACACTGACGGAGGAATTAATGTACAGGTACCTTATCTTCTCGTCGATTTTACTAATTAGTGATAGCTTTTGTGTGAGCCTTCATTATTTGAATATCTTGACCGGTTCTATCTGATGGTGAAGTGTACTATACATTTATCGTGCGGCAACCGCTTTTGCCAGTGCCACCGCATCTGCCGCATAAGTCCATATACGTGTGTAAAACGGAATACGACGTGTACTCCTTGTAATCGTTAAATTCGATTTTTGTGAGCGACTGTATTTTTTGTATGTGTTTATAATGATTATCGCCTGCAACAATTGTTATATCCCGCCATTTTGGATTTTTATGGTTGTTTTTGGGACCCAATGCTACTAATAAGTTACTAAATGATTACTAATAAGTTACTAAAGTAACCCAATGTTTGTCTTTGCATGAGCCAATGCTTGACGCTTAATTGGCCGTATTTATCTGATTTATTGTTAATGAGGCTCGTTAGGGCGACGTAGTTGGTAAGTAATTTATAAAGTTCGACAAGAAATATGAATAATGTTACAATTGTAATTTTGTACCAATCAATAAGTTATTCTATCGATAGTTCTGGAATCGTAAGATATGGCTACAGTTATGAAGTCGATGGCTAGTTCCTACATTATATTCGCCCGAAGTATGGAACTTTGCCTTCTCTTCAACGTTGCAAAATAAAGATGTTTTATTTGTAAGAACATGAGTAATGTATACATGCAGATGTTATGGTTAGGTTCTACATGTCTACATGACTTCAAAGTCCATTATTGTGATAAAACACAAAATATCAGTCTCTAAAGATATTGATTGATTTCGGACAACGTTACGAATAATGGTTTAATGGCGATTAACTGACTCAGCTACAAATAAAAAAAAAATAGGTTGACTTCTCAGCCACATTATGTAAACCGTACAAACAAGCTTCAAATGTATATTATCTTAAATGGCCTCCAAAATGAGCTCCTGGAGCCGTGCGCAGTGAATAGGATAGACAACTGATAAAGGTAATTTTGCATTACCTACCAGGTAATAGCATCATCTTAATATATTTACATTTCTTGTTGGACTCTTAGGTTAAGCTTTTAAAATTACCAAAGAATGGACTACCTATATTTTTCTTAAATTTTTTTAACAAAAATGGACATTAGCCTATTGTAAAAGAATAAAAATTATTCCACAATTGCCACGCCAGCCGTAAAGTTGGAACATACCGCTGTATCCACTACATACCTAATTATATTTAGTACCAGTCTAAAATCTACACCATTGAAGACCCATTAGTGCTATTTTGCGATTGTACAGACAGTAGGACTAGTGAGAAAAAAAATATTCTCATTTATTCTACGGTAGAACTGGACACTCGATGCGATGTAAACCAACCAGTAGGTGCCACATTACGTCGTGTCAAATTTTCAAAAGTCGAATGCAAGTTTCAAAATTACGGATTCGTATTTGAGAAAATATAGCGTTTATAATTTTTGCCTCTATATTTTTTCAAGTAGTAATTTCAAACAGGAAGTAGATTATGATAGGACTCCTGAGTGGCTGTTGCAGGTCACAACAGCCCTTGCCGATCTGTGATCGCCATTTACAAAAGTAATAAATCATCTCATCACTTTTTTATTCAGCGTCTAGTATCCTTGCCGTGACCGACTAAAACGGCATGTTTATTAAATTGCTAAGTATATTACCTATACGACAGATTGTTTCTTCACTTCGACTTCATGTTATGGATAGTTGGTTGTTTAGCGACACAAATATTGTACAAAGTATGTTATTTTTAAACAATAAAGCTATTTTATTTTACACACTCTTTTCATGTAAACCCCTGACTACAAAATAACTTATTTACTAAGGTCAACGCGAGAGCAGAGTGTATCTCGATCACTCACGCCATAGTGCATTCAGCATATTTCTTAATAAATGTATAGCAACTTTCGAAGTTTTAAATCAGCTATAATCCTAATCACAACAATTTTGTCACTAGCGACAGCTCTTAATATTTTTGAGAATTCTTAAAGCTTCAGCGATTGTCTGTTAGCGTTAGGATGACAAGGATTTTTTGTATGATAACCTTGAAGATGTACAAATAGGCCAAACCATAATTAATAAAAATCCACAAATGTAATTTTGAATTGTCTATCTCTATCATACTAGTTTCACTGACGGAAAAGTTATTATATTATTATTGTATTGTATGTGTATGTGGCTGTTGCAGGTCAACGGAGACCTGTATCACTGCGACCGTTGCCGATCTATTGTGGTCGTCACTAACCTACAGTTCGTTGCTCAGGTTTGCCTCTTTGAGGAATTGGATAATTTTCCTGGCA
Source organism: Oegoconia quadripuncta (assembly GCA_949316235.1). Taxonomy (NCBI): domain Eukaryota; kingdom Metazoa; phylum Arthropoda; class Insecta; order Lepidoptera; family Autostichidae; genus Oegoconia; species Oegoconia quadripuncta. Next base: position 3,411,635 of record OX438747.1, on the reverse strand, counting down.
CCGATGGTTTTTATCTCATCCGGGTGTAATAAATGGCTGCCCAGGTGGATATTGCGTTTACGCATTAGCGGGCCACATTCACACAGCAGATGTGCAGGTGTTTCCTCTGCGAGGAGGCAAAATCTGCACATTCCTGTTTCTCGGAGCCCTATGTTGAGCATGTGTTTGCTCAGACAGCAGTGGCCCGTTAGTGCCCTTGTGAGAATGCGTAAATTGTTCCTACTGAGTGCCAGCGCTTCGCCGGCCGCCTTCTTTTATTCTATTATATTATTATAGTATACCTCCACCTCATCGCTGATTGTCTATACATCTTGGCCAAAACTAGTAGAAAACTGAAAAGATGGGGAATTCTGATTAATGGTGCCGATTCGGTACACCAATTAAATTAAAACCAGTTTTGGAGTGGTGTCGTCGCATCGTACTGTTCCAGGGAGAAAGAGACAGTACTACTTAAAAAGGTTTTAGTTTAGAGTTGGTGTACATCCGAATGGACACCATTAACTGTGAAGCTCATGTGTTGCCAGTTAAGATACACATCACGCTTATAGTAATCTACTCTTTTTGGCATGTTACATTTCTTTATGATTAACTGGATACATCTTTAACTGAATCTCACCTGATGGAACGTGACGATGTGCTCGAATATGAAGCAAGCGATCCAAGTAAATACATATTCTCCTTGCTCTTGAAGATTCCAAGGTTGTAGGATTCAGGAAACACTGATGACGGAAGAGTTCCGTGCCTTGGCGGTTCGCATTATGAATGAAGAGTCGAACTTCTTAGTGCGAATGTTCGGTATATATACTATATACCGAATACTATATAACTATACTATACTATATAACTATATACGGGTGGAATCTCTCCCCACGCCTAATAGTCCAAAGATGGAAAGGCGACGGTGGAATAAGATTATGTAATCTATATGCTGCAGTGAAAGTCCTGTGGCTGATAGGTATGGATGAAATAAAAAATAATACATTTAATCAAATTTGATCCGATTTTATTACAATACACAGTAAAATAATAATTATTGCGACAATAAAAACAAGTTAATCGTTGTTTATTAAATAGATTTGTTTAGATATAGTCTCGTCTTACACTAAGGCGTTTGCACGTGACAGCGTGCAGACTAGACGGCGCCCGCACGGAGATCGACTGTATTCACCACTTTATCCTGTATAAATGTAATACTTCCCCGACTACTGATATAGACTAGTAATGCATAGGATTTTTGATGATTAAAAACAAAAGGAAATATCAATTGACTATTAACTGTTGCAAGACATTTTAGCGCTCCGAATAAATGAAGCGAAGTTCGCTCATCATTCAGGCATGATATAAAGTAAAACACGCGATTATAGTATTACAATGTAACCTAACATTTAGGGCACCTCCCCGCGTCAATAAACTTGTGCACGGCAGAAATTAGCCCCGTAAGGGATGTATTGTTTATTAAATAAAATGATTTTTCCAAAAAAAAAAATACTTTTTTCATATTTAAAAAAAATTGGCAGTAATATTATTATGGTTGCAACTGCAAACACGGGTAATTTCTGATTTAATTTTTTCTTCACCATGAACCATCATCATCATCTACCAATCATTAATTGAACAGCTGTTTAACCATTGAGCTGCGACATGTAACGCAGTAGTGTATATAGTTGACCCCAAGCGCCCAGCGTGCCACGCAGTGCAATAAATCACAAATCACACTTCGCGATGGATAGCTTTCGGATTTCTAAATTGGAATCTACCTCTTGGTCTGACTTGTTTACACCTTTAACTCTTCTTTGATTAGTCTGGGGGCCAAGGTAGCATTAGCACGTAGGGCACCGTCTATTTCAGTAGGCGTCCGTGCAGACCACTGTTGATCCTGGCTTACAGGAGTAGCAGTGGGAGGAGTGTGGAGGCGGGTATTCGCCTTTTGGTGAATGTTACATTACCCGGGTGATTTGGAAGTGTTAATGGAAGGGTATATCCAATTCAGTGACGCCCTCATTAGATAAAGGTTTTGTTTTAAAATATAGAACAAATAAGAAAATTGCTCTGATAATACCTAAACAGTTTTCATAACGGTTACTTTCCAAATTTCACGAATATAAAATAAACTGATCGCTTTTATTGATAGTTTGAAATTCTCGAAAATAACCGTAATTCAGGTATTATTTAAAATTAGCTTTTAGAGTTATCGAGTGCGGATCAGAGCAATATTTTTGTATATATGCTGTATTTAAAGAGAAATCTTTGTCCAATGATGACGCCCCTGGACAGAATATACCAATTCTCAGAATTCCCAACACAAATTTTGTTGCCAAAATCATTTATTACGTTCAAATCTGTTTTGTATTTAATTTTTAGAAAGAACGGACCGTTTGGGAAATTTTTGGGAATTAAGGCGAATTTTGAAAACAAAAATTAACATCTCTTGTAATGTTATAAAGACAGACACGCGACTGCCTTCAATTGTACAATTTTTATCGAAAACTATCCAAAACGAAGTACACGAATTATCTTTAGTGATTGCACTCTCAAAGCAAAGTCAAAATATAAAAACAATGTCCTTTGTCTATACATTTGGTCGAACGAATTCAAATCAATTTACAAATTATATATCTACACTAAAATGTCATCGGTTAAAATTTTTATCGATAAGCAAACTGTGACTGGGAGCTATTTGGGGAATATTCCAATACAACTTTCGGATAATTATACTATAGGCCGCTTATAAAATACCTTCATCGCTGATTTTCAATATAGCTTTAAAAAATTAATTGTTCAAAAAAAATCGATAAATGGCACTGACAACCCATAGTTGTCAAAATACAGCACGGCCATTACAATTAAAAAAGAAATATTGTCTGTAGGTACAGTTTAGAAATTACTGCTTAGTTGAACAAGAGTGAAAAAAAGATCGCTTCGTTGATTCGTGGATTAAAAAAAATACATTCTGTGCAATAGTTCTATTGCAGGTGCCTCACAATAACCAATGTTGTTTGTTACTGTTCTTTTTTTTTGGCTTACCACTGCACTTTATAAATTGTAATATTTAAATCTCTTAAATTATAAGTTTATAAAAATTGTGGAAACTATAGGTCTAGATTTAGTTCTTTTTAAGTTTTGAATATGTTTATAAACGACTGTTTGTTTCATAATAAACAAAATAAAAAAATAAACAAAGCAGGTTGTTGAAAAAAGCATTTACATATAAGGAATTTTCTTTGACAATGATTGAAACGTGCTATGAGCGCCATCTATTGCCAATTTTAAGAACACTCCCTGGAAACTCACTCATTACACTGTCTATTCGAACCCCACAGATATCGTTCCAGACATTGGCCGTTAATGCTGTCTCCATATCGATTAAAAATTTTAGCCGTTACAAGCAATCTCTCATATAATATAACGCTCTATTTATTACAAAGTATTAAAAAATTAAACTCTAATTTCGCCTATTAAAAGATTTATGTATTGCATTACATAACGTAACCTATATATTATTATAACTATATGTACATTAAAACGATTTGCACTATAAGATTATTGAATAGGCCGGGGCTCGGACTACGTTCGTCACTTTTTGTGACGAGGCTTATATTGACAAAAAAAAAAAAAAATTAAGACTCCAGTGAACACTGACACATGGCTTTTTGGCGGGAACTCGGCGAGTGAAGTAGCATTTTTCTTTATAAGTCTTAAAATTTGTGCATTCTAACTTTTGAAGCTTAATAATGGCAGAATATTGTGCAGCAAACGTTAGTGTTGGTGTACAGGTGAAGGGAAGTGTAAATTAAAGTGCGTAACGGAGCTTTCGGGTTCCCACAAGAAGCCGCCAAAATCTTTTGTAAAGCATTCTGCCACTTTACTGAAGAATGACTTGACCGTGACTAGACTCTGTATACGACGAATTACTTGTTTTGATTGAGACTGACCTATAAACTGAAGAAATAAGATAAATAAAAATTTTCACTCGAAACTGGCAGTAATGTCCCTCGACAATGAGGTTGACTGGTTGCCATCCTCAAAAATAAGAAGAAGAACAACACTGACACATACATGTAATTGTAATATATTCCATTTCATTAAACCGGTCATTCTTTCCCGTGACTTTTCCTCTACGTTGTTACTGGCAGAATTTATTGTGTCAATATGACACGATAACAAAGGCCAAAAAAAAAAAAAAACAAAATATATATTCCATTCAATTAAGATTTATAAAAGTTTTTGCAAAACTTACTTACACTTTAAATTAAATTAAAAATTAGAGCGACTGTAATGATTCCATAAAAATAAGAAGACATTATTTTTGTGTTTCTCTATTCTTATCTACATCTCTTCGCCATTGTTAGCGATAAAACCGCCTAGTAATTCTTTGCAAAATTAGTTTATATGTAATCCTTGTTTGTGCAATAAAGTTTAACTGATTGATAGAATTTAGCAAAAATAAAACTTTAATCTCTTTATTTTCGCGAAAAACATACGATAATAGAAAATATATTACAATTACAACAGTTTTTGGTGTGTTACGTTTGTTGGTATGACCGACCCAGAATTCGACAGAATCTAAAACGGCATTACTCGTACGGACTGGCAACTGCATTCTGTTCTTGTTACTCATTATAAAATAAAAACTAAAAATGATAAACAATCTTTAAACAAAATAAAATTGAAAACTTTGTGATTTAGATAATAGGCTTTCTTGGCATCTTTGTTTTAAGTTTACATTGGGAGAAGCCACTGACTCCTGAGATACAGGTTTATTTAACCTAGTTCAGGTGTCAGAGTCTTCATAGGAGCTTGTAACATTTAATATGTCAATAAAGAGATTATTATTATTATTATTATTATTATTATTATCTAAAACCCTCTTATTCATAAAAATTTACAAACGCTTTATAAGCCTGTTTTAGTTAAAGTATGTTTTGTCGCCTTAAGTCATACACATACGACCACCACAAGGAACGATGTTGCGGTAATAAATCGCATCGCTTGCCATGTGATGTATCAATGTGAGGGACGTATGAAATATCAATAAGCGTCTGTTGGACTATCTGGCACGAATCTGAGGCCCGTATTAATAAACCGTTCTCAAAGTTGAGATGATCTTATATTGACGCTTGAGAATATGTTGCATGTTAAAATAGTATCAAAAAAATTGTATTGAGACTGAAACACGATATCAATCTCAAGATCGATTTCTTAATACCCTAAGTGTATGGTAAACTATCGTTACCAACAAATTTCCATTCGCATTCTTATTCAAATTACCCAACTTGCCTGTTCAGATGTCTTGTCATAAACCCATAGGGTGCATGGAAGACATCGCAATTTGTAATAAGGCCGCCAAATTGTACTTTCTTTCTACATAAATGTATATTTTCTAATTATTATCCACATTATTACATATGTTTGAGCGCCTGAGCCCCTCACCTAATTTAATTGCTGGTTCCATAATTACAGACAGGTTCTACCAACGAGTTAACATGCCCAATAACTTTCTCTCGACAGTGAACTACGTATAGTTATATACTATATTTCACTAGAACATTTGTTTGTGTAATAATTCTCCACTGAATCTATTTTAATACATACTTATTAATTTTTGCATATTTATTAATCTTCCAGCGTAGCTACACCATAGTTTCCTTATTGCTTTCGATCAGCCAAAGGAATAGATTCAGGCACTTTAAAATAACTAATATAAAATACCATAACATGACGTTTTAATATTCCACAGTTTATTTCTATTAGTTTATGATTAATATGTCATATTGTAATATGTTTTATCACATTAAATTCATTGCATTTACTTGACATTTTGTCGACTTTGGTTATTATTTTTAAATAATGTCAATGACAGTGCTGTTAGAGTGGCTAAGTTTTGGTCCAATAAAATTTGCAATATGCCTCGACACGAAAAGAAGAATAATGTCAATGCGTGTATAACAGTGTTCCTACAAAATGGAGCTCCTACTCTAATTATGTAACTTACTGTATTATTTATTCCATAAATACAATTTATATTCCGGTAATCCCTAACTTCAATAGATTTCTGTGACAATACCCTTTGAGTATCATTCCAGTTAGTCCAACATTGCAACTCTTCCGATATCTCAATAAACACTCCCCTAATGACACCGCCAAAAAAGCAGCACAGCACTATTCTCCAAAAATATTCGCAAACATTTAGGTTCAATATTACCTATAACAAAACACTTTTGACGTCACCTAATTATTTGCAATCTGACTTTCATGAAATGATCAGAGTAAATTGTAGTTTATACTATTATTGCATTGAATGATCATCGACTAAAGAATTTGGCGTGATACACATTTAAAATCTTCACCGCAATGTAGAACGAGTTTAGCTTCGATTTCACTGACACGCTCAAATTCACGTAAAAAACGAACGAATGACGAAGATAACACTTTTTGATTTCAATATGCAGAACTTTCAGATGTACTTAACAATTAAGAAATTATTTGTGCTAACCCACTTAAATACTCGTATTGAATTCCGTGATGATAGGTTTGCCTGGAAGAGATTGCTGTTAGCGATAAGGCCGCCTAATTTTTAGTTTTTATAAGATATTTAAATGTACCTTCCTTATTTAAACAATAAAGCGTATTTGATTGATTGATTGATTGAAAATGTTAGCTAGCTAGCACAAGCTGGAGGCGTTACCGTTCATGTCTTCGTACAATTTTCACACGTGAACGCGGTAGTGAAGTTGAATCCAAAAATAATTCTCACTTTACTTTAAACAACTAAGGCATGCAAGCACAGGTGACTTTTGCTACGGTGACATATGACGATTACTTGTTCATTAACCGTTGATCTATGCATCGATTGCTTTTTGGTAAAGAAGCAATGAATTTAAAATTACCAAATATCGCGATGGCAAAAATCACCTGTCTACGTTATGCCTAACAATTCGAAGTTTCGTTTTACATTTGCATTATTGGAAATGTACCAGGTGAGAAAGAAATGGCAATATATGATTATATCTCCGTTTTATTCTCAACCAATGATTAATAGTGATCAAAAATCAGGCACTGTTGTACGTTAACTTACCATGCATAATAAATACGTTTTATGATATCGACCGGTGTCACTTTACCCTTTAGCGGCTAAAGCTGTTTTACCCTTTAGTGTGGTTCAGCCTATGACATGGACCAAACTTCTTTCAAGGTTGTCACACGATGAAAATAAGTATACAATATTTTTAACTATCTTTTTAGAGAAAGGCAAGCAAGTAGGTACATTTGTGCGTCAAATTCGCGACGACAAGGAGTGATGATGAGATAATTGAAGAAACGTAACAAATGCTACAATTTGAAAAGAAGTGGATACTTTAGGCGACCGGAGCTGCAGGAGCAAGCTAACATTATAATGATTTGTTTAAGCTATACATCCAATCACAGAATTAATAAAAGACTGGATTCATTTATGCAAAAATAAAATTTGGTTGTATTTTGCATATCTTTTAAATTACTTTAATTTTAATACATTCCCAAAGTGTGACATCCTTAAAAGAACGCTTAAAGTGACTTGTCATTCAATTCAGATTCTAGTAACTACATGCATAGGTTTCTAAATTCAGACTTGCACTTAAACGTGCACCAAATTATCGCATCTAATACTGCATGGTGCGTCAAATCCTATTTACATTAAAGCTGGTCATAAGTAAATGGTTTACTATAAACTCCTGTCGTTCCTTGTTAATACATAATTTGAGAAAAGATCTAATTTACAATGCATCTGTGTGCGTCGCTCTGACCATGTATTACAGTCTATACTAGCTTCTTTTTTATACGAACCGACACAAATAAGACGTTTTCATTAGTTATTACTTAAATACAATTCTTAAGGCGAAGGTTTTATTAAAGCGGCCTACTCAAAGCACAGCCTGGAGAACCTACTTGCCGTAGTGTTTCGGCCTGCAAATCATTTCAGTGATCTCCGTCGATGAGTCAATACATGTTTCCAGAGACAGGTTGTTGTTTTGATAATGGTCTTGTAGCATGTAGGTGAAAAGTTACAAGTGACGCGAGTTAAAAACAAAATGGCGGTACAAGTCGGGCCAACCGAACTTGAATGAGGGTTGTTAAAATAGCGACTCTGCAGAGACATAGACAACACGCAGTACTTTAAGTAAGTCGCCATAACGTAAGAACAATAACCTAAGGAGCAGGTCGTTTAAATAGAGCCTAGTGTGCACACCGTTCCACTCTTTTGGTCTAGGAGTTCCACTCAATTATGTAGAAAAGAGAACTACGTACTCAAAAATTGTAAGAGTAAAAATGAAACCTGACAGATAGATCTTTTGTAAACAACCTGGCCACTGCATAGGGTAGTGAATAATTGGCACTCTCGATCCTTCGGGGGGCGAGATCTCGATCAACGTAGCCGACTTGAGTCCAATTTAGAATCATGTCAACTGATAAAGAACTCATGCTTTAACGTTCTGAAAAAGTACAATCTTCCCATTTTTGTGGTCAAAGTTGTAGTATTTTTTTTTAAGATTAACTGGATTCGCGCTTTACCACAATCTCACCTAATGGGAGGTGACGGTGTGACCGAAGATGAAGCACGCGACCTCAGTAGATGCCTATTATAGTACAAAAGAAGAATGCACAGGTATATCATTTCTGCTCTTATTCTTTATTACTTTAGGTTATTGTTTTGCGACTCCATCAGAAGGAAAACATAAATGTCATGTCAAAATAAAAATACCTTTTATTTCGTAGGATAAAGAAAAATATGAACACCAGATAGATAACAGTTCAAAAGATTTAGTTCGCCGTTATAAAAAACTGACTACAGCTATGCGCAGCGCGACAAACGAGATTATCCGCAAATCTGCGCGTTCTCAACTATTTCATTTGCTTAGATATTGCCCAATAATTTATATGATACATACAATACTTTACGCAGAACCTTGATTGGATATCACATATTTTAAACCAATGTAACAAATTAATTACTGAGCAGGCGGTTTCTATCCATCCGTTTACATACGCCTTTATGCACCGAACGATTCGAAACGACATTCTCTGGTCTTCGTCGCGTCCCGACATGGCGAATTATGTCCGTCTGGGTACACTGAGTACATGGAACAAGAGTGTGCATGCGTACCGAAGCCGGCATATTTCCCAATTCGTACTGTATATAATATAATTTGTATGGCTTAGGCTGTACACCAACATACACCGAGGAAACGATGGGCGATGTACTATTTTCTGGCTAGAGGAAACGTCAAATGTCGTACAATGTAATTCCAAGGGAAGCATTTAGAAATAGTTGTTCGCTGGAACTCAAGTACTCGCCTACTACACACACCTCTTCAAAGACATCACTCATATCGATACTAGTCTACGTAAACGATGAATGAGTATATACTCCACTCTACGTGGGCCTATTTAAATAATAAATATATCGATCACTTACACCTTGTATCTAGTCCCAAAGAACAGCCAGTACTACGGATACCAGTATGGATAAAGACACTTAAATATCGGAGAAACGCGGGCTTTGCAAGCGACTGGGATAGAGCCAGCTCCGTCTTGTAGTATAGAGTCCATAGGGTGGGTGATCGATCATCGATCACTCAGTCAAATGTGATAAAATCGAGTCCGGACAATTTGTACAATGAAATAGAAAAAGGTAATGGTCTGTCACTAATGGCATATGGGGGGGGGGCCGACTTCCTTGGGCTTCCATTCGAGTAACAAACATCAGTTATGGGCACGGGACTTGAGATGCTATCCGCTGAAGGGGAAACATATTTGCATGCCACTCACGCCATCCAACTCGGCCCTCGCATACAATCTGTGGGATCCTGGCAGGCTACTCCACAAAAACTTCCTAAATTCCAAGATCACTGGCGACGACATACTCGTATATATAAACAACCATGACTCAGGAATAAATGGTCGTATTCAACACACAATCATTTACCCCTAGCGGGATTCGAACCCGCGATCGTTGGTTTTGTAAGCAGGGTCACTACCCACTACACCAATCGATCATCATTTATTGTCAGGCAGCCACTCGCTCTTTCGCTCATTGCCCAGCGACAATTATTGCTCGCAACTTTTTTTTTATTTACTTGAACAATATTAATTGGTCGCCACTCGCCACTCGTCGTATGTTGGACGACTACTTCCTGCACTAAGACTAGACAATAAAAAAATCTCACAAAAGAATCGTCTCGAGCCGACGCGTCAAATCAAATTTCACTAATTAGTATGTAATCGCACGGTACACATTCACAACGAACATGCGGACGTGTTTCAGCTTGCAAATATCTCTGACCATTTCCAATACGAGAGGACACTAGGAGCACAATCTCAGGTGGCGTGTGAAGCGCGGCGTGTGAGACGCGGCGTGCGGGACGAGGCTAATCGGCAGGTCGCGGGGGAGGCGCGCGGGGCGGGAGCGGCGAACCCGGCATACTCCAGCTCTCGCTGTTGTTCCATCTGCAATGTGAATAATGTACGGTAGTAATGACATCTTTATTTGGATAACGTTGGTTGGAAACGGAGTACTAAGCCGAAATTCAATGTCTAAATATATATACAATACATACATAACTTCACGACCCTTATCCCAAATGGGGTAGTCAGAGATATCCCAAACAAGCGTTACTATTCCAAATATTATAAGTTCACGGTTCAGCTTGCGAAATATACAGAAATGCATACGTGACAAGCAGTGAGTCCTTCGCAGTTAAAACGAGCAGGTTTATATACTCTTTTGTGGAAAGTCCCTTAGTCGCATTTTACGACACCCACGGGAAAAGACGGGTTGCTTCTATTCGTTTTACGTACCGAAACCACACGACACGTAAACAAATATTTCTAAAAAAATTTCAACTATTCAATGCTGTCTGATCGTTCACTTTGCTTGTGAAAGAAATTGTCGTTTTTTTTTTCTCTAATAAGTAATGGGCCCTACTCACGATAGCTAATAGCCCCCTTTCCGACTAACCTTATATGACCACCTTAGCGGGTCAATAGGCTGCAACTCGCGACGTATCAACCAATTGGAACATATCTTTTTTCCTTACTCCTTCACTTAATCCGGGATAGCTCCTTAAATACTTTTGTGAATTAAATGAATTCAGTATCAATTTAAAGTTAACAGTTTAACCTTTAAAATGGTAAGTACTTAAGATCGCGCTGAGTTAATTCCAAGTAAGTGATTCCATACTTTTGCTCGGTGAGTGTATATCTACTAAAAATCAACATTACAGAGGCTATCTAGGTCTCTCCTGCTCATACTTACAAAATATATTATTACTCTGTTGAACTTTTTGAGGAAGTTGGACTTGAAACTTTCACTGGATAGCTTGCTTGATAACCCGCTTGCGCCAGCGTTCTGCGATAGATAATATATGACCTGCCCATCGCCACTTTCAGCAGCTAACCTTCAAACTATAACCACGATCTTGGTTCTCTGAGTGGTCACAGGACAGGTATTATATAAATCAGTCCTAACGGGAATCGAACCCAGAACCTGTCGTTCTACTATAGAGATAGGGAGGGCAGGCAGCTAATACCCTTCTAGTAGTCATAAAAAGGAATATTTTTAAGTTAATACCTCTGCAGTCTTTTTGTGTCTCCCCATCCCGAACAAGTAGTCGGTGGTCGCAACAGGAGTATGTAGAACGCCGCCCACCTCCTAAACTGCATAAAGGGTAAAATTTGGGCCTTGATAGTGCCAGGTGTGGGGCGTATGCGAACGGTGCCTGTCGGCTGTATGGTGCCACTTCCCTCAACTGAGCAGGCCAGTGCCACAACAGCGCCTCTATCCCGCAGCCCTCTACAATAAAGCGCGTGGAGCTCACCTGTGCCTGGTGTGGTGCGGATGCGGGCGGTGCCTGTCGTCTGCAACATGGTGCCACTTCCCGTAGCTGAGCAGGCCAGTGCCACAACAGCGCCTCTATCCCGCAGCCCTCTACAATAAAGCGCGTGGAGCTCACCTGTGCCTGGTGTGGTGCGGATGCGGACGGTGCCTGTCGTCTGCAACATGGTGCCACTTCCCGTAGCTGAACAGGCCAGTGCCACGACAGCGCCTCTATCCCACAACCCTCTACAATAAAGCGCGTGGAGCTCACCTGTGCCTGGTGTGGTGCGGATGCGGACGGTGCCTGTCGTCTGCAACATGGTGCCACTTCCCGTAGCTGAGCAGGCCAGTGCCACGCCAGTGCCACGACAGCGCCTCTATCTCACAGCCCTCTACAATAAAGCGCGTGGAGCTCACCTGTGCCTGATGTGGTGCGGATGCGGGCGGTGCCTGTCGTCGGCAACATGGTGCCACTTCCCGTAGCTGAGCAGGCCAGTGCCACGCCAGTGCCACGACAGCGCCTCTATCTCACAGCCCTCTACAATAAAGCGCGTGGAGCTCACCTGTGCCTGGTGTGGTGCGGATGCGGACGGTGCCTGTCGTCTGCAACATGGTGCCACTTCCCGTAGCTGAGCAGGCCAGTGCCACGCCAGTGCCACGACAGCGCCTCTATCTCACAGCCCTCTACAATAAAGCGCGTGGAGCTCACCTGTGCCTGATGTGGTGCGGATGCGGGCGGTGCCTGTCGTCGGCAACATGGTGCCACTTCCCGTAGCTGAGCAGGCCAGTGCCACGCCAGTGCCACGACAGCGCCTCTATCTCACAGCCCTCTACAATAAAGCGCGTGGAGCTCACCTGTGCCTGGTGTGGTGCGGATGCGGACGGTGCCTGTCGTCTGCAACATGGTGCCACTTCCCGTAGCTGAGCAGGCCAGTGCCACGCCAGTGCCACGACAGCGCCTCTATCTCACAGCCCTCTACAATAAAGCGCGTGGAGCTCACCTGTGCCTGGTGTGGTGCGGATGCGGACGGTGCCTGTCGTCTGCAACATGGTGCCACTTCCCGTAGCTGAGCAGGCCAGTGCCACGCCAGTGCCACGACAGCGCCTCTATCTCACAGCCCTCTACAATAAAGCGCGTGGAGCTCACCTGTGCCTGGTGTGGTGCGGATGCGGGCGGTGCCTGTCGTCTGCAACATGGTGCCACTTCACGTACCCGCTGAGCCGGCGCTTCACCAGGCCCGCGAGCGAGTGCAGCCAGCCTGCGATGCGACACGGTCACTGTGCCGCCGCCCCCACACCGGACACAACCCACAACGCTCTGCCCACTCTTCGTGAAGCACTTTGGTTGAATACTAACAATCGATACAATTAAAAGGTCAAGTAATAAGATCTTCATTTATGAGCCTCTGAAGGGAATACATACACATATCTCCAGTGAAGAGGTTATAGTATGACTGTATCTCCACGAAAGCGGAGCGGAGATGTTTGGGTGTTGCCATACTAAAAACAGCTCGGCGTCGTTCCATATAAGGCAATCGTATGAATCACCGTATATCGTCGCTCCACTTTTGTTTATTCATGATGGTGTTTGGTACTCCCATAGAACCTCATAAAGTCAATATTTCGACCGTACTAATTCTACAATTGCTAGCAACATTTACTAGTAAGGTACAAAGTGAACTAAACACTCATTCTAAACAGTTCAACCAAAGAGCTTTAAATGCCATGTGCCTGGTTCATGTTATAAACACAGCGATAGTATAAGCGAAGATGTGGAATGACAGTGAAATGAGAATGCTTGTCGGGATCATACATTAACGAAACATTTGTAAATAACGTAACATAACAGTAAGATAAATTATTTTTTAGTGAAATATAAATAATAACCATAATGGGCATCAGTATGAAATTACAGTTAAAGCATATAAGAAAGTTGGCGATGATTGCTTGTGTTGTATGTAACTACACACAAACCATTTGGTTCGTAGTGACGTCAATTCCTGAATAGCTGACCATAACTAACTGTGTGCGAAGTGCGAGTTTTGTCTCGTTTTTAACTTTGCCATTGCGTTCGGGTTTACGCAAAAAGTATCTATGAAAAAAAATCGTTTTGCAAACTATCCGTTAGAGGCGCTGCACATTTCTTCATACAAATCGTCACGTAAACGTGAACGCGGTAGTAAAGTTAAGTCGAAACAAAACTCACACTCCGTCCTCTCCGTCGTCATTCATGTCAATTATCTCCTTGCCATAATTTTGATGTCGTAGGTCCTTGAACTGACATGTCATATTCATCATCAGATCAGCCACAAAATGTCTACTGTTAAACACACGCCTCCCCCATAGATTTCCACAGCGACTATCATGTCATATTAAATATAACAAATATCTACTTTACAATGCTACTGCATGGTTGAAGTTTGGTGAATTATAATCCGACGACTATTGTAGCAGAAATAATTAGTGGTACAGTCGACGGCAGCAGCACGTCATGTCCTGCTCATTCGCTTGAACCAAATATACAACTGAATATTAAATATTTCAAAGAGACATCGTGAGGCGGTGGCGGTTGCTGTGAGACAACAAAGTCACAATTATTGTCAAAATGTCTTAATTTCAGTACATTGCAAAAAAAATCTATAATTTATATTTGATGTAGGTTTCTATCGCTCAACAACTCATACATACAACACATTTCTTTATTTCTATATTGTACTCATATTATCATTTACACTAATCCAGCATTGTTTTTTTTTTTATTTATGTTGCACAACCTATGATTCTCCTCGGGTAATAGCTGAAAATCAGTGTTTTGTTCTTTGGACAATCTCACACACTGAGCTGTGACCCATTTGTCCTACTGCAGCACACATATGCTTTAGTTGTTTTGTACATAGTACTTACCTTTTAATTTCTGTTTAAGAAATACTCTTTAAACTTTATGTATGTATGTGATTGGATTAACAAATAAACGATTTATCTATCTATCTAACTCTCACTTCTACGTCGCGTGTGTTACAGTCGTAGTGACCGTGTGTACAAAGTCGATTATAGAGGAACTTCGTCACAATTTTCCATTTTTACCAAAAAGACACTTAGAATTTAAATCACCGCGGACTCTCTTACATCATTTACCTGCAATTTTTTTCGACAAATCGATGCCAAATCCGATACATGATCAAGTTAGTGAAGAAGGTTGATAAGAACATAAATAATTAATGTAATGTTTCTTAGATAATTCACGATACAAAACCAATAAATACAATAGATTTATTAAAATATGAATTATATAAAGAACAAAACACAAAATGATACCAACAAGCACGATCTCAACGATTAACACATAACCCAATACACCTTGCTACTAAAAGCCTCTCTTTACGGGTTAGCCTCGATGCAGATATCTTAAGAATTGGTTTAGTAACAGTCAAATATTTACATAAAATGGTATAAATTGGAAAATATCATGGCAACATTGACATTGTTCTAAAAGTGGCACATTCCTTTTCTCATTTGATAAAAAAAGACTATTTTTAGAACTCAAACTTTAATAATAATAAAAGAAAATGACAAGGTTCAAGGTAACAGAGAAACGGTGTGGGCGGATAAGAAAGGGAATAATGCCAGCGCAAATTCTGCTCATGGTACATAATTTCATATTCTTTATCCGTTATCTAGTATCCATAGTACAAGCTTTGCTTAGTTTGGGACTAGATGATTGGTGTAAGTGTCCGAAATATTTATTTATATATTTATTATTTATTTGCATATCACATTTCATTCTAACACATATAAATTGTAAGGGCGACAGTGAAATAGAGTTCGTAATAATTACGGGCAGTGTATGCAAACAAAATACAAAGAAAATGAAACTAGGTATATTAACCAATCCCGTATTGTCTGGGCAAAATGGTTACTTTTAATATTTGATATGCCCGTCCCATGTAGTGTCCCGTTTGTAAGCAAGTACGACCTGTCGAGGCAAGGCGAGGCCGAGGCCGTGTTTAGTGGCGAGGCGCAAGGCGTTCTGATGGGCAGGCGATGTGTGGCGTGAGGGGACAGCAGCTAAGCACAGGTTGATTGCGCTGATAGAACTATCTGACCAATACTTGGCTATAATGTCATAAAAATGAAGATATACCTTTGCAGAAAGGTCCACATAACCATATAAAGTTAATTTGGCATGCCTAATTAACTCCGTTAGTAGGGTTACTTAAGTAACTCTCAATGTTCTAGTATATAATTGAGGTTATTTAAAAATTTACATAGTATCAAATATGATCTGAAAAGAATCGTTCCCCATCCGTTCATTCACGAATGAATGAAATTCAATTTCGGCTTTAGAGCAAGTGACAGATACGAGGTATGTATGTATTGTTAAGGTTTTAACAATCTTCCACGTACATAACATTTCTTGCCACTATGTGTTTACTATTGTAACGCCATTTTGAATTTCCACCTTTCTGCGCATTATGAAATCACGAACATTCATTCTGATTTGAGTCTTGATAATGACATATTAGCAAAGGCATTCATTTTCATGAATCAGTCAAGTCTAGAGTAGAATGTAATAAACAAAATATTTGATCAAAAATGTGTTCTGTCAACGCGCAACGAAATGTACATAAACATGTTCACAAACGCAGTCTGTAAGGCAAACAACATGTGAAGATTCATCGATTAAGCAACACTAATCTATAGTTAGTGTAGATTAACTTTACGAACATCTACGAGATACGCTTCAAATAGAATTTTTGCCAATGCATACGATAGAGTTCTATTTATATTAAATTACATTTTCTTGCACTTCGATAACTAGGGATTATAATAAGTCAGAGAAACCGTATTAAAACGTAAGAGGTAGTCGTTCTCTCCTATTCTATCTGCACAACAACTGTTGAGGAGCGAGCTAAATGTATGCGTAAGGAATGTGTCACCTGTCAACCATTACTGACAGAGTAACATCTTTTCTATCCGCATCTCATGCCCACCGTTTGTTTTAACTCGTCCCCCAGCTGTATACAGTTGCCTGAGTCTTTCCATATGCGAAGGATGCATATCCTATACCGGTGTGGATTCATCTGCCGCTGCTTCTGCTTCACTTTCGCTACTGTGCAATAGGTAAATCAGCCCCACCTCACACCCAAGCCATTCTATTTCGTGTAAACCCCAGCGAAGTCGGCGCAGATCACGCACCGATATGGAATATGCTTTATGTCAACATTAACTGTGTCATAGAGATCGTATAAAAGTTAGGATTTAAAATTTTCTTTTCATTAATACCACAAAGTTGTCTTGGCATGCAGGTCCAACACACAGGCAGTCTTGGGGAATGTTTCCAACTATTTGTTGTCGACGTAACGAATATTTTGCGTTTTATTTCAGTGTCTTGGGATCTTCAAGTGGTAAATAGGCAACTACTGGTATCGCTTGCTTCATCTTCAGCTACATTCCATTCTATATGACTTTGTGGATAAACGCTCCATCTCAAAATTTTTACACATTCTGATAATGCACTTCAGCATATTTATGGCAGAAATGACAAAGAGCGACTTGTGATACATAGTAGGTTAACAAGTAAATCCACTAACTGACATTTGGTTGGATGTTATTGATTTGATCTATATTTATTATTCAAGATTTAAGTCCACTTTTGCACGATCTTTATTGCACACCTTATCGCGCCAAAGCAGATACTCTGCGAAGCACACTGGGCTGCTAAAGCTGACTCTCCCACTGCTCTATGGTTGTTCGTATTTACACAATGAAAGGTAACGTGAAACGAACAGACATGTGATAAGGAATTTCGACGCTTCGAAATTATTGTAGTTGCATTCATTCAAAATATGTACATATTGGTTTAATAACATTTCGTACATTTAAGATAGCTTGAAATGTATTTGTAATTCAGTTTTAGGCTAATATTTCACGATTTAAAAATACAAGCACTTTCTTTTCTGATAATGCGTTTTAGAATAAGAGTCATGACATCATGATTAAATGACAAGAAATATGTCTGCAAATGACACAATAATTCAAACACAGAATCTATTTTAATTTTACTCTTGGCTTTAAATATATATATGTTGTGTTCAATTGTGTTATTTTTTAGATAGATAATTAACTAATATAAATGAGTTATTCTATTCATATTGAATATTACATCCCCATTATTAGGTCTGATTACTGGTATTATCTGAAGTTGGGTAGCAATGCCGCCTAGCCAGTCGCTTCGCCTGCTCCCACTGGCTTGTGCGAACTTCAAGCGAATGAATACATGCAAATGATTTAGTGAATCCACTATGTGAACTGCAACCACAATAATTTCTCTGCTTCATAGGAATGTGAAGGGGCAAGAGAGTGGCAAGCGACGCATTATCAAACAATAAACATTTTACTTGACACAGGCTGGCTGCCCTCAATTCGTTAAGTACATTTAAAAATACAACAATTGTTTAAAATTAAATATAAATCAATATTTTATTACTGTCTAGGACCGATACCGGATTTCAATATACGAAACGCAACAAATACGAGAGTTGATGTCACACACACATCGACAATTCAAAAGTTTGGATGACAGAAATCGAAAAAAAATACCTTTACATTGGCTAATGTATTTGTATGTGTGCTCGTGATATCTGCGCCGAGCGAGTTATAATTAGCGAAAGTTAAGGCAAATAGTTCTCTATAGCTATATATATATATATATCATTTCACTAACTGGTTTTAATACAACTTTATAAAACTGTTCCTGTAAAAAAATACGACGTAGAAGTGAACTGTGCTGTGAGGGGTCTCATACAAAAGGAGAAAACTTAAGTCTAAACGTATATCGCTATGAATTTTGTAATGTTGTAGGCATGATGAAGGTTGACGTTTGTTTGGCGAGTATTTATTTTCTAGGTCAAGAAGAGTTATAATGCCATAGAGAAACGAAATGTTTGAAGGGTAAGGCATGTTTTAACCATACAGAATGTTAAGTGAAGATGAGGCCGAAGGCGTTCACCCAGAACTTTCAATTTATTTGGGATGCGGATATTTAAAACTACCCTACCACGAACCAAAGATCATGCTGGGAATCGAACCCGCGACCTCCATATACTTACATTGGAGTAGAGGAAGCTAATATCAAGAAGTACAAAAACCCACTCTTCCAGCATGCCGACATCAATTTAAAAATCATGGATGATTATACTTTTTGATGTTGGAAAAGTTTTCTACTTTTTTATTTTTATGGAGACCGGTACTACATGGTTCGTTCAATTTAACAATGCCTCAGTAAAATACCGGTTCGGTCCTCCCTTAATGTATAATGTTTAACTATCGCACTCGGTGACATTTAGACTTGGACGACACCTTTTAGCATCTAAGAAAAATTAACCTTAGTTACGTTGCAATAAAGTTCAAGATTGGCTATGTCGCCTAAGTAACCGTTACACGTCTTTGAGTGCGGCATTAACGCCTGAATAATCAAAGGCTTCTTAACTTTAAGAGATTTTAAATATCATGCTGTCGCTCACATGTCGTTAACATTCAAAGAGATGGAATGATGTGTAAGGGGCTTAAAGTTCAGAAGAGTTTGAGTATTCGGACTTACGTGTTCTATCTTCGAGAAAAAATGCATGAACAGACTGGTCTATCACGCGAATTTGAATATTCAGAGTTAGCGTGGATATTTGTCTCGTTGTAGTCGGATCTAGGGCCCGCTAAGAATCTACGATTAAAATGTCCAAGTCGAATTTCTGCCAATATTTTTTGGTGTTTTGTTATATGCCTGTTTGTTATGTCCATATATTGGGCGCCATTACGCAACTCTGAAGCTTCAAATTCGTGTCTGGGGCCAGTCTTCATTGTCTTTGGTTATTAGTATTCAATTGTGTGAGTCTAGTGTCACTTAATCTGATCATTGAGAGCTTGTGGCATCATATTTGAAGGTATAAAAGGTTTAACATTTTAATACAATACTTTGAAGTTAAAAGTGAATGCAAGTGTTTTAGGATTCGACTTCAATTATCAGTAGCCATTCGCATTAGCGCCTATGTGCGTCCCGCTTTCGACCAAAGCAGAAGATGTGTGGAAGTGAGATAGCCACACGCGCCACAGTTAGCTGCGTTCTGGTAGCTAAGGTATTGTGATCTCTTTTGCACAAATGCTTACATCCCGGGCCAGAAAAGGACGTGATTAAAGCACGAGTGCGAACTAGTGGTCGCAACTGAAGACATGTCTAATTTTTCACAGCACCGCTGGGGCATCTGTATGTCTCATTCTAGCATTTGTAACTTCACAAACTGTCTCGCCGGTTTCGCTACAACTCTCGGTACGACAAAAGACCATATAACCATTAATCTTACAAAAACTTTTCTACACTATGGACATTTGAGACATTTATCGAATTAAAATGCATATTACCTTCAAATGTGATGCGCCATTTGAAAAGTTAAAGATAACGGCTATTACTTATAAAAATATTTAAGCATTGACTAAGCTGAATAGTGTTCTGTCGCATTCGATCTCATTACTTACGAAAAAGAAATGGAAAAGAAAAAATTGAGATTACTTAATGAGTGCCTAAATGGTTATAAGTAAAAGCTCATATGTGTAGTTTCTTAGTGTCTTGGTCAACCAATATGAAATGTAGGCCGAATGACTGTCGTTCTAGGACGACGCCGTCACCAAAATAATTGAACCTCATCTTGTCTATTGATAAATCTGTTGCAGAAACAGTTATTTATAACATTTGCACTCTTTCAGGATAAGGCATATGAAGGTCTACATCTTATGTATGTCGTCGCTAATAAGCTGTTTCTAACATACAACCTTTCATCATCGGTGGACATTAACCGAACAAATGCGGCGGTAGCCCTGTTGACGTGGCAAAATGCCGTAATTTTGCAGAATGAATGAATGAACGATCGCCGCAAAAATACGTTCGCCGAAATGCAGTTGGACCACGAGCAAAACACAAGTTTATGAACGTTCTGTACCGCGCATATTTTTGATAGAGGATTGAAACGAACTTCACTTGCAATTTGATCATAACCGCTGTCGAACGAATGGTGTAGAGGGCATATTACACGGTTCATCCAAATTGATTCACTTTGGTTTAAAGGCGAAGAAGTCAAGGGTAATGCTATTGAAGATTGACATTGAACTATTCACTTTTATGTTTAAATAATAATACAATTTGTTTGCTTCATCCAAATTGCATGCTTCATTCATGCGTCTAATATCGCATTAATGCCATAATCGAGTTTTCAATTATATTGGACTGAAATTGGGTAACAACAATTGAATTAAACGTGAGGCTTTAACATTTTAAGTTAACTAAATCTGCATCAAGCTGCTGTAATTCTGCCTATATTGCCTATGGTCATAGATAGATAGGATTGATAGATCGACCGTGGCCTGTGTGCGTGTGTATGGTGAGGTGTGTGTGTGTGTGTGTGTGTGTGTGTGTGTGTGTGTGTGCCGATAGTTACCCTGGTCGTCGTGGAGATGCTTGGAGGGCGCCACATTGGCAGGCGCAGGGCGATGTGCGGGGTGGGGGGGCGCCAACTCAGCGCGGAACCCGTTGCGGAGTTCCGCACGCGTCAGACTCTGGCTGCGACCCTCCGATAGCCTGTCGCGGAAGGAGTGTAGCATCACTTACAGATTATTTCGGCTGTTATGAACCTTGTAAAACTGTGCTTGATGGTCAGCCCATTGCCCGATTCCAAGACTTCATTTCGTAGGAACCAACACCGGTATTATTACGACTGCATGTTCCACGTCGCATCGATGT
The DNA here is from genome assembly GCA_949316235.1 of Oegoconia quadripuncta. Classification (NCBI taxonomy): domain Eukaryota; kingdom Metazoa; phylum Arthropoda; class Insecta; order Lepidoptera; family Autostichidae; genus Oegoconia; species Oegoconia quadripuncta. The sequence continues at coordinate 3,390,000 of OX438747.1, read as the reverse complement.
TACATTTATAACACGATGCGTACGCAAGGCATGTTATACACATATTCAGGCCGTTGAGCTCTAAATTGCATATCATCATTTTATTTTATTTATAATTTATTGCACACGAGTACACATAAAAGTCAAATACATACTAGATATAGGATGTACAAAAGGCGCTAGCTTATCTCTAAAAAGAGATTTCTTCCAGCAAGACCCTGCAAATGTGAAGGAAAACAGGTTCGATAGGATAGACATACATACGTACACTGAGATAAATGTGTTCATAATCAACTTAAAATCAAAAGACTATAATAATAATACTTCAAATATAATAGAATAAATACCTATTTAATATTCAATAAAATACGTATATAAGTTTTAATTGTGAAATAAATGAGGAATACCTGTATCTTTTTAACAAATAAATATATACATACACTAAACATACAAGTCTGTCATATAAACCTACATATTATTATTATGCATACGAAAAATTTTCTATATCCAAATGCATACAATCCAGGACTTTTAGTTAAAAGACAAAGTCAAATGGTGTTTTCTCAGACGTTTTTTGAAGTTGGCGGTCGACGCACTATCACGTACGTCGTGCGGCAGGGAGTTCCACAGCCTCACTGCATGCGCAGTGAATGAGTCACCATAGGATTGGGTATTATGGACAGGCGGCCTTAGGTGTAGAGTGTACAGGGAGCGATGTTGTCGGCTGGACAAGGAGAAACGGACAAAACGGTTACTAAGGTAAGAAGGACATGATGGATTATTGAGGAGATTGAAAAGCATAGTCTATATGTGTGTATTGAGTGTGTACAATCATAGGAGATTTCTACCACAAATGAGTAGGAGCCAAGCAGACTGATTAAGTTGCATAAAAAATATGGAAACACACTTATTAAAATACCACTAGGAGTCACCCACCCAAGCTTTGACAGCACCATAAGTTGCTTAACTACGCCACGAATTCTTCACTTACCTATCATTTAGCAGTAAAGGCGACGAGGGATGTAGCCGCTCGTGTAGCGATGGTTCCAGTTCGATGCTACCGTTGTCTGAAATGTGACAATGAACGAGATAAAAATACTGCTAACTTCAGATGAACACTTTCTGAGATGTGCTGGGGTTTGAGAAGTGACCAATTCGGGGCTCAATGTAAACAACATAGGGTTTACGAATCGGAGGTCGCGGTTCCGATCCCCAGCGGGGTACATGTTTAGTACTCGGTTTGGTTGGTGGTAGGGCATTTTAAATGTCCGCCTGGCTAGCTACCACCATCTTATCTAAATCTGCCGCCAAACAGCAATGTTAATAGCATTGTTGTGTTCCGGTTGTCAGAGATAAGATAAGCAGTTTCCCAAATATTTGGGTTTCCGGGTCAGTACGCTTCCACATTCGGCCTCAACTTCACTTAACATCATGTGTGATTGAGGTCAAGTGCTAACTCGTAGTGCATAAAAAAAAGAAGTGAAATCGCATCGATCAACCACTTCATATAAAAAAAATGAATTTTCGTACAAGCCACATTGAAGAATGGCGAGGAAAATATTCATATGTTAAAATAAATTTGTCATAAAAATAAAAACCTGCCGTTTATATTAATACAAAATCATATTATAATAAATTTTAATGCACTGAGCTATGTACTTGTTACATGGCTGTTGCACACATGCCCACATACAATGAATCAAATTAAATCAAAAATACAGTTATCGCTGATTCACTAGGCAGTCTCCCCAGAGAAGAACGAGCAAAACTCAGGGGTTGCTCTTTTTAAATAAGTCAATACAAATACAATTTGAAATAATTGTTAAATTTATGGTTCGACAAAGAAAAATAAGGATAAAATATACTGGATATTGCCGAGCGGTTTCGGTCGGCAATATTAGGCAGTAAATCTTGAATGTATTGAAAAAAATCTTATTTAATTGTTATGGAATAATTAATTATTTACATCTCTGTTTGTATTTTGTATTCTTATGTGTTTTCATGGATGTTTGATTCTTTCTTGTGTGTGTGCCAGTTCATGCAATAATCATTTTATTTATCTAATACACAATTGAACTCAGAACAGATGACATTGTGGTCGTATCGATAGATTTTCTATCTTATATATTACTGTTTGGTGTTAATGTATGTAGAATTGTAGATGCATGTACATTCTTTTTCTTCTTTGAGAGTGTGCTGTATATAATGATCAACAATATTAGTGTTTTTTTTTTTCAAATAAGCTTACACTTTATGGGATTCGAATGTTTATGGCGTTCGGGTCTCAAAAGCCGATACTAAATATCACATTTTCTTTTCCCGTGCAGTGCAGGTACGAGTATAGTTACCTAATGTAGGTAAGGCATTTTGTTTGGAAATGCTTAGTTATGTAAGTAAAACTATAAATCCATAAGTAACAAAATTATTGTACCCAAAACATTTGTAAGACTGTTTGTTTCTCAAATAAATAAATAAATACATAAGGCCACGATAGCTGCAACATATTCCGGAAATAAATAAAATCGACAAAACAAGGAAAAGAAGGCGGAATCCGACGAAGGTTGTCTGGTAGAAATCGCTTAATAGCGATAAGACCGCCTGGTTGTACAATTTTTTTTTTTTTTGAAGCTATATTTAAGAAGTGTATTGTAGAATTTTGTGCAATAAAGTGTACTTAATTGATTGATTCGGGAACAAATCGAAATTATAGCGTAATTGGAAGTTACTTACGTTCATGGCCTAACATCGGATGCTGTCGACTCGTTCTCGGCGGCGGTTCCGGAGACCTCCCCGTGCTGTGCTCTTTGCTCAAACTGCAATGACATGGAGGGGATAAGTGATAGAATGTAGTCACCCTCATCGCCATAAAGTAACCTTTATAATAACAGTTTAGTTAGACTGTAATGTTCCATTACCAATTAAGCGTAAAGGCTATAATCTACCTAAACAGTTCATTGACCCACCTTCTATGCCTCGGCGTGGAGTGGAGATCGACCCGCGACCTCCTCTGCTGGTTCTGATGCTGAAACCTCTGCAGCACTATGGGGCTGGTGTTTCCGGAGCTCTGTTACGAACGTATATAGATGATTAATAGAATAGGTGTACAGACGCGGTTTTATCCTTCTATTCCAAGTAAAAATGATTTACGCAACATGACATTTTAATTAAATTTTTGAAATATTATACAGGTTGAATTTTTCAAGTGGGCGTGCATGGCCAAATCCGAAACTATGACAAATAGCGAAAAGTACTCAAAGGAGTCTCGGGCCCGATTGACAAGAAAACATACGAAATTTTTCATAAAGAAGTTATTGATCATATACAGGGTGTAACGGTTAAGTGTAGTCATATTTTAAGGGCTTGTTCTACCCATCAATACGAACATTGTTTCATACATTGCATCGGGAGGTTATTGAAATTTTCTATGGAACAGCTGATTTTTTTTTCGCGATTTCGAAGTTGCCCCCATAGTAAAAGTTGTTCGTATTGATGGGTAGAACAAGCCCTTAAAATATGACTACACTTAACCGTTACACGGTGTATATTGTCCGACGCAATGAAATTCGCAGTGGTAATTTTAATCTAATAGTTTAATAGTTTAATCTAATGTTTTATTACTAAATACCTATACTATATCTAAATTAAGCTATATATTTGTTAGAAAACATGTTCATTCTATCACTGACAGGTACTCTATACATGTGGAACAAATCATGGTATTTAAGATCACAGCAACTAAAAGTGTTTCGAGGTATCTACTTTATTCACGTCACCAGTTTTGGGATAATGTTATCTCTTCTATCTATTGTCACTTTGGGGTGTACACAAAACAGAGGCACAAAGTTACATTGGTAACATACGTGGAAAAATGTAGTATACCGGGCGGGACGCGTAACGGGGTACGACTGGCTCTCGCTTCACATGCGCGCCCACGCGGAAGCCAAAACTGCATGTCTCAGCATGTCGCTCGCCGCTACAAAGTGTATCCTTACTGAACTAAAACGGGTGTATGCTTGCGATATTTGAGCCATAGATATATTCCCAATGTAAAGGTACTTACGGCAGGTGAGGGACGCCACCGGTTCTCGACGGACACGCGGCGCACGGGCGGCGGCGGGGGAGAGGCACACGTCTCCAGCGTCCTGGGCCGGACCATTACACAGAACAGACAGTTAATAATGTGGACAAGTGTACTTTATTAATATTACCAGTGGCGTGCACAACGTTTTGTCACACAGTAGCCAGAAGGAAGTGAATAAGAAACAATACAACTACAAAATAATAATTAATTATTTTAACAGACTTTGCAAGTGTTTAGAATTTTGCTGTTGATATCAGCTGGCTTGACAATGCATTTTGAGGAAAGCTTAATTTCTAAGGTAGCCGTGCCTTTCTGCCTTTACGGAGGGCACGCCACTGATTATTGCATAGAATAGACCATCGAGAGAATAGAAATGTTTCCCGAACTAAAGACTAGTTTTAAGTAAACTTATGCTATATTTTCTGCATCTCCAATATTATACATACTGGAATTTGGATGTTTGTTTGTGTATTTGCTGCTCAATCACCGCGAAACGGACGAACGCGTTTGGATGAAATTTGGTATATAACTAGAACATACCCTGGATTAAAACATAGGATTTCACGCAAAAGGAAGTAGTTCCCGCGGGATAAACAAATTAAACATATGCCCGACAAAGTTATTCCACACAGGCGAAGCCGCGGGCAGAAAGCTAGTTTTATTAATAAACTTTAATTACTAAAATACAGAAAATATCGATTTAGATTTGGTTGATTATAGTGAACTAATTATATGGTTTACCCGTAAAGAATCCTGAAGAGTTAATTTAAAGTCTCTAGGATATAGAGTCAAATTGGAATCAAAATTCGAGAAGTAAAATCCCATTGTATACCACATTATTTGAATTTGGAACTTCAATCCTCATAACTTGCCATGTCGTATCAGGAAGTCAAAGAAGAAGCCGAATGTAGAGAAGTGTCGAAGGACTGCCGACCGACAAGCATAGCTCTTAAATATAAGAGAAGAGAATCCTCATAACATTGATCACGTGATTGTGTCTGTTCAGAGTATTCAAATTAACTACTTTATTTAAAAAGAAAAGGACCGTTGCAGCACTCAAATTACAGGCAGTTCGAATCTTAAATGTTATGTTTATGATACGCATATAGCTTTTCAAGAAACAATAATGTCCATGCCAAGATTTATAATAAAAAAACAGCCACATAGCTACTAAGGAGATACATTTCTATTCTCTTTTATTAGTTCTGTGAAATAAACGACCACAAAAGCTAATGGAAACAACACACAACAATACAATAATGTATAACAATACAATAATGTATAACAATACAATAATGTATAACAATACAATAATGTATAACAATACAATAATGTATAACAATAAAATAATGTGGCTAGAAAAACTTACCTGTTATAATATAATTTACCTGCGTCTCGGATAGGGCGAGTGGTTGGCGTAATCCTCCAGACTGGTCGGTTGCGAACTGCTGCCGCCCGGGTTCGACGAGCTGCTCGACGCTCGCCACGCTCTGAATGACAAAACAAAACTTAAATAAAAGAAGTAAAAAGATATTTTACTTCAATATCGTGAATTTCTTGCGACACCAAAAACAGTTGCCCCAACTGTTATACAGGGTGTAACGGTTAAGTGTAGTCATATTTTAAGGGCTTGTTCTACCCATCAATACGAACAACTTTTACTATGGGGGCAACTTCGAAATCGCGAAAAAAAAATCAGCTGTTTCATACATTGCATCGGGAGGTTATTGAAATTTTCTATGGAACAGCTCATTTTTTTTTCGCGATTTCGAAGTTGCCCCCATAGTAAAAGTTGTTCGTATTGATGGGTAGAACAAGCCCTTAAAATATGACTACACTTAACCGTTACACGGTGTATATTCTACCTCTAGAATTATATTTGCACTTCCTTATAAAGATTCATCGTCATAGGGACCATAAGCTTGTATGTCTACAAGCACCGCCATTCTCAATCTGTTTTATAAGTTGTCTATAAAGACAAAGAGATTTAAATAATTAAATCATGTCAAATACCGTGATTGAGGTCAAGTACCAACTTGTTGTGCATAAAAAAACATTATTGTTTGGCCGTAGAAAAAGTAATGTATGCAACTGCATAGTTAGGCATACGTGGCAATTTGTTTGTATGAAATTTAATTATGTTCTAGTATTTAAGTCTGACCGGTTGGTGTAGCGGATAGTAACCCTGTCAGTGAAACCAACGATTGCGGGTTCGAATCCCGCGAGGGGTAAATGTTTGTGTGATGATTACAAACATTTATTCCCGAGTCATGGATGTTTATATAAATATTTATGTATGCTTATCCGTTATCTAGTATCCATAGCACAAGCATTGCTTAGTTTGGGACTAGATGATTGGTGTAAGTGTCCGAAATATTCATTTATTATTATTATTATTTGTTATTATTATTTATTATGTATGTTAATCCATTATCTAGGTACAGGCTTTGCTTACTTCGGGACTAGACTAGCCGCTGGTCTCTCAGTGCATACCTGTGTGGAGTGGGGGTGCTGTGCTCGGGCAGCCAGTGTGTGACGAAGTTCCTTTGCGGCTGCGGAGTGAGCGGCGCGTCGAGCATGCTCGGTGAACCGCTCGCCGCGCCGCCGGAGCCGCGGATCGTTAGCGACGCGTACCAAGCCTCTACCGACACGGAGCTGCGAGCGGATTTCACTACGAACGGGTGCTCCAACAGTTTCGTATACTTTGGACGCTGCTTGTAGTTTTTTGTTAGGCTGAAACAAAACGCGAGGTAACTTGTTACTTCTGCGGAAATTGTGGGTTGCTCTGACTCATAAAACGTCTTTAAACATAGCGGGGTTTAACGGTAGTGCTGTTGACAACTCACCACTGTGAAACAAATGACTTGAATTCCGGTGAGAAATCACTGTTCTCTGGAAGTTGGGGAGGATCATCCTGTATTACCTGTAAACATAATTATTTGAATATGAACCATAAAGTTCCAATAGTAAAGTAAAGAAATCTTTATTTCGTAAGGACACAGGTTACATTTTTTAAACTACCGCCTAAGAACGTGGCGCAATCGCATTCGCTATTCGATTTCGATTAGCGAAGTTAAAGTCAAAGTCAAAAAATATTTATTTCGTAGGATCGCGGCTTTCATTTGGACCAAATTTATATACTGTGTCACCTTCATGACTCACTTGACACTGGCAAAATTCATAAGAGTTGCCACTAAACAAACTGGAACTGGAAGATTATCACTTGAAAACGTCACATTTTTTTTATCTTAATATTAAAATTATTGACATTATTGCTCATTCTCAAAGCAGATTCCCCAGAGAAGAACGAGCAAGAAACTCGAGGGTTGCTCTTTTAAATAACTTTGGGTTACAATTATATTATATTGTATAATTAGACTGAATATCGCCGAGCGGTCTATGTCCGTGCTTGCTTATCATCCAGATAGTCAGAAATTTTATAATAGCCTTTGGTAAATAATGTCTGTTTTATTATGGTTTTGAATTTTTTTAAAGGTAAATTTTGAATGTCCACTGGAACCTTATTATAAAAGCGTATACATTGCCCCTTAAATGACTTAGTGACTTTGTGTAAACGGCTGACATGAACAGCAAGTTTATTTTTATATCTGGTATTAACATTATGTATATCACTATTTTTCTTAAACGATTCTATATTTTTCCTTACATACATTAAGTTTCGCATTAAGTTAAGCAATGTCTGGCGCGGTAAGTCCTTGGATGGGTGATCACTAGTGACATTTTAATACGAGTATTTCCGTGCTTCGGAGGGCACGTTAAATATAGTCGGTCCTGGTTGTTTTCAATTGAAGACAGTCGAAAAGCTAAGTCAGGGGCCACACTACACACCCCTGTAGTGTGGCTACTAAGCTGACACAAATCCACTAATCCTTCACTAATTAGTAATGAAATATAAAAATCTTTTTGTAATATAAAAATATTTAAAAGAGCATCCCCTCGAGTTCCTTGCTTGTTCTTCTCGGAAAATTTTGTATGGCGACCTGTTTGGTGTAGTGGTTAGATAATCTGCTGCTATACCAAAAGGTCGCGGGTTCGAATCCCGCTAGGGACATATGTTTGTATGATGAATACAGACATGTGTTCCCGAGTTATGGACGTTTTTACTTATAAATGTATTTATTTACAAAAAAAATGTATTTGTGCAGTTTATCAACCACCTGGTATCTATGATACAAGCCTGGTTGCTTAGTGTGGAACTAGATGGCGCTGTGTGTATGTGTAAAGATATTTATTATATTTATTTGTTACCTTTTAATGAATAAATGAATTGAATTGAATATATTAGGAAGGTAGTTTCTACAATTATGGTCACTTTCAAGTGTTGAATGGCACATACCCTGGTGAGCACCTCGAAGTCGTTGTGGCAGTCCCTGTAGGGGAACACGCCGGTGGCCAGCTCCACCAGAGAGATGCCCAGCGACCACACGTCCGCGCGGATGTCGTACGCGGGACGCGATGGATCCGGCGGCTCTATTCGCTCCGGCTAAAAACACATACATACATAAGGTCACAACCTTTTCACAAACACAATAGGTTTATTGGAAGAAATCGCTGTTAGAAATAAAGCCGCCTAATTTGTAGTTTCGATAACACATTTAAATATACTACACTAAGTTCCTTATATAAACAATAGAGCGTATTTAATTGTTGACTGAATATCTTGTAGATTACAATTTTTTTTTTTTTTAAACATATTACATAAAAACTGGTTACTATCTTATTTTAATATTTTTAAGCATTACAATTAAATATACGAAACTAGATCCATTTATCTGTTTTTATTTTCATTTATGGAATCTCACAATCCCTCCGCATTTATTACTGTGTGACAAGCATCATTAACTACGTTGCAGAGCCAGCATTCCTCGCCTTAAAGTCAAGGAGCTGCCCACAGATGCCGAATACGCACAGCTTCACGATCTACTAAGCATTATATAGCTGGGTGACGTCACTCACCGCCATGTACGCTGCGCAGCCGGCGTTCTTCGTCTTCGCCTTGGAGTCGACGAGCCGCCCGCTGATGCCAAAGTCGCACAGCTTCACATTCCCGCGTTCGTCCAGTAATATGTTGCTGGGTTTCACGTCTCGATGGATCACGCCGTGTTTGTCTTTGAGGTACGACAACGCGTTCACAGTCTGTGCAGAACAAATATAACAAATAACAAACAAATGTATTTGGTACACACCTTGGTGGAAATTTTGTATTATTTATCAAGTTGAGATATCCTTTGGTCCTGTTTGTATGTATTCATTTTCCGCCAGTCCGAAGATTTTCTGTCATCAGATCGCAACTAAATGTTGCCAGAGGGCGGAGTGTAGTTTTGTTACGACTTAACTTTACTACCGTGTATACGTGACAATTTGTATGGAGAAATGTGCAGCGCCTCTAGCGGATAGTTTGCAAAATTCATAGGTACTTTTTTCGTAAACGCGAACGCGATGGTAAAGTTAAAAACGAGACAAAACTCACACTTCGCACACATTTAGAACAAGTTATTCTATTCAGGCGAGTTATATGTTTTGTAAAGTAATATGTTCGAAAATTTCAACAACAGTAGTGACTCCATGTAAACAACATAGGGTTTAAGAATCGGAGGTCACGGGTTCGATCCCCAGCGGGGTACATGTTTAGTAATCGCTTTATATGGTGGTAGGGCATTTTAAATGTCCGCCTGGCTAGCTAGCTCCATCATAACTAAATCTGCCGCCAAGCAGCAATGTTAATGGTGTCGATTCGGATGTACACCAACTAAACTAAACTAAATTATAACTAGTTTTGGAGTGGTGCCGTCGCATTGTACTTTTCCAGGGAGAAAGAGACTTTAAAACTGGTTTTTTTCTTGAAAAACAAATTGACTTTCAACAAGAGAGAATACTGTAAATTGTTATACTGGTGAGTTTTTGTACCGAAGGAAAAAATAGGGCATATTAGGTAAAATAGAAGTTATTAGCATAAGGACTTTATATAAGCTAAATTTATTTGGAACTCATAGTTTCACCAAGTTTTTTTTATTTAATTTAATGATGCAATTATGTGGAATGGCCGTCAAATGACACAACGTTTTATTCGATGTTGGTTTGGAAAAAAAATTAAACTACCTACCTTCTATTTCACTTACATAATATGCCCAATTTTTCCCTTACGATAAAAACTTATCTGGTATTCGAAGTCCTGGAATAACAAAAACGGGAAAATAACACTTCAAAACTAGTTTTAGGTTTACATAAACTTCTGAGTGACACTCACCGCCACAGTGACCTTCCCCAATATAGCTTCGGGGATAGGCGCGCCTAGCCTCTTGAGCAGCTTATCAAAGCAGGACGCCATCAGCTCCATGCAGATCCAGACGTCGGCGTCGGTTACGAAACAGCCCAGACACCGCACTATATACGGGTCGTGGGAATGGACCACCACATCCAGATCCATGAGGATACGTTTCGTCTCTTCAGAGTTACCGGACCGTCGCATTTGCTGATGAGTGAAAAGGTGATTGACCACTTGTAAAAACTTGTATACAATAGGTAAAGTCTGCAGTGCCATAATTTTTGACGGTAATGACATGACGGCACTGCATGTAGTCAATATCCTATCATTTTGGGATCGGGTTGAATAGACACTTACTGAGAATGTGGTGCTTCATCTTCGACCACATCATTACTTTCCGTCAGGTGAGATTGTTGGTCAAACCCGTATCCAGTCCATTATAAAGTCCACGACCTATTGGTGTAGTGGACAGTGACCCTGTCAGCGAAACTAACGGTTGCGGGTTCGAAACCCGTGAGGGCTAAATGTTTTGAGTGATGAATATGAATCCTTATACCCGAGTCATGAATGTTTATACAAATATTTATGTATGTTATCCGTTATCTAGTATCCATAGTATGTACAAGCCTTGCTTAGCTTGGAAACAGATGATTGGTGTAAGATATCTATTCTATTTATAAAGCAAAAAATTATTTACGCCAATTTTTTATATGGCCTTAGTAGTAGAGTCCAGTAATGAACTAGCTCCATTTTTTATCATTTTATTCATAATTCGGTTTCTTTGTTAAACGACTCAATAGTTGGTACAACATATGTAACAGGCAGTATGCTATCTACTCTGTTGAATTACATTCGGTATGCGGACAATGCATTTTCAAATCGGTTCAACTCGATTTGACAAAAATCGAAATCGTTACACCTCTATTAGCTACACCTGCCACTGTAGGTCTCTATTATTCCGTCTCCAATATTCCGGTCGATGCTCTAATATGGACATTAAACTTCTCGCGCATTTACCGTATACTCCTAAGTTATACTATACTATATATATATATATAACGACGACCTATTTGGTGTAGTGGTTAGCAACTCTGACCACTATACCAAAAGGTTGCGGGTTCGAATCCCGCTAGGGGCATATGTTTGTGTGATGAATACGGACATGTGTACCCGAGTTATGGATGTTTTCATTTATAATAAGTATTTAGGGTCAATTCACACCGAGACGCGACGCGACGCGACGATACTCAAAGAGGCCAATGATTTCGCGCTGCGCCGCGCGTCGTCGCGAGATGTGTACGTGTAATGTGTATCTTTTCGTGTAGTGAATAAAGTATATTCTGAGTCGCTCTATGAAAAATGTGCGCGCAGCGTCGCGTCGCGTCGCGTCTCGGTGTGAACTGACCCTAATTTACAAAAAAAAAATGTATTTGTGTAATATATCAACCATCTGGTATCCACAACACAAGCTTATAGTTGCTTACTGTGGAACTAGATGGCGCTGTGTGTAAGTCTAAGGATATTTATTTATTATTATTATTATATAAAAAAAAAGATTTAAAAAAAACGACTTCAAAAAACCCGGAAAAAATAATTTAATTAAACTACTGCAATAATAATAACTGAAAAGTATAAAATAATAAACCAGAGCAGAATGTTCTTTATAGATAGATATACACTATTATATATAATGAGAATACAATACAATTTATATGCTATACAATAATAGTTAGGTATAATAATGAAATTAAAAATATATACAATAGGTACTTTTTGAAGTCGGTGCCTGCCTAGCCTATAAAATACACAATCAACAAAACAGTAAAAATACGCCCCGAATAAAGAACCTCCTCCTTTTTTGAAGTCGGTTAACAAAGGTATTTTCATACAATTTAAATATTCAATTAATTAAGTTATTACTGTTTACTTTCATTAGATTTATATATTTATTTATTTATTATTTATTGCACACAAGAAAAAATAGATTGTGTATTTTATAGGCTACGCAGGCACCGACTTCAAAAAGTACCTATTGTATATATTTTTAATTTCATTATTATACCTAACTATTATTGTATAGCATATAAATTGTATTGTATTCTCATTATATATAATAGTGTATATCTATCTATAAAGAACATTCTGCTCTGGTTTATTATTTTATACTTTTCAGTTATTATTATTGCAGTAGTTTAATTAAATTATTTTTTCCGGGTTTTTTGAAGTCGTTTTTTTTTAAATCTTTTTTATTTAATTCTTTTTAGTGTCTGGTCAGACATTACAAAATAATAAAATTACCTTTACCTATGAAATTGCCGTTCTGTAGTACTGGCCATTTCAAATCAAAATAGTTTTTGTTTGACTAAGAATTCTAATTTCAAATTAATTTTATTTTAAGAACATGGAATTCTATTTCCAAAAGTAGTCATTTGTTTATTGATTAGTGTTACATTTTCATCGCATTTCAATCTTTTTCGTCATCATGGATACGTTAAAAATTCGAGTAATTATGGAATATGAGTACCGTCGTGGGCAGCAACGCGACACAAGCGGCACGCAACATCAACGACGCTTACGGAGCTAACACTACAAACGAACGCACCACCTGTTATTGGTTTGCTCGCTTCCGCTTCCTCCTCCGTTTTTGAAGATGGTTAAAAAAGTTTTTAATATTTATCCGTGGTTGCTAATCTCCATGATAATTTTTGTGCGATGGCTAACCTTCTCGCTCCTACAGGTTAGATGGGCAGTTCGGGTGTACCAGCTCGACCTGATGATCTTCGATTTGTCATATTTATTGCTGATAATTACACCGACCTTCTATACACTTTTTCCATAAAATCCCAAACTGTATCTACTTAGTTTCCCTGTGTAAAAACTACAAAATCGTCTAAATATGTAATTCCATTCTGATGTTTACCATGATTACACAAAAACTACTGGACCGATTGCGCTGAAATTACAATGGGACCAACTCGACGGTATCCCCTTTCATTTACAAAAAGAACCATGTGAATCAACCGCCAAATCTCGGAGATATCGGTGTACATACATAAAAAAAAAAAAAAAAAAAAATACAACCCGAATACAGAACCTCCTCCTTTTTTGAAGTCGTTTAATAAGTTATACTCCAACACCCAAAGGTTGCCTGGAAGAGATCGCTCTTAGTGATAAGGCCGCGTAATTGTACTCTTTTCAGTATTGTGCTTTGTAAAATGTATATTCTCCTTTTGTGCAATAAAGTGTATTTGTATCGTATTACCTTGACGGCGATGACAGCACCAGAGGGCTTGTGTAGCATCTTCACTACCTGACCACACGTGCCGCTGCCTAGCTCGCCCAGGTGTTGCAGGTCCTCGATGCCGGATCGGTACTCTACGCCATTTACATTCAACTTGCCGCTGACCTGGAAACATGTAAACATTTCTTTATTGTTTGGATTTCTTACATTTCATATTTGTATATTTGCAAAGGACAGATAGCCAATGACAAATATTATGAGACATGGGACCGATTATTGCACTTGCACATTGCACAATTTGTTTTGTGTTTATCACGTTTTTCCACATTTTTGAAACATTCGAAAACTGTGTTGCCCTGCGAATTGACCACAGAGGTCCAACCAACCAATCTTACCTAGATTTCAATATTTTATATAAAACAGAACAGTTGAATATAATTAGAATTGTACAAATCCGAAAACGATTGACTGGGCCCATTCGTCGAGAATAATACGAATTTTATAATTCAAATGTAAAATCATGGTGAAATAACAAAAGGGCTCTGCTCTGACCTATTAAACAATCTTTAGTAGGTCCGTTCTATTTCGTTCATGCTTGATACGAGAGCAAAAAATGCAAATTTTCTTATCATTATAGTTAGACATTTTTTATGAGCAGTGGGTTAGATGCAAATGGATAAGGACTATATTTTGGATAAAAAAGTCGTTACACCTTCAACATTCAAGGTTTCTGTATCTAGTGCGACCAAACCTCACCTTATAAACTTCTTGCATCCTGTTATCTGTTTCGGTTGGCTGTGGCGGCCATGATGGTGGTATCTCCTTGTTACCAGGGAACATAAGAGCTGCAACAAGTAAAATATATTGATTATGACCAAGATCGACCTACACACAATTCATAAAAGAGTTGCGAGTATATGAAACCAGCTTCCTCAAGAGGTAGTTGATGGCCGCTCCATGAACAGTTTTAAAAATAGATTTGACAAGTGGTTTAAAGAGGATAAATACTGAAACCATGAGGACTGTTAATCCAAAATAGTGACTTTTTCCTTTTGTTAATAATACACGAGCTTGGATATAGGCACATCAATCAGCATCTATTCTTTATTGTACAAGAAATACAGATCACAGTCAGAAAATATGTACAAAGGTGTAAAAAAATTCATATTAGTTTATAGCTGATATTTTATTATTGTGCTGTGTGATCAACAAGAAAGCTTTGATATTTTCAACGAACAATATGTCAACCAATCACATAACACAGTAATAGAACACAATTTTTAAATTTGGTATTAGTTTTCTGTATAAGAATTTGTATTAATGCTGTTGATTCTATGTAAATAAATAAATAAATATAATTTATAAAAGAACCTTGCTGGACTTAACAACAGTTTAATTACAACTAGCAAATTTTTTATAACACACATGTGGTATATTGTTAGGACAACATGGTATGTGTGCATCTGTATTATGTAATACATAAACTTGGAATAGATGAACAAGGTGCTCAATGGTGTGTGGTGGTTATTGATTTGTTAAAGAGTGTAATCTAAATGGCACAAAATGCTGTAAGAGTTTGTACCACATGTGAAGACTTGTGACGATCTGTCATTCAAAACGGGTTACAATGGAGTTATGTTCGTTTTCTTACTTGTAACTAGCACACTGCTAGCTATTATTCTGTACATATCTTAATATCACTAACTGAGAAAATCTTATCTCTAATAATTGATATACATGCATCAGCTTAAAGCTGCTAGTGTATTATTAATACTGCCTTCCCGTGGGTGTCGTAAAAGGCGACTAAGGGACTTGCCACCAAAACACATCTATTGTTTTACACGTTTCCCTGCAACCGTGGATGTGTTTCAATAATTAAGCTATTAATGTTTGGAACACCCAAACACTATTGTTTGGAAGATCTCTGATCACCCCATTTGGGATAGAGGTCGAGTGTTATGTATGTTTAGTAATTTATTTAATATATTTGATTTATTCTAATCTAATCATTATGACGTTATGTATGTTATTTAAGTTTAACTGAAATAATTATCACCTGACATACACCAATTAAGATCCAACCAAGACCATCCAAACATATCATAAAAATTAAGTCAAATCAAAAAATGCTTTATTTTGTAGGTACACAGGGTACACTTAAAATAGTCAGATTTTACATTTTCACTGCTTGTTCAAAAGGCAATTTTCCCCTGAGAAGAACAAGCAAGAAACTCAAGAGGTTGCTCTTTTAAAAAAAAAAATTATATTACAAAATTATTATTTTATATATCAATAAATATTTATTTAGTACACCTATATATTTACGTTTGTATTTTGTTGCTATTTTATAAATGCTATGTTTAAGTAGGTATATTTGTCTATTGATCTATGTATGTATGTGTATGTAAATATATGAAATTTATTCACGTAGTTTGTATATGCATCCTTATTTAATACCGCACAACCCACCTATTTCAAATGTACTGTCCCTATACCCAAAGGTTGCCTGGAAGAGATCGCTTTTAGTGATAAGGTCGCCAAATTGTACATTCTATTCTTACCACTTTTCTGAAACTGTATTTTCTTATCTGTTGTGCAATAAAGTGTATTTGTATTTGTATTAATTATTATTTTATATTATAATATTGAAATGAAATGAAAACTTTATTGTGTGTGGAATTTGGGTTATACATTTGCAGCTGTCTTTGCTTAATATTTTAGTTACACCAAACCCTACCTTTTCAAGTGTACACACATCGACAATTTTTTTTTTTACAAAAAATTAACATATTCTATTTACTGTCTAAATATCATGCTTTACAATACATACTACATATAATGTTTAATAATTTACTCAGGTCATAGAAAGTTTAAAGCAATGTCAAAAATAATGTCAATGTAATTTTAATATAATTTAATTCCTTGATGTCTGATGGATATTTGTGAACGCAACCATACACAGAAACTGACATCAACGCACATCTGTCAACACAAGTATTTTTCCTACCCACTTCCCCTACCTTAGCCCGTGACAGTTTAGCTACGCGGACAACCTTCGCACCCGGCGGTCAAGCTCGCGCTACAGCTTCCGTCCCGAGGCGATATACAGCATCTCAGCGTCTCCTAGAGACCACTTTTTATCTTTACATCATCCGCGACCGCGACATCCACGCGTAATATTTCATTATTAATTGTGAAATAGCCTGGTTATGCAAACGGGCTGGTTATGTCCATGAATGTTTATCATCTAAATATCTGATATTTTATATTCTTTATTGCACCAAAATATTACAATAACAGAGTACAAACAATAGGTCATGTACAAAGGTGGACTTATCTCTTTAAGAGATCTCTTCCAGTCAACCTGAGCATTGAAATAGGAAACTTAGTAAATTTGGGGTTTAGCAGTAAATTGTGTGCAAAAGAAAAAATCCTATAACGAATAATAAAACAAATAAAAAAAGAAAAGATAACTGAATAATAAACTTACACTAAATATATTACACATACCTACTGCGAAATATATACATAACATAATTTAAATATATATATACTATAAACCTACATACACATACTAATAATATCACGAAAGATGGGAGAGGTAATGCTCTTTTAGCCTTTTCTTAAATACTGCAATTGAAGGGCTGTCCTGAATTAATTTTGGCAGTTTATTCCACATCATGGCTGCTTGTACACTAAAGGAGCTTGAACACTTTTATAATATTGTTTCTTAATAAGTTTTTGTTTTATAGTATCTAGATAAGCTTGCTACCTTAATTGTCTTGCAAACTGTACATGTAAATTACAATACAATCTATTCATATCAATATCTATAGGTATCAAGACTTAATTAAATCGAGATTTAAACAAGCGTGGGTCTAGACCCAGATTTCTTTAGACTTGTATCAACATCTAGCCATATTGATATTTCCACATATTTCGAGAAATAGTCAAATGGAGACCCACAAAATCAAATAACAACCTAGTCATTGTGAGATGTGAACTTTCTGCAGATCTTGTCTTTTCTAGATTTAACCCTAAAGACAGTCAACCCTTAAAAGTGACAAATATAGTGATTACTAACTCTGTTTTCTTTGTTAGGTGGAATATCATATGTCTATGTAAACACATGACCACTACATGCAACAGATGTTAAACCTTAACTTTCGTAAGTTATTAGAAAAACATTTGAAATCATCATGATATACAGTAATCGCTCATTCACTAGGCAGTCTCCCCAGAGAAGAACGAGCAAGAAACTCTGGGGTTGCTCTTTTTTAATAAGGCAATACAAATACAATTTGAAATAATTGTGTTTAATGGTTGTTTTCAATTTATTTAAAGGCAAATTTTGAATGTCAACCAGAACTTTATTATGAAAGCGTATACATTGTCCCTTGAATGGCTTAGTGACTTTAGATTAGAGCGACTGCTATGCTATTGTGTATTTCACAATTTTTCCTAAACAAATGCAGATTCTTTCTTACGTACATTAAGTTTTCGTAAATATATTGCGATGCCAAAGTTATTATATTGATTTCCTGAAATTTATTCCTCAAGAGATACTCGGGAGCCTAAATGTAGATTGCACGAATCGCTCGCTTCTGCAGAACAAAAATTCAGATATATGTATGTCTGTTTCTTTGGCACATCCAGCGGCCTGGATGGTTTAATGGATTTTATTTTATTTATTTATTTATTTATTAAAGTTTGAAACAAAATGCAGTTGTTACAAAAAACAGACAGAAAAACAAAAGAGAAAAACAAGCTCATCAAAATTTTGCATCTTGATATGTGTGGATTTAAGGCCACAACAAACTGGACGAGAGTGGACAGCAAGGTGCCAGCAGTGACATACATCCTTAACATGCCACATGATCAAAGTATTAAAAGTCATTTAGATAGAGACTTGTAATCAACAACCAAATTAAAGTGTTAAATTTTATTTGTCTACAAGACCCATATTCCCTAGTCATTGGGGGAGAGACTGAAGCCTTAATGAGACATTTAAGTACATATTGATTATGATCGGTGAAAAATATGCAAATTAGTCATTAATTAACTTATAATTTTTACGTTCCTCCTTATTAAAAGAGAATTTTTTATAATTCTGTACCAGATAAATCAACATTTTCTTCCACCATGCAATTTCTTAATATTTTTTTTTTCTAATTTTGATTTAGGGACTTAATCTATTTAAATGTAATTCTAGCGAGACACCGATGACTTCACAAAGGCAAATAGACTCTGGGCAGCATTCGATTTTGGATGAGCTAGGATCTCATGGAATATTCCCCCATCTAGTCTATTTAGCCTCTGTTCCATCATCAGTGTCTTTTGTTGGTGCTTGTTCCAGACACATTCCACCAATATATGGTGCACATCTTCCACAATACCACACACCTCACAGTTAGGAGAGCGTGTCTTTTTCATGAGATAGCCAAACTTGTTTAGTGGCATGTGTCCAGATCTAAGCTAGTTTTCTACCTTCTTCAGTTTTAAATAAAATCTGTAATAATAATAAATGTGTCATTGTCTGTGGCGACTTTAATATAGATCTCTTAGATAGTTCATCTCCATTTAGTAATTTGTTATTATCGTTATTCAATTGTCATAACCTCAAAAACTTATTTCTAGAGCCTACTAGAATTACTTCTTCGACAGCAACTTGTATCGACAATATATTCACAAATGTTGAACCAACTTACAAGAACATAATTAATAAATTAAAATCGGATCATAGTGGTCAGTTGGCTACTTTTGCATTTAATGGAAAATATAACACAAGACTTATAATATGTAATCCTATAAATGAAGGTCGGCTAAAAACCTTTAGTAATAATGTTAAAGTTAAATTACCCACCTTATCCTACTGTAAGGATCCGAATAAACTATATAATACTTTATTTAATTTAACGAAGAATGAATTCGACTCTGTTTTTAAAACAAAATTAATAAAAATTAATGATGGCTTGAAGTTTAGTGACTGGGCCACAGTGGGCATACATCGAAGTAGAGAAAAACTTTACGAGCTATATGAAGAAAAAACAATAAATCAGAATGAGCTTTTTGTAAACTATGTCAGGAACTACTCAAAGCTATTTAAGCAAGTATGTACGATAGCCAAATCTATGTTCGTTCGTAACAAGATTATAAGTAGCTCAAACCTGATTAAGACGACCTGGCAAGTAATCAACTCTGAAACTGGGAAAGTCAAAACTCGTAGTTTCGATTACCAAATTAACGTAGAAGGTCAAACATTAACTAATGCTCCTGAAATCGCGGACGCGTTTGAAAGTTTTTTCACTAACATTCCAGTATCGATAACTAGGTCTCTTAATTCTTCCCCCACTCTCGCTGAATTATTACTAAAACAAAATGTAACCGAATGTACCGATGTATTTAAATTTCATCACGTTACACCATTATGTATTATTAAGACATTTAAATCTTTAAATATGAAAAGGACAGCGGATCTTCATGGTCTATCAGTTAAAATAATTAGTTTTATTATAGAGGATATTGCTCCTCATTTAGCTATTATCTTCAACCAGTGTACTAATAATGGTGTGTTTCCTGATATGATGAAGCATAGTAAAGTAATTCCGTTATTTAAGTCTGGTGATACTCAAGTTCGTACAAACTTCCGACCGATCTCAATTTTACCGACTTTAAGTAAAATATTTGAAAGCTTAATTTTAAATCAATTGCTCTCACATTTCAATTTGAATAATTTGATTACAACCAAACAATTTGGTTTCACTAAGGGACGTTCGACAACAGATGCCGGTATTGAGTTGTTACAACATATTTTTGATGCCTGGGAGGGTTCACAGGACGCCCTTGGCATCTTTTGTGATCTGTCCAAGGCTTTCGATTGCGTCCACCATGACATCTTAATTATGAAACTACACCATTATGGCGTCCAGGGCCAAGCACTCAGCCTAATGAAATCATATCTACGTGATCGAATTCAGAGGGTTGATATCAATGGAGAGAGATCATCAGGATCTGCAGTTAGCATGGGCGTACCGCAGGGTTCAATACTGGGACCATTCCTATTTTTAGTTTATATCAACGATTTACCTCACCTCGCTAAGGAAAGACACGAGATCGTATTGTTTGCTGATGACACTTCTTTAATATTTAAAGTTGACAGATATCAATTAGCATATGACGAAGTGAATAATGCTGTCTCAAAAATAGTCGAATGGTTCACAGTCAATAACTTGCTCCTTAATGAGAACAAAACGAAATGTCTTAGATTTTCATTACCTAATGTTGAACAGGTTGCCACCAAAATAAGAATTAAACATGAACAGTTGGAACTTGTGGACACAACTGTATTCCTTGGTATGACTTTAGATTCTCGGTTACAGTGGGGACCCCATATTAAAAAACTAATGAAAAGACTCAGTTCTGCCGCATATGCTGTTAAGAAAATTCGAAATATCTGTGATATTGAAACAGCGCGCTTAGTCTACTTCAGCTACTTTCACAGCTTGATGTCATATGGTATCTTGCTGTGGGGAAACGCTGCTGATACAGATAGCATATTTCTCTTACAGAAACGAGCTATTCGTGCAATTTATAAATTAAGGTCAAGAGATACATTAAGACAAATATTTAAAGAAATTAATATTTTAACATTTTCGTCACAATATATATATGAAAATCTTGTATATGTTAAGAGAAATATATATTCATTCGAGAAACATTGTGACCGACATAATGTCAATACAAGGAGCAAAAATCAATTAGCTGTACCTTTTAGTAGACTTAGTAAAGTTAATAAGTCATTCAGAGGTCAATGTGTGCGCTTCTACAACAAGGTTCCCATGGATATACGGAATCTTCCGCTTAATAAATTTAAACTTATTATAAAACAAAAATTATGTAAAAAGGGATATTACAAAATTTCAGACTATATTAATGAAAGTAATCCATGGGATTAAACGGCTCCTCTACTCGATATATAAAATTGTTGTAACCTTTCTTGATTGTACATGATTTATTGAAAAGAGACAAACCCTCTGAGTTTCTCGCTAGCTCTTCTCAGTAGTGGTCGCGTTCCGAGCTAGTGGTAGTTTAAAAAACAAATGACGTTCATAAGTGCATATTGTATTGCCTACATGAATAAATGATTTTCATTTTCATTTTTCATTTTCTTTATATTTCTAAATAGCAATAATGGTGACAAATTTTCGGAATGATATCTGTAGGGACTGGTAGGTATCTTTCCTTCGCAACAAACGAGCTTCATATCCACAAATTGGCATAAATATTGCATTGAATACAATGGTGTGTGGTGGTATGAAAACAATACAGGTGAACACAAAAGCAATGTCCTGTACAAATCCTAACTACAAACACCCACTGCCTGTTCAATGCCAATACATGCAAATTATTTGTAACACAATCGAGGCATGAGGCACGGCAACCGCAAACGTGAATTGTAAATACCAACCATATGTGAAGGGCTAATAAATATTTTAGGTGATAGCAAGGATAGAAGAACATTAATTAAATTATTGATTTATAAATAGCAAGAAATATCGCCACATTTACATGTAATACGTGTACTAAGATAATCAAATATGTTCAATAGAATCTAGAACACCAGGATCTTAGAAACAGATGATCCTTCTAATACGCTCTAGGAGGAGTCAAACGAAATGGGATCGCCAACATTTTAGAGTAGAAATACCGCGTGCGTCACAAATAAATACAAATTAGATAGGTACTCACGTAGTTTAGGCCTTCGGCTGCCCCCTGGCCTGGAACCACCGAGTCCACCTTGACTGTGAATGCCACCTTCCCTCCGAATACGTTGTTCATTTTCAAAGCGCTCCTGCATAACTTTTAATCGCCCTTCAATTGAACTATTCGACATTTATGTAACTGGAAATTCTCACTGATCACATTTAAGTACATATAACTTAATTCTAAACAGCTAAATTAATTTATACAAAAAATAAAATCAGGGAACAGAAGACCAGTCCAAGGATTTTCTTTTCTTTCTTTAGATTGTTCATTCAATCACTCATTCAATACCACAGATACTGTTTTTTTTAGAGATGGCTGTATGGGTTTGGGTCTCTTTGTCTTTCAAATGTTTTGGAGTATGCACGTGAAAAAATATTATAGAAATAGAAAATACTGAAAACGAGGCAGCATAGACTACTGATATTAATTGTTTATTAAAATGTGACTATGTCGCTCTGTAATTAATTATTAACGTATAATCGTTCTTCGGTCAAACGTTTTCCGGAGTAGGGTAATTCGGTACACCATGATACATCCATGGACTCGTCTGTCCCGTGTGCATCTCTGTATACCGATGAAGAGTAAACACTTTCATGCCCTCATGCCATACAACTTGGCCCTCGCATGCAATCTGCATGCTAGTTTCGATTTTTTATCGGATCGGATCGATCGGATCGGTTTAGCGTATCCCTCCCTACATATTCATTCATATTTGTTTCGGAGTTCGACCGTTCATTCATCGCTTCTCTTTTCTCGCTCGCTCTCGCCAAAGAGTATACAAAACCTACGGAGAGCTCTCGCTTGCGCACTACGACGACAGGAAGGAAAGGAAAGTGCGAATTTGTTGGAAATGGGAAAAATAATAAAATAAAGAAAGAAAATTCTCTTACAATTTCTTTCCTTTTCCGTGAATTCTTATTCCTAATTAAAATATAAGCTGCATGCTAGATAAACATTTTGATCCTGTACCACAGAACAAGTGCCATACTCTCTAAAAGTGCAATCAAGTGATGAATGCCAATGAAAAGTTATGTTTCCCGTGTTGAAATGTTGTGAAAACATTATTCCGTGAACTATTAACGTACAATATGTGCTACTGATTGATTGTGAACGATCATGATGCAGTCCACGTCCGAGGGGTGTATGAATATCGCTGAGTTGGCGAACCAGCTCAGACGGGAGAAAATATTCATCAATTCCGAGAGGCAGTTATTGCAGAATCTCAATGAAGAAGTGGAGAGAAGAGCGCTGGAGCTGCTCCAGGCTTCGTGGATATGCTCACAGCAGCGTCAGAACCTCACCAACCTGATAACTTCAAGTTGTGAGGCAGACTCCATTGCTGCCTGCCAGCGGGCCAGTTTGTTGGAGGGAACCACCTTCATAGATGTATACAAAGTATTGAAATATAAGGTAAGTGTCAATAAATTTTGTAATAGGAAAAATATACCTGTGTGTAGTGAAAGTTACAACCGTTGTAAAACACATTTCAGAGCCTGGGATTCACAAAAGCGCAATGATTTTAATCTTACCTCTGCAGTTATGGACACTTTGTCCAATGATCATCCACCCACTTTTTAGAATATCTATTTAATATATCCTATGCTATAAAAATCTGCTGTTGTTTAATAAACAAACTGCTGATAATTGTTTCCGACATTTCAAACAATTACCATTTGCAAGGATTGTTTACTTTACCATTACATACTTCATAAATAAAATCCCTTTCTTTTTGTATAAGAACAGTTTCTATAATAAATTTGGTGTGGTACACCACTGAACTATAAAAAGAATCTTAAATACTGTAGGAGACTAATTGGAGTATGTTAATTGACCAGATAATACATTTGTGCAATTTTTTTTATGCACAACAGATTTACCTGATGTTAAGGGAAAATGAGGTAAAACTTTGAAACATTCTTACTTAGAACTTTCTCCACATCTGGGAAATTGGCTATCTTATAACAAACAGCTGCAACATAACAATGCTCCTAATATTGCTGTTTGCTGGCAGACTGAGATAAAATGGTGGTAGCTAGCCAGGTGGATAGGAATTAATAATGCCTTACCACCAACCAAACGATTGATGTAGCTGATAGTGACCCTGTCAGCGAAATCCAGCGAAAAAATAAATCCTGCGATGGGGTAAATGTTTATATGGTGAATATGAATATTTATTCCCCAGTCATGTATGTTTATATAAATATTAATGTATGTCTATCCATTATCTAGTATAGTACAAGCTTTGCTTAGTTTGTGACTAGATGATTGTTGTAAGTGTTTGATTTATTTTTTTATTATATAAAAAAAAAACTATTGAACATGTACCCTGTGGGAAATTTTAACCACAACCTCCATTTTATAAACCCTGTTGTTTTGAATCTGCAGAAAGCGTGGTTTGAAAGTTGCACTTTAGTTAAAATGGCTATGGGGTGTCGGGAAGAAGGGGATTAGGGGCAAACCTGGTTCCTGTCTGCTCCGCATGCTCATTGTTATGGACGCAGGCCTCCTCGGTCTTCCACAGCCTCCAGACAAGATGATTCGCCTTTTTTACTATTAATTTTACGCGGGACGTGGTTGAATTTCTATTTGCGTGGATTAACACGGCTGATTTGCCTCGTGACTTCAGTGCTGAGTTGGGAGCTCAATCGCGATGCGCTCGACCCGAGTGTCAGAAAAGAAGTGAAGTTTTGGTTACCCCCACGATAGGATGTGAAAATGAAAGGAAATTGAGGGTAGGGAATAGTGATGTACCTGTTATAATCGTATTAACGTTTAAATCTACCAGTCTATATTGTAATTATAATCATTTTATTTAATAAAATGCTTCATTTTAAATTTTATTTTAGTCTTTATTATGAAATAATTACATGGTCAAAATTAAAAAATGCCACACAAAACCGCTTGCACAATTTGTCTGTGGGAACTGTTCTGTACCTTGTTTACAGACAACTAACGGCTATAAGGCTTTCTGATTAGCTAATAACTGTCCATTATTACAAAGGACAAACAATAGGCATGCAACCATTATCCAGTAAAAATTGATAATTATGTTCTCAATTCAATTCTTTTGTGTAATGGCTTTCCTTTTTAGGATTCTGCCAGCATCAAGTCAGTCATGGGAGTGACAACATTGCAAATAACCGGTTGACAGATTTTTAATTTATTTTACACTAGATAGTTAGATCCAATCTAAAAAAAAACAACGAAACACACATAAAGCAACGCCACAAGTATACACAGATAGTTACACTATTATAATTTAATGTTATTATTACTAATAAAGTTAGACAAAATTTGGACAAATGCGGACAGTACAAAGGAGAGTAAACACTTCAAATTAGTGGGACGGGGGATATCAGGGGGTAAGGAATCGTATAGTGAAGAATGTAAAATCGGACATTCAGGTGGTCAGGAGTTCCTTCATCCAGTCCACACTCGCAGACCGAGGAGTCCCTTATCCGCAGTTTTGCTAAGTGTACAGGCGTACAAGCATGACCTATACGAAGTCGACATATGGTGGACACAACTTAATTATGTTCTCATCTTCATTGTTTTCGGTTGGCTTATGAACAAAGTGGGTTAAGTATATCAACAAAGAAGAAAAAATATGTATCCACTGGACCATAGCTGTAATATGCTATTAAAAACAATTTAATGATCCCACACATGAAAAACTGTAATCAGAAATTGATGATAACTACCTGCCATTATGGGTTTCACCATGAATCAAGTATAGGTGTCAATTGTTGAGTCTGTCTATGACATCATAGTGTAACATGTGTTGGTTGAATACAAACATGTGCTGGTTACCATATTGTATCAACAACTGTTTGTTTTATTAAGATTGGCTTTGTAAATACTTGTGTATTTCCAAATATTTACATTGCTATAACACTAATAAAGATGAACACCTAAACTCTGAATTTTTCAATGTAGATTTTTTTTATTCTTTTTTTACACAACGGGTTTGTACTTGACCTCAATCACACCTGATGTTAAGTGAAGATGAGGTCGAAGGTGGAAGCATACTCACCCGGAAACCCCAACACATTTGAGGGACTGGCTATCTTATGTCTGACAACCGGAACACAAAAATGCTATTAACATTGCCACTTGGCAGCAGATTTAGATAAGATAGTGGTAGCTAACCAGGCGGACATTTAAAGTGCCCTTCCACCAATCAAACCGAGTACTTAAACATGGGGATCGAACCCGCGACCTCCGAAACGTAAACCCAATGTTGTTTACATTGAGCCACAGAAGGCGGTGATAAAAATATTCAATTTTTTTAATATGTGAGGTGTGTGGCATTATTATACTATGAAAGACTGATGATGGAACAGAGGCTATATAGACTAGATCGGGGAATATTCCACGAGATCCTGGCTCATCCAAAATCAAATGCTGCCCAGAGTCTATTTGCCTTTATGAAGTCATCGGAGTCTCGCTAGAATTAATTTTAAATATATTAAGTCAGTAAGAGGTACAGTGGGACTGGTGTATACTCTTTGTGTAAACTAAATGAAAATTAGAAAGGAAAAAGAAAATAGTTGACTGTGAGTCGATCAAAAGACAGACAAGTTAACTGGGTGTATGCTATTAATGGATTCGTCTCGTGTCTCCTTTTGCCGAAGCTAAAGTTGCGTTTGACCGACCTTAGTGAGACGGAAAGTGAAATTGTTCACCCGACACCCCCAACCACATACTTATTTTGGGCACTACCTATGTTATCTCAAAAGCCGGAATGCTATTAACATAGAGTTTAAAAATAGATTCGACAAGTGGTTTAAACAGAACAAACCATAGACATGGAAAATCCAGAATGGTGACTTTTTCTTTACCAATACAATAGCTTGGATATAGGCACATCTGCTTCTGCTGCTCGCCTATTAATCTACAATAATAATAATAAACATTACTTAGATGGATATGGTAGCCACCTAAGCGAATATTTATAACGCCGTACCACCATTAAGATTAAGTACTAGACATGTACCCAGCTGTGAATTGAACCTGCAACCTCTGGATTTGTTTTCCATTGGGAAAAATGTGATACTCCCTGAATAAATAGGAATAATGGCAGCTCAAGCGGAAAACTTATAACATAGTTCAGAATGTTACTCAAGCAGAGATCTCCGCTTGAGGAGAGTTAAAAAGGGACAGCTTTATGTAACTTGTATATCGGCATTTCTTTCTAACTATGCTCAAATGCAGATCTACGCTTGAGCAACATTCTGAAATATGGGCCTTAGTGATGTTGTGTGAAAATACAGGTTTATAAAAAATAAATACAGGGTGTTTGGTAGGGAGCTGTACATACGCCTAGGGTAGAAACTAGGGATGGTCTGCTACCTACCCCCGCCCATAACTTTTCTTCTCTACAATTTTCTGGTGTGAAATTAATTTTTACAGTACACTAAGACTCTAACGATTAAAACAAGACCATTAGCAGACCTGTCCTATGGATAGATTTTGAGCTACAGGTTGTTTTAATAAAAAAATGGAGTTTTCCTTAAAAATAAAAAAAAAATCATTAAAATAAAACCTGGCGGTCAAGGTCAATATAATGGGCGGGGGTAGGTAGCAGACCATCCCTAGTTTCTACCCCAGGCGTATGTACAGCTCCCTACCATACACCCTGTATAACCTTACATAAATATTTCTTAATTGAGTGGGTGTGACACTACAGGAACAAATCGATACTATTCTATGTTTTGGTGTTGGCTGTAGTTAGGGTTGCCAACTCTTTTAGAAGAATTAATGTAATACCTGAATCTGCGAAGGTAAAAGAGAGTATGGGTTTATGAAAAAGTGTATTTTATTTCTTTTTAATAGAATGATATGATTCAAGATATTCTAAGTTAATAAATAAATAATAAACAATTGTTTATTGTTCCTTACAATACTATAACTAGATACAAGGTTGAGACCGCCTAGTAATGTATAAAGATATTTGTATCAGGAAGTTACTAGAGATAAAAAGCTCAAAAGTCAGGGTAAGTATATAAATATAGTATTTCAGCTTACTCTATTAGTGATAATATACATGATAATAATAATGATAATGAAGTCAATGAAATAGAGCACAAAACTAGAGTACAGTTGGCAACCTCTTTACAACACATTGTTAAAAGGAATATAACACAATATTGTTTGGTATCCTATTTTTTTAAATAAATAGATTATGCAGGCAATGAGCATTGTCGAAAATCTATTGGTGTGCCTGCCTCAATAAAAAAAAAATATAATTTTCAGATTGTAAGCATCAAAATCGAGATCATTCGCAAATAATATCGCTAAAATCTGTTAAGTTTTCTAATATTTTTGAGTCTTTAAAAATGTGCGTTAACATTCATAGAAGGGCTGTATCCCCAAGGAAAGTTGACGAGCCCTTTATATTCCTTCATTATTTGGTCAGCTGTGTATAGGCCAATCACTGGTAAAGTTGTCATTAATTTTTCCAATATGACACATCACATGTGAAGTTTGCGTTAAACATTAATTGGTCATTTGTTTTAATTCACATTTTGTTAATGTTGAATAT
Organism: Oegoconia quadripuncta; assembly: GCA_949316235.1. Lineage (NCBI taxonomy): Eukaryota > Metazoa > Arthropoda > Insecta > Lepidoptera > Autostichidae > Oegoconia > Oegoconia quadripuncta. The sequence goes on along the minus strand of OX438747.1, from coordinate 3,361,103 downwards.
CAATATACTTGTATCAGTGTATGGTGTGTTTACTGTTTCATTGTTTTCGAACGTTTGTTTTAAGAAGTAGGTATTAGTCAGGGACAGCTGTTGTTAGCCTTGTTACAATTTAAGGGTGCCGGGATTTATCAGAAGGATCTTTGATATTTTTTTTATTTAAATATTTCAGATACTTACACCAATCATCTAGTCCCAAACTAAGCAAAGCTTGTACTATGGATACTAAATGACGGATAAACATACATAAATATTTATATAAACATACATGACTCGGGAATAAACATTTACCCCTCGCGGGCTTCGAAACCGCAACCGTTCGTTTCGTTGACAGTCTCACTACACCAATCGGTCGTCGGGTCGTGATAAAAAGGATGTTATAAGTTTGAAGACATCTGTTTTTAACAGCGCCAAAACAACTGCACCGATTTGATAGTGAATTTTTTTCTTAATTTAGTGTTTTCTAGATGATTCTTTACCGTGTTTTAATGGAAACCGGTTAAGCCATTTATTTAGATATTTACCGTCTTATTCATAAAAATTTACCAACGCTTTATAAGTATAGCTGGGCAGAGTATTCTTACGAAGTGAAAGACGGGTGCCGCAAAGCCAAAATGATGTAAATAATTAAGTTATAATATTTATCAAAAACATGAGCCTTGAGACATTTAAAGTGACAACCGAATTCAAAAATTAATCTAACTGACAAGCATTAAACTCACCAGTATCTACCAAACTTGAACGTTATACGATCTCTTTCACTCCTCCTTAACGTTCAATGTTACCTGCTCTAGTTAAAATTAACTAACTCTCAGTTAACCATTCATGCCACTCTCTCACACTCCACTCTCAACAGGACTCATTCCTAAAGCCTTCACACAGAACTCATGCTTCCCTTTCACCAAAGGTTTAGTCATCACATCTGCTATCTGTAACTCAGTAGATAGGTATTTCAAATCGATGACTTTGTTCTGTAAGGCTTCTCTAACGAAGTGTATCTTCAAATCGATGTGCTTCGTCTGCTTGTGGTGTGAACAGTTCTTAGCTATCGCCATAGCTGACTGACTGTCACAGCATAGCACTATAGTCTTTTCCAGACTAGTAAGCTCCTCATAAAGTCTCTTCAAGAAAGTCGCTTCACGTGTGACATTGGACAGGCTGACGTACTCAGCTTCAGCACTGGACAATGCTACCACAGTTTGTTTCTTGCTCTCCCAGTTTATAGGCGCGGAACCAAACTTAAATACAAATCCCGAGTAGGACTTTCTATCAGTTAGATCACCTCCGTGATCAGCATCGACGAATCCTTCTATGTCTCTTGCACATCGCTTGAACTGTAGCCCAATATTTTTAGTACCTTTCAAGTACCGCAGCACTCTCTTTGTTGCTTGCCAGTGCTCGTCTCCATAGCAGCTGTTGAACTGACTCAAGTAGCTTATAGCATAGGCGATGTCGGGTCTTGTACATACAGCGAGGTACATCATGGATCCGATCAACTCACGATAGGGAATGTTCTTAGGCGGCTCGTAGTTAACATCTACCGGCTTGGTCAATCTCTGACCTGGCACCAGCGGAGTGGATACAGGTTTACAGTTATCCATATTAAACTTTGCCAACACTTTCTCCAGATACTTCTCTTGATCTAGTGTTATACAATCCTCTGATTGCTTTAGGCGCATACCTAGGAACAGATCCGCTTTTCCAAGATCTCTCATCTCGAAAGTCTCCATCAATTCTTTCTTAATCTGCAACATCTCACTCTTATTGTTCCAGAATATAAGTATATCATCAACATATACCGCTATGATGATGAATCTGTGCTGACTCTTTCTCACGTAGACACATGGCTCGTTTCCAAGTTGTTGAAATTTCATCTGTTTTAATGCCGAGTCTAATCTATCGTTCCAAGCCCGTGGAGCCTGCTTCAATCCGTACAGAGATCTCTTCAGAAGACAGACGTAATCTTCTTTTCCCTTCTCTTCAAACCCTTCTGGTTGTGTCATGAATACAGTCTCGTTTATGTATCCATTTAGGAATGCGGTTTTCACGTCCATTTGATCAATATGCAGCTTCTTTTCTGCGGCTAGGGCAAGTAGTAACCGCAGTGAGCTGTGCCTTATCACCGGTGAATAGGTTTCAAAATAGTCGACTCCTTCTCTCTGTTTGAATCCTCGAGCAACAAGCCTTGCCTTGTATCTCTGTTTGTTGCCAGCTTCGGTCTTGATCTTGAGAATCCATTTAGAGTCAATCACATTTTGTCCAGGTTCCCGTTTGACTAACTTCCAAGTCTTATTCTTCTTAAGAGCGTCCAGCTCCTCCTTAATGGCCTTCTGCCACTGCAATTTATCTGCACCGGATAGTGCCTCTTTCATTGAAACAGAATCATCCAGGTTAGCAGGCTCAATGATAGCTTGATAAATGATTGCTCCTGGAATGGTTCTCGGCGTCCGTTGCCTCTCCGGATACCTCCGATCATTCGTTTCCTGAATATCTCTTACAGCATTCTCCTCCGAAACGATTGCATCGGTGTATACTCCAGGGTCCTCTACCCTAGCGTCCACTATATCAAAGATATCTGCTCCTGCTTGACGTGACTGGTCTTCATCATCAACCTCAGTTGTAGGTTCTGTCACATCATCTTCGACATCTTCTAGTCGTACTACAACTCTTGTAGGTTTAGATGTGTGACTCTCTACCTTAAGATGACCAGCGGGATTATTCTCAAATAGTACGACATCACGCGCTTTATGTACATTGTAGGTAACGGGTTCTAATAGTCGATACGCCTTAGAATTCTCACTGTATCCAACATGAATAAGTTCTTTACTCTTTGGATCCCATTTCTTACGTTTTTGGTCGGGTATATGCATGTACGCTTTGCAGCCAAACACCTTTATGTTACTCAAATCTGTTTTACGTCCGGTCCAAGCTGCCTCCGGTGTCATGTTCTTCACAGCTATTGTTGGAGATCGGTTCTTCAGATAGACTGCATGTCGAATGGCCTCCGCCCACAGAATCTCGTCAAGTCCTGCGTCTTGCAACATACTCCTGGCCTTTTCAGTAAGAGTGCGGTTCGCTCTCTCAGCGACACCGTTTTGCTGCGGCGTGTAATCGACGGTTAATTGATGAATGATGCCATTCTGTTTAGTGAAATTCTCCATTTCTTTATTAACATATTCTTTCCCGTTATCTGTACGTATAACCTTCAACTTCTTATCGGTTTGCTTTTCTACGAGAATTTTGAACTCCTTCAATTTCTCTACGGCTTCACTCTTTCTCTTGAGTAGGTATACAAACGTCTTCCTGGTCTTGTCGTCAATCAGTGTCATAAAGTATCTGAAACCTCGAACAGAATCAACACTCATGGGGCCACAAATGTCAGAGTGTACCAGTTCTAGTACCTCCTTTGCTCTCGTAGCCTTATTCTTGGGAAAAGGCAGTCTCGTATGTTTGCCCATTAGACAAGGTACACATTCTAAGTTAGGATTAGAATCAGGAAGACTTACTCCGTTTGCCATTTTGTCTCGTAGTAAATTAAGATTGCGTACTCCTAGGTGGCCCATCCTCCGATGCCACAGCTCCAGTGATACATCTTTCTCAAGATTCTCTTTATGAACGTCAGTTGACAGTGCTGCCTCGGTACACTGTGGATAATGTTTAAGTTTATAAACACCTCGCTCTTCTCTACACTTAACTATCACAGAGCCTTTCACTATGCAATCATTCTCATCATAAATTTCACAACCAGCCTTTGAAAATACTGCTATTCTACCTCTATTGACCATTGTACTTACACTTAGCAAGTTCTCTGCTAGCCCAGGTACATACATAGCATCTCGTACACAAACTTCCTTACCATCCTTACTCACCACATCTCCTGTACCTACCCCATATACTTTACCACCATCAGCATATAATACATCTCTCTTATCATGTTTTACAAAGTTTCTCATCCAATCTCTATTGTTAGTCATATGTCGTGTCGCTCCAGAGTCCACTATCCATTCATAGTTGTTAGCAGAGAAGGTAGCCATGGCGGTGTGTGTACATCGCTGCGCGGTGTGCGCCGCTGTCTTCTTGCTGGGATTATCTGGGCAGTCACGAGCCTTGTGAGGTCCATCGCATATGAAACATCTTAAACTTCGTGATGATGATGATGATGGTTGTTTGCTCGTTCTTTGACTTTTCTGCTTTGGTCTTCTCTTTGTAGTCAGGAGTGCTGCTCCGCTTGGTCCTGGCATCACTTTATAGTCAGTCAATTGCAGCAGCTTAGTCTTCACATAGTCAGTGGTGAGGGTAATGTTTGTGTTCTCTAGTGCTAGTCTCATGGGCGTATACTCTTCAGTTAAGCCCTGCAGCATTAAGGTTGTTAGTAACTCATCGTCAATTGTCTTGCCAAGGTCGTTAAGCTGTTGGGAAATCTTCATGACCTCTGTCACATACTCAGCCACAGTATTGAACTTCTCTAGTTTTATACTTACAAGGCGTGATAACAATCTACATCTATTGTTTAAACCCTTGTCTTCGTAGGCGGATTTTAGGCCTTCCCAAGCTTGTTTAGCTGTTTTAGCACTTCTCACATGTACTTTGCAGGAATTACTAATCATAAGGCATATCTTAGCTCGAACCTTTTGATCTTTCTTCACGGCATTTACATCGGTCGTATCTGGTTCAGTTGACGTGAAAGTCCATAGATCATCGTGGATTAACACACATTCCATATCAAACTTCCATGTGGAATAATTTGAGGAACCTTCAAGTTTCTCTATCGAGGGCATACCTCCTCCTGAACTGGACGATGCGATGTCGCCTGAAGCCATTGTAGAACGTTGGGGATCTACGGATTCCTTATACCACGTCACTCGCGTGTTTACTCACTGAATTCCTCTGAATTCATCGACCATTGACAGTTCCATATCTCACTCATGTAAACTTTGCGAAACACACCGTGTCAGCTGGCGCACTTAACCTATAGCTGGGCAGAGTATTCTTACGAAGTGAAAGACGGGTGCCGCAAAGCCAAAATGATGTAAATAATTAAGTTATAATATTTATCAAAAACATGAGCCTTGAGACATTTAAAGTGACAACCGAATTCAAAAATTAATCTAACTAACAAGCATTAAACTCACCAGTATCTACCAAACTTGAACGTTATACGATCTCTTTCAATAAGGCTTATAAGCCTGTTTTAGTTAAAGTGTGTTTTGTCTCTGTCGTTCATAAGGAAATGTTGTAATGAAAGAAAGTGACAAAACGTACTTTAACTAAAACAGGCTTATAAAGCGTTTGTAAATTTTTATGAATAAGAGGGTTAGCTTATAACAGTTTTTAACGACTGTTTGGTGTAATGGTTAAAAACTCTGACCACTATACCAAAACGTCGCGGGTTCGAATCCCGCTGTTGGCGTATGTTTGTATGATGAATACAGACATGTGTTCCCGAGTTATGAATGTTTTTCATTTATACATGTATTTATTTAAAAGTGAGTAGTTTTTTTTTTTTTTTTATGCATAACGGGTTGGTACTTGACCTCAATCACACCTGATGTTAAGTGAAGATGAGGTCGAAGATGGAAGCGTACTGACCCGGAAACCCCAACACATTTGGGGGACTGGCTATCTTATCTCTAACAACCGGAACACGACAATGCTATTAACATTGCTGCTTGGCGGCAGATTTAGATAAGATGGTGGTAGCTAGCCAGGCGGACATTTAAAATGCCCTACCACCAACCAAAGTGTAGTTTATCAACCATCTGGTATCCATAACACAAGCCTCTAGATGCTTACTGTGGAGCTAGATGGCGCTGTGTGTATGTGCAAAGATATTAATTTATTTATAGTCTCGAATGTTTTCTAAAACTATTAATGATCTTCTTAAAGAACAGCTTTCCGCCCGCGGCTTCGCTGCGTGAAATACCTAACTTCATCCGGATATGTTTAATTTGTTTATCCCGCGGGAACTCACTTTATCAGGATAAAAAATATCCTATGTTTTAATCCACGGCAACCTTTTGACGCTATATGAAATAACATATCTCTTCCAATAGGGAGATTCATGTCGCGGTTTTAAAAATAACAAAATTAAAATCACAACGTTTTTATTTCACTGAAAAAATACCTATTATTATCTAAATGAGTATGGTCATTACAAGTCGAATACAACTTGATTACTATACTCTCATTGTAACGTATATAGTGTGCAATAACAATACTGTACGCCACTTATCTATATGACTCTGACCATGACATTAGTATGAATATCCCAAGTGTCTGTCTGTCACATTTCTGCTATTGCATTGTTGTCACTCCATCGTTTAACTGGAGAGGAATTTAACTGGGCGACTATTTGATGATCATCATCGTCATATCACCCACACGACGTCCACGGGCCACATAGGCCTCCCCCATAGATTTCCAGAGCGACGGGTTGGAAGTGCCTTGCATCTTTTTTTTTTTTGGACTGGAACTCGACAGTCCTAAGGACTTTTTCAGCTTAACCGGGCGGTGGGGCGAGCGCGAAATGGCTTGCATCCAGTTGCCCGCGACTATCTTATAGAAACTACAAATTATTAAATATCTTATAGAAACTACAAATTAGGCGGCCTTATCGCTAACAGCTTTTTGATTTGCTGTTGACTATCAAAATTCATTACATTTCATATTTCGGTTGTATATTATCAACCACAAATGCCGAATAAACACCGAACTACTGAGCAAAGTATATTCTAGGAGCATTATCCAGAACACCCACTTCCTGCAAGTATCAATAATTTCCGAAATTGTTCCGGTCGAAAATCAAACACGGGATTTCCAAACCCAATCTCGTTGTAAAACTAGGTCATTGGCCGTCGAAATCAAAGCTGTATGTGATTCGTACATTATCGTGTTAAGATGACTCATTGGTAAGGTAAGGTAGGGATCTCGAACTTAGCGATATTTATTTGTTCAATTCATCATATCTTCGAGGTTCTGTGTAGTTTCTCCTTGTGAATAACCCGTCTCTTCCCGTGGGTGTCGTAAAAGGCGACTAATGGACTTTCCACCAAAAAACATTTATAGGTTTGCGAGTTTTAACCTTTTGCCTGTCGGCTTACATTAATGTTTTTGGAAGATGAAATCTTGAATAGTGTAATTAGGGAGTTTGCATTGTGAATGAAGGTATGCTGAGATGGTTTGTACATGTGGAGAGGATGAATGTAAGAAGACAAACGAAAGATATATACGATGTGAATATGGTTGGTAGTAGGGGAAGCGACAAATCAATATATCTTTCAGAAGGCATGAGTTAGCGCTGGTTGTGGGCGTGTCGCCATTGCACTAAATCGTTGCGATAAGCTCGCTTGTGATACTGTGACACGTTTTCCGCCCCTCGTATGACGCTGATTCAATTAATTTAACTGACAATTTCAATCAATGACTTCCGTCTGTTGTTGTGTCATCCATCGGGTTTTGGGCGTCACCAGTGTCTCCAAGATTTCCCTTTGTGTATAGAAATCATGGTAACATAATTCAAACTGTTATATGATAGAGACTCGGTAAATATATTATTAGTTTTACGACGGTTTTTTTCCATCTTTTGAATTTTATTACAATTCATATTGCATTCATTAAGAAAAATATAATTATAACTAAAAGACATAATAACATAGCATACAGTTCTCGAGGCGTAAGATCAGCTTTGCATTTGTGTGAGTGCACACAGATAGAGATACGGCTTGTGGCGCAGCGCGTCCCGCGCATTGTTTAAACGCGGCCTGAGGCGCGGCGTGTCCGCTGCGCGTCGCTTCCCTGCCGCGCACATGCCGCACTTCACCTCTTGTACCGCTAGCAGCTTGACGTCACTCACACAAATGCAAAGCTGAGCTTACGCCTCGAGAACTGTACCTACGAGTATAGATACATTACTAATGCCTAGAAACTACTCAATTAGTCACTATTCCAAATGCACAGATTCTTCATTCTACAGGATTTTTTCCATCCATCCATATGCACATATGCTCACTCACACACACGCATACAGACACACTAACACAAAAATACACCAGAATTATTTTTTTAGTAATCTGTGGCTAACGGTGTTGGTGTTACAATTAACCATAGTCTATAAGTAACAGTTATTGTAATACTGTTTGTTAGTCCTAAATAAATAAATAAAAAAAATAAGAGAGTTTGCACAAGCCGAAGTTCATACAAAAACGAGACGGTAGTCCACATTATGCGTTTACACGTACCACTTTCACTAGAATGAAGTAGGCGGATATCTTCGTAGGTATTGCTCACATCACAGTACCACACATACAATAAATTACACGCAAACTTACCTTTTAGAGTAATTACAAAACGTTTTTGTATTTTTAACAGACTTCAAAAAAGGAGGAGGTTATCAATTTGGTTGTATTTTTTTAAGTTTGTTACCTCAGAAGTCATTACCCGCCTCCACACTTCTCCCACTGCAACTCCTGTAAGCCAGGATCAATAGTGGTACTCTGCACGGCGCCTACTGAAGGTGCCCTACGTGTCTCTATTGCTACCTTGGGCCCTAGACTAATTAAAGAAGAGTTAAAGGTGTGAAGTAGGAAAGAAGTTTCCCACCCCCCCCCCCCCTCGTCAAATGGGAGTGTAACTAAATGAATTCAAAATCACCACTAAAGCTTAACCTATGGGGAAGGGGATCAAGTTATGCTTGACACCCTGTTGTACCTCAGAAGTCAGTCTTTTATAAACCGATTCGGAAAATTATTGTTTTATTTAATAGCACTTACTTCCAGGATGGTCCCATGTTCATCATAATCCTGTTCTGATGATGGGATCTAGAAGGAATTGTGGGAACTCGTCCAAGAACACACACTCACATAGATCTAATATATACATAACAAACAACAATTGTGAGTTATGTAGATACTTAAGAATTTTTTTGTAATTTTTCTTTCTTTAAATAAAATTAATAATAAGTAAATTTGGTGCTGCTCATAATGTGGATAAAGCAATGCACATTTACACGCAAATTGTTCAAAATAATAAGCGTATTTCACGCGCGTTCAATTTAGAAGGCAGCGTTCATGAAACAGAAAAAATAAACTACCCAATTTAAGCTGGCCCAAACGTGCCTCACGTATTATTGAACTATAGTAATAAGCGATTGCATTATTCCATGTGCTTCTCTTATTAATTAGGCACATGAAGCTCCACATCTTCAAAAACGTACCCTAAGCGATTATTTTCGCTCTCCTGTTTATCTTTCAAACCTCTGCATAGGTGGCAAATGAGCCACCATTTTGATTCCCCTGTAATAACTTTCACAGGAAGCTTCAGCCCTCAGCGAGCTGCTAGGATGGCTGCGCGACTCGCCCCACCTCGTGGCCCTTTGCCTCCTGCTTGGCGAAGACCATATGCCGGCGACTCTACCCTCGGCACTTGTGGCGGGGCTCTATGGCAGCTGCCGGGCTGCGGCAGACCGCACGCGGCTGCTGGCGGTGATACGCTCTCTCATCAAGCATCAGATGGTTCCTTCCAGCGATCCCAGGAAGTAAGTAAAATATTCCCCGCCCCAATATCAAAATTGTTATGCGGAACGGTTCACATCCCACTATAAGCTATGGTACCTTTGCAGGGCTATTAAGTCTGGTTAAAGTTCATCTTCTAGGCTAGCGGGTTGCATGAACCGCACGATATCCCGGGAGAGCGAAGAGTTAAATGTAATTGTATGCCTCTGGTGAATGAGACATGATGCTTTTTCAGCCTGCAATTTTAGTCCTAATATTCAATAAATTCAGATACCAACCAAGAATTCTGCTTCCAATCACTTACCTATGCTGTAATACTGATACCTGTATGAAGACGACTAATAGACCACCGAAACATGTAATATTTTTTCAAAGTTGGCTATAAAAATGTGACAAAATTCAAGCTGGATATCAAATGGAAATTCTTTATTCCCAGCTTAGTTTTATAAAACGGCTATAAATTGTGAAAAAAATTAAACATACACATGCACCTGAAGTGATTTGGTATAAATATTTTCTGAATCCAGCCAGTTGTGAAAATTACAATACAATACAATACGATACAATACAAATCCCCTATACTTGTCAAATGGAAACAGCTAAAACAAACCTCGTCGTTACCTCTGTCGCAGGTTATTTCGTACCAATAAGTGTGCGCTGGCGTCCCTGTACGCCGTGTTCCGCGACGGCCACACACCGGCGCGCCAGTTCCTCGTGGCCGCACTGCAGGCGCCCGTGATGGCCGTGCTGCACGAAGACGAATTCTTTCTCGACGTAGACCCCGACAAGGCCATGGAGAGGTGAGTGCACCCGCGGAGTCTTAACACTTATATCAGACAGACGCTGACGACGCCAGTATTGCCCATGATTGAGCAATTTCAATTGTCCCTGTACCTTAAGCCCGAATCTCAGGGGAAACTGGAAATCATATCTCATATAACTAAAAAACTACAATAGTGCTATTTATTTACGACAACAATTACAATAAATGAGGAAGCGAAATGCGAAAAAGTTTTTATCTAATCATAACCTTGACCCTGAAATGCAAGAGTAGGAATTATCTTTTGAAGGAAACGAAAGATAAAATTTTAATTTCCTGCACACACATCCCTTTTTTTTTGTTTATTTATTTATTCAGGAAGCAAACAGTCATTTACAAATGTCACTTAATTATTTGGATACACAAACAGACCTAACATTCGTTTAAAGTAAATAATAAAAATAAAACATTTAATCTCATAAGCAACAACACAGATGTACTTCAAGAAACAGTGCAGTTAATAATTTATATTATTTATTTATATGTTTAACAAGCGACTGGTAAATTATATATACTTATTCTACTTTTCTTTTTTTTTATGCACAACGGATTAGCACTTGACCTCAATCACACCTGATGTTAAGTGAAGATGAGGCCGAAGGTGGTAGCGTACTGACCCGGAAACCCCATCTTATTTGGGGAACTGGCTATCTTATCTCTGACAACCGGAACACAACAATGCTATTAACATTGCTGTTTGGCGGCAGATTTAGATAAGATGGTGTCAGTTATCAACATTGCTGCTTGACGACTGACTTAAGTAAGATGGTGCTAGCTGGTCATTTACAAACACCCTACCACCAACCTACAGCTAGTCGCTCTCATACTTAGATAAAGGAATGTCTCAGGTTCTCAACACCGGACCGTCTAAAGAAGTTCGGCCAGCCGAACAGCGCGGAGTACGCCGCCAAGGTCGCCCGCTACCGCAAGTGGATCGTGCAGTCGCTGTACAACCTCACCAGCAAGTTCATCAGCTCGCTCAGGGAGCACTGGCCTAACTTCCCAGCCACTATCGCCTGGATTGTGCAACAGATCGTGCAACTGCTCAAACAGTATTCTAGGTAAGATTTGAAATCAAGTGTGTATGCTTAGATTTGTTGGCACATAGCTTTTGTTCAAATATTAGTTTTCCGCTTACGGCTTCACCCGCATGTAATACTTTAAATCGCGGAAAGTCCATGTTTTTCTACAGATCTCAGTCTATATCTCTGCCAAATTTCAATATGATCGGTTCAGCAGTTAAGACATGAAAGCCCGGATAGACATGACAGACTATTGCATTTACAGTGTAATTTAACATTTTCTGAAACGAAAATGACCAAAACCTAGCCACTGTAACAGCACTCTTTGCGGTGTTAAGGAGGCCGTCAAAACAAACTTTTCACAGGTATTTCATAAATGTTGGTGAAGCAGTTTATCTGAAAATCAGTACATTCAAAGTACTAGCTTCTGTAAGAGTCATACGACAAAAGAGCGCTTATTATTTCTCATTTATTAAATTCATTTTTATTTTTCTAAATTTACAGCTAAAATAATGCTGATGTGGAAAGAATAAGCGGAAATGGTCCTGCAGTTATTCTTGTTATTTTGCTTTTTGTTTAGTGTTCTGTACCGAAATTGGTGAAACGGCATGCATCTGTCACAGTTATTTATATAGAATAAAGTACTTTATTTAATCGATCTCAAGACACAAGCAATCAGTTGTTACATAATATAACTCGATTTATTCGATACCAAGTTACTACAAAAAGGAAAATCAATAGAAATATCTGAAAAAAACAACAAAATCTCTCAAAGTTACGACAGTTTATATAAAAAAAACCACTTGATGTGGACAATTGAGATATAAGAATATGGTGGACCAAACCTGCTATCTGTCACTCGTTAAAAATATTTTTTTCACTAATAAACAAATTATCCACAATACGTGTTACTGTAAGACTCTTTACACGATTGAAGCACGATTCCTGGAGGTTATTTGGCACTTATGAATTCAATGAAACATAGTTATGTGTAGAAAGAGATAGAGAAAACAAACAGGTAAACCCTTAAAATGTAAAATTTTATAGGGGTCAGTTTTTGGAGGTTAGAATAAAAATTTAAAGAAGTCGGTTAAAGAAATTTTTAGAATTTTAAGAAATGAATGGTGTCGATTCGGATGTACACCAACTAAACTAAACTAAAACCAGTTTTAAAGTAGTACTGTCTCTTTCTCCCTAGAACAGTACGATGCGACGGCACCACTCCAAGACTGGTTTTAGTTTAGTTGGTGATACATCCGAATCGACACCATTATCTTAAACCGGATTAATAACTAATATTATTTTGTGTTGGGCCTTCACCCGGACACTCATATTATTTTATGTTGGGCCTTCATCAGGACAACGGACCGCGAGCTCCACGCTATATGCACGGACCTGGTGCTGAACCACTTCATCTGCCCGGCGATAGTGAACCCTCAGGCCCACGGGGTGGTCGAAGTGCCCGTCTCGTACATCGCGCGGTCCAACCTCATACAGATCGCGCAAATCGTTCAGATGCTCTGTCTCGCCAGGTTCCAAGAGGTTCGTTACCTTCATATTGATGATATAATATTTCACGATTTATTTATCTATAACCAATTTATCTATGCATTTAAATAAATGTCATCTCCTCTAAAGATTGCATAAGTTAGACATATTGGCCGGATTTAACAGTTTGTAATAGGTGCTTAGCCTGTCAAATAATTATTATTGTTTATGTTCGTTTCTCTTAGGCTTAGACACTGAGATGTATACAATTGTTTATTTCATTATTAATAAAGAACTTTACAAATAAAAATAAGAGATTCGTTTGTTCTATTGATACCTCTAAAAAGTACTTATTACTTTGTTGTGATATTACAAGCTAAATTCAACCCTATTTCTCGTTATATAACTATGAAATTTGACAAAATTGATGTATTATTTATAATTACCGTTTAGACTTTTTCATATACCCAGTGAGTACATTTTGGATTAGATTATATATAGCAAACTATGTTGGCCTCGGTGGGATGCAGACGAACCTAACCAAGCTGCTCTCAGCCGCGCAGTTTTCTGTTAAAGTTTATGTCCGCGATACATTACGATCCACCTGGGCATTCAATTGAACACGGCCTGCATTCCAATTGGCCCTACCAAGGTTGTTATTCTCGTGTCCTTGACGGGGCCAATCAGAGTGCAATAAGCTGGCAGGGTGGCCAATAACCGATTCGAAGTTTTAGGGCATCTGCAGGGCTACTAACACTTAGCGCGACTCGAGTGACATAGAGTCGCGGGCATAGCCTACATCTCTCAAAGCCGATTAGCTGTCAACTAGACAGCTGCAAAGCGACAGCCAATCAGCTGCAGGAGACTGAGACTACGTCGCGCGCGATTCTTACTCATTCGAATCGCTCTAAGTTGTAGGAGCATTGCTGTTTTATTATCAACCCACTCCGAGGAGCATAGTTTTCTATAAAAGCGGAAATGGCCGTCATAATGATAATATGTGCATCCGTAGGTGGAGCCGAAGGTGCGGGACGTGTACACGAAGTTCGAGCGGTCGTGCGTGTGGTCACTGGTGGAGGGCGTGGTGTCGGAGGCGTGCGCCCCCGCGCCCCTCCCCGCGCCCCCCGACGCCGCGCTGCGCACCGCCGCGCCCCCGCCCGCGCCCGCCGCGCTGCTCGCCCGCCCCGACGCGCACGCGCTGGTATGTGCCCCTCCCCCCGCCCCGCCCCGCCCCGCCGCGCCCCCGCCCGCGCCCGCCGCGCTGCTCGCCCGCCCCGACGCGCACGCGCTGGTATGTGCCCCTCCCCCCGCCCCGCCCCGCCCCGCCGCGCCCCCGCCCGCGCCCGCCGCGCTGCTCGCCCGCCCCGACGCGCACGCGCTGGTATGTGCCCCTCCCCCCGCCCCGCCCCGCCCCGCCGCGCCCCCGCCCGCGCCCGCCGCGCTGCTCGCCCGCCCCGACGCGCACGCGCTGGTATGTGCCCCTCCCCCCGCCCCGCCCCGCCCCGCCCCGCCCCCGCCCGCGCCCGCCGCGCTGCTCGCCCGCCCCGTCGCGCACGCGCTGGTATGTGCCCCTCCCCCCGCCCCGCCCCGCCGCGCCCCCGCCCGCGCCCGCCGCGCTGCTCGCCCGCCCCGACGCGCACGCGCTGGTATGTGCCCCTCCCCCCGCCCCGCCCCGCCCCGCCCCGCCCCCGCCCGCGCCCGCCGCGCTGCTCGCCCGCCCCGTCGCGCACGCGCTGGTATGTGCCCCTCCCCCCGCCCCGCCCCGCCCCGCCCCCGCCCGCGCCCGCCGCGCTGCTCGCCCGCCCCGACGCGCACGCGCTGGTATGTGCCCCTCCCCCCGCCCCGCCCCGCCCCGCCCCCGCCCGCGCCCGCCGCGCTGCTCGCCCGCCCCGACGCGCACGCGCTGGTATGTGCCCCTCCCCCCGCCCCGCCCCGCCCCGCCCCGCCCCCGCCCGCGCCCGCCGCGCTGCTCGCCCGCCCCGACGCGCACGCGCTGGTATGTGCCCCTCCCCCGCCCCGCCCCGCCCCGCCGCGCTGCTCGCCCGCCCCGACGCGCACGCGCTGGTATGTGCCCCTCCCCCCGCCCCGCCCCGCCCCCGCCCGCGCCCGCCGCGCTGCTCGCCCGCCCCGACGCGCACGCGCTGGTATGTGCCCCTCCCCCCGCCCCGTCGCGCTGCTCGCCCGCCCCGACGCGCACGCGCTGGTATGTGCCCCTCCCCCCGCCCCGCCGCGCTGCTCGCCCGCCCCGACGCGCACGCGCTGGTATGTGCCCCTCCCCCCGCCCCGCCGCGCTGCTCGCCCGCCCCGACGCGCACGCGCTGGTATGTGCCCCTCCCCCCGCCCCGCCGCGCTGCTCGCCCGCCCCGACGCGCACGCGCTGGTATGTGCCCCTCCCCCCGCCCCGCCGCGCTGCTCGCCCGCCCCGACGCGCACGCGCTGGTATGTGCCCCTCCCCCCGCCCCGCCGCGCCCCCGCCCCGCCCCGACCCGCACCGCCGCGCCCCCGCCCGCGCCCGCACCGCCGCGCCCCCGCCCGCGCCCGCCCCGCCGCGCCCCCGCCCGCGTCCGCCGCGCTGCTCGCCCGCCCCGACGCGCACGCGCTGGTATCGCCTTGTTATCTATATTGATAATAAACTGCATCGCCAACCGTCAAATCAAATAATATTAAGCCTTCATTTGTCAAATTCTACTATGGCTTCTAATATCAAATTCATAGAACGGTGATGGAGATGGTATAACCGTACCATACAACCATAACCATTTGAGTTAGACAATAAGGCTGTTGGTTTTATTATGAAAGGCCTGTAAGCATTCATGATGTTTCTGCTCGGTGCAACAATCTATTGTTATACATATAACTACTAACTTCCGCACCCGTTAAGAGGGTGCATCGGGTACAATGGCGTCTTCATCGGATAGTTTAAGAAAACAATGAGGACGCCCCTGGACCTTCCACCCTCTTCATTTCTTCTTATTTTCCCGGGGTTAAAAGGAGCTTACATCCTTCTCTGATGTCAACAGATAACGTTCCTGAAGCGAATCTCGTCGAAGCTGAACAATAATACGCCGAGCGTGACGTCAGAGGAGCAGCCGAACGGAGCTGCCGGCGCTGTGGCCGAAGCGGCCGCCTACGGGTCTGTATCTTAGAGTGAAGCTGAGTGCAGTCCTTTCAGAGTCCGTCACTAAATATCGAAATACAAACGCCGAAGAACTGTTGTTGGAAAGATCGTAGTTCCGATACTCTGCTGGTCGATACATTGCATATGCGATTAACCATACAGCGATAAAAAAAAATAAAAAAATAAAAATAGTTTATTTCAATAACCTAAATTAATCAAAACATTGCAGGTTTTGGAATCTCCATTTAAGCAAGAATTTGCTTGTGTTATGAGAGAGCGCTCTTCTATAACAATTTTATATTTTAACATTATTTATTAAGTATTTTAAAAATAGATAGAATACTTCTTCGACGAACGCTACTGCGAAAGAACTCCCTGATATGTTTTATTTATTTTATTGGGAACACCAACAGCGGAAAGAATATATCTGACAATCTGATTAGATTTATCAGCCAAAAAGAAATGAACTCGGATGAGGTCCCTCGGAGTGTGTCGACTATCGTGTTGTTTAATTTGTAATCATAAGAAGGATTTAGAAAAGGAAACATATTTTTATTATGTAATAAATCGAGGGATCCAAATAGTTACATCAGACCAGGAAGGAAGCATGGTCTGGAATAATAATATATAACAAAATAAAATAATTACGAAGATTATACGCATATTTACTAGTAAAAGCTACGTCCCTATATCAATGGGAGATCCTCACACGCTCGAGGTGAACCAATACAGTAGCAAGTAAACCACGCGTTATCATCATTCATCTAGCATAAATATACTAAAATTTATCGTTTCTAAAGTTGTGATTTGTCATTTCCGAACTACTCATCCTACAAACATTTACCCCTGGCGGAATACGAGCCCGCGACCTCTAGAGTTAGGGTATCTAACCACTACACAAAACAGGTCATCTCTCCGTATTATGTTCTGTCTTTCTTGAGGGTTTTCTATATTTTTTAATTTATTGTCAGTGAATCGAACGGCGACTCTCCGAGCAGCGTATCGGAGGTGTTTGCCACCCGGCTGGCGGCGCTACTGCAAACTGTGGAGCCCAACTACCGCTCCCGGCTGCATGATCTGCTGAGGAAGCTGCCGGACCTCGCCGCCACCAAGTGAGTTCGGAATAGTAGCTATTGTGTAATTTTACCCAGGTTTCGACGATATATGTCAACTGGAGCATGCCTGTAAGAACTTCGTGAGAATATCAACAGAATACAGAACGTCTCGGCACGAGCGAACGATACACCAAACGTCACTGTTTAGAAAGTTTACAATATTATATTTTAATATACCTTCCAGGCAATCTCCACCCCCCGAATCCAGAGACCTTGAAAACGGGCACGCCAGCAAAAAGAGCATTTTGGCCAAGGTGCCGAAGCCCCGCCTGCCTCGCAGCGGCAGTGCTGCCTCGGCGCTGAGCGAAGGCTCCGCCGCAGACAGAGAGGAGCCCCAGGAATACCCCGAAGTGTTGGTTATCAGGCTGCCCGGGGCTGACGAGCACGACACAGTCGGTGAGTGATACTTCCGATGCATTCGATGGTGACTCCCGCTCGATTATGCAGCCTGGTTCTGGCAGTAATACATTTGGGGTTCAATGGAAAGCCACATGAGCCACAATGGTGGTACTCTGCCTGCAGGGTGTGCCTACAGAGAATACTTCTGCTAAATGCTAAATGCTATGATGATGCTTGAGGTTTATGTAAACGTTGAAAGAAAGTCGCCAGTGCACATTGTCTGTGTCTGCGGTAGTGGCCACCTGACAGTCAAGTTTAAGTCGCCTCTAAAGGCCACTGACTTAGCTTAACGACTCCAATTGAAAATATCCGGGACCGTTTATTAACGTACCCTCTGAAACACGGAAACTCTCGTATTAAAATGCTACTTGTGGTCACTCATCCAAGGAGTAAATGCGCCTGACATTGTTTAACTTCTCTAATCCAAAAAGAATAGCGAATTCGCCGCGATAATTTCTCACATATATTTATAGTGTAAATTTTATGAAGTACATAAAGCGTTGGTCCTTGAGCCTTGTTATGAGGCCCATAGGTGCCCATAGTGAGAGACCTTGTTAACGCCATTCCTATCGTACTATTATTTATAAGCAATGCAGTTTATTTACCATATCTATCATAATTCCCTGTCCTTACTGAAAACAAGGTGAAGATTCAATGCGCATCGTAGAATAGATGACTCACTCGTTCAAGCAACTCATTCAGCAGGATCATTCAATCGCTCTTGTCCTTCTAAAATCTATCTCGCTTCCAACGAAACGTGTCGGTTGTCCTTTTGAAAGTTATTTATCTAACTTTGACTGACATAGTGATCTATCAACGCCCAGCCCAAACCACTGGACGGATCGGGCTGAAATTTGGCATGCAGGTAGATGTTATGACGTGGATGCCTACGTCATAACATCTACTATGCTAAGAAAGGATTTTGATAAATTCTACCCCCAAGGGGATAAAATAGGGGATGAAAGTTTGTTGTTTGTATTTTGATAAAATCTTCCACGCGGACGAAGTCGCGGGAGGAAAGCTAGTATATTATAAATTGCGAAAGTTTGGATGTTTGTTTGATGCTCAATCATGGCGAAACGGACGAACGGATTTGGATAAAATTTGGTATATAGGTAGAATATACCCTGGATTAAAACATGGAATACTTTTTATCCCGACAAAGTGAGTAGTTCCCGCGGGATAAATAAATTTCGGCGATATAGTTATTCCCCACAGGCGAAGCCGCGGGTGGTAAGCTAGTATCCATATAAACTGTCCAAATTTGTGTGTGAAGCAGGGATGTTTCGGATGCCGATTTTTTCGCATCCGCGGATGCGGATGCGGATGCGGAGTTTTGCAGGCTCACATCCGCGGATGCGGATGCGGATGCGGATGTTTAAGATATTATGTAAACAAAGTCTATTAATGAAGAATTATAACAATGATAACGTAATTATTAACATTTTTATTGTAATCAAACACAAACTACTTAGTTTAATAAAAAAAATAAGTACTACTTATTTTTATGTTAAATAAAAAAGATGATTAGATAAAAAAATATGTTGAATAAAAAATGAAGGAGGTAATAATTTTTTTAAATTGTTTAAAATTTTTATATTAATAATTAAAATTAAAAATGGGCGCATTATATTTTATAGAAAGTAGTACTGCCGCCTTTTCTGAATCGAGTCTATTACGCAGAGGTTCGTAAATTAAACCCGCGCTACTAAAAAGTTGTTCGCTAGGAACACTGCCCGGTGGAGCAGATACAAATCTTCGTACTATCGGCGATAATACTTTAAATTCCTCTCGATGCTCTCCTAGCTATTCGTAAAACAAACAAACGTGTCGAATCTTGTTACCAATTTCTTCGCTCCCATTGGTCATTGTCACGTGCGACCGGCACGCGTCAACCACCGGCCCCGCCCAATTTCTTTCTTGTCGCTACTTGTATAATATTCGCATCCGCATGAACATTCGCATTGATTAATGCGGATGCGGATGCAGATGCAGATGTCCAAATCAATGCGGATGTTCCGCATTTGCGGATGTTCCGCATTTGCGGATGCGGATGCGAATGTTCGCAACATCCCTGGTGTGAAGTGCTGCTCTAGTGTCTACTAGTGTCACATTCTGTCTTTGGAAACCATCCACAGTGTGGGGAAACTCGGCTATCAAAGATTCTGATCCCGGTATCCAGATGAGTTAAAAAAGTCCTTGTTTTCCCTTGATCTCATATTCTATCGCATCACCATTTTTAACCAGACCATGTTTCAGTCATCATTGGATGCAGGTCGCTCTGGAAATAAATGCTCTATGGAGGTATATGTTCAGCAGGGGAAGTCCTGTGGCTGATATGATGAACCATCGTATGTCGGCAGGTTTGGTGCCGGAGTCGAAAGTGCTGGAGTGCTACTACGGCGGGTCGGAGGCGGGCGACGCGGACGACACTGGCTCGGCGCTAGCCGTGGCTGGACCAGACGCGCCCGTGCAGAAGCGAACCCGGTGAGCAATATATGTTTATAAAAAAAAACATACAAACAGCCGAATTGAGAACCTCCTCCTTTTCTTCCGCCAATTTGTGTAGTGGATTGTGACCCTGTCTGCGAAACCAATGGTTGCGAGTTCGAATCCCGCGAGGGGTATATGTTTGTATGATGACTACGAATATTTAATCCCGAGTCATGGATGTTTTTATAAATATTTACTTATGTTTCTGCATTATCTATATACAGGGTGAAATTTAATTCGTGTAATAGTCGAATTCAACCGAAAACTTGGATTTCCATACTAAAGGTGGTTTCAGAATGGTTAATCGAAATTTTTTTGATCGAATTCGACT
The DNA here is from genome assembly GCA_949316235.1 of Oegoconia quadripuncta. Taxonomy (NCBI): domain Eukaryota; kingdom Metazoa; phylum Arthropoda; class Insecta; order Lepidoptera; family Autostichidae; genus Oegoconia; species Oegoconia quadripuncta. The sequence continues at coordinate 3,340,811 of OX438747.1, read as the reverse complement.
ATGGTTCCTTGGAGAAAGTTGTTCGTAATGAAGAGTGGCTTCACTAGTCAATGGGAATTACACGAATTCAAGTTCACCCTGTATATAATAAATACATGTATCTCATTATATGCTACTTTCTACTTATTTATCTTCACTACCTTATCACCGACAACTTGGCACGGAACTGTTCAACCAATCGAAGTAAAGAGTTAGCTGTAAATTTAGGCTAAATAAGTTTTTGTTTTTAAATTTTTTTTGCATGATGTGTTCACCTGGAAAAGGTTGTACATTTAATTTCAATACTACCTAATTAGATGGACTATGTATTGATGTAAAACAATTGTTAGTGATCCTAAATGGATAAAAAAATATCTAGTATCCATGGTACAAGCTTTGCTTAGTTTGGGACTAGATGATTGGTGTAAGTTTCTGACATGTTTATTTATTTATTATAATAAATTTTAATGATTACTTCTATGGTATTGAACACTAATCGATTGTGAAACAAATTCCAGTTTCTCAGTGTCCCACGACGAGGTATCGCTCGGGAACACGTCCGACAACCTGGAGGCGGTGTCGGAGGCCGCCTCCAACCACAGTGTCACCTCCAGCCTGGAGCTGGAGACTGAGGACCAGAACGACAACCTCTCGGACATGGTCAGTCTAGTTCGTAGCTAAGTTAAATCATATGTATTCATTGATTAAGGAGCGACTGTGTGGAAGCGGCCTGCGTCCAGCGACTTCCCTCGATCTTCATAAGGTCGTCCCTCCACCTTGTGGATAGTCCATGATCAGCAGATACGTCTTGTGGTGGTGATGATGAGTTTAGTGTCAATATCACCATAGCCTACGGAAGTCCACTGCTGGATCATCCTGTCCCATGGGCCGATTTGGCTTGCTTTTTTTGCTTGGCTTGCATTTGGATAGCTTTCCGCAAGAGGATATTCCCTAATCTCCACATTGAGCAGATGTATTGGCAAACCAAGGTTTTTTTAAATGACCGCTCCGAAATGACATTAAAAGAAAAAAAACCGGATGAGTGCGAGCCTGACTCGCGCACCGTGAGTCCCGTACAAAATTATTCAGTAATTCCCGAATTCTTGGTATAATATTTAGAGAGTTTATTCCGTCCAGTGGCACCTTCTTTGGATAAATTAAGATTTATTATTTAATGCAGGTTACTATAAAACAGAAACTTATTAAGAATGCATATTATAAAATATCAGATTATTTAGATGATAAACAATCATGGACAATTAATAATGAAATATTATAATATGAAATAATAATTTGTAATATAAAAACCTTTTTTTAAAAGAGCAACCTCTCGAGTTTCTTGCTTGTTTTTCTCAGGGGAAAATTGCCTTTTGAACAAGCAGTAGCTTTAAAAATGTAAAATCTGACTATTTGAAGTGTACCCTGTGTACCTACAAAATAAAGCATTTTTTAATTTTGATTTTTGATTTTGTTAAATAAAAAAATCGCTCTGACCTGCACTCTAGAAGCCTAAAGGCTAATTATTTATTATACGTAAATAGCTTTAATTGCGGTTATTTTCCAGAATTTCAAATTGTTTATAGAAATGACCACTTTTTTGGGTATTATTTATGATTAGCTCTCTCGAGTGCAGGTCAGAGCGATTTTTAAAAAGCTATCTTAATTTATATGCCTATAAGGCTGTTTATGAATGAATATGTTTGTTATGAAGGTTTGCCTGGAAGAGATCGCTGTTAGCGATAAGGCCGCCTTTTTGTGTGATTAATTATGTACTGTAGCTTATGTTAATTGTGCGTGCAATAAAGAGTATTTGATTGATTGATTGATTGAATATGTTGTTGATTTTTCTAATAAAATAAATCGCTCCATTGGGCGAGACTATTGTCCAGTAATGGACTTTTACAGGCCGTTGATGTGATGTGTTATGTGACAGGTATCCGCAAACGTGAGCGGCCGAGGCAGCCCCAACATCTCTGGTCGGGAGACGCCGTCATCGCAGGTGACCGACGGGGACGCGGCCGGCGATGCCCCGCCCAGGCGGTGAGTGACGTGCTTGGATACTTGTATTACGTGTTGAGCGAGTGACAGTACTCAAGAGTTGGGTTGTGCGTGACGTAATGTCAAATTCAATTGTTCTCTATCATCTATGCCAACCCGTAATAACAGCTATTAAAGCCTGCGCAGACACGATACCTTTAGATTTGATGCTCATCCGTGCATATTTTGAGTCGATAGTTCCCATACTGGACTATCCGTCAGGGGAAGTCTGAAAGTGGCACCAATAACAGAAAAGTTGAGGAGTAATAGAGCATGCTTTGGGCACATTATGAGGAGGGTTGAAAGGCACCTGACGCGACGAGTGCTAAGCATGAATGTGGTGGGATACAGAGGTAAAGGAAGACTGAAGAAGGTGTGGGTGAAATGGGTGAGTACGGAGATGATGGCTGATAAGAGTGGAAGAGGAAGACATCTTGTGCCGTACGACGCTTATAGCTGATAACGTCACTTGCTCCAGTTCCTTGCATCGTATATAATATCTTTAGGGCTTTGGAACTATTTCATATTGAACAGCCATAATCGAGGAACTGTTGAAAATAAATTCAATAATATGTTTGCAGTCTGCCACAAAACGTGCCGGTCAACCAGGCGGGCAGCGCTCAGGCGAAGCTGTTGAAGCAGACGAGGAATGATATCGAGGACAAGTTCTGCAAATTTGAGATCAAGGTAACGAATTTTTTTTGCTTCATCATGTCATATCATATCAGCCACTGGACGTCCACTGCTGACCATGGGCCTCGCCCATGGAATTCCGAAGCGAACAGTTGGAAGCGGTCTGCATCCAGCTATTTCCTTTCTCAGGGCTGAATGGAGATTAACGAAAGCAATATAATAACGAAAGCGTTAATGGAAGGGTCGGTACAGGTCGACCAACGAACGACCTACGTTAATCTAGTTACTCAGGTACTCACAAAAGGTCAGGTGCGGTCAACCACTAACCGACGAGCTCTATGAAGCATTTGATGAGAGTGGAAGAAGCAAAAGTAGTATGTCAGGATCGTACCTACCCCAACGGGAAACAGACGTGAGCATATGTATTTTTTTTATGCACAACGGATTGGTACTTGATCTTAATCACACCTGATGTTAAGTGAAGATGAGGTCGAAGGTGGAAGCGTACTGACCCGGAAACCCCAACACATTTAGGAGACTGGCTATCTTATCTCTGATAACCGGAACACAACAATGCTATTAACATTGCTGCATGGCGGCAGATTTAGATAAGATGGTGGTAACTAGCCAGGCGGCCATTTAAAATGCCCTACCACCAACCAAACCGAGTACTTAAACAGTACCCCGCTGGGGATCGAACCCGCGACCTCCGAATCGTAAACCTGTTTATCAGGTCGTCTGTCCTCCTTGTGAGTGGACGTCCTACCGGCCATCAGTTCTTCGAGCTATGTTGCCACTTCAATTTGCTAATCCGCTGGGCTACGTCTGTGACTTTGGTTCGTTCGCGGATTTCCTCATTCCTGATTCGAACACGTAGTTTTTTTTGCTTGCATTCTTTCAATGATTCTAATAACGGCTCTATATCACCACTGGGGAAAAGATATCCTCTCGACAAGAGATGGTACCGCGGGTCCATTGCAGATGATAGAACTGTATGCCTCTATTAGATATTGATAGACATGCCTCTGTCAACAGAAACTATTGGAGGGTGACGAGACAATCAGCATAATGTCGGACACATGGAGTACAGACGTGCTGGCCTCCGACTCTGAGACCATAGGCGACTCGTGCGACCAGACGCAGGCCGCTGCTAATCAAGGTAACTATCATGCCATCAACGAAATGTCTGTCAGGGTAGTGACTCTTAGGTATTATAAATAAATCAAACTCAAACCATTTAAATATAAATAGGGCTAAGCATTTTTCGGTCAGTCGGTATGTCCAAGCTATCACCGCTTCGGAAAGGGAAATCATCTGTGGGAAAAGAAGCGGCGCAAGAAACCCACAATAATACGCAAATAAATAAATATCTTTGCACATACACACACCGCCATCAAGTTCCACACTAAGCAACTTGTATTATGGACACCAGGTGGTTGATAAACTACACAAATACATTTTTTTTGTAAATCAATACATAAATATATGACAAACATCCATAACTCTGGTACACATGTCCGTATTCATCATACAAACATATGCCCATAGCGGGATTCGAACCCGCGACCTTTTGGTATAGCAGCAGAGTTTCTGACCACTACACCAAACAGGTTCCTGGAATATTGTCTTGCTTCCTTCAATACAATCGCGTAAAACTGGGGACAAAGGTGGTTTATTTCTTTGTTTTTTTTTAATGCATTTAACCTCAATCATGCCAGCAGTGGTAGCATGACAACTGCGATATAGTTTGTCACACATTCTATCTGACAAAATGAGTTACTTAACAGTTGTACAGCAGCATTTTGTCATATACGCGCCATATAATGCTGATGTTAAAGATGAGCCCTATTGGTGGAAATTCACTCGAATAGAAATCTCCCAAGTTTTATGTGATTAAATATCTTTATCATTTTTATACCATCATACCATCGACCACACCAAACCTATTATTTATTTGTTCTTAACAAAGTATTGAAAAGGGGTATCTGAGTGGGCAACGGCCCGTTCTACTATACTACTCATCCCTCTCGGTCGGTCAAGATGTACCTCTCGCCTACTAGTATGCTACTACAACAGCCACTCTACAGTATTTTGATTATCTGAAATTTGACAACCCTAGGTCCGTCTAATAGCTAACAGCCTTACGAAACTTGTCTATGATATCCATAGATCGAAGTAGATTCTCCAGTCACACACATGCATTTTACTTTTAGGCAGAATGACAATTTTTTTGTCGGTCGATACAATTATCGATCGTCGAACAAACGATCGATTATCCTTACAAGCGAAATTCAACCGAATTTCTCGTCTATAACTATCAAAGTTAATCAAAATTTATATACGACTTACATCCTTTTCGAACTGAGAAAAATATTGAATAATAGCATTGGGCTTCCCAATGCTGCATTTTCTCTTTAATTTCTCAGTTTAAAAAGGAGTCTTTACTTATAAATTGATGTAGGAGCCGCTAACAACGCGGTCGCGCCCGACGTGTCAGAGACGGCCAGCGAGTCCGCCTGGAGCATGGACGTGCTGGCGTCAGACAGCGACCGAAACACGGAGGTAATGACAATGATAGGCCATATTAATAAAGCAATCTCAAGATTGAATACGTGTCTTTGTTTTTTGACTAGAAGAACTACTGCCTTACTTACTTGCCGGGCGCGCGAGTCGGGCACGGGAACAGGAGTTCCTGTCTCTTTTCATTGTTTAAATACACAACTGTATCTCAAGTATCAACTTAAGTTCATCTCAGTCTACTTAAAAAAGCAGCCCTCAAGTTTCTTGCTTGTTCTTATATACAGGGTGTAACGGTTAAGTGTAGTCATATTTTAAGGGCTTGTTCTACCCATCAATACGAACAACTTTTACTATGGGGGCAACTTCGAAATCGCGAAAAAAAAATCAGCTGTTTCATACATTGCATCGGGAGGTTATTGAAATTTTCTATGGAACAGCTCATTTTTTTTTCGCGATTTCGAAGTTGCCCCCATAGTAAAAGTTGTTCATATTGATGGGTAGAACAAGCCCTTAAAATATGACTACACTTAACCGTTACACGGTGTATAGTCAATATAAATGAGCAGTAATTTTAATATAAAATTAATGCAACGTTTCCCAGTGATATTTATATACAATATAATAATGTCTTTTGACTATAATAGTGGTGACCACTCCCACAGGTGGACACAGACGACTGCGTGTCCGTAGCTGCACGCTCGGATACGTCATGGCCGCGGCGGCCTTCGCACCAGGAGGACTCGGTGCCAGTTAAAATGTCCAATCAGGTAATATGTCGGATTCATTTAACCGCACGGATTCAACTTTAAACGAAGTTTTAACTTTGAATACTTCACTTTTCATAATAAACAAAAGTCTAGGTTACCTCCACGTACCTCCAACCGCCTTCGTGACTTAATGTAACCCTATGTTGTTGTCGCGGGTTCGATCCCCATGTAACCCACATGTTTAATATTCGGTTTGGTTGGTAGTAGGGCATTTTAAATGTCCGCCTGATTAGCTAGCACCATCTTTTCTAAGTACGCCGCCAAGCTGCAATGTTAATAGCATTGTGGTGTTCCAGTTGTCAGAGATAAGATAGCCAGTCCCCCAAATAACATGGGGTTTCCTGGTCAGTACGCTTCCATCTTCGGCCTCATCTTCACTTAACATCAGGTGAAAAAAACATTTAGAATGCCAATGCTCATGAGATGGGTTTTATTTTGATTTTTATTAAAAAAAGGACTTCATAGCTTTCTATCATAACGATCCCAGTAAAAGTAATGGAATACCTGAAGTCATTACTCTCTAATAATGTGAACTAATTTCATCCAGAACGGCAACGCGAAGAGGCCGGACGTGAATAGTCCAAGGCATACGTCGAGACCCATCTTGCCTAACAGGTAATAATAATAAAGTCTTAGGACCCTACTATATACTTACGTCGATTTCGTTTCTATTGTGTTGCGTACAACAAAATACAATCTTTGAACAAAATAGAATGAGGAATTATAAAACAAGCGAATAAAAAAAAACTTTGCAACTGATAATGACATACTGTTTTAATAACTTGAGCGGTATGTATTTGAGTAAGCGAATAATTGACTTAACTAACGACGAATATTGATTGATAACAAAATCCAGAACGAGCTTACAAAAAGTGGGTTGTGATTAATCCATTTCAGATATTAAAATTTTATTTCAGTGACTACATTACTAAGTGACTGACTACATTACTAAGTGAGCGACTGGATATACAAAGAGGGCAACTAAAGCATAACTGCACCCCGTCATGGTTAGGTTAGGTTCGGAGGGTATGGCGCAAGCGAGCCGAACGAGTGCGAGCGAAGCGAGCACGGGAGTTCTTGGCACCCCGACATGGATAGGTTAGGTTCGAAGCCCGGATCGCCCGCCATACACTTCGTGTTAGGTTGACATGTAAGAATTACCTTTGCCAAATATTGAAAAAAATATAGGACGTAACGTTGACACTCAAACAAATATTAGGTCGCTCCAATATTATGAAGCTTCTCATTTTGTTTTTTAAGTAACTCAAATTAATGTTTGTAAGTTGCTGTTCTGTTGATTTCTCGTCACTCGCAGTCAGTCGCTCACTTAGTAATACTATAACCTAAATTAATTAATTTTGAAACTTCAAAATGTAATTTACAGTCACTCGTTTTATTGCTACCCAAATAGAATTGATGAAATACGTATATTTCATATTTTTTTTGACTATGAATTAGCCAATTTATTTATTTTTAATATTATTTATTAGTATCATCATAATTTTTACCTGTAGATTGTTTAATGATTATTATTTAATAGTGACTTTTATAATAATTGTAATAAAAATGAGAATCTGTAATTGGCATAACTTATTTATAGATTTGGAGTAATAGTTTTTATAATTATACTGTTAATTCTGTGTTATTCAAATAAAGAATTAGTTCTCCATGAACAACCCATTACAACATAGTATGTTGCAAGAGCGTCGATGGCTCAGCGGTTAAGACACGGTCTCCCAATTTGGGAGGTCCGGGTTCGATTCCCAGGCAGGCCATGTACCAATGAGTTTTTAATTACTTATGTGCATTTATCCGACTGCTCTTAAACGGTAAAGGAAAACATCGTGAGGAAACCTGCATGCCTGAGAAATAAAAATTCTAAGGCATGTGAAGTGCCCAACCCGCATTTGGCCAGCGCGGTGGACTATGGCCCAGGGAGTATGGGCCATAGTCCAATTATACGAGGGAAGGCCTATATCCCTGCAGTGGGATGTTTACGGGCTGATGATGATGTTGTTGCAATGATATTGCCACCAGAGAACATAATGCCCGTAATAAGAGTGGCAGAAACACTTGTTGGCCGATAGAGAAGTTATGGTTAGGGTCACCAGAAAGCCTTGTTGATTGTGATATACAACGGACTGTTTAGATCTGGCGGTGGGTACCTCAGCGCCACGGCGGCTCTGTCACGCGGCGGCGAGCTGGATCTGGCGTCGCAGGGCCCGCAGCACTACTCCATCGAGAACAGGAAGAGCATCCTCGTCAACGGATACCCGGTAACCGTCGTTATCCTGGGTGGACTCTAAGCTAATGGCCACTGTATATTTCGAACTAGCTTTCCCGTAGATTTTATTTGAAGAGTACGAGATAAATACGTGTTAGTCTAGGACATAGCCTATCTTTGTATCAAATTTCATCCATATCAGTTCAGCGGTAATAAAGTGTTTAAGTGTTGTGTGAATATTAGTGGATACAGCCATACGATAATTCAGCAGTCTAAAAAGTAGTAACAAAAATACAGATCGAGTAAAATTGAGATTGGGGCGTGTTTAATAAACTCTCAAGATCCAGATTTAGTAAGTTACTTAAATCGTCATGACATACAATTACCATAAAATCACGAGCAAGAAACTCAAGAGCTGCTCTCTTTTAAGTAAATGATTTTTATCATTTGTATTCGTTATCGACGACAAAGAGGAAAATAATAATAATTAGTCTGAATATCGCTGAGCGGTTCACGTCACGTCTAAATAGTCTGAATATTTTTGAGATACTTATTTAAACAAAATTTCTTATTGATATTTATGAATAAGGAACATTTATATTGTATTGTAACAACCATGCGATCGTTTTATTAAATACTAGCTTCCCGCCCGCGACTTCGTTCGCGTGTAAGATGTTATCAAAATCGGTTCAGCAAAAAATTTTGCCCATATGTTAATCCAGGTCCTAATCTGTCTACCCACCAAATTTTATCCAAATCCGTCCAGCCGTATAGGCGTGAACAGGTAATAAACATACATACATACGTACAGTACAGACATACAAACTTTCGCATTTATAATATAATCTCATAGTTGGGATGAGCTTAAAACTCTCGAACACTAAATTATATCAAAATTCATGATACGAAAAATGCGACTTGAAGAGGAGTATATTCTAGAAATGCCTCTTCCGGGTACAATTGCCATGATTGGATCTGGCGCAATGTTTTAAATTCCAAGACAGAAAATTCCAAACTTTTTGAACTTCGTGGCATAACATTCTTAGTACTGTCCACATGACACGTGTAAACATTGTGTACATTTTTTTTTAATAAATAAATACATGTACAAATGAAAAACATCCATAACTCGGGAACACATGTCTGTATTCATCATACAAACAAATGCCCCTAGCGGGATTCGAACCTGCGACCATTTGGCATAGTAGCAGAGTTTCTAACCACTACACCAAACAGATCGTTACATCATACATAAATTACATCATAATGGAAGCTGTAGCTACAATTCATTAGGGAACGGAATGCCCATATAACTTCAACTGTAACAGACGTATCCTTATGAGGCCCAATGTAACAGGTGATGATGTGCTGCGCCACGTCCACGCCGGAGAGCCCGAGCCCGTCGGCGCCGCCGCCGCTGCCCAACGACGTGTTCGACTACGCGCCCACCAACGGGTGAGCAATGCTTTACGTGTACGACGCTACAAAAAAAATATTGTAAATTATTTTGTACAATAAAGAGTATTTGTATTATATTGTACAAAGGGGGTACTAAGCCGAAAGCTGTCGGAGACAAAATACGTTGATTACAGCAAAATATTTGTTCATCTCATCTATTCGAAAAACGATGATTGGATTCTCAATAGGTTACCCCAAATTAGGTATTTTCTCCAAGAGACATAGGAACACGGAATAAAAGAGTTTTGAATTTGGTACATGGAACATGGAACATGATTGTTTCTTACATAGACTCGATATACAGGGCGTCCCAAAGTTATGGGACATGAAGGGGAAGTACCTTAAATATCGTAGATAGTGAATTTTGCTCAAAGAAGACTTTATGTTATTTTTAAAAGTTAGTAATTCTGCATTCATAGATTTTCTAAAAATTACTTGCTTCGGCTGGGAATCGAACCGACTTAAATGTGAAAAAAAAAACACCCTACTTTTATGATGCCAATCGAAAGAATAGCTAAAAAATAATAACTCTGCCTAAGTAACATAGTATTTTAAAAGAAAGGAACAACATAAAATGATTGAGTCAAATTTCAAGAAAGTTATTTATTGCCGACGACGTTCGAAAAGTAGCGATATTATCATTCCAAAGATAGCATTGATTATTCGTAAATAAGTACCCACTTCATAAAATAGGTACTAACATAGTTTTCCTTATTATAAGTGCACGTGTAGATGAAATGATAAAACTTGTATTTCAATACGTCCTCTGTAAGCTAGACAGAAGGCAAATTAAAAACAAAAATAAATAATTTATAATTTGAAAATGGAACAGTTTATGACAGCGTTTGTTTGAATGCATACTTTTTAAGATATTTTAAAAAGAAGTGATATTTTTAATTAATTAATTTACAAAAAAATACCTACTTAATTGACTACGGCAGTTTCATGTATGTTTTTTATTTGATTAAAATGATTAATTTCACGTTGTTCCTTTCTTTTAAAATACTATGTTACTTAGGCAGAGTTATTATTTTTTAGCTATTCTTTCGATTGGCATCATAAAAGTAGGGTGTTTTTTTTTCACATTTGAGTCGGTTCGATTCCCAGCCGAAGCAAATAATTTTTAGAAAATCTATGAATGCAGAATTACTAACTTTTAAAAATAACATAAAGTCTTCTTTGAGCAAAATTCACTATCTACGATATTTAAGGTACTTCCCCTTCATGTCCCATAACTTTGGGACGCCCTGTATACCCCGTACTTCCTTGGCACGATTCTACCAAAGAGATCGAACTAAAATATTGTATGAAGAAAGTAATGGATGCCGGCCGCGATCCGTAATTAAAAACAAATACTAAAAAAAAGCGCGTAAACTTACACACGGAATTTGTTTACATTTTAATATTACATAGTTTGTAAAAATAATAAGTAATAGATTTACATAATAAGCGTTTCATGTTTTTTTGTTCTCAAAGAGGGAGATGAAAAGTAGAGTTGTATAACTTGAGCGCAAAATTATTTTTTTACCCCGGGCGGTTACACTGAATCCCTCGCAACACCAGGATTCTATTTAAAAATCCTTCGTTCCGCTCTGGATTCAAAATAGCGCCCTCGCCGTAAAAATGTTCCCTTGTTATATTGTTTCTACTTGTTATATATTGCTACTATTGTTCTCCTATGTAATATGACATAATAAAGTTTTATAGAAATTTTAGAATTTCCGCTGCATAAAAATAATGCCGCCGATTTAACCTATGCGCCAACTGTGTAGAGTTCTCACTATTCGCGGTTATAATTTTACCCTATTGCTTACAGAAACAGCGCCCAGACCGAATCGACGCTCGACGCGAACAGCCAATCAGATGCGACCAGCCAGTGGGTCGACGACAGCTTCCCCCCGCCGCACCACTCCCCCGATCGCCCCTACCCCTCCACCTCCAAATACGACCTCCCCTCCACCTCTAAACAATACGACGACAACGACCTCATGGATCGATCGCTCAACTCCAGCGAGAGCTCATTCAACGCTCTCTCAGTCTCTCAATACGACAGGCGATTCGATTCCGGTATCGATACCGAGCGACCCGAGAACGAAGGCAGATCGACCATAACCGATTTGATGACTCGAATGAGTTCCGCAACTATATCGACTTCGGCGAATCTGGTGAACAATCTGACAGCTCGGATTGTGAAGTCTGAAATACGGACGAGTATCGTCAGTATCAGCTCGTCGAGGATCGAGAAGAAGCGAGACGGCACTAGTAACATGTCGCTTAGTACGCTGTCGGTGAACAGTGCGGAAACATCGGCTTCGGACAAGAGTTCGAGTCAGGACGTGAACTCTGAGAACGTGACGGAGAGACGAGTCAGCCCGCCGCCTGTGAAGGCGTCTACGGGCGCCATACCGAAGAGTATAAGCTTCGATGCCACCGCTGAAAAGACGCAGAGGTGAGTATTGTTTTCTATGCTGTAATATTGTGTAATGTGTATATCTGTCTATCGTACCTCATCAACAGCCTTACATGTCCCCACTGCTGGGGCACAACCTCCTCTCACTGGGTGAGGGTATGGTCTATGATCCACCACGAGGTGCCCAGTGCGGATTTGTGGTTTTGTGTCAGACTAGTGGCTTTATTCTTTCGTTCTTAAGCCGCCGCTGTAGACCACCGACTTGAAAATTGTAAACAACCGTGACCGACTATTTAACATGCCCTCCGAAGCACGGAAATACTCGTATTCTTCTTTTCAAATTTTGTTTGACCAAAACTTAACCGCTCTACTCGTATTAAAATTTTGCCACTAGAGGTCACCCATCCAAGGACTGACCGCGCGAGACATTACTTAACTTCGCTAATCGAAAACGAATAGCGAATGCGACAACGCCACGGATCCAACAATATATTAGGTCTTTACCTATGAAATTGAAGTTTTTTCTTCGTTAATCATATGTACCAATTCCTGCGATTTTCAAAGCTATATCCAAATTTGTTTTTTATTTGGAAAATTGAATATTATTTCAAGGTTTCACATGAAATATTTTTTAATTTCTGGGCTTTAGTTCTCAGAGCTCTTTTCATGTGCTTCCCATAATCATTTCTTAGATTCGCTGAAACTTTTATAAAACGGTTACTTTTAAAAATTAACGCTGCCTATACTTAACTTAATGTTATCCCATAATACACACAAAAGTTTAGCCAAATTTGGATTTGCCGTTCCCAAAAAAAAAAACAAAAATGTTTGTATGGAGAAAACAGTCTTAATGAAATTCTTCATACAAAACGCCAATTTCAATGGTAAGGCCCTAATATATTACATAATACATTAGGGTGTACATAAATTAGTTATCTTCTTATTATTCTTGTAGGATCACTTCGTTGTTCGTCTGTCTGTCTGGTCTGTTAAGATCCTTTTTCTAAGGAAGGCGTGGAGGTATTAATTTGATATTAATATAATCTACGGTATTGGATACTTAGGTCTATTTAACGTGCCCTCAAGCACGCACACACTCGTATTAAAATACCACTAGAGGTCACCCATCCTATCGTACCTCTGTAATATTAATTTAAAAAAAAATACAATTTATCTAGGAGGCGGATAGTGGGCGAGGACGGTCTAGTTGGCAACCTGGACGAACTGAAGAACAACGTGAAGCGCTCTGGCGGTAACCTCCTCCATAAGATCAAGATGTTCCGCCAGAAGGGACGCTGCCACCAGCCACATAACGGTGAGACTGCTACAACAGCGAGCTGCCGTCACGACGTCAAATTTACTAGCTCATAAAGATGTTCACCGAGAAGTTAATGTTTAACATACATACATAAAATCACGCTTGTTTCACATAGGGGTAGGCAGAGACCATAGACTTCCACTTGCTACGATCCTGACACACCTCTTTTGCTTCATTCTCTCTCATAAGGTTGTTCGTTCATGCTCGTCCGTTTAGCGTACTCCTGGCTTAGCCTTTCTTTAAGACGACCCCGATTTGATCATGGTACGTTCGCCTTGGTCTTCCCCTACCAACACTACCATCCACATTCGCATCGTATCACTTTCATTCATCTTCTCTACAAATCCAACCATCTCAGCATACCTTTTTCAATCTTTGTCACTACGTCTTTTTTCACACTGCTTAACCATACTAATGTTTAACCATACATCAAATCTACGTCATTTTAGTGTTCGCCATACTTAAATAACCGTTAGGGCGGTTAACCGATTGTTAACTAAATCTATCCCGCGAACTTTCGGGTAGGCGATATTCTGTAATTTTCTATGTAATATTGTACGGGCCGTCTGTCGTACACCTGTGTATATTATGCCTCATCAAAACATCGGTTATTGTTATTTTTTCAAAATAAGTGTTTCTTTTGAGTTAAATTTGTTAAAATCAATATTAATTCCGCCCTGTATAACAATTATCACCACCATATATTTTGACGACCAGTTTGGTGTAGTGATTAGAAATTCTGCTGCTATACCAAAAGGTCGCGGGTTCGAATCCCGGTAGGGGCATATGTTTGTATGATGAATACAGGCACGTGTTCCCGAGTTATGGATGTTTTTCATTTATATGTGTATTTATTTACAAAAAAAAAATTGATTTGTGTAGTTTATCAACCATCTAGTATCTATAATACAAGCCTAGTTGCTTAGTGTGGAATTAGATGGCGCTGTGTGTATGTGCAAAAATATTTATATTTATTTATATATGTTACTACATTATTTGCTAGTTAATATTACATAGCGACTAGGGATTTGGCAGTGAAAAGGCAGGAAAAGAAAAATTCGTTGCTTGTGGTATTAGCTCATCAATTCGTTGGAGACTGGAAAGTTGCACATCACGTTTCACAGGACTCGCAGGAGCGAGACGTATTGTATAAAAACAACGTATTTTCTACACTTTATTATGTATATTTTGACGACCGATTGGTGTAGTGGATAGTGACCCTATCAGCGAAACCAACGGTTGCGGGTTCGAATCCCGCAAGGGGTAAATGTTTGTGTGATGAATACGAACATTTATTCCCGAGTCTTGGATGTTTATATAAATATTTATGTATGTTTATCCGTTATCTAGTATCCATAGTACAAGCTTTGCTTAGTTTGGGACTAGATGATTGGTGTAAGTGTCCGAAATATTTATTTATTTTATTTATTTATTTATTTTTCGGGATACTGACAAACCCTCCACCTTCCTATGGCCCCATCAACCATCATGGTTATACCGGCCGAATCATTGAGAGATGTGCCCGGTACTTGCTCGGGGCTCTTTCCCGGTGGCACATGTTCTTGACTCTCGACAAATTATTTAATTCTTTTTCCTCGTCCCTATGGCCAATTCTCCCCATTCTGGGGCTTGACGTTACTAGTACAGCTGAAATGCTCTCCGGAAGCCAGACCCATTGTTTAATTCAGTCCTCCTCAATTTCGAGTCGAGCCCGCCTCCCGTGCCATGCGTGTGCATATCGTTTGAAGCCCGCGAAGTTCGCCTCGGGATACTGACAGTCGTTACATTTTATTGTAAAGTAGAACAAAATAGTCATTGCATAGACAAAAATAGTCTCCACAGAGTGCATATCGAGCCGCCACATACCCCGCTGTCTAACTTTATTATGTGAGGTTCTGAACACTGTCTATTGAAACCAACCAACCAGCGGAAAAATACAGGGTATATTTCCGTTCGTAGATATCAAACTGCCCGAAGAGGAGAACCGTAGCGATGACGGCAGCCGTGTGGAGGGCGCAGTCGGCGAGAGCTCCGAGGATATCCTCGCGAAGTACCGACGGAAGTCGACCGACTCCGGGAAGCAGAGGCGGAGCCAGCGGCGCGTGTCGGATGTGCCAGACACGGAGCTGGATAGGTATGTTATGTCCATGACGATTCTAATTTTCTAGCTTGTTACTATTATCTAGCGGGAACGAAAAGCGTTTCCACTGATAGCAGATTTTAATACAGAAAAATTAATAGCTAAGTACGTACGTATCCAGAAATTGAGTGGGGCAGGGATCGATTTACCATTGCAATTGATAACTATGGAGATTTGGTACTCAAAAGACTCACCTGTATTGATCTGTATTGGTGTGTTGTCCAGGTGCGAAGGCGTGGTGGATCTGAACGACCCTGAAGTCTTCAATAGCATGAAGCGGAAGCTACGCATGGTGCTTTCCAACTCGGATTTGCACTGCGTCGAATACGTGCCCAACGTAAGTACTGGAGCTAGTTGTTTCTTATTCGTTTAATAGTACATTATTGCAAAGGCCGGGAAATAGGCAATTGCAGGTCGAGTATGAGTTTGAAGGCCGAGCCGTAGGCGAGTACACATCTGTTCAATTGGTTTCCATCTTTACAATAATATGACAATTTAATTTAAACAAACTTTCTCTATTCTTCTTTTCTATTCTGTTATCATTTATAACAGAATCAAATTTGGAAACTGTGACCCGTTACTGCTAACGCCACTAATTTATTCTTATTTTAAATGTTACTCTAACACTGTAACGGCAAAAGCTTTACCGTACCGGCTTTGTCCTACTGATCGCTAACTTGATGCGAATACCGTTTCACGAGTCCCTCTTCTTGCTTCGGAAAAATGTAGGAAATCAGTGTTTGTTAAACGGTAACATTAATATTAGTAGCAAAAAAGTAATGCTACATAAATAATACTGTACAAAATAATGTTTAAATGTTAATTAATTTAATAATGTTGTTGCGAGCTGGTTGCTACAATTGACTTTTAGGCTGTAGAAACAGCCTCTACGATGCCACAGACAATACTGTATGCGTGGCCACATTCTGGTACTCAAGAATTTAATGTGTTTGCTATCGATTCGCTAAGACTAAATAATTTCCCATTATGCAAAAATAATATTACTAATTTAGGAGTTAGTATTTAACAGAGCTCAGCTCGTACCCTGTAACGAAATGGGAACTGGCTACAGAATACTCCCCGTTGATCGGACGCAAGGAGCTATTACAATACCTCCCTCAGATTACGTAACTTCATCGGTATCGTTATCGATTACGTCGACCAATGACAAACCGTCAAATTGCCGAACGAGCGATGAGCCAACCAATCGTATGTCAGAACGTAACCGATGACGATAACGATGAAATGATGTAATAGAACCCCTGTACCCGTGTGCGTCCCCCAGCGATGCACGAGCACGTCGCTGGTGGAGTGGGTGCGCGCGGCGGCGGCCAGCGCCAGCACGGAGGCGGGCGCGGCTCACGCGGGGGAGGTGGCCCGCGCGCTGGCGGCCAGCAGCGCCCGCACCGCCCGTCTGTGCGCCGCGCTGCGGGCCGACCTGGCCGCGCGCCGCCCCTACGCCGCCTACCTGGCCACCTGCCGCGCCGGTCTCACCCACACCCTGCACGCGCTCACCGCGTGAGTACTGCTCCTCCAGCGGCGCCCGCTGCGGGCCGACCTGGCCGCGCGCCGCCCCTACGCCGCCTACCTGGCCACCTGCCGCGCCGGTCTCACCCACACCCTGCACGCGCTCACCGCGTGAGTACTGCTCCTCCAGCGGCGCCCGCTGCGGGCCGACCTGGCCGCGCGCCGCCCCTACGCCGCCTACCTGGCCACCTGCCGCGCCGGTCTCACCCACACCCTGCACGCGCTCACCGCGTGAGTACTGCTCCTCCAGCGGCGCCCGCTGCGGGCCGACCTGGCCGCGCGCCGCCCCTACGCCGCCTACCTGGCCACCTGCCGCGCCGGCCTCACCCACACCCTGCACGCGCTCACCGCGTGAGTACTGCTCCTCCAGCGGCGCCCGCTGCGGGCCGACCTGGCCGCGCGCCGCCCCTACGCCGCCTACCTGGCCACCTGCCGCGCCGGCCTCACCCACACCCTGCACGCGCTCACCGCGTGAGTACTGCTCCTCCAGCGGCGCCCGCTGCGGGCCGACCTGGCCGCGCGCCAGACAAAAACTAAGCCCGGGTACAAGCCCGCGCGTGGGAGCGAGATGACAATTTTTTTCGACAAATCGTTTACGCACGCACTACCTTTAACCGTCCCCTGCCACGAACTCGTCGCGATGGGCGACGCAGTGAGCGTATTCAATAATCACTGCGCAGTCATGACAACACTCCGAGTGGCCGGTATCAAGACAGCGCGTAGTGATTAATGAACTCTCTAGTTTTATACCGCGAATATTCAAATCAAAGATTTCCTATGCTGTTTCAACGTAGATCGATAAAGTTTCAAGATATCTGGGACTTAACACACGAGTTTCCACCACAAAACATCTAATCACGTTGTAACGGCGACGGGCTCACCTTTCTGTCATGCATGTGTTCATTTCTGTATGTCATAAAGGTGACCCGTGAATGTTGTTTCAAGCATTACGCTTTTAAATGCTTATATAATATAACTTTGACCACCCCATTTGGGATAGATGTCGTAACGTCACGTGTGCATATGTATAATAATGTATTGTGTATGTGGTCGTGCAGGCAGACGTGTGCGGTGCGCGCGGAGTGCGTGCAGTGCGCGCGGGCGGCGGGCGCGGCGCGCGTGCAGGAGCAGCTGGAGCGGGGCGCGGCGCTGCGCCGCCTGGCGCGCACCCACCTCGCGCACGCGCACCACAACGGTCAGCTCCTCCCCCTCCCCCCTCCCCCCTCCCCCCTCGCGTGCAGGAGCAGCTGGAGCGGGGCGCGGCGCTGCGCCGCCTGGCGCGCACGCGCACCACAACGGTCAGCGCTCGCTCCCTCCCCCTCCCCCCCCCTCCCCCCTCCCCCCTCGCGTGCAGGAGCAGCTGGAGCCCACACCACCGACACCATCACATTTATACTCACAGTATTACAGTCACACACGATTTTGTCGGTCTTTGCTTAGAATTTTACTGTTCCACTGCTTTAGTTTCTGTTCACGAAGCTCTGTGATTTGTTCCTTACGCTTAAAGTAAAGATAACCAGATATATCTGAGAGAGAAGACTTTATTATGTTATGTCCGGCAGGTGGAGAGCTGATGGACGACAAAGCAAAAAGACTGACAGCCAGCATAAAGACTATTATTGCTGAGGTGAAAGCCGACCCATCCTGGGATGGTGAGTCATTCTGTTCATGACATTAGAAAACCCGGAAAACACGCTACGAATTGAGAGCATTCTGCTTCTTTGAAATCAGTTTTCTAGTAAATCAGAAAACATAAAGTTTACGAATCGAAGGTCCCGAGTTCGATCTCCAGCGGGGTACATATTTAGTACTCAGTTTGGTTGGTGGTAGGGCATTTTGCACTGCAGTGGGATGTTTACGGGCTGAGATGGTGATGCTTTTTAAAAAGTCAAGACTAAACACAATTTTGGCGACAATAACAAATAATGGCAATTTCTTTACATCTTTACATCTCTATTCATTTGGAATTTTATTTTTGTTCAATAATCATGCATTGACTTAATTTAATTTAATTTGACTTAATTTAATTTTACTTAGTTTCTGCAATATTATGATTTAACTGTGGAATTACGAGTTTGCGTTGTTATCAATATATATATTTCCTTTACTTTCAAACTAAAGAACACTCTTAGTTACAATGCAATGCAATGCAATTTGGGCAATGTGTTCGCCCACAAACGCGTGCACAGGCGGAAACTTGTAATTGGCTTTGTCAGAACCGATTATTGTTATCCATAGCATTATTGTAGCTGTAAGTTTTCCAAAAATAAATAAAATAAAATAAAATAAACAAAGCAGGTACTTAATCTACACCAGAAGCAGCAACTAGCAACACAATGCTGTCGAGAGGGATAAACCGGCGATTGAAATCTGACGTTTTACCTGATTACCCCAAAAAGGAGGGTAATCTTTTTCGGATATATATTTATATAAATTTCTATGGTACATCCTGTAACCTAAACGGCTTGACTGATTTAAAGCGCAATGTGTTGGTATATACACTTGCATTGCAAGATCCAACATGGCGCCCACAAAATGACAAAATTTTTGCGTTCGACCCCTAATGATTTTCCGTTTAGCTAGCATCCGTTCGATCGCTAAATTTGGTACCACGTAAGGGCCCTAGAAGTAAGAATAAGGGTATAAACGTCCAATGGATAGAGGTATCGAGTTATCATAATTTACTTCTA
Organism: Oegoconia quadripuncta; assembly: GCA_949316235.1. Classification (NCBI taxonomy): domain Eukaryota; kingdom Metazoa; phylum Arthropoda; class Insecta; order Lepidoptera; family Autostichidae; genus Oegoconia; species Oegoconia quadripuncta. Next base: position 3,321,108 of record OX438747.1, on the reverse strand, counting down.
GGGCGATTACGTAAGACCAAATTTACCGACCTAACCCTAACATTTTTACTGGGTACAGCTGCTGTTCACAAGCATTCCCACGAATGGTCCGATGGATTTTGAAGTAGATAGTAGTAATCTTTTTACTTGCTTACTAGCTTTTCTCTGCGGCTTCTTCTATCCTATGTCTTAATCCATAGTATGTTCTATCTATATACCAAATTTCATCGGATTTGGATGAAATTTGGTATATAGATAGTGTACGGTCAAACACGTACATTTTGGACCTTGGTCGATGCGGCCGGCGCGTGCAGCCTAATTACCTGAATCTCAAAGTAATTCCGCTGACTAAGCGTGGCCGCGTTACCAAGTATATCATAGTTTTAAGTTAGTTACGTATAACTCGCCAACAATTTAACATCTCTCTAACATTACCTTGTAACAATTAACTTATAAACATACAATTATTATTCAACATAATATATCTCAATTAATTACAAAATAACATTAACATACCAATCTGTATATAAGTCAGTAAACTATTAACTGTAACATTTTACATTTATTCCACAAATCCCCGCCTATCCGTGAAGCGCCGCGCGCGTACCACGGATAATTATATGTAAGGGTGGTGATCCCTTTCAGATAGAACATACTATGGATTAAGACATATCTCATCCGTTTCGCCGTGATTGAGCAATAAACAAACATCCAAACTTTCGCATTTATAATATTAGTTAGGTTTATATACCGTCGGGTGATTTTTTTAAATACTTACAGTGGTTATTCAAATTGAATAAACTCAATAAATTGACAAACGTTTTTTTTTTGGCCAGAAAGTAACCTAATACTGATGTGACCCGATTGTTTTTTTGGAGTGGCGATGCAAGGATATCCTATCTATAGATTGTTTATAATTTCATTAATTTTTCCAACCATTCTCTGATTGCAATGTATAGTTTTTTATTTTTTATTAAGTTTAAGTAGGTTCTATCAGTGGAAACCTCTAATTGGCTTTCAGTTTCAGTGATTTAAGGGGCAATGTATACGCTTTTATAATAAGGTTCCAGTGGACATTCAAAATTTACCTTTAAATAAATTCAAAACCATCATAAAACAGACATTATTTACCAAAGGCTATTATAAAATTTCTGACTATCTGGATGATAAGCAAGCATGGACATAGACCGCTCGGCGATATTCAGCCTAATTATACAATGTAATATAAATGTAACCCAAACTTATTTAAAAGAGCAACCCTTGAGTTTCTTGCTCGTTCTTCTCTGGGGAATCTGCTTTGCGAATGAGCAATAATGTCAATAATTTTAATATTAAGATAAAAAATGTGACGTTTTCAAGTGATAATCTTTATCCTACGAAATAAATATTTTTTGACTTTGACTTTGACTTAGTTTAAGTGATAATTTGTAAAACAGCTGTTGGTTTTTCCAAGAAAATAAAATGAAGGTCCGTTTCCAGGCGCATCGCCGACACTGCTGGAGATAGTGGAGATCACGGTGGAGCGCGCGGCGTTCGCTCGACTGTACCTGCACATGCTGTTCCCGAACGGCGACTGTGACATCGACAGGGACCAGTGAGTAATGTCACACGCCTCGTGCACTCGAACTTCTTCAGTTTCTCCTTCATATACATAAGAATAAGTAGATCAATTTTGATTTTGATTTTGATTTTGTGTAGTCCAATGCTAAATTTTTACTTTTTGAAAAGTATAAGTATAAGTCGTATAAACATTTTGATTAACTTTGACAGCTATCGTACGAGAAATACGATTGCATTTAGCTTATTAAGCCAAATTCAACTTGTATAGCTTAATTATTACTTCAAATTTCTCGTACATCATTTTTATTGATGACATACTGGCTGTAGAAAAGTGGAAATCGGTATAGTACTGTTCGAATCACTAACTGGTTTCTAAACCCAGGAATATTGGAAGTTCTATAGAGAGTTATTTGATGAGACCATTTATTTGATGACCTGTGTTTAATAATCTCTTGTGAGAAACTATTTGGGATTGATCACATTTGATGTGTGTGTGTGGCGCCATCATTTGAGACATAGATTTTTTTTATATGTATACAATATAAATCAAATATGGAAGATAATATATAGAAATTTGTAAGTTGTGGTGTAATGTATGGCAACCCGCGAGTATTCCGGTATACCGGATGAGTTTTTTTACCGTCAGGAAAAAAATAGGGCATATTAGGTAAGTGACATAGAAGATATGGGCATAGGAAGTTGAATTTTTTTTTAAAACCACAAACTACCCACGCGCCGGTCGGAGATTGATATGCGACTGGCGGGCTTCGTAGGGTTACCGTCATACAAAATTTATTTGGAACACATATTTTCTCCAAGTTTTATTTATTTGTAATAGGCTACAAACGCGACCGTCAAATCACAACGCTTTATTTATTTTATTTTATTTATTTTTGGAAAACTTACAGCTACAATAATGCTATGGATAACAATAATCGGTTCTGACAAAGCCAATTACAAGTTTCCGCCTGTGCACGCGTTTGTGGGCGAACACATTGCCCAAATTGTATTGCATTGCATTGCATTGTAATTAAGAGTGTTCTTTAGTGTGAAAGTACTGATAGTACTGATTGTATACTACTGTACTGTAAGTACTGACTGACAGTAGTATTGATAACAATGCAAACTCGTAATTCCACAGTAAAATCATAATATTGCAGAAACTAAGTTAAATTAAATTAAGTCAAATTAAATTAAGTCAATGCATGATTGATTATTGAACAAAAATAAAATGTTTTCAAATAAAAATAAAAATAAATATTCGATGATGTTTTTGAAAAACAATTAAGCTATTTATGCAAATACCTTCTATTTCACTTACCCAACTAGCCCTATTTTATTCTTTTTCGGTAAAAAAAACTAATGAGTTCAATATTGTTCAAATGATAAGGAAGCTGAGCGAGCACATCCGCCGGCTGTCGGCGTGCACCAGCGCGGCCCGCGCCGGCGTGGCCCCGCGCCACCTGTGGGCCGCGCCCTTCCCCCGCGCCCAGCTGCAGCTCCGGCACCTGCCCGTCTACAGGACGCCGCGCGACAAGGTGAGCAGCATTGTGGTTCCACTTGGACCACAGATTACTAAATATTGACCCTCTTATTCATAAAAATTTACAAACGCTTTATAAGTATGTTTTGTCACTTTCTTTCATTACAACATTTCCTTATGAACGACAGAGACAAAACACACTATAACTAAAACAGGCTTATAAAGCGTTTGTAAATTTTTATGAATAAGACGGTATGTCCTTTACCTATGAAATTGGAGTTTTTTTTCTTCGTTAATCATTATGTACCAATTCCTGCGATTTTCAAAGCTATATCCAAATTTGTTTTTTATTCGGAAAATGGAATATTCTTTTAAGGTTTCACATGAAATATTTTTTAATTTCTGGGCTAAATCACATAATAAAAAAAAATTTAACAAACCTCTTTTCATGTGCTTCCCATAATCATTTCTTAGATTCGCTGGAACTTTTATAAAGCGGTTACTTTTAAAAATTAACGATGCCTATACTTAACTTAATGTTATCCGATAATACACACAAAGTTTAGCTAAATTTGGATTTGGCGTTCCCAAAAAAAAACAAAAATGTTTGTATGGAGAAAACAGTCTTAATGAAATTCTTCATACAAAAAGCCAATTTCTAAAAAGGACCTAATAGTTACTTCGTAACAGGTGTATCACTTTAATACAAAAGCGAAAATACCTACACTGGAATATACATCCGATTGTGTGTTTACACTCTTATCGTATTCACTCGATACATTTGTACCATTGTAACCCATTGTTACGTCAGACTTTTTCTGTACTCAGTCGTTCTCGTGCTATTATCCCGGGTGCTAGCAGAAATAAAAAATGGTCAACGAAGTGTTAATTATTGCAAAAAAGAAATAAAAATTGAAAATATTAGCTTGTGTTGACGCGGAACAAGAAAAATCCGATAATAAAATCGTAAACTCCTCGGCGCTGTTTCCGACTCAAAGAAAATAAAGGTCGGACTCGAACCTCCCAAATTCAGTGACCGCGTTGTAACCGCTGAGCCACGACTCCCCTGACATTGCATATTTATTACTATACATAAACCTATTTAAAATTTTGAAAACACCCGAGACTTGTCAGCACATCATCGATACAGGATACAAACTAACTATGTTAAGAACTAAATGTCTTGGAAACGCCTGAACTAATTTCTAGCTAATAGCTAACAACTACCGCAATGAAATCCACTTTCGAAACGTATGTAATGCTGGAATGCACAAAGTGGAATTCAACTGTTTTGACAAATGTTTGGTGTAGTGGCACAGGTAGCGGTTAGAAACTCTCCTGCTATACCAAAAGGTCGCGGGTTCGAATCCCGTTAGGGATGTTGTATGATGAATACGTACATGTGTACCCGAGTTATGAATGTTTTTCATTTATATATGTATTTATTTATAAAAAGAATATGTAATTGTGTAGTGTATGTATCAACCTTTTGATATCCACAACACAAGCCTAGTTGCTTACTGTGGAACTAGGTGGCGCTGTCTGTATATGTCCAAGGCTATTTTTTTTTAAAATGTCAAACTGTGCTGTAATAGTGCCCAAAAAGTTTTTATCAATTACGAAATAAAAAAAGTGATTTGATTTAATGAGCGTTAATTTTCCAACAGTTGGCGTGCATAGAGCGTTGCGTGACGTCTATAATGGCTGTACTGGGCCTCACTGAGGGCGTCGCGGCCTCCGCTGACGACCTCACTCCGGTCCTCATTTACGTGATACTCAAGGTATTGTATAAAAAGGCTTCACGGCAGACCCTACCAACTTCTTTTTCTTAGCGAGTCGATGGCAAAAGCATCAGATTCTTGAGGACCAGGGGCTCTACCGCCCTTTTTTTTTGACGCGGGGAACGCATGACGCGTACCGCTCGCCTGGGGGACGGCGAGACGGTTATGTGGGACCCCCCTCCCTGTAGGGAGGGATACCCACTAAAACCCCGAGCCGACCTTCTTCGGCAGTAGCGAGGATCTGGGAACGCATAAGCCGCCTAACTCAAAGCTATAGCAATGCTCTGTGTGTCCTTGTCATTGCGTTACGATATGACAAGGACGGACAGTGCCTTGACGTCATGAACCATAACAATTCCCAAAGCAATTGTGACTGCAGGACCCTACCAACTTTAACTATTATTAGCAAAATACAGTAAGTAATACATATACAGGGCGTCCCAAAGTTATGGGACATGAAGGGGAAGTACCTTAAATATCGTAGATAGTGAATTTTGCTCAAAGAAGACTTTATGTTATTTTTAAAAGTTAGTAATTCTGCATTCATAGATTTTCTAAAAATTATTTGCTTCGGCTGGGAATCGAACCGACTCAAATGTGAAAAAAAAAACACCCTACTTTTATGATGCCAATCGAAAGAATAGCTAAAAAATAATAACTCTGCCTAAGTAACATAGTATTTTAAAAGAAAGGAACAACGTGAAATTAATCATTTTAATCAAATAAAAAACATACATGAAACTGCCGTAGTCAATTAAGTAGGTATTTTTTTGTAAATTAATTAATTAAATGCTCAAAATGTGATCCCTCTTGTCTTACGCAAATCGCCAATCTTTTAATGAGCCCGCTGCCTGTTGATTTTCTAATCATTTTATGGTGAACACTCGATGTGATATGGCACAATTCTGTTTGCAACTCGCCTACGTTCTCGTATCGCTTTTTGTATAGCATATCTTTCACGTATCCCCAAAAGAAGAAATCACTTTAGCAATAAATAACTTTCTTGAAATTTGACTCAATCATTTTATGTTGTTCCTTTCTTTTAAAATACTATGTTACTTAGGCAGAGTTATTATTTTTTAGCTATTCTTTCGATTGGCATCATAAAAGTAGGGTGTTTTTTTTTTCACATTTAAGTCGGTTCGATTCCCAGCCGAAGCAAGTAATTTTTAGAAAATCTATGAATGCAGAATTACTAACTTTTAAAAATAACATAAAGTCTTCTTTGAGCAAAATTCACTATCTACAATATTTAAGGTACTTCCCCTTCATGTCCCATAACTTTGGGACGCCCTGTATACATAACGTCTACCTTTATCCCAAATAGGTGTAGTGGTTAGAAACTCTGCTACTATACCAAATGGTCGCGGGTTCGAATCCCGCTAGGGGCATATGTTTGTATGATACATACAGACACGTGTTCCCGAGTTATGGATGTTTTTCATTTATACATGTATTTATTTACAAAAAAAAATGTATTTGTGTAGTTTATCTACCATCTGGTATCCCTAACACAAGCCTAGATGCTTACTGTGGACCTAGATGGCGCTGTGTGTTTGTGCAAAGACATTTATTTATTTATGAATAGCACAGATACGATATTTTACATACACGGTTATACTAGAATAATGTGTCATAATCATGGAGTATTTAAAGCTTGTTTTTTTTTAAGTAAGTTTTAATGAAGAACCAATCTTTTACATTAGGTCGATTGTGTTGCTGGTATGAACAGTAGTTACTATCGGTCACCCATTAGATATCTATCTAATGGGTGACCTATCTAGATAGATAGATAGATAGATAAAAAGTTTATTTCATAAACTGGCACACATACAAGAGAGAATCATAAACACTACATTAACAAACAAGAAACAAACATTCATGAAAACAACAATAACAAGAGACATACAATTTAACAAATACAATACCTCCCTCAGATTACGTAACTTCATCGGTATCGTTATCGATTACGTCGACCAATGAGAAACCGTCAAATTGCCGAACGAGCGACGGGCCAACCAATCATATGTCAGAACGTAACCGATGACGATAACGATGAAATTATGTAATAGAACCCCTGATGTAAACAAATAAATATAAATAAATAAATAAATAAATATTCTTAGACATACACACAGCGCCATCTAGTTCCACAGTAAGCAACTATATGCTTGTGTTGTGGGTACCAGATGGTTGATATAATACATAAATACATATTTTTTTTGTAAATAAATACTTATTATAAATGAAACATCCATAACTCAGGTACACATGTCCGTATTCATCACACAAACATATGCCCCTAGCGGGATTCGAACCCGCAACCTTTTGGTATAGTGGTCAGAGTTGCTAACCATTACACCAAACGGGTCGTCAAAATACCATAACATTAAAATTTTTCCTAATACCATCAAGACCATTAGTGTTATGTTGGCACGTGCCGCAGGTGAACCCGGCGTCCCTCCTGTCGACCATCGAGCTGGTGAACGCGCTGGGCGAGTCGTCCCTGCAGGGCGAGGCGCAGTACGCGTGGACGCAGTTCTGCGCGGCCGTCGCCTACATCAAGACCATGGACTATTCGCCGCCGGACTCCTAGCGCTCGCACACACGCCTGGTAAACAACCTGACTACTGTTCACGACTCTGCAATACAATAACTTTTTTATTTTCTCTCACAAAACGATACATATTTATTTATTTATTCGATCATGCTTACATGCAAAGTTCTTAAAACTAGTACATGCACCCTGTCTTATAGGGTGTAGCAAATTTAATTAACCTAAAAATAATTAAAAGCGTTCATCTTAGCTTAAGTTTACATAGCTCAACAACAGGTGTTTAATCTATGAGAGATATGAAATATAGTTTTTGTGAGAGACTAGTGTCCGTACTAGGAAACTTGTGTGACAGATCACCAGCCTTTCGCTTTCTGGAGTGGCGTCCTTAAATTGTGAGACATTGGTGTCGATTCGGATATACATCAACTAAACTAAAACCAGTTTTAGAGTGGTGCCGTCGCATCGTAATGTTCTAGGGAGAAAGAGACAGTACTACTTTAAAACTGATTTTAGTTTAGGTTAGTTGGTATACATCCGAATCGACACCAATGTGGACATAAACTTTGTTTAGTGTGTGTATGTGTGTGTGTGTGTGTATATGTGTGTGAGTGTGTATATGTTTGCGCAAATATGGAAATTAGAATAAACTCAATTATATCGGAATTAGAGTACTGATTCCAGCTATAATATGTGGTAGATTTCTTATATTTATTGAAGTTATTATAGGACTTTATGAGGTTACAATAAGTAGTTTCTCCGTGTCTTGATAGCGATTCCCCAAGCCAGCCCGTGACTGCTCTTGCGCATTTGTATGTGCAATTCTTTTTTAACACCGTTTGAAGCTTTTACCGGTTCCAAAACACCCTAATTGATCTTTTCCTTATTCTATCTTTCAAAGTCGTACAATTATACAATGCTTTTATTGTCTTTCAGAGTTCAGTGCGTGTCGACGAATCCAAACTAGTGTGTTTCCCGTTCGGGCGTCGGCGGCGGTGCCACACGATGTAAGCTAAATTAACCAATCACATCGACGCCGCGTAATAATAAGTATATATTGGTAATCATGTCAAAAATGTACATTTCAATTAAATCGAGTTTAGGAAAATCTGTTCGCTAACACGGGAAAGCTTTGTATGGGTCTATCGATAGAAGAGTATTGTATAAGTTGTAATTATTCATTATGGAGTTGGAGCTAGTTACGCGATCTCTGGTATGGTTATGCTACTGCGATAGGCGCGCAAAGGTCCCGGAATTTTTCGGCATTTCCGAAGGTTTATTACTCTGAATAATGCCTACAGAAGTTGTTATATTGGGTCTTTACCTATGAAATTGTAGTTTTTTTTTCTTCGTTAATCATATGTACCAATTCCTGCGATTTTCAAAGCCATATCCAAATTTGTTTTTTATTTGGAAAATGGAGTATTATTTCAAGGTTTTTTTGAACAGAACTCTTTTCATGTGCTTCCCATAATCAATTTTTAGACTCGCTGAAGCTTTTATAAAGCGGTTACTTTTAAAAATTAACGCTGCCTATACTTAATTTAATGTTATCCGATGTTTTTTCGTTACGGTAAAAAAACTCATCCGGTATACCGGTATACTCGCGGTACACTACACCACAACTTAAAAATGTCTATGTATTATCTTCCATATTTGATTTATATTGTATATGAAAAGAAATCTTTATGTCTCAAATTAGGGCGCCACTGGACCTGATGCTTGGCCGATTTTTTTATTTTTTTGTATTAAGACAACATCAAATGTCATCAGTTCCAAATAGATTCTCAAACTTATAAATACACGTAAAAGGAACGGATGCGTGTGCGATTTGATTACATTCTGACTATTGAGCGCCTATCACAGTGCATTCCATGTCCAATACAAATACAAATAATTTATTTGCAGGCTAACACGGTACAATCATTGATGAACATTTATTTTAGAACAAGCGTGTTGCGTCATCTAATGGCATGCAAATGGTTAAAAGTAAATGAAATATTATTCAAATTACCTAATCATTAAAATGTCAACACAATAAAAGCAAAATACAAATGTCAAGATACAAAATACACTAGGTCATAATGTCAATGTCTAATTATTATTGCCGTTATTAAAATGTCATTATAATAAAAGTTTAATACAAATGTCAAGACAATCAAATTAATTTACAATGTCAAAACCAAACCAAAGCAATCGAAAATAATCAAATTAGGTTATTGTATCTCTAAACTTAAATGTCAAGAACTCGGTAACACTATAAAAGCAGTTATGAACCAAAATTTGGTATAGCTCCTTTTTAAATTTTAGTAGGGGGTAAATCCTTAAGCACTCCAGGCAGGAAGTTAAATAGTTTTATGGCCATATTGTAACTATTTCTAGAAAAACATGTTGTAGTGTGCTTATAAAATAGGAGTTGCTTATTCAAATTATTTAACAGATTTTCCTTAAACAGTGGCTATGTGAAATAAATGTTGTAAATAGTAATTTCTTTGGCATCAGTTTGGATTTATATTTAAATGTTGCTTGTTGAAAAGGGTGACGGGACTCCACTGAATTATTTAATATATTTTTATCTGTATTCTATTTTCTCTACTATGGAAAGCTTCGAATTTATAACACATGTCATCTCTTATATTTTTACTCAATTGTGCTAATTTTATATATGGTTAAAATGATCATTGTTATAATACTTTCAAGGTGCAAATTTATGCGGTCAAAGACAAAGACGCGAATAAGTCACCGTTTTAACTCCTAAAAATTGAGATAAACACGTGAAACATGGTAGAAACCGTGCAGCAATTCTATCTATCTAGCACGAGTAACTATGATATCATCAGAGATCGTGTTTGACGTCGTCGTAGTGAGAGCTCGTTTAGCCAGTGCGACAGAATCGCTTGTCGAGTTGCGACAGACGTCTATTAGTTAAAAATACATTTTTAACCGCCTCCGTGGCTCAATGTAAACAACATTGGGTTTACGATTCGGAGGTCGCGGTTTCGATCCCCAGCGGGGTACATGTTTGAGTACTCGGTTTGGTCAGTGGTAGGGCATTTTAAATGTCCGCCTGGCTAGCTACCACCATCTTATCTAAATCTGCCGCCAAGCAGCAATGTTAATAGCATTGTTGTGTTCCGGTTGTCAGAGATAAGATAGCCAGTCCCCCAAATGTGTTGGGGTTTCCGGGTCGTGCGCTTCCACTTTCGACCTCATCTTCACTTAACATCAGGTGTGATTGAGGTCAAGTGCCAACCCGTTATGCATAAAAAAAATACATACATGAACATGCTCCTAAATAACAATAATATTTTTTTACAATAAGGTTGCTTATCAGAATTGAGATTATTGTCAGAAAGCCCTAGGCGCCGTTGGATGTGTTTAAGACAAACAAAAATTGACGACCGAATGGTGTAGTTGATAGTGACCTGTCAGCGAAACCAATGGTTGCGGGTTCGAATCCCGCGAGGGATAAATGTTTGCGTGATGAATACGAACATTTATACCCGAGTCCCGGATGTTTATGTAATTATTTATGTATGTTTATCCCCATAGTACAAGCTTTGTGTTGTAAAGATTGGTGTAAATGTCCGAAATTTTTTATAAAAAAAATATTCACTTTTTAAGTGTCCAGCGTTATATCACACACTGGACATCTAGTGGCGCACATGGGCTTAAAATAAAAGAACTTTGTCTTTGATCGTTGAAATATCAACAAACTGTCTTTGTAATTAAACTGTTACCGAGATAAGCCCTTTTCTACGAGCCCTTTGGAGGCGATGTAATTATTCGTTTAATGTATAGGTCTAACGCACTCGTTTGGGAGCCGTCCCGGCTTTTCTCTATTTAAGATATTTCGCTCGTAAGGAAAACAATTATTCTTGTACTCGAATTGTTCTAGACAGAGATAAGCGTGAAAATCATAATATCTTGGTAAATAAGCGTTATATATATTGTAATTATTAATGCCCATTGAGGCCTATGTAATATCAACTTCCTCGGCGGGAAACTGCTCTGAAACCTTACGCGCCTTGCATTAAGGTTCCAAGTTACATATACGAGTAGTTGACAAGGACTGCTAGCGGAGCGGTGTGTATACAATTCTGATCCGTTGTGTAACTGTATTTGAGCATTTTTCACCCTTGTGTAAGCTGACCCTTAAACTGCGCATCGCCTTACCTAACTAACTAGGTAAGGTGCGGACTGGAGGAGCCATAATTCTTTATAGATGTACTCGTATGTTTATTTATGCATTGTTACTTCATTCTAATATATTTTAACCGACTTCCGAAATTTCTTAAAAGGAGGTTATCTATTATTTTATTTATTAACACAATCAATAACTTTAACACCATTTCACTGAAACAAAGCACTCGTCTAAACCAATAACAACCCAAATAAATCGTAATCTGTGCTAGGGTTAACCATAAAATTTAAGTCAAGTCTATTGCCCGCGGTCATTCGACTATATTTTTCCATTTTAAATATGTTTCGCTATATCTCCGGCAATTGTGAACAGATTTCAATAATTATTTATTTAAAAGATTATACAGGTCGTATATAAATTTTGTGAATACATGATGATGGACTCCGGAGATAGAGAACCTACGAATTATAATTGTGCACAAGCGTAAGGCCAAAAAAATGGTGCCACGAAATAGGGTCGGCGGTGGGCGGGGCGTAAAATAGGGACAGCGCACGTGCGCCAGTAAGCTGTGACACTCGAGTCGTCACTTGACCTTGTCGCGACCAATCGCATGCAAGCTTTGTCTATTAATTGCTGTTAGTTTGTTGCCTATGGTACGAAAATCAAAACGGTAATTGTAGCAGAGTTATTTTTCTATACAATTATTATTCGTAATAAAGAACGGAACTTTACTGAATTCGACTATTTTGCATTGTCATTATTAAAAGGAAATCTGTTGTGCTGTTTCGTTTTACAAAATATAGATCAAATGAAATAATAACGTGGTGTTAAAAGTTTGTACAAATAGTAAAAGATTATTTATTTTTTTTTACATTTATAGATTTATGCTATGGAATTCATCGATAGTTTTTTTACAAAAGACAAACTGCTGATGTATATGCCTCATATTTCGTGACTTCGGGCGCTGTCAATATCTCTTGATTTCACTCTCGAACATTGTTATGAACCTCTATGCAAGAAGTATTGAAGCTTACCGCGATAGTACACCATGAAAATAGATTTCACGATAAGCACCTATACCGGATGAGTGTTTTTTTACCGTAAGGAAAAATAGGGCATATTAGGTAAGTGAAATAGAAGGTATTGGCATAGGGTAGTTCATATATTTTTTTTTTTTTCAAAAACATCATCGATATTACATAATTATTCCATATACATACATCGATTGATACCTTTTTAGTCGTATTCGTGATTCGTGATCTTTTTTTTTTTTTTTTTTTTTAAAGAGCGACCTCTCGAGTTTCTTGCTTGTTCTTCTCAGGGGAAAATTGCCTTTTGAACAAGCAGTAGCTTTAAAAAAGTAAAATCTGACTATTTTAAGTGTACCCAGGGTACCAACAATTTCGCATGAAACTACGAATCCCGCCAGTCGCAATATTAATCTCTAGCCGGCGCGCGCGTTGATGGTGTTGAAAAATATAATTAATCAACCTGTGCCAATAACTTCTGTTGCACTTACCTAATATGCCCCATTTTTTTCCTTACGGTAAAAAAGTCAGTCATAAAAAAAGCGGTCTACCTCTTGTCATGTCTTCGTTTGAATATTAAATGCCATCGCTATGTCGTCTCACACGCCGCCGCTGTGTGCACTGGCATTCCACTGTGATTATAGAGTTGGATACGGAATTCTCACGTAAATGTATTTTTGGAAACGTCTCGACAGGTGTGATAGATAAGTAAGTGTTATTCATATAAATACGGCGCCCAGCCGTCTCTGTAGGGTCTTTAATGTGAAGCGTAGGATAATAAAGACAATATTAAGGTTAGAAAGAGTTATTTGATCGAGAAATTTGAAACTGTGATGTTATGCGTACAATTTCAATTGTCGCGTTAAAATTCACCGTCTGAAGCCTTCGCCACATTGAGAGCGGTGCGGCGTGGCGCTATAAACGATGGTGACCATTTTTCATACAAACTGTATTCGGCCACCTTTAAAAATTAAGTGATATTTTCTGTATTTTAGTAATTAAAGTTAAAGTTGATAGGAACTAGTTTGCGTGTATAAAATAGGTTTAAATTAACATTTTTGTGTTTCCTTACAAAAAATAAAAATGTCGATTTAATTATCTAACAATAATAAAATTAATAATTACAGGAAATATCGCATAATTTTTTACATGTAGTCGATTAGTTTATACGAAAACTGGTCACTGGTTTACCGGGCTTTGACAAAAGTGTGCGGTTTAAAGAAGCATTCAGGGAGATGTATTAGCGATGTCACGCTCAAGACTCCGCTTTCGGTGTAGCGAAGACTTCCAACTAACTCACAATTTGTAAAAATGTCATTACAAAATATCTATTTTAATATTGGATCTTGTTTGTGAAAGCCTCGTGTAGTGTTTGAGGCGTTTAAAAATATCTTCCAACTGTTAATAATAATTTTGTATAAATAATTCAATTTATATAAGAACAGTTATATTTGTAATAATATCGTATGATGTATAAGTCTTGAACTGTACAATTCAATTGGTCAGGAATGTAATGTACTGGGAAGTCGAATAAAAGTCCAATTTAGCGAAATACGTGCTCATTTAAAGCTTCCTGTATTGTGTAAGCAACGCTGCACACGAATGTTCACAGCTAGTTTCTCGCGTAACCACAAAAATAATGTTTAAGTTTAAAAACTAAACAGAGACGCGTAGCTGCAACATATTTTTTTGTACGAACTGGCTTTTAGGGTCACAAATGTTCTCAAATAAGGCGCTTCGCCACCACTCCGACAATTTGCGCTGACGCTTATTGTGTATTATAGGTAAATTAAACATAAGCTAACATGTTACTAACCTTTATACCACACTTATGAAAGACACTAATATGAAAATAAACTGATCCCTCGAAGATCACAAAAATTAAAGGTAAACCAAGAAACTTTGTCAATATAATTTCCCACATGGTCAATGTATTTATTAGACGGAATTAGTTAATTTATCAAGAAAAATATTGGTTCTCTTTGCTCCCAAAATGAGTCGAAAATTTCTTACCACTCATAAATGGCAAGGAATCACCTCGTTGGCTGCCCTTCTTCCACCGCTATTTAATTAGGATATTATTTTAGGTAGAGAATTGAAATTCGGAAAATGGAAGGCCAAATGTAGACGTGAAGTAAATCTTCAATTTTGAGGGTGCTAAATGCAAATTAGAGGTTATCGTGTGAGGTGAAAGCTCTTTAAAGCATAATTTAAAAAATACATATTTTTGTGTAAAAAAAGACTTAAAAAAATAGTTTTTAGATGACAATAAAAAAATAATCCCGATATCTCGACAGATGGCGCTATTTCAAAGTCATGTGTCAAAATCAAAGACAATAATCCGCTATTTACTTATTTAAATCAAACAATTTCAAATGTTTATTTTCATGATAAAATTACTGCCACATATAAATTTTTCATGGGAACTGGTTACTTCAACGCCGTCTATTTGCTATCATTGTTTATTAAAAGAAAAAAGCGAAACAAAAAAAAATTGGGTGAAGCCATGGATCCAAAGGCGAAGAGAAAATTGCAATTGTCCACGAAATCTTACTTACAGCCATTTTGTTTAAAAGTCATTAATCTTTGATCAAAACCGCTGTTACTAATATATTTGATGAAATCGTCCAATTTCTTTGATCAAATGTATACATTGGATTTGTTCTGAATTGGACTGAATATATTTGATAAGTGGAATACCAGCCTTACTGAGGATGAGAATGAGGATCATTACCTTCTCCATTGATCCATTTTGTCGGAAAATCAAGATTTCTAGAAACCCACGTTACGGTTTTAGAAATCGTTAACTATGCCCAATTTTTAACCGACTTCAAAAAGGAGGAAGTTCCCAATTCGGCCTTTTGTATGTTTTCATTAAGTTCAATGGAACGGTGGCATTCTAACGTCCATTGGAACTAACAGGGAATGAATTTATCCTCGAGATTCTAAGTAATAAGTAAAATAATATGAAATTCTGACCGACTTTCGTTAAATCAAAAGCAAGTCAAGAAGTTTATTTTTCCATGTACAATTTACATCTTATTGAGAAATGATAATACGTAATATAATAATAATCAAACGAACTTGCTTCATTGTGAATGCTATGCACCCGTGTAAAGACATGTATTAGAGCTAAAGTTTTTCATTATCTTGCCTAGTTAACTAGACTGCAAATATGTACCTATAGCAATTATTTTTAACCGCTGTTATTAGCTACAATCTAGTGTAATGCATAATATAATCAGAGCAATGAATATATTTAGCAATAAATAATCATGTCTAAATGTTTATTTTATTAGTAGAGACCTCAAGGTCCGTATTACAGAACGACAACGCTCTCAAATATATTTCCTTCACTATAACGTTATGAATTTATCTATCCCTTTTCAATTAGTTTTAAGCAGAGATCATCACTTGAGCATGGTTCTGTTATACGGACCTAGTATCCCATGGAGTTGACACGGTAAATAATTAAAAGATCAAGCGTAGCGCACTATTCCTCAGGACTGAGACATGAAGTTACATTTTATTGCAAAGAATTGATATAGTATGCTACGTTATCGCTCGACGAAAATCAGTTCGGTTGGCGAGCGTGACCCCAGCGGGACCACCACCGTTACAACGAGATATCTCCGTGACTACTAGAGCAGAAATTCAGATTCACATAATAGAGCACTAATTATTATCCTTTGAAGTTAAATACTTTAATTTGTGAAACTAGCCCTTATGCAGCATTAAGGGCGACCTGCCACCCTGATCAGAATGGCTGGTCAAAAGAATTTTCAAATTTCTCTGAATATATCACAGCTAGCAATTAATTAGGAAAGCTAGCAAATACTAGCAATATGAGGCCACAGGCCACAGGCGACCAGCGATTCTGACGCTAACTTCTGTTGATCGAACTAATATTGTCATTTTATGGTGGTCCTGCTGGGATTCATGGACACAACTGTGATGAAATTTGATTTCAAAGGCGAAATTCGTTGGTTACTATTTTAAATCTTGGTTTTGCCTGATTGATATTTCAGAACACATCAATTACGTATGTGATTAAAAATAAGCTCAGAAAATTGTTTTTTACCGACCAATGGGTGTGCGTTACGCCAGCAGCGGTAGAGTATCGAATTTGTTGATCGATATATCGATCGAAGAGCTGTGTAATGTGCACAAAACTTATAGAATTTGTGCGTCCAGCCGTTATTGAGATATTTGTCGTTTCCGCGCCGTGGGAATGATCCCAGTGGTTTTTTTTTTAAACTAATTAGCCACGAAGGTAGATCATCGCGTGCTGTAAATGTGAGTCTATATACGAAATTAGTGCGCCTGAGGATTCCAAATGCCGCTGGGGTAACGGTTACCTACTTCATAGATCTCTGGAACGGTTTAGGTTAGGAAAAGGTAGCCAGATGGCAATGTTGCGACGGGTGTGGTCGGGTCCCACCGGGGATGTCGACTGATGTAGCAGGAATGGAGCGCCGCCGCCGTGAGAGATGAGACAGGGCCGTGAAGTTCGCAGCTATCGGTCCAGCAGACAAGACAGGGGATGTCGGTAAAAAACAAGCCGACTTTCTGTTTTATTTAACACTCAAACTTTTAGACTACAGGTAAGTATTACACGTACAAAACAATATTATTTGAGAATTACAATAAATATGGTGGAAAAACAATAAAGATCGGAAAACATGTCCTCGTCGTAGCAGTTCCGAAAAACGACTCCTCACTATTTTAGAATTCGGAATTTTGAATCGAATTCGATAGAAGCCGAAGAGTATCGAAAAGAAAGAGGTGGAGGTTGAACACCTCGTCACAATGTTAGGCATCTTTTTACTCTGATGTACTTGTGTACTTTCGAAGAGGTGAATATCCTGCCTGTTGGATTTCAACCCACGGTCGCTCCGGTAAGGCCGAAAATCGAAAACTTCTACAAAAATCGCATAGATGGCGTTGCAAAGATTTGCTGGGTATTGAGTGAGGTGCCCACATCTCACGCGATCTCAATAGTAGATGTGCCTATTCACGCTACCCTTGAAGATCTTCGAAACGGCTTAACAGATCCCGTCAAACATGGCTAGGAACCTATCGCACAGATTTTAATCCTAGATATCAAAATTTAGAAAACCCTCGAAAGCGCCTGACATCATCGAATACACAAAAGCTAAATATTTAACACTTTATTGCATAAACATACACATTAAGAAAACAAAAAAACCAGGACAATATTAAAAATATACAAAAACAAAAGGCGAGCTTATCTCTGAGATCTCATCCAGCAACGCATTGCACACGTAACGCCGCCAACACCTTTTGCTGCCCGTGGTACTACCACTAGTACCACGGGTAAAAAAAATCCCATAGAACTACCAAGCGATCCAGTAACAACTCACCTAGCTCATTTAACAAAATAATACTTTTTTTGACGTCAATGTGTCTAAAAGTTCAAATGAAAAATCATTTTCAAATCAGTTCAGCCATTTTAAAGCCATCATAAGAATGATCATGCACCAAGCTATGAAGAGGCCGATGCTCGGTGTTTCACTATGTGATCAAATCAGGAATGAAGAAATTCATAGGCGAATGAAGGTCACTGATATAGCCCAACAGATTAGCCCGTTGAAGTGGCAGTGGATAGGGCACTCAGCTGTCTAAACTGATGGCCGGTGGGGCATTAAAGTTCTTGAGTGGACACCACACAGCGGCAAGCTTAGCGTAGGACGTTGACTCACAATGTGGATAGACGACCTGATCAAAAGTCGCGGGAAATCGCAGGATGCAGGCCACTTCCAACCGGTCACTCTAGAATTCTATGTTCAGCAGTGGACGTCATGTGTAAGGCTTCACCGAGTTTGAGATTAAGTGTCTGACTTATTAATTATAGATCATAAAGTAAACAACGATATGGCGTACATAATTTTTATTATGCACTTGATTTTACATTTTATTACACTTAAAAACAACACTTCCCAGCATGTCACTGAAACAAAAATTAACAAAAATCAGTCTGGTTCTAGAACAAAATATCAATACTTTCAGAGGAAGTGATCAGACATATTTTGACTTCATGGCAATCAGTAGTAGCAAATACACAAGTTTTTGAACATCATATTACAAAATTAAATTATATATATTATTAAAAATCAGGTTTGTTTTGAAATAGAAGTTGAACAAAATTTTATGGAAAAAAGTTATTTTATCAAATAATCCTATTTAATTAAACTAAAATTACCTTATCACATTGGCTTATGATCTTGGCCTCTCCTTCTTTTCTTTGTACAAGGCTAACAGCGACACATTGGCTACCTTCACGACCTGTGAAATTAAATATTTTACAATTCATGCTCGCAAATAAAATGTAAAGCCAACATTGATGGACATGGGGGGTCAGTATAGCTGACATACATCATGGCACTCAGAGTAGCAAATACTCCGAAAAAAAATGATCTGATCATCATTCACAAAATAATATAAAACAACTAATTAACTTGTCACAAAGTAAAAGTATCTTGCCAGTTAATACACTCAGCAGCAGTGTAACCTAACCTAGCCAGTAGATAACTGATTATACACTGCCACCACACATCTCCAACTTCAAAGGCTAGTTTATCTCCCTGTATATACTAAATATATCTGACAGCCCTGGCAAATCATTTGGTGTTTTTAGTAAATTGTGGACAATTATTAATCTACTGTTACACTATTGCAAAATTGCACACTTGATGCTGAATGTGTAATTTAACAATAACTCTTATGAATTAGCATGTTTCTACTACATTTAAAATTTAAATTACAGTTCAATTCATGAGTTCAGCCAATTTTCACACCTGTAAACTACAGGACCAAAATGGAACACCCCAACAATCCACATCAACCTCTTCACGGATGCCCGTTTTTTAATAGAACCTAATTGTAGCCTCACCTTAAACCGGACTCCGGGAATATCACCAACAGCGTGACCCTTACGACCGAATCCCGCCACTAGAACTTCATCGTTCTCCTCAATGTGGTTGAGGCAACCGTCACGGGGTACGAATGCTGTCACCTTCTTGCCATTCTTGATCAATTGCACACGGACGCACTTGCGGATGGCAGAGTTCGGTTGTTTGGCCTCAACACCGCTGTTGGTAGAAAAATAGCATTATCACTCAGTATTATAAACATAGGTACATAATGAATGACGTAAATCACGCCATATGCCACTGAATGATAATATGTACCTAGGTATAACAGTTATTCATAAACTTTAAACAAATTTCCAAGGTGACATGATGTGTATATCATTATTGTAAAATGATATCAACTGGTGATAATGGAATACCTAATCGAATATAGGTTCAACAAGAACCTGCACGAGATTTTATCACAAATGTGCAGTGATGTAAGTAAACTACAACTACATCAGATTATTTCAAATTCATCTTTTAAATTTTCTAAAGATGTTATATTATTTACAAGAGTCTCTTTAGATAAGTAGGTAATACAAAAACACATTTATTGCTTGATTATGGAAATTACAAGCCAACTATGTAACGGTCGAATGTTCTAAGTAAACACCCATACATGGTATAACCTCAATCTTGAAGTTCATTGACCCATGCGTTTGTAGCACAATATCTTCATGTCTTCACAGTCCACGCGTCACCAATGTAGCGTAGCGTCACCGCCACTCGCAGTATTATCCTGTGATTGTAGTTGAAACACATTCACAGGAATAATAACGCGTGTGAAAGCAACGCTATAACGAATCCTCTTGACAAATCCAATCTAGCATTACCGAATCAAAATTGGCTTCTCTT
The DNA here is from genome assembly GCA_949316235.1 of Oegoconia quadripuncta. NCBI lineage: Eukaryota > Metazoa > Arthropoda > Insecta > Lepidoptera > Autostichidae > Oegoconia > Oegoconia quadripuncta. The sequence continues at coordinate 3,300,789 of OX438747.1, read as the reverse complement.
CTATATTTCCCGCGTAATTTGTTACACAAACATTTACTAGCTACCCAAACATTACAAGTGTTAAAAAAATTGGAGAAACGTACGTACACTTTCTCCAGGACTATGCCCTTTGCGTGAGATGCGCCACCGAAAGGGTTGGCCTTCCATCTCGTGCCCATGTGGGCTTTCTTGTACTCCTTGTCCGCCCATCGTTGCTCACGGCGATGGTTCACGTGCTTACGCGCTGTTCGAATACCACGGGGTTTACCTGAAATACGATGTAGCCGGTTATCACTATGTTTATACCAGACACTAAAATTTACACACTATCCCGTTAGTGAGAATTCATGAATGGGGAAACTTTAATCGCACCTCCTAATTTACGTTGCAACTACGAGATGCAAAGAGATTCATTTTTACACCACGAGAAAAACATGTCTGCGCCATGGCCGACACCTATGCGTGAAATGAATTTACAACTTTTCTGATGATAATACTTTATAAAATCACTTCCACATTTCTGGCGAGTTTATAACACTTTTTCACACAAATTGAAATGAAAATAATGAATAATCCATTATAATTTCGACACAAAACTATTTCTTACCCATTTTGATAGCACGACACCAATCGGCTACGGATGGGAAAAGAAATTGGCAGCAGCTGCCAAGAGAACCAATCAGCATCAACTTCACATGGCTGCCACCCATAGAAACATAACTTGAGTGTTGCCATTTTAACATAATTAATACTACCAAAATAAGCAACACATGCTTTTATAATTTATCGTCGAACGGCACAACAACGATACGTTTTACAGTCACGATCAAAGAGGAAAGCTAAATTGTATGCAGACGCTTTCAATCCACATGGCGTGGAAGTAAAAGGTCAAACGTGTCGTCGCCGTATCTACATGACAATACCGAATGAAAGTGTAGAGTTGCATATTTATGTACAAATACCTACACATGCCAAAAATTGATTTTAGATGCATATATGACTGACTTAACGGCACGATAATACCGTAGACCTCCACGGTATAAAGTGTATGCCGTGACGTCAATAGCAATCATGCTTTTATAAAATGTAAATAGCGCTGTAATAAGCAAATAAACGCTTTATCTATTTACAATTTCTCCATAAAATGATTTTTTCTTTGCGTTTCCAAAGTGCGGACGTTATATTTTTTAGAAGATGAAAGACCTATTTGGTTTTTGATGGTAGACATTTTGTTAAAAGTAGGTAACGATACCAAAAATACTCATAACATAAGGTTATGGCACGGTATGGAGGGAATATTATACTTTGAATTACTGAATTTGAATTCGTGTAATTCCTGTTTTACTGGTGACTCCACTCCTGATTACGATCAACTTTCCCCAAGGAACCATTGACGAATTCGATCAAAAAAATTTCGATTGCCCATACAAAGTAACCATTCTTCACCTTCAGTATGGAAGTCTAAAAATTTTCGGCTGAATTTGGCTATGGTTCCTAATGGAAAATTGTTCGTAATCAGGACCAGCCAAAAATTGTTGGACTTCCATACTAAAGTCGGTTTCAGAATGGTTTACTTTGTATGGTTAATCAAAAATTTTTGATCGAATTCGACTATAATTGTTCCTTAGGGAAAGTTGTGCGCATCAAGAGTGCCGTCACCAGTTAAAGGTCAAATTCATCCTGTATACATATAAAAATTTAAAATTAGTTCTATCTAAACGCTAGGCTTCGCCATAATGGATTTCTGCAAAAGTATCTTTAAAATATCAATACCGAAATAAGGATTAGAAATCAAGTCACTAAAGGAATCTACTGTTAGAAATTAGAAATATGGTAGGGCCACACAACCCAACGTACATTATTTTCTGCCACTTTACGAATGACTCGACCCTGACTGGCTGGACTCTGTATACGCCAAGCAAGTATACGACGAATGACCGAAGAAATAAGAGAAACAAGACATATCTGTATGGGCTTAGGTCCCTTTGCCTTCTTCGAGAGAGGTGAATTAAAACTAATAAAAATGTTTTTTTTTTTTTTTAAATTCTTTCCTCATGTTTTTGAATTTTAATGTTTAGGCTTTTTGGCGGGAACTCGGCGAGTGAAGTAGCATTTTTCTTTATAAGTCTTATAATTTGTGCATTCTAACTTTTGAAGCTTAATAATGGCAGAATATTGTGCTGCAAACGTTAGTGATAGTGTACAAGTGACGGGAAGTGTAAATTAAAGTGCGTAACGGAGCTTTCGGGTTCCCACAAGAAGCCGCCAAAATCTTTTGTAAAGCATTCTGCCACTTTACTGAAGAATGACTTGACCGTGACTAGACTCTGTATACGCCAAGTATACGACGAATTACTTGTTTTGACTGAGACTGACTTACAAACTGAAGAAATAAGAGAAATAAGACATGGCTGTTATGGGCTAGATCCCTTTGCCTTCTCCTAGAGGAGAGAATGAAACGAAAAAAAAAAAAAAAAAAAAAAAAATTTAATGTTTACTCATGATGGAGTGGAAGTAAACTCAACATTAGTTAAAGATTCGTAAAATGACTCTAAACATTGCGAGGAAAGATGGTGGGCCTGGTTACGTCGGCATTCAGTTCTGCACCGAATGCAACAACATGCTTTACCCTAGAGAGGATAAAAATAACAAGGTACTATTGTACGCATGCAGGAATTGTGACTACAAGCAACTTGCTGACTCCAACTGCGTGTACGTTAACAAAATTATGCACGAAGTCGACGAGTTGACCCACATAAACCCCGATGTCGTGAGCGACCCAACTTTGCCCCGTACTAAAGACCATTCGTGCCCAAAGTGCAACCACAGGGAAGCCGTGTTCTTCCAAGGGCAAACGAGACGCGCCGAAGAGGAGATGAGACTGTATTACGTGTGTACAAGTTGCAAACACAGATGGACTGAGTAAAAGCAATAATTTGTGCTGTAATATGTAATTTTTAAGGATAACAAAATAAAGCACGACCCTTATTAACAATGGATCGATATTGGAAAGTTTCTTGGTTTGTGACATTCTAATTCAATAGAAATGTCCATGTTTGCATATACCAAATCGAAATATAGTGTAAAAAAAGTGTAAATTTTTAATTTTATTTTTGCACCCTCATAATTATCATTATGGATGCACCCTATCAATATACTTCAATAAATATAATATTAGAATTATTCAACCAATAACGAATGAGATAGTATAGAAGTTCATTACCATTTAAGTTAGACAATAAGTCCACCGAAGTTCAATTGATGTTATTGATTAGATAGCCACAAATCGACTTCCGTTGGAAACTTTCTCATATTGTATTTCGATACAGAACTACATTGAAATTATTGAACTATTGTTAATAAGGGCCCAGATAATTCTTTGAACTGGTTTTATCTTTGATTTCATATTGATTTATATATCTTATTTGTCAATATATTTAACAGTATATTATCTTCCTAAATCCCTTAACATTAAATTACATACTTAATTACACTACAAAATATATTGAAATGTGAAGGTATTACATTAAATAATTAAGGGCCTAAATGTGAGCCTTGGGACATTCCAGAAGAATATTCACGAAGTTGTCTCAAGTGACTGCATCCAGCAATAATAATAAGTTGGACCTATGAGAGTCAACTATTACAACCTGAGACCTGAACCATTTCAGGAGGTTGATGTGAACACTGAGTGATCAAAACATTTCGATTAATCAGTGTACATGGCATCCACTTGAATCTTATTACCCATGTTTCTAGCGACGTAATCCACAAGCAACAACAGATAAACCCATGTTGTGGTGTAGGTAGCCAGTAGACACCACAATACAGCTGGTCTAACTCAATGGACTCAAATAATTTGCTGAAGACTGATAAAACAGAAACAAGTCGATCATTTTACACACACTGTCACAAGGTTTGTGTTTTTTTTATTTGTAGACTGGGACTTGCTGACAGTCACTTGACTTTTTCAGCTTAACTGGGCGATAGCACTCTGCTCAATACAAGCTTTGTGTATGTATGGCATTATTTTAATCAGGAAAGCTGCCTACGCCTATCGACCATAAAAACATGATAACCAATGGTGCTGCCAGTAGCAGTAAGCAGAAACTTTGACTTAGGAACTTTGTTTGGACTAGTGAGATAAACATACTAAAAGTCCTTACCCCTCCGAGGTGAGTCCGAGAGCGGGACAATGAAGGTTTTTGGTTTTTTGCTTACATCTCGAAAACGATGTGTCGTATGAAATTTTGTTGTACTACATAATCATCGTCATCATCAGCCTGTAAACATCCCACTGCAGGGACATAGGCTTTCCCTCATATAATGAGGGAGTATGGGCCATAGCCCCCCATGTTGGCCCAATGCTTGTTGGGGACCTCACATGACTCAGAATTTTTATATCTCAGCCATGCCGGTTTCCTCACGATGTTTTCCTTCACCGTTTAAGAGCAGTCGGATAAATGCACATAAGTAATTAAATTTAACTCATTTAGTACATGGCCTGCCTGGGAATCGAACCCGGACCTCCCAAATCCCGATTGAGACCGCATCTCAACCGCTGAGCCACAATAAATTTATAAGGTCTTCAAAATTCTTTGTCTTGATAAGATGCTAAATTTTGATGTTGTTTGTTTGTCTTGCGAGGACTACAGACAAGCTCAATGTAAGGACCGCTCAATGTAATGTTTAACCGCCTCCGTGGCTCAATGTAAACAACATTGGGTTTACGTTTCGCAAGTCGCGGGGTCGATCTCCAGCGGGTTAAGTAAAAGTCGTAAAATTTTTATACCTCTTTATTAACTAAAAATATTGCCAAGCCATATCTGTTCTAATATAACAGTTAACAATTCACAGCCATTGATTAATTAATTACAATAATAATTGGAATATTTCAGGTCTAAAACAATAACAATAATAAGGTATATCTCTAGATAAGTATCTTACTAAAAAACAGTTGTCACCAATCAAATAACAATTTTTTTTATCTGTAAAATATAAGGTGAAGTGTCATTCTATGGAACTTGCTATGTAAACAAAAGACGATCTCGGATCTCTCTCCTACCAACTTACAACAACTTTTTATTTTTATTAAAAATAAAAAATTATTTTATTATTCGATATGGGTTGACATAAAGTAAAGGAGTAAGTGTCTTGCCCATCACTAGTAAATTCATCATTCAGAGGCAATTCCAATCCCTGACATTGGCAGAATCATCGTGCACAACGATGCAGCCATAACACTAAATTGGAATTGGCAATTCCAATATGGCGGTTTGTTTACATAGCAAGTTCCATAGAACGTTAGTTTCATCTTCGCAGATATCAAAATTGCAAATTTCTGTTAGGCCCATATTTCAGAATTTTGCTCAAGCGTAGATCAGCGCTTGAGCATAGTTACAGATGCCGCTATACAAGTTACATAAAGCTGTCCCTTGTTAACTGTCCTCAAGCGGAGATCTCTGCTTGAGTAAGATTCTGTAATACGGGCCTTAGGACTATATAACAGAATGTTCCTCAGCCTTTGTTGAGCAGAGATGAGTGTCATTCATTAGAAAAACATAATTAACTCTTTGTTATAGGATAGATCACAACTGAGTAACATTCTTATTACGGGCCCCAATCTAGTAGGTAGGTATTTTGGCATAAATAACATTATGTATAATTTTATTATTATTGGAATAATCGAAAACAACTTCTCATGGTTTTTATGGATGGTTGAAAATAACTTTATATTTCTTATACAACTAATGACATAATAGATCCTACAGGACTGTCCCATAGTTCTGCACTAGCTTCTTATCTGTTTGGCACTGTGTTCTAATATTCACTATTATGAAACTTCAAAATGTTTATCTTACTACAATCGACTTGAAAATGTACAGTCAGCACCTATGCTGAAGTTTATAAAACCAATGTATAAAAGACCAATCTATTCACAACCTGAGTCAATCATGTCAGTGTATGACAATCTACCCACAAGGTAAGACAACGGTAGTCGGAAAGGGGGAATGAACCCGACAGGCTGGAAAAGATTCATTATAGTAAACAACTTTTGTTCTACAACTTTCCCAAAAACTCAATACATTCCAGATAAAAATGTGTTTAAACATGAGATAACGAAATACCATCAACCCCAATAATTTTGAATTATTTATGGATTTTATAACTTAGCTAATCGTAGGTGATGTATCGTAACCGTCCGTGACCCTTACTTTCAAGAGATTAGGTTAACGTTCAGGAATCATAATCATATTACTATATGCGTCATGACACTCTTGAGGACTTAATTTAGGTAATGCTTCACACTATACTGGTATTCCTTGACTCTCTCATTCTTCACACTGCTTCACTGGCTATCTCACCTGAAGGAATATTAACACCGACTGTACATCAGCACGTCAAGACAAAATTGTACAACATCAAGCAAGATCTATAAGTAGGTAACAAGTTTCTTAAACAGTAAAGTCACAATTAGGCCTACCTATCCAAAACAGTGCTCTAAAAGCTGTGTGCTGTATAATTTATAAAAAGTTTAGGCCCAGTTGGGCCCTTTGTAGGAGTACAAATCTGAGTTAAACTTGTCCTCTATGAAAACTATTAAAAAATTTGAACTTTCTTTCTTTCAATAAGAACTGCCATTGATACACGTATGTATTGCAATACTATAGTGTGAGAATGTGATAACAATAATAATTACTTATTTAAATATGCGAGGAAACATAATTGGATAACTCTGCCAGGATTTGAACTTACTTCGTAAACTATTGGTTAATGTGATTTGTGTGTTTTCTACAAGATAGCTCTAACTGAAAGATCTTAAATTGAATCTATCCCATCGCATATTATCATAAATTTTATAATTACTAAAATATTTGTAGCAAATAAGATGGGGTTTGCCATGCATGACATAATATTACAATTTGTATTTTTATAAATAACATTAAATTTAACAAGTGTACATTTCAATATCATCAACCATTAAGGAAGACGGGGTTTGAAAAGAAACTCGTTTCTTTATATACTTATGTCTAATAATATTTCAAGTTGCATACCAATGTGATGATCAAAATGGAATTGGAGTGTTCTCAGCTATAGGATTTTGATTCCATAAGGAATCTTTGCAATCTAGTTATCTCTAGGATAATGAACGTGATAATGAATCGAATGTAGTTCATCTATAAAGATTAGTGTTCAATAGACTACACTCCCAACATTCTAGCCAATTATTCACGTAATGTCATTAACATTCTGTCTACCTTAAAAGTTAAAAGAGTTTGGGTTATAAAGTTATAAGTGGAGTCTTTATGCATTTTCCATTTCTTTTTCTAAATACCTATACTACAATTTTTGATTTCCTTCATTTTTATTTTATATAAATTAGCCTACAAGCGACCCACGACAGCGCAAAGGCTTAAGGGCGTCCGCTGCGTTGAGCGGGACACCACAGTATAACCATTAAAACGTTATTGGTGGGGACACGGTGTCACGAGTCAATCAACTAGCACTTTACGTCGGCATCCGCCGCGCGTGTAGCCCGGGCTTTGAGTGCAAATCACTCGCGACTTTATGGTCTGCCTGAAGGCTCACAATCAGTTGTTCGTCCCTAAAATACGCGCACGCGGCCATCAACGCAGTGGACGTCATAAGCCACCGTAGTTCATCAACACGCGAGCGCAACGTTAACAGCCAGAGCGTTCTGTTTCTACAATGTCTAAGATAATAGCTTGAAGCAATACTTTTTCTTTCATATATATAGAGATTTTGTACCTTGCGTCACTCGGATTTAACTCCAATTCCATTCTTTGCTCGTAGCCTTACTATAGTTGAACTACGGACAATCGGTTGGACCACGGGCAAAATCAATTTCATTTTGAGCTTGTCCACCCCGATCCGGCATAGGACTACCTACCTTGTAATAAGCTATGTCATTAATCAACCACAACAATTGAATATTGCTTGCCTATGGATTCATTTAGAAGGATTCGTCAGTGACGCCGAGTCGGCCCGGACATGACCCTGCCGTTAAGCTAATGCCGACAAAGACTCTTAAAGTGGTACTATTTTTTTCTTTGGGCACTAATTTCAGCACAATTTTTTGACATTATCAAAATAGCTGAATTGCACTTTGTGTATGATAACATCACGTACATGAAATACCATAAAAAGCCCACTACTTTTAATGCGTGTCCGATAAACTCTTACCGGATTTTTTTAGTCTTAAAATACACGGAATGTATCGAATATTTGAGATCAGCGCCAACTCAGCGTGACTGAAATATGATGATGATAAATTTAGGACAGACACCAACAAGAAACGTGAACATGAACCTTCAGTGCGCAGTAGTCAAACAAGGAAGTATGCGCAAAGTCCCACTATCAGGCCCAGCGGTCACGATTCGTGCTTGCTCCTGTACCTACAATTTAATTACGTACATACACCATAAACATAAGTAGATATTATATTACTTCATGCTTACTTGCTGTTCCTGGGGAAGAGAGTTTGCCATATTGTATTGTAGATACACTAACGTTTGTCTAAACATCTATTTTTATGTATATATTTGAGACTGGACATAATCCTGGGGATTTCTCAAGCACCAATAAAAGCATTTATTTGGTATGTAAATACTATGACAGGCTTACGTCTATGTTTCTATTAATTGCATATTTTTATTATCTGTGCGTCGAATTTTATTGCTTTTACATTAAAATTATGTAAGTACTAAAAATGCTATAAAATTTAAGCTCTGGCAAAACAACCGTATTTATCAATTTATTCTAAGTAAAAGCCATAACTTTGGAACACTTTGGACTTCTTAAATTGGACATCAAATTTTTTATTAGGCCCAATTCGGGTACGTCGCAGTCTATCTGTGCCCCCCCGGGGAGCTGGGCTGGCATAGTATAAATGTGCCCGCCCACGATCGACTTTTTGTAGGACCGATAATCGGGCGATTTTTTCGTCAATACTTTTATCAACGATATTGTGACCGATTTTTTGTAGGACGTAGGCGTTCAAACATTGCAATCAGTACGTTTAATTTTTCTTCTACAAAAAATCGGTCACCGATTATCGGCCGTGGGCAGGCAGCCTAAGCGTTAAGGCTCTTAGTAAAAACCGTATAATTTTATTAAGGCAGTTGGTAGGTAGCAGTCAGTAATTTTCAAAGTACTATTTTCTAACGGAAAGTATATTTGATTTTTTTTCCCGAGTACATTGTAAATACTATGAAGATGCTTGACCTAAATACTTCGAGCAAATATAAGGTCTAACAAAATTAAGCCGACAAACGTTGCAGAATGTATGTATAGGAAGCACCTGTTACGAAAAAAAGAAAAAATAAAACAGATTTTATTCAAAAAATAACATTAGAAATTTATGTAAATGTACTTTGCCACAACAAACACGTGTCGCGGTATCTTTGAAGACGCCGAAAGGCGACCACAAGCCGCTCGCCGCGCCGGCGGGTGCTTGCCCCGGCGCACTTATTGCTGTGATTATTGGTTGCCCAGCGTCTTCCATATGAACGTTGCCTTTTTTTTCTCATCGCTAAAATAAGGTACAATCGAAATGAAGTAAGTCTGTTAACACATTGAATGCCAAATATATGGTCAGGTCATTATTGGTTCCCACCATACAAATGGTCTTCACGTAATACTACGTACTCGGCACCCCGTTTAAAAATGGCATTAAAAAGTGCCTACTACGCAATATTACGTATACGCAATATTACGTAGATTGGCACCACACACACTGTTTTCCGTGCCAATCTACCTTGGTGCCGGAGTACGTATTATTACGTAGAAGACCATTTCATCTTCTGTCACCAAGAGCACGCCACCCGATCGAATTATGCGTCATCCTTAGTGTGGCGCATTGCGTGCGGTGAAATACACGTTGAAATTTCTGCCGTTCTTTATGAAGAAGAATCGTCAGTTGACGGGGATTTTTCTCCGGGGTCCGGTGACGATTACGATCCTGAGCTGGATGAAAATCAAAATACTTCAACGGAAAGTGATTTGTCTGATGAACCCGATGAAGAGGCACCACCACCATCGCAGTCGCCACCGCTTGGAGTAGACGGGCCGTTTTGTGATCCAGAATTTCAGTTACAATTCCCCGGATTTGACAAGGCGTCTTAGCGAAAGAAAGACATATATATGTGGGACACTTCGAAAAATGCGCAAGAATCTTCCTAAAGATGTTACCAACGCCAAGCTGAAGCGTGGAGAGTTAGCTGCGAAAAGTTGTAACGATATCACCGTTTGTAAATGGAAGGGCAAACGTGACGTTCTGGTGATTTCAAATAAACACCAACTTCAGCTTGTGAACGTTAGGAACAGAAACGGAAAACTCTCACTGAAACCTAACATTGTTGCGGACTATAATCTAGGCATGTCTGGTATTGACAGAGGGGATACTCTTGCCTCAGAAAGACACTCAGATGGCATAAAAAAATAGCACTGCACATCTGCTACGTTTGAAAGACCGCACATCCAAAATACGGCTCTTGAAGTTTCGCGAAGATTTCGTAAAATATCTTCTGGGACTGAACTGTGGTGATAATACTCCCACAGCTGCAGAAGCACCTGGACCACAAATACCGCCAGTACAGCCTGAACAAGATCCAGCAGACCCATCGCTCTTGTTGCCTGGGCCATCTGTACCACCTGCATCGCCAGCTGTTCATAAAAGTCGTATTCCGTTGAGACATGTTCATTACTTAGAAAAGGTCCCACCTACTACCAAGAAGGCTGTTCCAGCAAAGCCTTGTCGTGTCTGCACCAAAAATAAAAAACGAAAGGAGTCATCTTTCGTATGTGACACTTGCCCGGAAAGGCCTGCCTTGTGTGTTGTAAACTGTTTCTACACCTATCATACTGATCCTCGTTTTGCATAATTTTATATAAAAATTCTATTGTTGTTCTTAGAAGTTCCTGTTTTTTTTTATTTATATAATTCTCGATCTTATTAGTTACTTATAAAACAAATTTTTGATCTCATTATAAAACTGTAGTTTGTGGCCTCAAAGTGCCTTAGAAATTTTGTGATTTGAACAGTTTTAAAGAAATAAAGTTACTTTTTTTCCATATCATGTCTTATTTGAGATGCCAGCGAACCTAAAAACGTCCTTTCCTGGAGGCCTAATAACACAAATACCCATTTAAATTGTACGAAAGTGCTACGTTTTATTACGTAGTTGGCCCCTGGCATCACTAGCACCTACGCAATATTGCGTAGTTGGCATTCAATGTGTTAATTTGTATTTTCATTTGCACTTACATTTAATTTTTTTAATCGGAAACAAAATTTTTAAGGCTAGTTTTTTAATGAATAATATTATTTTATTATTATGTACGTGCAATTTCCAAAGTTTGTCGGGTTAATTTTGTTAGACCCTATATAAACAGCTTAGTACTGGGGCTGGGCTGTCACCTAATAAGTTACTAAAGATAGCATATTTTACTAAGAGGAAATGTTGGATATGATCGCAACATTTTGTCTGCTGCTGTTCTACCAAGAGGATTGAAAGAAGTCTATTGTCCCGCTGCCCGTTTACATCGAAGGTGGCTGATAACATCTTAGATTAATGATTGGTCTCCGCGCCGCTACGACTAGATACCGTCAGCGTACTCGAAAAATGCGGCAACAAATACTACGCCGTATTCGGCGTACCCGCGCAGTCACGCCACAAGTTCAAATTTCAAATTTTGGTTTAAGACTGAAGCAAAATGCCGGTTTGCGTAGTCAAACTATGTAATAACAATACTACAAAAAACAAGAAAGATACTGGCATCACATACCATCAGTAAGTACTGTATAAATCTACACACTACAATATTGAGTTGCCGCATTCAGGAACCTGTTTTTTCTTCATAGTGCGGTATCTAGTCGGATAACATTATCATTTCTATTTACCTACATGTCTTACGCCTTACATCCCCGGGGTCCTCTGTTACCTAACGTAGATAATTGATGACAATGTAATTTACTGACGATAGGTTATAAGTAATACCTATTTGAATACAAATTATACGCATTTATTCATTACATAATCCCAATGAGATACAGTAGTAGTGTACGTACCTACATGAAAAGCAACAAAGGGATCTAGTACCTATGAAAGATCGAGAACAAGTCAAGAGTTGACTAAGTATAGAAATTGAAGCAGATTGCTGGAATAAATTTATCCAATGTGGCAATAAAACTATGTAATAACAACTCAAGACTATCATTCATTCGCCGCTGAGAGAATACTTGAGAAGTGATCTCAGCTGAGTAGACCTCAAGATTGGTTTATAAATTAGCACGGAGCTTGTTAGCGTCAACTTCTCGGGTGATACAGCCTCAAGACTTGTAATTTGCGCGCTGCGTACTACAGTCACCGTTGGCCCTTTAGCTTTGGGGCCTTAGAGCCATGTCTTTTTAAAATGTTATGGTCTGACAAACCTATCCATGGTTTATTTTACAATAGATTAGTGCGCTAGGGAACATGAGTACTAATACCCATTACCTACATTAGTCGAAGCATTTGTGGACATAAAATTCGAGACAGCGTAAAGGTATTTTGACACGGGGAAATAATGATTTTGGGTAATTGACGTAACAAATCTCTACTTTTAAGTTTAGTTACGTATTCCGTTACTTTTTGTTTCACTGTATTAATGGACGAATCGCAGTTACTTGCACAATTTAGTTAGACCATCAAATTGAGCACCTTATGGAACCAACTCTGAAATCGTGCATTCAATTTTAATTTTATAAGTAATACACAAGAGACTATATTGTGTTTTGAAAACTCTGAAATGAAGACATGGATTAGTTACCAAGCCAAAATAAAAAAAATACTTTTAGGTAAAGGCGACAGCACGTCAAGCAAAAGCAGAGCTCCTGTATGGTAGCGCCCTTATACACAGTCCAAAGATTGGTACCTACATCTGATGTGCGGTCGACTGTACCACGTTATGTTGTCTGTGGCTTTTTATGTTACTGTATTGTTCTGTTATGTCTAGAAAGACTATCCTCTAGCATTTTACTTCTGTATTTGAATCACCATTTTCTTAGAACAATTCTCTTTACTCGTCAAATATTTTCTGAAATAAAAGTATGTGACAGACAGTCGGACAGACATCGATGTGATTCTATTAGTATTCATCTTGCCAGTGTTGGTAGGGAACACTAAAAAATATCACTGTCTAATACATTTCTGTCGACCTACTTGCCTAATCGTTGAAACGTCAATGGAACAGCTGATTTTTCTCGCAAATTAAAAGTTGGTCTCATAATAAAAGTTTTTTGTATAGAGATAAGCTCGCCTTTTGTTTATTTTAAATATTGTCCTTATTTGTTCGTGATACTTGTGTCGTAGGCAGACGGTTAAATTAGCCATTCAATGGAATGCCTAGGCGGATTGTTTTGTATGGCAGATATTTCCGCTTTTAGTGTTTTTACTGTGCGGCTCGAGCTGGTTGGTTAGTTTGTCTTAGTATAGTAAAAATACGTAATATTGTGGTGAACCTTCCTATAATTTTAAAGTTCCTGATTGTTTGCAGAAGGACAGAGTGCCCATTAGTAATAGAATAAGAAAATTCTAACCATTCTGAACTTGCTTTAGGTATTTATAGTTATAAAACCTCCAATAATAAATTAAAGTAACCATTTGTGAACTTTATTGCGTTGTGGAAGATACTATTAATAAACCATTTTCAACAAGTTCTCAAGATGAGAACAGTTTTGTGATCGGTCTCAAGTAAACGTGTTGATTAATAAACTTTACTTGAGACCTGAAACGCACGTGCATACTCACTTGAGACGTGCGCCGAGTTTCACGTATTAATAAACGAAACTCAAGACTATCATTCATTCGCCGCTGAGGCGAATTCTTGAGAAGTGATCTCAGCTGAGTAGACCTCAAGATTGGTTTATAAATTAGCACGGAGCTTGAGATAGCGTCAGCTGCTTAAGACGCATCTCGGGTGATACAGCCTCAAGACTTGTATTGAGATTGGTTTATTAATACTAAGATCTCCTAACACAATTTTCTGAAAAATTTATCAATAGCTACTTTATATTATCTAAAAATAGTTCAGTGAGTCGTGACATTTGCCCTCGGTGAAATTTTTCACAAATACAAAGAAATTATTGATCAATTTTTTTTTTAATAGTTACAGGAGATCTAAGTACATTCTCCGAAGCAATGAAGTTCGCAGTGGTAATTTAATAGTCTATGTTTTATTACTAAATACTTACCGTCATATTCATAAAAATTTACAAACTTTATAAGCCTGTTTTAATTAAAGTATGTTTTGTCTCTGTCGTTTCATAAGGAAATGTTGCAATGAAAGAAAGTGACAAAATACACTTTCAACTAAAACAGGCTTATAAAGCGTTTGTAAATTTTTATGAAGAAGAGGGTTATACTATACAAGCTACCGATTTGTAAAAAAAAAATATTTTATTCTATCTCCAACAGGTACTTATTCTATCCATGTGCAAAAATTAGGAACTTTAGGAGGTATTTTTTTTTTATTACGCACACTTACACAAATCATCTGGTCCCAAATTAAGCAAAGCTAGTACTATGGGTACTAGATAACGGATAAACGTACAAAAATATTTATATAAACATCCATGACTCAGGAATAAATGTTCATATTCATCACACAAACATTTACCCGTCGCGGGATTCGAACCCGCAACCGTTGGCTTCGCTGATAGGATCATACACTACACCAATCGGTCGTCAATTCTAGGTATGTGTCACTTGTTTACGTAGTAGGTAATAGTTTGTATTCTTTGCGTTTGGACAGTGTAGTTTTTTTTAATGCAGGAAATGTCCACAATTCCTAGGTATATTATAACCTACCTAGGCATTCAATTGATGTCTTTAACCATCCTGCCTCCGACGTTCGTTGTCCAGTGTGATGGTCTAGCAAATAGAAGCACATGAGACAGACTTAAAAATAGTAGCAGTCCAAAGAATGTTTATGCAAAAGCCGACGATCCCATACATCTACAAGACTTCTTGGGTGAATTTGAATTCGTGTAATTCTATTAACTGGTGATGCCACGCTTGATTACGAACAATTTTCCCCAACGAACCATAGCCCCCAATTCAGGAAAAGTAGCGCGTCGATTTTGAAGCTCGTGTGCGGCAGCTCCAACACCATCCTGAGCACACTGGCGGACAGGTGGGATTCCGTGATGCTGCGGCACTGGATACGCTTGCACACATCCAAATAGTGCTGATTGTGCCGCACCAGTCGTATAGTCACAGTTTTAAAATATGGGTCTAATCCTGAATTAAATGATTTTTGTTTTACAGCAGGATTCGATCAAAAGAAATTCGTTACAAAGTTAATCATTCTGAAACCACTCTTAGTGTCAAATTCCAACAATTTTCGGTGGAATTCGGCTACAGTTCCTAAAAGCAATATTACACGGTTCAATTCTCCCTTTCTATTTGAATAAAGCAACCAAAATTGAATCATGTAAACATAAAAGCGAATCGTTCAATGTCAATGTTCAATAAAGCATTACCTTTGACTTGTGCGCCTTTTAACCAAAGTGAATCGATTAGTTTAATGGAAAGTCGTTCGTAATCAGGAATAGAGTCACCAGGAATTACATTAATTAAATTTCACAATGATTATAAACATTGCTCGTTTCCAAACAACATAAGGTTTTAGTAAAGGTCAATTAAATACGTAATCTGATGTCACATAATGGCCCTTATTTCAGAATGTTGTTCAAGCGTAGATCTGCGCTTGAGCATGTTTAGAAAGAGATGCCGCTAAACAAGTTACATAAAGCTGTCCCTGTTTAACTGTCCTCAAGCGGAGATCTATGCTTGAGTAACATTCTGTAAGACTCAAGAGCCTTAGACTCACTTAATTTCTAGACATTTCCTCATTCGTCAAAACCTAAAGTTTTGCATGGAACCGAGTTACTCTGTTTAATCCTACGTTCGGTCTGCTACCATTTATAAATCAGACATGATCAGTGCTGTACCAAGTATCGTTGCTAGGTCTTTGCTTCTCACTTTCTCATTGTACCCTCAATCATGAACCTCCTGCCGCGTATGGAGAACCTTTGTCAGTGCTCCGGCGGCGGCGGCGCCAACTCCGGGCAGTTCTCTGGCAACGGTGGCAGCACGTTGGCTTCGAACTGTCCCGACATGTTGCCAGGCGGTGAGTAATTGGCCACCACTATCACCTTGCCGGCGCGGGACCGAGCCTTGCCTACTCCGAAGAACCGGGTCGCAACCCATACCATTTGGGTGAAATGACCTGAAAAAATAATTATGATTATTATTTTTGTTCCTCTGAGTGACGTGTTTTGGCGAATATGGTTTTTTTAGATCAAAGTAGATATTAGTGTGAAAAAAACAATAAAGTCAACGTGGTAGGTGTCGCAAAACGCGACTAAGGAACTTTCTTTCAAAAAAAACATCTATAAATTTGTACGTTTCAACGGCGATGGGCTGAAACCCTGTCTCGTGTGCATTTCTATACATTTAGAAATTGAATACAAATAACAAACACAAATACAAATAGTTTATTTGCCAGAACACAGTAAAAGAGATGTTAAGTATAGTTCGTCCACAATGAGTTCAACCTGCATGCAGGTGTGCAAATGGTTTCAGGTTCCGTTTAATTACTAATGTATCAGATACTTTTCAACAATTCGTATTATCTTATCACATAATATCATCTAATTATTTTTTAAATTCTAAATATTCCTTAACACTATAGAAACAATTTGACGTAAGCCATTTTATTAATTTGAACCGTGGATTACTATTATCAGTAATACACCTAAACGCGTTACCGTTAACGTAACGCGTTACGTTTAATTGGTATGAAGTGCGTGAGGTTTACTCGTAACCATTGAAGATTTCCAATCTCCACCTCCCGGTTCCATCATCAGAGGGCGGAGTGTGAGTTTTGTTTCAACTTAACTTTACTACCGCGTTCACATATACGTGACGATTTGTATGGAGAAATGTGCAGCGCCTCTAGCGGATAGTTTGCAAAACGATTTTTTTCATAGGGATTTTTTTCGTAAACGCGAACAAGATGGTAAAGTTAAAAGCGAGACAAAACTTACACTTCGCCCACTGATGTATCAATCCATCCATCGTACCAAATTATAATTTACATACAGATTTATGCGCGTATGTACGTTGATGTAGTGGATAGTGACCCTATCAGCGAAACCAACGGTTGCGGGTTCCAATCCCGCGAGGAGTAAATGTTTGTGTGATGAATACGAACATTTATTCCCGAGTCTTGGATGTTTATATAAATATTTATGTATGTTTATCCGTAATCTAGTATCCATAGTACAAGCTTTGCTTAGTTTGGGACTAGATGATTGGTGTAAGTGTCCGAAATATTTATTTATTATATTATTATTATAACGAATCGAAATCAAATTCAGTATGGACTATCCTACAGTAATATGACAGTTCAGACAGCCTGAAACTGAAAATAACTGATTCTTTACAGTGTTCTCTACAACAGGGAGCTGTTTCGATTTCAATCAGTACTAATTTAGTTTATTTATTTTTATAGCCCAAGGAAAATCCATAGCACAAGCTTTGCTTAGTTTGGGACTGGATGATTGGTGTAAGTGTCCGAAATATTATATTATATTATATTATATTATATTATATTATATTATATTATATTATATTATATTATATTATATTATATTTATTATATTATATTATATTATATTATATTATATTATATTATATTATATTATATTATATTATATTATATTATATTATATTATATTATATTATATTATATTATATTATATTATATTATATTATATTATATTATATTATATTATATTATATTATATTATATTATATTATATTATATTATATTATATTATATTATATTATATTATATTATATTATATTATATTATATTATATTATATTATATTATATTATATTATATTATATTATATTATATTATATTATATTATATTATATTATATTATATTATATTATATTATATTATATTATATTATATTATATTATATTATATTATATTATATTATATTATATTATATTATATTATATTATATTATATTATTATATTTAGCAGACTTTCGCAGATACACCAAAAAAACAAGTTACCTACGTCTTCAAGCTTCGAGTTATGTCCATTGTCACTTCAACCTACTAATCCGCTGGGCTATGTCGGCGACTTTCATTTGTCTAGGAATTCGTCATTCCTGATTCGATCACGTAGTGGAACTCCGAGCATCGCCCTGTCCATAGTTTGTTGAGCTTTCTTATGAGGCTCATAGTGAGAGTCAACATTTCAGTGCCATAAGACCTCACTGGTAAGACACTTTGATCATTCAATCAATCAATCAATTTATTGCTTTCACATGGGTTTTTATGGTCTTAGGTTTAGGTAATATTAGTATCGCATGTGTACCCCAGGGTGTAGCAATAGAGAGATACCGAGGCTTCATTGTTGCATGCAAATTTTTATTGTGTCATGGTCGACAAATAAATGTATTCTATTATTATCAATTCAATATTTATTAAATTAAATAGATATTTGTCTATTTTTATTATCAATATCAATGACGACTTTGGTGTAGTGGTTAGAAACTCTGCCACTATAACAAATGGTCGCGGGTTCGAATCCCGCTAGGGGCATATGTTTGTATGATGAATACAGACATGTGTTCCCGAGTTATGGATGTTTCTAATTTATAAATGTATTTATTTACAAAAAAAATATATATTTGTGTAGTTTATCAACCATCTGGTATCCATAACACAAGCTGATAGATGCTTACTGTGGACCTAGATGGCGCTGTGTGTTTGTGCAAAGATATTTATTTATTATTTATTATTATTATTATTATATAATATATTAGATTATTAGAATAGATTAAATTATACGAAATTTGTCATATGAATAAAATTATACGAAATATGTCAAGCTATAAATTTTTATCATTTAGGAACTCATTTAAATTATAATAGGATTTTTCTATTAAAGAGGATTTTACTTGTTTTATAAATTTTAAGGCATTCTTTTCTTTTTGTAGATAGGATGGAATTTTATTGTAAGTTTTGGTTGACATCGCATATGGACCTGTACTGTATTTTTAGTTTTGAGAGTGGGCGGACAAGTATATCAGCTCTTCTGGATCTCTTTATTGAAGACTTTTGTTTTAAAGACTCGCAGAACTAATAGCCGGTCGGGCATTCAAGTTCTCGAATGGAGACCGCTGACAAGGTGGACATGATGTCGTAGGTCGCAGGCCGCTTCCAACCGGTCGCTCTGGGCATCTATGGGGGAGGCCTAGTGGACGTCCTGTGGCTGATATGATAATGCTGATATGACGCTGATGATGACGTCTTCAAGAACTGCCTAATAATTAGAATGACGTAGGATATGTGCTGATGTGGATGTTATTATTCCTCTATACCTTTCTTTTTAAAAGTTTTCTGTTAAGTAATTTACCTGCATTGACATTGGCGTGAAGCACGTCATGCTCTTTGAAGAAGTTGTACTGGCGCACAGCTGCGTACCAGTAGGAGGAAACTTCTTGACCTGAAGAAATATAAAAAGTAACGTATTTCAGCTGCTTTTTCTTGTGGACTTACCGACCCACTAATACCTATACTGAGGGGGACTCAACAAATGACTTTGCGGGAAATGCTGCATTATACTACCGACCTGCAACAGTTTACAATAGTTATAACGACCTAAAATTTTTCTTAAATAATCATCAAATAAATCATTTTTCATAATTATGACAACGCTAAATCACGTACATGATGGACAATTTGACGCGCCGGTATTGATAAACCAATCTCAATACAAGTGTTGAGGCTGCATCAACCGAGATGCGTTTTAAGCAGTTGACGCTATCTCAAGCTCCGTGCTAATTTATAAACCAATCTTGAGGTCTACTCAGCTGAGATCACTTTTCAAGTATTCGCTTCAGCGGCGAATGAATGGTAGTCTTGAGTTTCGTTTATTAATAAGCGCATCTCTCAAGTGAGTACTGCTTGAGTATGCACGTGCTTTTCAGGTCTCAAGTTAGGTTCTAACTCTGCCGCCAAACAGCAATGTTAATAGCATTGTTGTGTTCCGGTCGTCAGAGATAAGATAGCCAGTCCCCCAATGGGGTTTCCGGGTCAGTACGCTATCACCTTCGGCCTCATCTTCACTTAACATCAGATGTGATTGAGGTCAAGTGATAACCCGTTGTGGATAAAAAAAAAGGTTTATTAATCAACATGGTTACTTGAGACCGATCACAAAACTGTTCTCAATCTTGAGAATGGTTTATCAATACGGGCCTAGTTTAATAACAAATCGTTCATGGCAAAATGATGAAAAACGAGCGAGTTCTAGAAACATTCGTAAATATAAATAAAATGTAATTGACCTGATCACTTGATAGGGTTGAACTTCGTCAATTAATGTGATAAACTTTAATTAACTATAACTTGAAAATGATGAAAACTATTGACATAGTTCCTTGATACTGTTTTTAGAACAAAGGCAAAGGAATTGATTTGTAGTGATAGTCGGTCGTTGTGTCCCACCCAGTATATTCGTGCACAGTGATTGTAACGGATGCTTTAGATTGAGCAATTTGAACGGGTTGCTTTTGACCTTTGTTTTTTAACCTTTCAAGTTCCAATAAGGTTAAAACATGAAAAAGTGTCATGGTAGTTCGATAGATATGCTATACGCATCCGAAATACAAAACCCGTTGTGACCTTTCCTCCAATATTCGAGCGGGTGGTGGGACAGAGTTAGTTGGTAAACTTTATAACGAAATTGACAGGATTTATACCGCAGTGGGTATGTAACCACCGACGAAAAACCGACGAATAAATAAATGACATAAATAAATAATAATAAAAATACAATATAAATAGATATATATATATATATATATATATATTGATAGAGTACACCATAATGTCATCAAAACAAAACTTTGATTTGAGTTTGTGTGTGTGTGTTTATTCGGACGCATCTCAGTAATGAGTCGTTCGTTTTGAGTGTGATTTTTTCACACATGGACAAAGTCGCGGGCAAAAAGAAAGTAGTTTCTCAGTAGAAAGTGGTATTACCTGTAACTTCGGGCTGCAGATTGGTAACAGGTCTCTGGTATAGGTTCTGGCCGACGTCCCTGTCGTTCCTGTAGTGGAACTTGTTTGTGTGAGCGAGATGATTCGCCCATGCTTGGGCGTAGTCGCACAGCTGATGGGAAAACGATGTCACAAAAAGATTAAATATGGTTAGTAGAGGCGTACTTCAAATAAAATAAAAATATGAAAGAGAGCTCTTTCCTTAAGTTTGCCGTATGTCATTACTTCCCAGAATTCGTTCCTTATTAGCGACACTGTCGAATAGTGTAATAGTAATAATACAGTGTGATTTTTTTCAAAAACAATGGGTTCGATTCCTGGCTAGGAATATTGATTATTCAAAAATCCAATAATACCGTTTTAGATTTATCAAAATCGGGCCCGAGACTCCTTTGAGTTCTTTTCGCTTTTCCCCATAGTTTCGGATTCGGCCATCCCCATCCACTTGAAAAATTCACCCTGTATATGTAGAACATACCCTGGATTAAAATAGGATATTATTTATCCCCGATAAAATTAGTAGTAACAATGAGTAGGACAAATTAAATATAACCGCGATAAAGTTATTCCACGCAGGCGAAGCCACGGGCGGACAGCTAGTAAGTTAAATAATAATAAGTAATTATCTTTGCACATACACACAGCGCCATCTAGTTCCACACTAAGCAATTAGGCTTGTATTATGGATACCAGATGGTTGATAAACTACACAAATACATTTTTTTTTGTAAATAAATACATAAATAAATGAAAAACATCCATAACTTGGATGTCTGTATTCATCATACAAAGTTATGCCCCTAACGGGTCAACAGCACCAAACAGGTCGTCAAGTTATACCGGAAGTTGTACCGTCACCAAACAAGTTTGTGTTGTACTGTGAGTTGTGTTGTGAGTTTGTACCGTAAAGAAAAAAATAGGCAAATAAAATAGAAGGTTTGGCACAGGAGGTTTATTTTTTTTTTAAACCATCGTTCCATCCGGTATGTATATATTTACAGGTAAAGAATTCAGTCTCTTGTAGATCATCGAAATGGACGCGACATGCGCGTCTTCTATGCTACGCGGTTTTTCGTTATGTAGAGGTAACCGCTGCTACGCGCTACGTCGTAGCGCGACGTCGTAGTCAGCTTGTAACAAATATTTTTTTGATCAAAAATAAGGTTCCTGTTGATATACAAAATGTTCCTTTCAATAAATTTAAAGATACTATAAAACAGAAACTTATTAAGAAAGCATATTATAAAATATCAGATTATTTAGATGATAAACAATCATGGACATAACCAGCCCGTTTGCATAACCAGAGACGTCGCGTCCCTCTGCATTCTCTATCGCATATTTCATGGGGAGTGTTCTGAAGAACTGTTCGAGCTAAGACCCGCTGCTCAATTTAACCGATACACTTCTCGGAGAAAATTAAATTTCCATCCACATCACCTGGATGAGTGGAAGTCTACCACTGTACGTTTCTCAAGAAATTTCTTGCCACGTACGACCACCCTGTGGAACGGACTTCCGGCAGCGGTATTCCCGAACGAGTACGACATTGGAACCTTCAAGAAGCGAGCCTACACCTTCCTCAAAGGCCGGCAACGCATCTGTGACCCTTTTGGTGTTGCGGGTGTCCATGGGCGGCGGTGATTACTTTCCATCAGGTGACCCGCATGCTCGTTTGCCGCTCTCTCATATAAAAAAAAAAAAAAAAAAAAAAAACCAGGCTATTTCACAATTAATAATGAAATATTATAATATAAAATAATAATTTTGTAATATAAAAACCTTTTTTTTTAAAGAGCGACCTCTCGAGTTTCTTGCTTGTTCTTCTCAGGGGAAAATTGCCTTTTGTACAAGCAGTAGCTTTAAAAATGTAAAATCTGACTATTTTAAGTGTACCCTGTGTACCTACAAAATAAAGCATTTTTTGATTTTGATTTTGATTTTGAATGAAAATTGTCTTATTAAATGTTCTTGTATATCATTATTCAATACGAATTAATTCTTTCTGTATTCAATCGCTAATATTTGCCGTTTAACTCCTAAAATTTGGTCCCACTTAATAGTTTACAATAAACGCCTATCCATGACGCTATACTTTGTTGTTCGGATTTCTGGCCGTGTGCCAAGACTCTTTTTCTCAGGGATATCAACTTGAATATAAAAAGTCTAATTTTCTAGTGTAATGCAATAAAAAGACGCAGCCTTTCCATATTCAATTATTATTGCTCTGTGGTTTCGGCACGTTTTTTTTTTTTTTTTTAATTAGAATGGGATCGCTCGTGACCTTAATCTGGACTACGTATGAGAAAATAGGCAATCCGTCTCCTCCCGTGGTGTCGTAAAAAGCGACTATGGGACATTCCCCAAACATCTATAGATTTGCACGTTTTAACGGCGATGCGTTCATTTCGAAAGGTGAACATGGATGTTGTTCCACAACGTTTGGAAACCCAAACATGTTTCGGCTGCAACCGAGTTTTTCAGGCTTAGAATAAGCTGCCTCTCCGCCCAATCAGTGAATTCGTTCAAGAATAGATTGGATAAATGTTTAAAAAGGAATGGGAACACAAATAATTACTGTAAATAACAATATAATGAACAATGTGAACTCTTCCAACACTGTGACATAGACATACCTACTAGCAGCAATGCTGCTGGTCTATAATAATATATGATCTCTGATCACCTCATTTTGGATAGAGGTCGTGAAGTTATGTATGTACGTGGGTAAGGCATTTCAAACCAAAATTCAGGGCTATTGAGAAAAAATATAGTTTGCAGATTTGTATACATAACTAGGTATTTTTTGAAAAAAAAATAGACATTTTAGACACTCTAATAAGAATCCAGATTAAAAAGAAGTTGAAAGTCGTGTCGTATCAGGAGGTCAAGAGGCGACAGCAAAGAGATATGGAAAAAGCTCCACCGACAAGATAAGATGATGATGAAATGAAATGAAATGAAAATGAAAATGAAAATGAAAATGAAAATGAAAATGAAAATGAAAATGAAAATGAAAACGAAAACGAAAACGAAAACGAAAACGAAAACGAAAACGAAAACGAAAACGAAAATGAAAATGAAAACTAAATGAAAATAAAATAAAAATTACATGAATTTGAAATGATAATGAAAACCATTTATTCATGTAGGCAATACAATATGCACTTATGAACGTCACTTGTTTTTTAATCTACCACTAGCACGGAACGCGACCACTACTGAGAAGAGCTAGCGAGAAACTCGGGGTTTGTCTTTTTTCAATCAGTCAATGAATAAGAATCCTTAGCAATAGCGACATATAAATTGCTCAGTAAGTTACCTAAATATACACTCGCCTCTTTGAAGATATTCTATTGACACCGCACGGAATGGCAATCTATTCTGTTTTCTATTATTCCCGCGGATTCGTGCTTTGATTTTATTGAAATGTTCAGCGAGCGACGGTAGGGGCGTTCATGACCTTTACCAGTCAATGTTAGGTCATCTATAGACGACCTGTTTGGTGTAGTGGTTACTTTAGTAACTTATTAGTAATCTGTGGTAGTGGTTAGAAATGCTGACTACTATACCAAAAAGTCGCGGGTTCGAATCCCGCTAGGGTCATAATGTTTATGTGATGAATACGGACATGTGTACCTACTCGATCTATGGAAGTTTTTCATTTATATATGTTATTATTTACAAAAAAAATATTTTTGTGTAGTATATCGACTATCTGGTATAATAGTATCCATAATACAACCCTACTTGCTTAGTGCGGAACTAAATGGCGCTGTGTATATGTAAATATAAATAATAAATATCCTTGGACATGCACACAATGCCATCTAGTTCCACTTTAAGCAACTATAGGCTTGTATTGTGAATACCAGATGGTTGATATACTACATAAATATTTTTTTTTGTAAATAAATACTTATTTAATAGAACATCCATAACTCGGGTACACTTGTCCGTATTCATCATACAAACATATGCCCCTAGCGGGATTCGAACCTGCGACCATTGGGTATAGTGGTCAGAGTTTTTAACCACTACACCAAACAGGTCGTATGTGCAAGGATATTTATTATTTTTATCCATGTCAATATCAAAATAATTTTCGCTGTACAATTTATTTGTATAGGCACTGCGATTGTATCATCTATCTATGTTACGTCGACTAAGGAAGATGGTCCTCCCGAATAGGTACCTATAGGTGAAGTGCGGTTTGGAGGCTATTTTGGTGCATTGCACCACCTGCGCACTGAGCTAGTTCCATTCATCCTCGAAGTAATACTCGAAGCGCTCAACTATTTATTCGCTAAGTTTTAAACGATAAAGGGATTTGTTAGATATTCTTAATTTTGGTTTATAAGATCAATGTTTAAAATTATATTAAAAACTTAATGATAATTTTTAGATAATAAACTTTAAAACATGAGGAAAATTTATCTCTCTGGTCGTCAAGGGTGCCCGGCGTGTCAATCAATGTTTGTATAGTTCGCTCTAATATGGCCTCTTTAGATCCTCATTTGTGCGCCGCCTCACTGCGGGTACCCACTGTGCCAGCAGAGGAGTTATCGGTTATGAAGTCATTGTCTTTCCACCAGCACACACTTTGGTCTATTGCACCCTTTCGCTCCCTGTGTCAAAGAATTAATATAGTATTAGGTCCTTACCTATGAAATTGGCGTTTTGTATGAACAAATTCATTAAGACTGTTTTCTCCATACAAACATTTTTGATTTTTTTTTGGGAACGGCATATCCAAATTTAGCTAAACTTTGTGTGTATTATCGGATAACATTAAGTTAAGTATAGGCAGCGTTAATTTTTAAAAGTAACCGCTTTATAAAAGTTTCAGCGAATCTAAGAAATGATTATGGGAAGCACATGAAAAGAGCTCTGTTCAATTTTTTTTTTATTATATGATTTAGCCCAGAAATTAAAAATATTTCATGTGAAACCTTGAAATAATATCACATTTTCCAAATAAAAAAAAATTTGGATATAGCTTTGAAAATCGCAGCAACTGGTACATATGATTAACGAAGAAAAATTACAATAGTAACGTACCTGTGTGCTAATTAGACAATTGCCCCGGGGGCCATGTAGAGCAGAGGCGCACCGTGCCTGTACCTGCACTCATTGTGCCAGCGGCCTCGATGATGAATTAACACTTTGATCTACTGCGTCCTTTCGTTAGGGAACGAAAGGACGCAGTGTGGGGCCAATTAGATATATACCTCGGGCGCCATATAGAGCTGCGGCGCGCCGTGCCTCTGCCGGTACACGTTGTGCCAGCAAAGGGACTCGGTGATGAAGTCGCTGTCTTGCCACGCGGTGCGTACTTCACTCCACTGCACCACCATGCTCACCGGTTTTGTTAGTAGCACCTACACGTACATGAAATTGAAATTCATAGAATACACAAAGACATTTTCTTGCAGACGCATGACTTAGGCCCGTATTAATAAACCATTCTCAAGATTGAGAACAGTCTTGTGACCGGTCTCAAGTAAACGTGTTGATTAATAAACCGAACTTGAGACCTGAAAAGCACGTGCTTACTCAAGCAGTACTCACTTGAGAGTTTCACGTATTAATAAACGGAACTCAAGACTCAAGCCTCGTCGCTGAGGCGAATATTTGAGAAGTGATCTCAGCTGAGTAGACCTCAAGATTGGTTTATAAATTAGCACGGAGCTTGAGATAGCGTCAACTTCTTAAGACGCATCTCGGGTGATACAGCCTCAAGACTTGTATTGAGATTGGTTTATTAATACGGGCCTTAAAAAGCATAACAGATATTTCTTCAGCATCAAGAGCAAAGATTGTTGACAAAAGTCTGTTGCGAACAACAAACAATTTCGTGGCACGGTGCAAAATGTTCTTTCTTTGTTTACTTTGGAACTAGGCGTCCGAAATATTTATTTTTTCATCGTATCTCAGTACTTTTCTAAATGTTCTGTAGTTACTGAGAACAGAATTTTGTTTCCATTATTATCCAGTATTATGTATGTATACAGAAAATGTAAAGTAGAAGATTCAATTCAATATTGCACCCTCCTTTCCGTTACATGCCACGGCATCGATTCTCCGCTCACGTAAGTGCAAGGTGCGTGACTAGACTCCGGCGAATGAGTTTCTTAAGGGTAACTTTGAGGTACGTAGGTACAGTCAAGGTCAAAGAAATGTATGCAAGTATCTTGGATAAATATATGTAATTATTTTTTTTTTATTTATTTATCATTTATTGCACACAAGAAAAAAAACATACAGATACAACATAATAGAGACGACACAACAGGTTCTGCTTATTTCTACAATGAAATTTCTTCCAGCCTTGTAAAGATCCACAAAATTGTACTCGTCTAAATGCAAACAAAAATATTCACATGATTGGAATGGAACCATAAATAGTAGCCCACCGGCAATAATTTGTATACATTAGAAATCACACAAAAAATCGAATTTGAAATTCAAATTTTATTAAAAAATTATGTTTCCACCCATGAGGCTGGCATAAGTGCAATAATGCACTTCTAAGCCTCGTTAAAATAAAAGAAATTAAAAAAAAAAAATATTAAAAATATTTCGCTGTTACGCTGCCAGAGTTTGGAATAGAAAACGATGTACATAGGTACGATATACATAGGTACGATGTACATAGGTTCGATGTACATGGGTACGATGTACATAGGTACGATTTATTATTTTCTATACTTATAATAGGTTTAATGACTCTTTAGAGTCAAGTGGCTGGCTGAGCTGACCCGTGTAGATTAGAATTTGGAGTTCGGTAGGGTACACAAATAAAACCTGTATGTACCTATACGATTTTTGGGACTTTTTCTTATATTTATTATTGTTATTTTGGACCCTGTCATAGTCTTTCGGGGGTTTTCTATAGATTGAAATTATAGTTATCCCGATTATTTAAAAGCTCTTGTCAAAGTTTTTATTTCAAATTATTTCCCAACTATTTACAGTATATTTGCCTTCATAATTTCTATGTAGATACACAACGTTTGCGATATCTGATGGTCGAAGCATTATTTTGTTACACGTAACCAATGTATTACCTAACTGTCTGTGCGAAAAACATTCCATCCTCAAATCAATACCGGGGCGTCCTGAAGCGTCTGGCTTCAGAGTTGATTCCATAGCAAAAGTTTTTCAGAATCCGATATATAGGCCACGTTAAATTTGACCTCTGTTAAGTAAACAAACGCGGAAAACATGTGGGTCATCGTAATGGAGCCTTTTAATAGATCAAAATCAAAATCAAAAATGTTTTTATTTCGTAAGTTATAAGAATAACATTTGAAATCGTCATGTCATACAGTTATCGCTCATTCACTAGGCAGTCTCCCCAGAGAAGAACGAGCAAGAAACTCCAGGGTTGCTCTTTTTAAATAAGCCAATACAAATACAATTTGAGATACCGAATTGTAAAATTTATGATTCGACAAAGAAAAATAAGAATAAAATATACTGGATAATGGCGAGCGGTTCATGTCCACGCATTCTTATCATCCTGATAGTCAGAAATTTTATAATAGCCTTTGGCACATACTTTGTTTCCGTTTAATGGTTGTTTTAAATTTATTTAAAGGCAAATTTTGAATGTCTACCGGAACCTAAATAGTAGAAGCGTATACATTGTCCCTTGAATGACTTAGTGACTTTGTGTAAGCGACTGCTATGCGGACAGCAAGTTTATTTTTATATCTTGTATTAACATTGTGTATTTCACAATTTTTCCTAAACAAATACAGATTCTTTCTTACGTACATTAAGTTTTCGTAAATATATTGCGATAGAACAATAAATATTCCCTTCCGCCATATAAACTGGCATAGAATAGTATATTTACAGCTAGTAATATAATCATGATAGATTATACCCGTACCATGCAGCAGCGAGGTTTTGCGTGCGCCCCACCAATAAATTTTCATAACAACAAAGGTAGCAATTTGCATATCCATTTCACCGATAGAGTAGTTCAGTGGTGATCTGGATACAGGGGGGAAGGAAGCACTGGGTGCTATAATTGCTGTTCTGATGATGCGTTTGCTTCATTGATATCATATTACGAGCGTTTGTTTTGCAGATTCAGTTCACTTTTATAATGCCCAGCGTCATTTGATAAGTATTTTAATTCGGCATTTGTGTATTTTGTTTTATTTATTTATTTATTCACACGAAATCTTAACAGCATTTAAATATATATTAAACAATCAATATCTTTAATCTTGCATGCCAGATAATAAGATTTCAATACTGTCTGTATGTTTGATGCAGTAGCAAACTGATTCCAATAATAATACAATATTACTAAAATCAATGAGGATAAACCAGACATTAATGAAAATTAGGATCGCAAGTGCTAACAAGTTCCACATGATGGTGTGTGTGTGTGTGTGTGTGTGTGTGTGTGTGTGTGTGTGTGTGTGTGTGTGTGTGTGTGTGTGTGTGTGTGTGTGTGTGTGTGTGTGTGTGTGTGTGTGTGTGTGTGTGTGTGTCTCCCCGTTGTGGGTTCATAAAATATAATTTTGTAAGCCATTACAGCCATAAGGATATTATTTGGGACATTGTCTTATGTAAGTAAATTAATTTTATAAATGGTTCTCTGCTAGAAGGATTAGTGTAAAGCAATGATTTCTTTAGTAATATGTTTATATACCTTATGACGTGCTTCTAGAGTAAATAACGGATAAACCGGATGAGTTTTTTTACCGTAAGAAAAAAAATAGGGCATATTAGGTAGGTGAGTGAAATAGAAGTGATTGGCATAGGGTAGTTTAATTATTTTTTTCACTGGCGGGATTCGCAGGGTTCCTATCGTGCGAAATTTATTTGAAACACGTATTTTCTCCAAGTTTTCTTTATTTATTTAATTTAATGATGTAATTATGTGGAATAAGCTACAAACGCGAGCGTTAAATGACACAATTAATGTTTTATAGGTGTTGAAAAAAATAAAATTAAACTACCTATGCCAATACCTACCTTCTATTTTGACTTACCTAATTATGCCCTATTTTTTTTCCATTCATCCGGTGTATAATCTATAAGAAGTTTTTAAATTTTTATTTTTTTAGTAACGAAAACTTATGAGACTCCTCAATTACTCTTAAAACTTGTGCCCACTTTTTTATACCACGACGGGTTCGTACTTGACCTCAATCACATCTGATGTTGAGTGAAGAAGCGGTCGAAGGTGGAAGCGTACTGACCCGGAAACCCCAACACATTTGAGGGACTGGCTATCTTATCACTGACAACCGGAACACAACAATGCTATTAACATTGTTGCTTGGCGGCAGATTTAGATAAGATGGTGGTAGCTAGCCAAGCGGACATTTGAAATGCCCTACCACCAACCAAACAGAGTGTTTAAACATGTACCTCGCTGGGGATCGAACCCGCGACCTCCGAATCGTAAACCCAATGTTGTTTACATTGAGCCACGGAGGCGGTTGAATACTTTTACCAATAGGCGGCCTAATTAGCATTCTTAGAGACAGCTTGATGGAGTCATTAGCATTAGGTAAGTCAAGCAACCTGAAGGCTATTAGATAGCTAAAAAACCTGAGAATGGTTGGTGCAGCTTAGGGTACTTGTTCCTACTTGTGATTAATATGGTGCAAGCGGATTGTTACATTAGCCATTCAATTGAATACCTAGGCGGATCCTTATGTATGGTGGACATTTCCGGCATTATATGTATAGCAAATGCGCTGTCCAGAGGGGAGTCTAATGTGTGGGGCCCTTGGTAGTATCCAAAGGAAACTAACCAACCCGCTCTACCACTATATATACAGGGCGTCCCACGGCTATGCCACATGGAGGGAAAGTACCTTGAATTTTGTAGATGGAACATTTTACTGAAAGAAGACATTATTTTAATTTAAAAAACAATTTAAACTGCATTCATAGATTTTTAAATAAGTACATGGTTGAACCGGGAATCGAACCCTTTATTTATAAAAATAAAATTACCATGTAGCTTTATCATACCGATCGAAAGGCTTCATCATAAGGATAATTTTTTGCTAAATAACATAGTGTCAGAAATAAAAGGAAGATCATGAATTTTAACATTTTTAATACAAAATTAATCAAATTTATCAAATGCTCAAAATGAGTCCCATCCTGTTCAATACAAAGTCGCACTCTTTTGATTATTTCGCTCCCTGTCGATTTTTTGATCATGTTGTGGTGGATATTTAGAATACTACGTCGAAGTTCAGTTTGTAGCTCGTGGACACTTTGACACTGGTTCTTGTAAAGTAAATTTTTTACATAACCCCATAAAAAAAATCTAACGGGGTTAGATCTGGGGATCTCGGCGGCCATTTTTTCGTCCATTTGTCCCGATCCAGGAAAGAAAATGTTCATTGAGATAGTCCTACTTACTAATTACGTATCTCTTTATCATTTTATCATGAACTTAAATTATAATAGGGAAATGATGCATACTTCTCGAGTGGGTAATTAGTATTAGTAATGATAATGTCAGTTGTATGTCCTTACGGCAATGTCAGCTTTTCATTTTTCTGAACAAAATTGAACATCTAATGTTAAAATTCATGGTCTTCCTTTTATTTCTGACAATATGTTATTTAGCAAAAAATAATCCTTATGATGAAGCCTTTCGATCGGTATGATAAAGTTACATGGTAATTTTTTTTTATAAATAAATGGTTCGATTCCCGGTTCAACCATGTACTTATTTAAAAATCTATGAATGCAGTTTAAATTGTTTTTTAAATTAAAATAATGTCTTCTGTCAGTAAAATGTTCTATCTACAAAATTCAAGGTACTTTCCCTCCATGTGGCATAGCCGTGGGACGCCCTGTATATATAGTAGCGTGATAGGTGTGGTAAACGTTTATGTCGCGCGACATAATATTTGTCCTGCTCATTCGATTGGACGAAACCGAAAAATACGAAAAATGTATCGACCTGTTTGGTGTAGTGGTTAAAAACTCTGCTGCTATACCAAAAGGTCGCGGGTTCGAATCCCGCTAGGGGCATATGTTTGTGTGATGAATACAGACATGTGTTCCTGAGTTATGGATGTTTTTATTTATTTACAAAAAAAATGTATTTGTGTAGTTTCAGTTTGGTATCCATAACACAAGCCTAGATGCTTACTGTGGACCTAGATGGCGCTGTGTGTTTGTGCAAAGATATTTATTTATTATTTATTATATCCCACTCTCAAGTCGCGTCTATATTTTTACAATGTAAGTAATGATTCTACAAAGAAATGAAGAAAATAACAGATTGAATATCGTCGAGTGGATCATGTTCATGCATGCTTATCATCTAAATCAGGGTTCTTCAAACCACGGCCCGCCAATCCGGCCCGCGGCACACCACGGTGCCCCGGCGGTTATGCCCTATATTATGCGGCCCGCCTTAGTAAATAAATCATGCAAACAAAGTAATACCCCACGTCTGCGTCTAGTTTCGAAACAAAATACGCGCGTAAAAAACGTACCTACTCGTTGGTACGATGAACCCAAGGCCGATGGGATAGGTCTTGGCCCTTGAGACCTAGTGGACGAGTCAGTGTGACCCTTATACGCTAAAAATTTGGGAGATCCCTGATCTAAATTATCAGAAACACATCCACAGGCACATCCATAAAACTTCCCGCGTTACGTCCCATGATTCTATCGATATAGAAGGCACACATACCTACGTAAGATATGGTAAGATCATTAATGCAGGTTGAGGCCAAGGCTTGTATAAGTACTTTTCTCTTTTAAAGTAATAATGCGCGGAACTTTAACTGGTAGCTACCTACAAGTGTGAAACGATTTCATTGTTCGATTGAACAAAATTTCCATAGGTTTTCAATGAGGTTTACCAAAGTTTTTCTTTTTATTGAATTTCAAGTGGCGTCAATGTATGTTCATCAAACTCACTTAGTAATTTATTTAGCCAAATTATCACACAATTACAAAATTCTAAACAAAATCAATAACGAACAACAATATTTTTTCACGCGCCAAAATATTCTTTTGTTTTATTTTTTATCAAACAGCTTTCTATTCGCAAGCTTCGAAATTTAAATAACACCTTCGATAGTTTACCTCCGTAGTTTTGGCACAGATTACTAATAAGTTACTAAAGTGTTTTGGTATGTTTCGGAGTAAAAGAATAGTTCCAATTTTAAATTTACACGGCAGATGAGTCTTCATAGTAAAATACGCTATACAAATAAGGATTTTTATACAACCTTGCCCAAGACAGCCTCAGTTTTCAAATTTTAACTTTGTATTAACAGGATATTCTCGACACTTCCATAATCCATTTGTATGAACCATGTCCTAATCACAATCTATTATTATCTTCTTATTTCCCACGCACCTTGTTCTTTTGTTGTAGGTGTAAAATGACTTTAACGTAATCATCGTCAAAAGCAATGAACCCATAAAAGCTTGAAGTAAAGTGATAGGTACTTGCACAGTCAACAATGCCGACGTAGGTACCTAGCTAAAGTCAGTAACATAACATGCATGAGGGTGTGACGATTGCGAACACGGAGTCATTTAGATAACGCTGTTTTGCCATATTTGCAGAAATTTATGGGTGATTTCTTGTTAATGTATAAACTTTTTTGTACGAAAGAGCAACGATCACTATGGATTGGTACAATGTGATGTGGTTATGAATAATAGAGCAAAGTGAAATACGATTCCTATAATTAGACATTAAAAATTTGCCTTGATATAAATTGAAAGAATCTTATATCAGAAAATATATACAAAACATTTACAAACATATTATATAACATTTGAATAAGCAAGCACGGACATACGAGTATGTCGCTGTTATGAATATTTTTCCTAGTTTTGTCTAATCACACGTTGTAACACAAAATCTATAACCCTTGAGATTGCTCTTTCTTCTCTGAGAGTCAGCTATGTGAATGAGCAGTAAATGTAACGTTTTCAAGTGATAATTTTAATGAAATAAAACCTTTGACAATTCATTATTAATCACTTTTGTGTGTGGATTTGTGTGTGTATCCAGTCTTTGTCCGGATGTATCTCAATGCGTGATCCGATTTGATTTTTAAACTAGGGGAAAGGTTCTGTTTAATGCAAATCGGTTCTTTCGTTTTGAAGACATTTAATTTTAATATGGAGACACGTTACGGAACCTTGGACAGGTCAACATTCATAAATTAGTACAATTGATGATAATTAAATATGTAGACAACTTAATAATTCATTAATTTATAAAACAATCGAAATGAAGCTGCTGTAATGGGGCATTGTCAATTATCTTATAAGCTATGCTTGCTGTGTACAGCAACAGAGGCATTTTGTCAAGTAAGTACAATATAATAATGAAATAACATAATAAATAGGTAGCTGCTGTATAGAGGCGTTGTCAAGGTTATGTATTAAGCTTATTAAACTAGTTAGCTGCTGTAAAGGGGCATTGACATCTTTATAATAAATTATTGGGCCAGTTTAATTATAAGAGAGTAATCTAGGCCCGTATTAATAACCATTCTCAAGATTTAGAACAGTCTTGTGATCAGTCTCAAGTAAACGTGTTGATTAATAAACATAACTTGAGACCTGAAACGCACTTGAGAGGTGCGCCGAGTTTCACTTATTAATGAACGAAACCCAAGACCACTTGAGAAATGATCTCAGCTGAGTAGACCTCGAGATTGGTTTATAAATTAGCACGGAGCTTGAGATAGCGTCAACTTCTTAAGACGCATCTCGGGTGATACGGCCTCAAAACTTGTATTCGAGCCTTAGTTTCATAAACTGAACTACTCTCCTATAATTGCAGGCTTATGCTTGAAACTGCTTATACTATGACGTTCGCTCTCCTCAAAATACACAATCCATATAAAATGAAAGGGAAGTATAAACTCCGTGGACATATTTTGACAGATTCTTTATTTATTTGGCAAAGTAGCCCAAAACACGCAAGGACACTGGCTCGACCCTGACCATTTATTGCACTGCGCACTAGACGAGGACAGTTGTTATACTCTTGGCAGTAGAATGAGATCGTGTAAAGGTATAATCAGCTACCGAGGGTACACGAGGAAACATGACTGTACATGAAATATGATAGGTATGGCTATAGAAATGGAATAATCAATATATGTAAAATGTGACCTTTAACCTCTGTGTCCTCTCTTTCCTTTTTATAATTCCGCGGGTCAAGTATCTCGGCGCGCCTGTCAAATTTTCGAAAATACCTGCGGTGTTAAAAACGTTTATAGATACTCTTCTACTGGGTGTATTTG
Source organism: Oegoconia quadripuncta (assembly GCA_949316235.1). Taxonomy (NCBI): domain Eukaryota; kingdom Metazoa; phylum Arthropoda; class Insecta; order Lepidoptera; family Autostichidae; genus Oegoconia; species Oegoconia quadripuncta. The sequence goes on along the minus strand of OX438747.1, from coordinate 3,265,365 downwards.
TAATCTGTGAAAAGCTATAGCTACGGGAATATATTATCTATGGATATAATGAATGAACACTACTACAGCTATAATACAAAAAATCAGAAAAATGTTACGAGTTGTAATATGTAGGTATACCTATATCCACGATATAATTGGTATTTTTACGGAAAGTACAGATTTATTTCATGTTTTTCTTAAAAAAACGGGTAATTCAATAAATTGTTATGAGAATTGGAAGCTCTATAATCATTACAATTGAGAGTTGAAAGTCGGGTGTACCGCCGACACCGATCGGTGTTCGCGAGTGTTAAAGGTATAAAAGTATTTTGGACACCGATCGGTGTCGGCGTCCGCCTACAGGTTAAGATAGTCATTTCGGAACAAGTTTTCTTTTGAGATGCTCAGAAGTTATGAGCAAACACCACGTAAAAGCCTATCTAATCTAGTCTATCGAAATAGTTTAAAACAAAGTCACTATCCGCGTCTGTCTGTTTGTGTGCTTAGTGGTTCAAAACTACATAATAGATTTTGATACGGTTTTCACTGTCATTTAGAGAATTTCTCCCGGAAGGTTAATATGTATGCTTTTATACAAAGTGATTGCACCCGTGCGATGCCGCGGCGTGTCGCTAGTTAGTCGCTAGATCTCTGGAAGTTAAGTAAGCAAAGACATGAACGGCTCCGAAATACCTATTTAGTCTAATTTACACGTTTGTTCTTTATTTCACCAATTGTAACATGCTAAGTAATTAAAAAGTGCAAGCCTTGAGCGTCTTTCTCATGTTTCCCTGGGAAATTAACTTTTTTTTTGGGAACCTGGGAAATTAATTTGAATATGAATGAATTTCCTGAGATAGCTATATTGCAGGCCTGGAAGCTATTTATTAAAAGAATTCAATGAACATTACACATAAAGTTTTTTTTTTTAATACAAAGCAATAAAACTAAAGCTAAACTAAAGGACAAAAACGTAATCCAGACCTTCCGTTTGGGGCATGGACCCTAACACACTTGCCGCGTCACCTCGCTGAACGGCCCGTATTTCAGAACGTTGTTCAAGCGTAGATCTCCGCTTGAGCATAGTTAGAAAGAGATGCCGCTATACAAGTTACATAAAGCTGTCCCTTTTTAACTGTCCTCAAGCGGAGATCTCTGCTTGAGTAACATTCAGTAATGCGGGCCCTAAGACGTTGAGCGGGGTACGCGCCAGCCCGTAGGTCACACGAGGTCAGAACCAATCTGGTTGAGAGATCGTGGACGAACTTCTGATTGTCCGATGACTCTACAGCGATGTATAACGTTGAGTAAATATTTTTTATTTTGACAAATTTTAACTTTTGTGGCCGCTGTGGTAATTTTTCGTAACGTAACCTATCCTGTGACACTTGGCCTGTCACGACGAATAATCCATCTAACTGCTCGGGTGGTACGAGGGGTTAAAAATTCCACATACTTACATAGATCCGACCACATCGTCACTTTCCATCGGGTGAGATTGTGGTCAAACGCGTATCCAGTCAATCATAAAAAAAAAAAAAAAAAAAAAAAAAAAAAATAGACACGCGCGAAAAATATAATCTCTTCAGCCGAGTAAAAACACGTATAGAACACATCTATCGGCTGGGAGAGTAGGTAAACTGTGGTAGGGGCGTTAACATTTCATATCAAGATATCTATAATGTCAATGAAGGTTACTAAGGCCCGTATTAATAAAGTAATCTCAATACAAGTCTTGAGGCTGTATCACCCGAAATGCTACGTTTTTTTTGTGCACAACGGATTGGTACTTGACCTCAATCACACCTGATGCGTACTGACCCGGAAACCCCAAAACATTTGGGGAACTGGCTATCTTATCTCTGACAACCGGAACACAACAATGCTATTAACATTGCTGCTTGGCGGCAGATTTAGATAAGATGGTGGTAGCTAACCAGGCGGACATTTAAAATGCCTTACCACCAACCAAACCGAGTACTTAAACATGTACCCCGCTGGGGATCGAACCCGCGACCTCCGAATCGTAAACCCAATGTTGTTTACATTGAGCCCCGGAGGCGGTCAAACCGTGCTAATTTATAAACCAATCTAGAGGTCTACTCAGCTGAGATCACTTCTCAAGTATTCGCCTCAGCGGCGAATGAATGAATGATGGTCTTGAATTGCGTTTATTAATACGTGAAACTCAGCGCGCCTCTCTATTTCTTGAGTATCCACGTGCATTTCAGTTCTCAAGTTAGGTTTATTAATCAACACGTTTACTTGAAACCGATCACAAAACTGTTCTCAATCTTGAGAATGGTTTATTAATACGGGCCTAAGGTCCGTTGATAAACACTTTTCAAGATTGAGAACCATAGTCGCTAGTAGTTGAATGTCTTTGCCTGTCGAAAGCTTCGCACTAGTTCATAAAAAACAATTACATTTCAGACCGGCAGAAATGTTGCGAACCGAGCGAACTTTGCGGCTACTTTCTCTCTTTGACGTTGGTAGTTTTCCGTTCTGGTAGGCAATTGGAAAGTTGGATAAAAAAGGCGTTGAAAATGGAATCTGGAACAGTCATGGACTTAGATATATTTTCGGTTTACGGGGTTTGCGCTTGTCATCAATCACGCCAGCGTCGATATCGGAATTCGATTCAATAGGGAAGTTGCAAAAAATTTCCATAGTAAAGGTGGTTTCAGAATGGTTTACTTTGTATGGGAAATCGAAATTTTTTTGATCCAATACGACTATGCTTTCTTGGGAAAGTTGTTCGTAAAGTGGGAATTACACGAGTTCAAATTCACCCTGTATAGAAGTATCGGAGGTCTAATATAATTTTGTTACTCGTAGTGTCGAGAGTTTTGTTCCTTGGGGGACCCAAGTTTTGCTATTTAGGTAATATCTCAGGCGACTTAAGCTCCGTCACTTACCTCGAATAAGCATTGCCAACTAGTGAGGTAATGCAGCCGCAGCCAGCATGAGGGCCGAGCCTGTGCCACCTTCCAAACTAAGTGATGAGGTGACACAGGCTCTTTAGGTTAGTTATTCAAGTTAGATTTTTAATTACTCTTGTCATTTATTATTGTTATGTTTGTTATTTATACTGAATGTTAATTTATATTATTATGTTACGTTTGAATATGTAAACGTGTTACCGAAATTATACCTACCCTCGTAGGTAAATCTGGGACTATTAGTACTTATTTTAATGATGTCAGAAGTTGGTCCGCCCCTGTATTTCAGTGGGAACTCGTGGGTACTCAACGGGGAAGTTTAAACGAGGGTCTCGCTTCTCATTAGTGCGAGCGCCGAAGTTTCTCAACCGTTCTTTTTCCGACAGTTTGTTTATTTCAAATAGGAATAAAGCATTTTCGTCATTCAAAAGGCTCGATGTTTTGAAGAGATGATTAATTATAAAATGTTTTTGATGTGAAAACTTTATAACGATGGAACTAGGATGATTTAACATTTTATATCAATTATTTATTTATTTTATTTTTATATAATTTGGAAGACCAACAGCATTTACGACAACTTAAAAATATGTGTAACAACAGTAATTACAGATCTTCTCTAATAACCACAAATTAGCATTAGTATCCAGTACTATGAAGACATTTCAAACGGACTGCTATAGCAGTCCTGTCAAAGTTTAACTCCTTTTTCTTTTCGGCGTGTCATTCTTATTTTTACACGATTGTGACAAAAAAAGGAGTGTTATGCTTTCAGGATTCACGTACCTGTTAGGCGTAATGTTTCAATTACATGAATGCTGAACATTTTATTACTTTTAATTAATTATTAATAGATTTTATTGCTTATTCTGTGCCTATAGCAGTCCCTACATTCTTGTAGAGGTGCCTCTCTTATCGGAGGTTGGATATTTTAGACGGACGAAGATCTTAAGTGCGTTTGTGCGATCTTAAGGTGTTATGTGCTTGAGTACGTTTGTGTCTGTATGTCCACCCTTTGTCCGGATGTACCAGTATCTAAGAAATGCATGGTCCGATTGAGTGCAGTTTCTTTGTTCTAACAATTAAACGAGTGGACAGGTTATAGGTAAGTCATGTTTGATGAAAATTGGTTCAGCCTTTTCGAAGATATTAAGCTTTTAACATAGTTGTTTGGGGTATTTGGATGATATCATAACATTCCGGAGTTTTTTTATTTATTTTTAGTTTACTGGCACAAAGGGTGCGCTCACTATTCAACGAGGAAATGCCGCCAGCCAACTTTTCCGGTCGTGCAAGACCTGGGACAATTTTTTATTTATATATTTTTTTATTTATCTAATTCGTTATCTTATTTAGATAATCTTTAGATGTTTAAGTTTATTTTGTTATTAGCTATAGGGTTTCATTGTCTACGATTAATTAATTCGGTGTAATAAAGACATGAATCAATATACCATTTTCTAGGCTTTTTAAGCCACGAAATTCTTTACTAATACCTACTTTCAACTACCAAATTGCAGTGACCCCACTTTAGTTAAAACCTTCGCCGTAATAACATTATTTACTGTGTTACGTTTGACTTGCGGTCGACTTTATCCAAAAACCTTTGAAAACACGTAATCCGAAGTACTGGACTTACATATTTAAAGATTTATTCTTTGGTTTCGAACGTGAATGTTACACGTATATGATGTTATGCAGACATTTGGCGATGAGACTGAATAAAATATGAACTAGGTAGACATGCTTTTTATCGAAGGTTGAGGGGATGTTCCTTTCTGGGGTAGGTAAAGTGTTTCAATCGTATTGTATTTTACCCTTATAGATTCGACATGTCCTAGAAACATATTAGTACTAGAAAGCTGTAATTTGGAAGGGGTATGCATATTAATAACGCCGACAAAGTGGTAAAATAAAATGTTTAAAAATATTTCTTTTAGGGCCACACCTAACACTACACTACACCTAAAGTGAAGTGTCTTTTCTTTTTGTACCCATTGTCACCCCACCCCCCACGTGTCGTCGTAAGTGTCGCCTAATCACCGAAATTTAAATAATATTTTTTTTTTGACTTTGACTCTTATAGACAAGAGCCCACATCTAGGGAAGTTTTAAAAATTAATCTAATCACGCTCACACTTAATAAGAAAATAAAAAGATAAAATATCCTTAGACATACACACAGCGCTATCTAGTTCCACAGTAAGCAACTATAGGCATGTGTTGTGGATACCAGATGGTTGATATACTACATAAATACATTTTTTTTTTGTAAATAAATGCTTATTATAAATGAAAACATTCACTCGGGTACAAATGTCCGAATTCATCACACAAACATGCCCCTAGCGGGATTTGAACCCGCAACCTTTTGGTATAGTGGCCAGGGTTGCTAACCATTACACCAAACAGGTCGTCAAAGCTTAACAACTATATCAATTCTGTGGTGTAGTTTCCGTCCGGGGTTTTACTTGGATTTACCTGATCGCAGAATCGACCTCATCCTTGGTCCTTCTCGGTTAAAAAGTAGCCCATATCCGTCCCCAGGTCCCAGGCAACGTTTCTGCCAAATTTCAATACGATCGGTTCAGCAGCTTACGCGTGAACACCCCGGACAGAGACACTTTCACACTTATACTGTTAGTATGGATGATGGGTACGATGGAGCTCGAACGAGAACAACACAATATTATTCTACTATCTATGAGATTAGTGGCTGGCCAAGTTGTGTTTCAAAGTCAGTCGAAGCTAAGACCTAACGATCTATTTTTAGTCCACCCTAGGGGCTCCAGTCCGTTTATATTGCGACGGAACCCGGGCATTGTCCCGCCCGCAGCGTCCCGTCTGCTGTCAGATATTTACGAACAGTCGGACACAGAAAACAAACAGATAATAGTCACTTGGGATATTTTTATCCAAACTTATTATACAAAGTCTTTTGTTATTCAAGATATTTAGGTTTTTTGTTTCTATAGAAACATTATAAACCTTTGAGTATTAAACGCTCGTGGCGCAGTTGCATTCGCTTTTCGTTTTCGATTAGCGAAGTTAAGCAAGGTTTGTCACGGTTACTAATACTGAACGTGTACCCCGCTGGGGATCGAACACGCGACCTCCGATTCGTAGGTAAACCCTATGTTGTTTACATTGAGTTTAAATGGTGTATTTGGATGATACCATAGTTTTACGGGGTTTTTCTACATTTTCAGTTCAAAGTTACATTATTGAATAGTCATGTAAGGAGCAATGTATATCTACGCTTTTATAACAAGGTTCCAGTTGAGATTCAAAATTTGCCTCTAAATAAATTCAAAATCACCATAAAACAGACATTATTTACAAAAGCCTTTTATAAAATTTCTGACTATTCGGATGATAATCAAGCATGGACGGTAGACCGCTCGGCGATATTCAGTCTAATTATACAATACAATATTATATGTTGTAAGCCAAAAATTTAGTGTGGTTTCGGCACTCAAATAGAATAGAACCAACCCGTCTCTTCCAGTGGGTGTCGTAAAACGCGACTAAGGGACTTTCCACCAAAAAACATCTATAGATTTGGACGTTTCAACGGCGATGGACTCACCCCCTGTCACGTTTGTGTTTCTGTATATTTCATAAGGTGAACCGTGGATGTTGCATCAAGCATTAAACTCTTAGGCTTGTATTAATAAACCATACTTAAGATTGAGAACTTGTGTGTAAGAGAGAGTCTTGTGATCGGTCCCAAGTAAACGTGTTGATTAATAAACCTAACTTGAGACCTGAAACGCACGTGAATACTCAAGCAGTACTCACTTGAGAGGTGCGCCGAGTTTCACGTATTAATAAACGAAACTCAAGACTATCATTCATTCGCCGCTGAGGCGAATACTTGAGAAGTGATCTCAGCTGAGTAGACCTCAAGATTGGTTTATATATTAGCACGGAGTTTGAGATAGATAACTTCTTAAGACGCATCTCGGGTGATACAGCCTCAAGACTTGCAATGAGATTGGTTTATTAATACGGGCCTCAATGTTTGGAACACCCAAACACTACTGTTTGGATTATCTCTGACCACCCCATTTGGGATAAAGGTCGTGACGTTGTGTATGTATATAATCCAAAATATATTTAAAAAGAGCGGCCCATGAGGATACTTGCTTCTCTGGGGAGACAGATTTGTAAAATTGAATTCTTCATTTCAAATTTTGAATTTTAGTAGATCTTATCAAGACCATGATATGTAGCTACGAAACCGATTTTATGTTGGGCAATATTCCAATAATACGTAACAAATCCTAGGTACCTACATTAACGGTATATATAAATAATGACGCAATGCGCATCCAACCACTTTTGCGAAATTCCAGTTCTATGCCATCACTTTCCCATATCGAGCCCACAAAATCGGAGGTCAAAGAGCGTCAGTCTCATCAAGTCACGTACTAAAGGTACGCGTTTCCGCGCTACTGGGTCAAGGTCGCGGTTATCGTCTCTGAGCATTTCCTTATGTACCTACCTACGGAACGTAATTCCATATAATTTTGCAGATGGTTAACGTATGCAATGATGAAGTTTCCGTTACTAAAGGACGTTCTTTTTTTTTAAGAATGTTGATATATTCTTGAAAAACACGCTAAGGGTTGGCAGAGCCTGACTCCAACAACAAAATAAGTCCACTGCACTGGTACAATCACCTGTAGCTAAAAGTATACCTCTTGTTTAGCACTTTTATTTTGTCCTTTTTGCTCTAACAAGTCGTGACACTTAGGATTTTTTGAATATCAGGAAAACTGTGTCAGAGGTATGTTCAATTTTGACCCTTGTTATCAGAATAGTAGATTAATAATTGAAATTTAGATTATGCCCTACTTATTTTAAATTTCGAATGTCGCCCCGCATGGTCTAGAAAAGAGAACACTTTATTCAAAAAATCTCTCGATTTTAAAACGTCAAATTAAAAGAAACATAGTGTTAGCCAATGTCAAATGCCTTATTTATAAAACGAGACAGCAATAAATGAACGACAGTCACTGGTGTTTATATTCGTATTCTCGTAATCAAAAAAGAATAGACTCGCCTTTAAAAAGCGTATGCCAACCGAATCGACACGCTGTCTAATTGCATATATATCATCATCTGATTTAAGAGCCATGCTCTTGTCGGTGGAGATTTTTCCATATCTCTCTGCTCTCCGCCTTCCTCTTTACCTCCTGATACGACACGACGTTCAACTTCTCTTTTATTTGCTGCATGTAGCTTATTCTCGGTCTTCCTCTTTTTCTTTTCCCCTCTATTCTTCCTTCTATTATAGTTTTGATGAAATCATCGTGTCGTCGTGTGCATATACAGGGCGTCCCAAAGTTATGGGACATGAAGGGGAAGTACCTTAAATATCGTAGATAGTGAATTTTGCTCAAAGAAGACTTTATGTTATTTTTAAAAGTTAGTAATTCTGCATTCATAGATTTTCTAAAAATTATTTGCTTCGGCTGGGAATCGAACCGACTCAAATGTGAAAAAAAAACACCCTACTTTTATGATGCCAATCGAAAGAATAGCTAAAAAATAATAACTCTGCCTAAGTAACATAGTATTTTAAAAGAAAGGAACAACGTGAAATTAATCATTTTAATCAAATAAAAAACATACATGAAACTGCCGTAGTCAATTAAGTAGGTATTTTTTTGTAAATTAATTAATTAAATGCTCAAAATGTGATCCCTCTTGTTATCATTTCATCTACACGTGCACTTATAATAAGGAAAACTATGTTAGTACCTATTTTATGAAGTGGGTACTTATTTACGAATAATCAATGCTATCTTTGGAATGATAATATCGCTACTTTTCGAACGTCGTCGGCAATAAATAACTTTCTTGAAATTTGACTCAATCATTTTATGTTGTTCCTTTCTTTTAAAATACTATGTTACTTAGGCAGAGTTATTATTTTTTAGCTATTCTTTCGATTGGCATCATAAAAGTAGGGTGTTTTTTTTTTCACATTTAAGTCGGTTCGATTCCCAGCCGAAGCAAGTAATTTTTAGAAAATCTATGAATGCAGAATTACTAACTTTTAAAAATAACATAAAGTCTTCTTTGAGCAAAATTCACTATCTACAATATTTAAGGTACTTCCCCTTCATGTCCCATAACTTTGGGACGCCCTGTATACAGGGTAAGTCGGAAAGGGGGTACTAAGCCGAAAGGCTGTAAAAGTACCCGTTATAACGAACAACCTTTGTTCTACAACTTTCCTCAAAACTCAATACATTTCGAGAAAATGCCCTTTAAACATGTCATAACAAAATACTACCAAGTAGCCCTAATCAGCTGTGTTTCATTCATAAAAATGGTTAACATAGAGTGTGAAACTTTTCACTATTACGATATTTTGCCTACAGCCTACACCCTCCGTGAGGCTTGGTAAGCTGGTAACCAAAAAAAAACTTATTCCTTCAGTAATGCTTTTAGGATTTCATAATTTATGCTGGCCCTAAATTAAGATTCCATAAGTAGGTTTGAACGCAAAAGTAAGAAAAAAAATTGACAATACATTCGATTTCAGAAAGGTTCCATCTTCTACTCTGGAGTGGATCATTGGCGATTTACCCTTCTCAACCAAGAAATATTTTTTTAATCGGGTAAAAATTTACGAAGATATCGCGTCACAAACGGTCGAATTTAAAACCTTCTTTTTGGAAATCGGTTAATAAATCATACTTTGGAACTTCCACATACCACTAAGCAGCTGGAAATCCATGTAAAATGTCCACGTCAATGAAATGCTACTAAAACTAATTGGTAATTAATGTCATTCTGAATTTAAAAAAATCGAAACATGTTTACGTCTTGCTACCTACTAACCCCTCTGCGTTTGCGCACATTACACAGTCTTGACTTGACACACACACACATGCATGCGCAAGCCACGCCCTGCCTATCGGCAAGTGCATTCGAATCCGAATTCGCCGAAATCCTTATAAAATACGAAGAAATAAAAAATACCTAAATTAAAGCCAGTCGCTTCTACCACTTCCGTGCAAGCAGTCGATTATTTTTGCGAGTCGTCCTAGTTCGTCGTTATTTGTTATTTTATTATCGTTAGAGATTTTCTTTGTTATTAGTTGTTGTCGCTATTAATTGTATTTGTTTGGTAGGTATTAGTTGTTATTATTAATAATTCACGATATGCCGGTGGAGTACACCAATCAAAAATACTACGATATGAATTGTGTAGGAAGACGTGATCACGTAGGTACTTACGGAAGCTCGAGAAGCTTGATTACAAAGAGTGCCTTCAACTTGTGGTTAATGTAATACGCCTATTGTGTAGTTATGTGGACACAAAGGCCGCGCGTGTTTGTGTTACGTACGGAATAACAACGTCATCATCAGAAAAGGTTACTTGTTTCATTAAAAATTAAACCATCATTCTTGTTAAAAACCTAGGTTAGGTACCTAGGTACAGTAAGGTTCGAAAACGCGTATTTTTTTTTATGCACAACGGGTTTGTACTTGCCCTTAATCACACCTGATGTTAAGTGAAAATGAGGTCGAAGGTGGAAACGTACTGACCCGGAAACCTCAACACATTTGGGGGACTGGCTATCTTATCTCTGACAACCGGAACACAACAATGCTATTAACATTGCTGCGTGGAGGCAGTTTTAGATAAGATGGTGGTAGAAAATGCGTATCCAGTAACAGCTCAAACGATTAAAATCTTTAGATAGGTAACCTTTGACTTCAAACTAAAAGTATTTTTTAAGCCCCGTTACATAAAAAATATGTAATAACCTTGAAGCCTATGTCTGTCTGTGTCTTTGTTGGGCCGACGTGTTTGAAATCATTTAACACAGTTGCTTTGTTTACCTGGATGATTCAGTGGGGATGTCTGGAATAATTATTTGCCGTCAATACAAAATTTCAATAGTTTGAGGTGGAACTGGTTATGCACTTATGAACTTCATGAAAATTTGATGGAATGTATGGGGCTCTGGTCACCCATAATCCCGCCATACACGTAATCCACATTTCGGTAACTTCCGACGGCACACGCTATGTCGGTGCCCGACAAAGGGCGGGCGGCGCGTGTCAAAGGGCGGGCGGCCCGTGTCAACAGACGGCGGCGCGTTTGACGGACCCGACGCACACGCAGGGCAAATTGGGCGGGGTCCGCGTCATTTTGGGCGTCGATTATTTTGTCTCTTTTCATTCATGAATTATAGGGTTGTCCAAATTTTCTTAAATTAAATAATTTAATAACTTTGTATGGAAACAAAAATATGCGTTTTCCCCATTTATCTAATGTGCAATAAAACATTTATCGATGACACTATAACCAACTTTCGGCTTAGTACCCCCTTTCCGACTTACCCTGTATAAGTAGGCATAATAAGTTTGTTGTAAGTATATCATCTTCTCAGCCCGTAAACATCCCACTGCAGGGATAGGCCTTTCCTCGTATAATGAGGAATTATGGAGGTATGAGAAGTCCATAGACCACCACGCTGGCCCAATGCGGGTTGAGTACTTCACGTGCTTTTGAATAAATATTCTCTCTCAGGCATGCCGGTTTCCTCGCGATGTTTTCGTTCACCGTTTAAGAGCAGTCGTATAAATGCACGTAAGTAATTAAATAAATAAATAAATATCCTTAGACATACACACAGCGCCATCTAGTTCCACAGTATGCAACTATAGGCTTGTGTGAATATAAATGAAATTTAAAAACTGATTGGTACATGGCCTGCCTGGGAATCGAACCCGGACCGCCCAAATTGGAAGACCGCGTCTTAACCGCTGAGCCACCGATCCTTCGACTGAACCACCGATACTCCTTGTTGTAATAACCTATATGTTGTATATATTGCTACGGAAATGTGCATGTATATACGAAATTCCACCTATTGGTAAATGCTTATAAGAAATAAAACTTAAGGTGGGTCATGATTCCATTTGTGGTCGACAATCCCTCTGTCCTCGAGCGCATACGTTTATTTGTCCCGCAGCAATACATGCGCGCGGGTCGCAGACGTCACAGGCTCTTTGTTACACCTGATGGACTACGAACTAAACACACCGGAAACTCGCCCTCCGCTAGAGCTATTGATATAATTAATAACTTTATGAAAGAGATCCAAAATGTTGACATATTTGCGGATGATCGGACGGTGATCGTGAAAGTATGCGTTCTTGTGCCAATATTACGAATATCGTTAATCTTTGTGTGTCTCTTCTCGAATAACTTATAAGTGTTTTAGTGTAAAACTGTAAAGTTATAATCGTAAATAAATAATTAAATAAATTTGTTCGAGAGTACTTACCTTTTGTAAAAGTCTTGGCCGGTTATCAAGTGGCTCGGTTTCGTTGTTCCCCTTGTTGTCCTTGGAGCGTCTACAACAATGACAAACAATACCTATATTTACCTTAACAATAACCACCGTAGCAGGTAGCAGAGGGATTGGAATGAAGTCTATTCAAAGCACGTAAACCTTTAGCGAACGCTGAGCACGCAATTCTGTATGCAACACGAGAAGCGCCGATAGAATAATTATACTTAGTTATTATTATTTTTTACTTTATTAGAAAACCAACAGCTTTTTTATAAACCATTGTGAAAATAGATAGATAAAGGTAAACATCAGCCTGATAAAGGTTTCCCTATATTCTCAATCATTTAATGAATTACCTACTTATATAAAAAATGATTGTGTCGCATAGTTCAGCGTCACCGAGCTTACGTCACAGGTATGTCCTGTTCTGTCAGTCTAATCCTGTCAGATATCACCCACCTGTCGGCGTTGAGCAGCGCGGGTGCCACCTTCTTGCGCAGATTGGCAAGCGCGGCCAACTCCTCGCGCTTGCGCGACGGCGCCGGCGCACCGCACAGGGTCACCAGCGGCGTGGACGATGACGGTTGCGTAGTGCGGGAGAGCAGCCTGTATCAATACAAAAAATGGTTCAACTTCCACTTTTTTACGGCATTTGGTAATCAAAAAGTTATGGGTATATAATAGTCAAGTTGGGAGGAAATCGTTTGGCTTGGTATGGACATGTTATGAGGAGGGATGAAACTCTAGTAACATGAGTTTCATCCCTCCTCATAACATGTATTAATAAACAATTCTCAAGATTTAGAACAGTCTTGTGATCGGTCTCAAGTAAACGTGTTGATTAATAAACCTAACTTGAGACCTGAAAAGCAGTACTCAGTTGAGAGGTGCGCGTATTAATAAACGAAACTCAAGACGCCGCTGAGGCGAACACTTGAGAAGTGATCTCAGCTGAGTAGACCTCAAGATTGATTCATAAATTAGCACGGAGCTTGAGCTAGCGTCGACTGCTTAAGACGCATCTCGGTTGATACAGTCTCAAGACTTGTATTGAGATTGGTTTATTAATACGAGCCTAAGAGAGTCATTATATTGGTTGTCGATGGTTGGAAAGCAAGAGGAAGACTACGGAAAAGGTGGATCGATTGTGTGAGGGGTGATATGAACGAAAAGCTCGTGGATGGTGAGGAGGCTAATAGAGGAGATTTGAAGAAGAAGACGTACTGCGCCGATCCCAAATAAATTAGGACTAGGGCAAGTATATGATGAATAGCCAATAATATTATATACAGAATATAATATGGAGAATATGTTGTAAAAATGGCAAATTCTCCCATCCCTTCATCTTCATCATTCAGCAAGAAGTCCATTACTGGAAGACTCCCAATTTGTTATTCAATCCCATTTCGGCTGAACGGTTTTGAAAGTTTAGCACAGAGAGACACCATTGTAAATTCATACCGAATTTTCACGTACTTAGATCCCGTGGGGCAAGAAACTTTATAACAAAAGACGAATCGATATAGTTTGCCCTAACAACGCAGGAGCAAAACATGCATTTTCATCTAGATTTTACGTGTTCCTAGGACATGCAAAAATTGCCATGTACCCACCTTACCTGCAGTCATAATAAGAAATTACTACAAAATTTTCTGCAAAATTTGACCTACGAGGATACAGAGAAATTATTGACTCTCTTGAAGAAATCTTTAAGCATAGATTTATTCTGTATATGTACTATATTTATAGATTTTAGCTTATATCTATATGATTATATTATTTTAAGTCATAGAAGCCCTAGCTTCGCCTGAAACACAGGATTCTCCTATTTCAGGCACTAGTGTTACAGTTGCGATAAGTATTATTATGTAGATTTTATGTTTTAATGTGCCATAAGAATTAATAAATATATTTGATTTCATATTTGATTTGATTTGACTATGTGGTCCTACTCTATGTAATTCAGTATCTAACTTGTAAACACGTTCAAACACGAGCATCACTGATGTTCGAATCTGGGGGTCTACTCTCTAACGAAAGTAGCTTCGGACGGCCGTAATTTCAGACTTTTTCTTTTGCTAAGAATGCTTTATTTGTATAACATCAGACGTTCCTTACATCCCGTACTAATTGTGGAGACTATTTTTGTATTATCTGTGGAGACTATTTTTGTCTATGCAATGACTATTTTGTTTTAGTTTATATTATAATGTAACGACTGTCAATTTCCTGAAAAGTAAATAAATATACTGTGTAATATAGGTACAACAAAAGTAAAATAATGACGATTGGTTTAAAATTGACACAGCAAACTGCAAAAGAAAAAGTCCGAAGTTACGGCCGCACGAAGCCATTTTCATTAGAGAGTAGACTCCCTGAAACGGACCATATGACAAAGGTCATGATCAGATCAGATCCGTACAGTCATGTTACCTAGTCGAATAACATATAAAACGTATTTTCCGTTGAAAATTATTTAAGCTATTTAATATTGAGAGGGCCAGTACGGAACCCTACACTGCGGGTGGCCCGACACGCACTAGGCCGGGTTTTTTTTTTTTAATAATTGGAACTGTGAATTTAGTTCAATTAATATAAAGAAAAAATAAATAATATCAACACGATTTTTTTTCCTCCTGAGGTCAGTTCATGAGGTGTCCAGCGACAATAAAGTTTTAATATTTATATGTCGATGTAGTTTTCTTTTTGTCAATACTGCTTAGGTAGGTATACCAATCAATAAAATATCCTCGAATCCTCCCGATAAATTATATTTTTGTTTGGTGGCAGTAACCTACTCTGCTGGGGCGGACTGATTATCAGCAACACTGCCGAGTCCCTGTCCAACCATCCAACAATTATTGTGTGCTTATGTATTTGTGATGCCCTTTATTTATTTATTTACGTCGTCGGTTTTCTCCAATTAACCGCCTAACAGTAGCCATTTGTGATCGCCGTTGGGTTAGACTTTAACGAAACACAAAACCACAATCAAATTCACCATGCAATAAATAAATAAATCTCTTAGATATTGTTTTGACCACATACATTATGGGTATATATATTTTACAAGAAAAGAACTTATTGGTAATATATCAGAGGACAAAAAAAAATGCGTGTTAATTCCATTTTCGCTACGAAAAATGAACTTCACTTCACTTTTTGGAGGTTTTATGGCTCCATGGCGATTTATGCTAATAAAACAATTAGGTACATTGACAAGCTATTTCCCGCCAAAAATTATTTTAATCAATATATCAGAATAATGTAACATTCGAAATACGAACATACAAGACCAGCCAGTAGAGCAAACCTTTTAGTTTGCCATAATGCATAAGTTCCGCAATTTTTTTTTACCGGTTGTTGACATCGTTGTCAGGTTTCACAAAGCCTTTGAATCGCGATCACCTAGTTAGATGACCCACTACATTCTTTTCGATGTACGGACGGAACACCGTTCCAGTACCTCTTAATTAGGCTCAAACTACGCCAAATTCTCGTAAATAAGTACACATTAATTCGTAAAAGCTCACACCACATAAAAATTTAGAAATTTAATCCTTAATCACAAACCGTTTGGAGGCCGGTGTCCTTTTCGATAGGAGAGTATAGTCGTAGAGATTGGAGCTGGATGGATTGTTGTTGATAACAGGTGTGGGAGGATAGTACGCCTCGTCATCTCTGCAGTTGTTATTAACTAAAGCTGATTTGAGTGGCAACAGCTCAACCGTATCGTCGACACGTCTGTCGCGTGGAGCCGTCATAGCGCGGATGGCATCGTGCTCGCTCGCCGGCTGCTTGCAGCCCACTGAAAGATGTGACCCTGAAAATACTGCAGCGTAGTGTGGACCGTCGGTATGGGATCGCAACGCCAATTTTAAAATAATGTTAAGAGGTTCCCATGTCTATATTTGTACTGCAATATGACGTTTGATATTGCTATTATTATATTTCTACGTGGTTTATTTCTTTATAATGTTATTTCAACATAAAGAAAGTAAGTTAATGTATTATAAGAGAGTAGAATGTAAACCGGATTCATCGTCTTAGGGTCGAAGTGTATAAACGTTGGCCATCGAAATTATTATGTAGTATACTCGTAAAGACGAGCTATGTCGTAACTAACATAATTACAATTTTTATCAATGGAGAGAGAATCGCAGCACTAGGTACCTAGGGAGGTCCGGGGAAAAGCCCGGGCCGCGCATGCGTCGCTGGACGTCACCAAGCCGACCTACCTGCAATATAGGTACACACCTAGGTATGATCGCGGCGCCCATACTAAGCTAATACTTGGCAAATGATTCCAATCTCAACGGTATTAGTTACGTAGTAACTATTATCTCATATGTGGTATTAGGTTAAGTTAAAGAGTTGCATTAAAGAGTATTTGTATTGTGGATGCGCAGTCACCCGCGGAAACCCTATCTTATCTGAAATAGCCGGAACAGTTTAAATGCTACCGACGACGTGGTGCTTGACGGCTGAAGGCCTCTATTACAGAAGTAATTAAAGTCATGTTAAGGCCCCATTGGTGCATCGAATTCCACTATAGGTAGGAAATGTTTGTGTGATGATGAATACGAACAATGTCATGCATGAGTGTCCGATGATGAATGACATACATACTCGTAGGTACGGTGTTCGGATAAACCTGTATAAAGATTTTAGTAACACTGTAAATAAATTTTAGATAAATAAATACATACAAATTATTCTCGAGCTATGGAGGTTTATAATTTATTACAAAAATAAATTACTAGGTATTAACATTGATTAAAGCAGTGGGGATGATGGTGAAATGTATAAACTAAGCAAAGCTTGAACTATGGATACTAGATATAAGACAGTGTCCCACACATTTCCACCTCAGCATATTATGTATTTGATAGAAAATAAATATTATAAATATAATAGCCCACATTATTTACAGCCTACTAACTCGTGCGACAACTATGAACCGTTTAATTTTATTTTCCAAATTGCCAGAGTCCAGTTTATGACTGTTGTTTATTTTATTGGTAATTTTTATTTTACAGTAATCAAATGGAATAACTCTATATTCATAATAATCTTCCCAAAAGCATTCTGCCACTTTCCTGACGAATGCTACTGAAACTATACCACCATCTACCGTCGGCATCCCAGGTGGGACCCTACCACTCGTAGCACTGGCGCCCAACGTGGGGCCCTACCATCCATCGCTCTGGCGCCCAGCGTGGTACGACAGGTGGTAGGGTCCAACCTGAGATGCCGACGATAGATGGTGGTATAAGAATTGAGAGGTGTACAACGTCGTGATGTTCGCACCTATTTTTCCAGCAGATTTGCACAGGTGATGACGGTGAATAAACGTTTACAGAAAGTTGAAGTTTGCGTTTTATTAGACACTCACACGTTTATAAATTACTATAATAAATAATACAGGTATATAATCGTAGCAGTATCGTAAACACGACCGCTTATGTTTCAGAAAACAATTTAGAATTTGGAATTTTGAATCGAATTCGAAAAAAAGTAAAAAACCCAAGAGTTTTTGTTTTTTTTATCCCTCTTCATTAGGGAAAGGCAAAGAAACAAGCCATACAGCCTAGTAAAGAATTATTTTTCCTTCATTTTTTTATTATAAAGGTATATAAGTCAAGTCTTCAATCATGGACAAATAACAAGCCATAAGCCAAGTCTTAGCCAAAGAGTATAGAAAAGACGAGGAGGTTGAACACCTTGTCACAAGACTACAGATCGGATTTTTGGTGGGATCTCAGCGAGTAATGTAGCATTTTAGTTTTTGTTTCTTATAATTTTTGCATTCAGAATTTTGAAGTTTACTAACGGCAGAATATTGTGCGGCAAAAGTCAGTGATATGATGGGAACAAGTGAAGGGAAGTATAAATTAAAGTGCGTAACGAAGTTTCAGGGTTCCAACAAGAAGCCGTCAAAATCTTTCGTAAAGCATTCTGTCACTTTTGCCAAGAATTACTTGACCGTGGGCCGTGACTAGACTCTGTATACGCCAAGTATACGAAGATTGACTTGTTTTCACTAAACTGTAGGAATAAGAGAATTAAGACATGTCTGTCTGGGCTTAGATCCCTTTGCCTTCTCGGGACGAACGAATTAAAACGAAAAATAAAAACGGCGACGAGTACCAAAGAGTATAATAACTATTTACCGAGAAAGAGTGGCAACTCCGTGGTTAAATTTGCATGTATAGACAGTGCTGCTGCCAGCGATTGGTTGAGGAATTAAATCTATCTATACATACCTACATACACTGATTATATAGGTAGAAACTGGGTTTAGAAATAGGTATTGTTGTTTATGAGGAAATTTTTATTTCTCATAACTAATTTCTTTAAATTAGCTATGAAAAACAAGTATAACAAAAACAAACAACAAATTAACAAAAATCTCAACTTTTACAAAAACTTTCAAAGGGAAATCGACGTTGACCGACAGCTCGACATGACACCACCCACCGGTAAGATGGCGGCTGCTGCCACAGAACACTAATAACGGTTAGTTCGTCAACCGCAGTTCAGAGGTCGCAGTCTGCTATAAAATTGATGACATTTGAAATGTGCCCCCCCTGACGAGTACCTGGTTCTGTGTTTAGTTAGAACTCAGACTAATTTAATTAGAACAAAACCCTGTAAAAGAAGAGTTTCTCAATAAATCAAGCAAAAAAGGTAAAGAGTCACTCAAACTAATTACATCAAAATAAGAAAAAGGTATCCTCTCAGGTGTACCCAAAGATTTCCTATTCTTGGTTTACCTATATTGATTATTGCTTAACTTATGGTGGCCAATCGTCCCGTAGTTGTAATGCGTCCTGAATACGCATTTCTAGACTTATTTAATTATCAAAAAAATTCACTTGTGGAGAATATTAAAATTCATTATTTTATCTTTATTTACAAAGCCATCTCTTCCCATGGTTGTCGTAAAAGGCAACTAAGGGAACTTCCAAAAACCTTTATAGCCTTGCACGTTTAAACGGCGATAGGCTCACTGCCTGTCCATTTGCAGTACTGTACATTTCAAAAAGTGAATCGAGGATGCATTAAGCTTTTAATGTTTGGGGCACCCAAACGTTAATGTGTGTGATATCTCAGACCACCATATTTGAGATAAAAGTGACATTATGTATAGAAGGAAAGAAAACATTTATTCAGCTTACAATGGGCATGTACATTAGACGACCAGTTTGGTGTAGTGGTTAGAAACTCTGCTACTACTCCAAATGGTCGCGGGTTCGAATCCCGCTAGGGTCATATGTTTGTATGATGAACACAGACATGTGT
Organism: Oegoconia quadripuncta; assembly: GCA_949316235.1. Classification (NCBI taxonomy): domain Eukaryota; kingdom Metazoa; phylum Arthropoda; class Insecta; order Lepidoptera; family Autostichidae; genus Oegoconia; species Oegoconia quadripuncta. The sequence goes on along the minus strand of OX438747.1, from coordinate 3,245,807 downwards.
TCCCGAGTTAAAGATGTTTTTCATTTATACATGTATTTATTTGCAAAAAAAAATGTATTTGTGTAGTTTATCAACCATCTAGTATCCATAACACAAGCCTAGATGCTTACTGTGGACCTAGATGGCGCTGTGTGTTTGTGCAAAGACATTTAATGTTATTATTATTACATGAAAATTGTATTTTTTTTTCCCAACCCGCATTTGACCCGCATGGTGGACAATACTTCCTCATTATACGTGGGAAGGCCTATATCCCTGCAGTGGGATGTTCACGGGCTGATGCTGGCTGCTGATGATATTCCAACCTCCATTAGCTAAGGACCCCCACCATAAATGCATTCCAACACGATTGAATTCATACGGAACACCACACCCAAAAAAAGATTTATTTATAGCTACTAGAAATAAGAAAAAAGTCATACATCTGTCGAGTAGTGTCACAGCCAGCTCTATGCAACGTGGTATGGGTCAGCTATTGGCATTGTTAGGAGTAGAGTTTGATAATCCTTGTGATTTCAATTAAATAAAAATAAGTTAGCTAAAGTACTTTGTATGTCTTTTACAGTAGAAATGTTGAACCGTGGTGGAGAATATCATGTACCTGCTGCACTTTGGGAAGGGGTACCTGATGTTTTCGCCGGAGGTAGAGGAAATAATGAGCCAGATGGACCTGAACAACCAATGGAATTAAACCAAGTTCCCCACGTAATTGATGTAAGTATTGGTAAAATATTTGATTATCATTTCTAAATGTAACCTTAATGTATAATAATTAGCAGAAGAGTGAATTAGTTCATATGGTTACTCTAACTTAATACATACATATGTTATACATACAATACAATACAAATACTCTTTATTGCGTAAAATAATTTACAATAATTTTTGATGATAACAATAGAACATATCCGATTTAGTGTATTTGTGTTTAAAAATATTGCTGTTTCTGCTGTTATGAGTGTTTATTCCGTGCAGTTATTGAGTAAATTAAGATATAGATGTAAAAGAAGAAAAAGGATTAGTGTGATTTTTTGATTTGTTGTGTATCTATTTAAAAAGAAATCTTAATTTATCTAATGAGGTCGCCACTGGACGGAATAAACCCTCTTAAGTGATGTTTTCCTGCCATTAAAATTTAACATGTGTATATAACTTCATTTTTTATATTTAATTTTCAGAGTAACGTTGACACTGTAACAGGACATAGTAAATGTCAATCAAAGAAAGCTAAAAGACTCTGTATATTTGATATAGCTTACAAATTAAATCATGCAGATAAATATGACATAGGAGGGACGAGCACAGATACAGAAAGTGATACTTACTTTTATTATACCACCTCTGTGTGTCCAGGGAATAACCACCTTCTGAACTTGTTTGTTTGTATGCCACAGAAAGCCTGGCCTACTATCAATTGGTGTCAGCAACTCACATGAATTCCCACAGAATGCTACAAAAAAACGTAATCAAATATCTTTTCCTGATTCACTGATGTGGTATGCATTTAGAAGTGCACGAAAGGATGAAAATCATTATATTAAAACATTTAAATTCTCAACAAACGATTTGAAAACTTTAGAGAATAATGTTCTTTTTATTCCAATCTCAATTAATATGAATCCTCCACATGCACTGAATGAAAATATTATCAAAAGGATCAAGCTTAACCATGACCTTGGTGATCGCCTATCAAAACAAGAGAAGACAGATTTTGTTCTAGAATCTGCAAGCCATAAACAATTTCAAACACACAAAATCATCCTGGCGGCCCACAGTCCTGCTTTGAGGGCTATGATCAAGAATACAACGTCTAATACAATATTCCTGGACATCAGTGACAATGACATGGAACTGTTACTCCAATTTATTTACACGGGAACTATTAAGGATATCTTGAACCAAGATTGTATGCAAATGTTGAAACTTGCCGAAAGATTCCAGTTAAAGTCCCTTTTTCTACTAATGCAGTATGCACTCAGTGCCCAGATCAATGTACAAAATGCAGTGGAAATTATTGTTCTATCAGAAAAGTACAAACTTGAGGAGCTTCAAAATGCGGGTCTTAATTTTGTGAAAAATAACCCTGAGGTTTTGGAGACTGAGGCCTGGAAGGAACTGGATAATGTGCAAATAGCAAAGAAATTACTTCAGTACACAATCAAACACACATCTGTGTCAGATTGATCACCAAATTATTGAAATGTAAATAATGGAATTATTATATATAAAATAACACTTTAAACTTTATAATTACATACATACATAACGTCATGACCTTTATCGCAAATGGGGTGGCCAGAGATATCCCAACATTAGAAGTTTAATGATTGAAACAACATCCACGGTTCACCTTATGAAATATACAGAAATGCACACGTGACAGGGGGCGGGCCCATCGCCGTTGAAACGTGTAAATCTATAGATGTTTTTTGGTGGAAAGTCCCCTAGTCGCCGTTTACGACACCCACTGGAAGAGACGGGTTTATTCTATTTGGCCACACAGCGCAACCTTATAATCAAAAATTGATTAATGTTCTGCCTTCTGGAACTCTAAGGGCTTCTGTTCCACTGTTCTGTGGCGGATATGATGATGATGAACACTTCATACCATGTGCTGGACGCAGGTGAGCCCCCAGGGCCAAGCCAAGATGAATATAATAATAATATAAATGTTATAGGTAATTACCACTCTATCACAGTAGCTACATGCAGTCAGTGTATCTATGCATGTGCTATTACTGCAGTTGTATGGTGGTCCTATTGGGATATAGTGGGGCTCTTAGCAATGGGGTGCCCCATGAGAATGTGCTGTGAAATTTGAAATATGTACAATGTTCACAATTTATTGCCAAAAAAACTTTACAATTAATATAATTATATTATTATTAGACCAAGTTAGTAAATAATCATTTAATTATTAATATATTGCCCTCTCATTGTTTGCTACCTTCTTATAGCACCGGCATTTTCGAGCTTAAAATAAGGATCCCACAACATATTATTATGTATCTTAGGTGAAGCAAATAAATTGTCTTGTTTTATAAAACACAATTGAAAATACCTATATCTTATAGAAAAAATACGCCGTCCAACTCGCTTTCGTGAGGCCTAGTACGCTAGCGCTATTGCCCCGCTAAAATTGTAATTGTATTTGTATAATTATTAAGTACCTACTCTTAAAACTCTACACAGGTAAAATATGATATGTAGGCATGCATCTTAGATTAATGATTGGTCTCCGCGCCGCTACGACTAGATACCGTCGGCGTACTCGAAAAATGCGGCAACAAATACTACGCCGTATTCGGCGTACCCGCGCCAGTCACCAAACAAACAAATTTCAAATTTTGGTTTAAGACTGCAGCAAAATGCCGGTTTGCGTAGTCAAACTATGTAATAACAATACTACAAAAAACAAGAAAGATACTGGCATCACATACCATCAGTAAGTACTGTATAAATCTACACACTACAATATTGAGTTGCCGCATTCAGGAACCTGTTTTTTCTTCATAGTGCGGTATCTAGTCGTAGCGGCGCGGAGACCAATCATTAATCTAAGGCATGCATACTAATATATTTACCATTAGGAAAAAAAATGGGTATAATAATCGGGGACGTTTTAAAGAAAGGCCAAGTCAAGAGTACCCTAAACCGACGAGCATGTATGAACAACCTTATGAGAGTGAATGAAGCAAAAGAGGTGTGTCAGGATCGTAGCAAGTGGAAGTATGGTCTCTGCTCTGCCTACCGCTACGGGAAACAAGCGTGACATTATGTATGTATGTAAGTGAAATAGAAGATATATGAATAGATAGTTCATTATTTCTTTTTTCAAAACGATTATCCCGTCTCTTCCCGTGGATGTCGTTAAAGACCACTAAACAGTACCTATAGAACAAACCCTCCACCTTCCCATGGCCCCATCAACCATCTTGGTTATACGGGCCGAATCGTTGAGAGATGTGTCCGGTACTTGCTCGTGGCTCTTTCCCGGTAGCACACTTCTTGACTCGCGACAAATTATTTAAATGTTTCTCCTTGTCCCTATGGCCAATTCTCCCCATTCTGGGGCTTGACGTCACTAATACGGCTGCTTCACCCCCGGACTGCAGATCTAATCTTCCGAAGCGTTCCGTTCTTCAAACTCGAGTCGAGCCCGCTTCCTGTGCCATGCGTGTGCGTATCTTCTAAACGGTACTTTACTTCTAAAGTACCTATAGAACAGTGGGCGTCATTGCGGATCACCCAAAAAATCATCAAAACGCCTGCCCAGGCTTGTGATTACCCAAATCATCACATGGCAAGCGATGCCAATCGCTCCATGAACCTGGTCCAGTTGTGGACTTATAGGCTGTTGATGTGTTTGTAAACGCTATTATAGTATTGGTGGATGGTTTACTAAATCAGGAGACTCAAGGAACGACGACCGCTCTGTCTGCAACGATCTTGAATCCGCCCAAATAGACTATATACCATATATAGGTTTTCCCAAGAAAATAAAATAAAATACCAGATGAGATTTAACGGTAAGGAAAAGAATGAGGCATATTAGGAAATGGAAGGTATTGGCAAAGGTAGTTTCATTTTTTTTTTCGAAACTATCCTCGAATTAAGCGTTGTGTCATTTGACCGTCACGTTTGTAGCCTATTCCACATAATTATATCATAAATTGGAGGAAATATGAGTTATAAATAAATTTTGCATGGTACGAATCCCGACAGTCGCATATCAATCTTCGGTCGGTGCGTGAGTCGCCGCTAACGTCCCGCTGGTACCGATCGGTACCACCTAAACGCGTATTTTCGGCTTTCAACATGTCGTTGGCTTAATACTCGCGGAAGTCAAAGCCATTAAAACAAAAAAAAACTTGCATTACAATGTTGCCAGTGCTACCTAATAGTTATTTACCCATATTTTAACTACCGCTAAGGATGAGAATATACGTCAGATTATTCCTTCCCGACCAGTCCGAATGAACATTCAATACCTACACGTCCCATCCGATTGTCGGATTAAACGTCCGAGTCGGAAACAGTGCAGAGGTGCGTACTATTTTATTATCGGAATTTTCTTTTTTTTTTTCTATCAAGTAAATTTTTTTTTGCAATAAGTAACAGTAACTTTTCGTCCATTTTTTCTTTCTGCTCCGCATGCAAGCACTCGGAATAATAGCTCGAGAACGACTGAGTTCAGAAAAAGTCTGACGGAAGACTCGGACATGTATCGAATGAATACAATCAGATAGTACGTTACGTACTATATAATATAATTTATATGCTACGTAGTAGTATATAAATGTACGTTGGGTTTATAATGATGTATTCAATAGTATAAAAAATATGGGCGTATTAATCGGTGTGTAGACTTAACAGATTCGTCTTTGCACTGCGTAGAATTCTCGAATTAGCCTCAATGGCAGCGGCATTAACTGCATACAACGGATATGTAGCTTCGGTGCTACAATATGGAATTTTGGTTTGGGGCAACTGCGTGGACATAGAAAGTCTTTAGAATTCAAAATAAATGCGTACGATCTGTAATAAATAACTTCCTTAATCAATTTTATGCTTGCAGGGAAAGTATGATCGGATATAACCCCTATTCTGTATGGTACGGCGGTATTCGTCCGATTGCCGTGGGCAATACTTTACGTCGCTTAGTATCAAAACTGTGCTGTCGGGAATTTCGAACTCGATTAACCGATAAATTAAAACCGAGACAGCTTGGTTTTGGTGTTAGGGGTGGATATGAAGCTTTTAGATTTTAGAAAAGCTTGGAATACAGTATTACTAACTTATAAAAATAAAATAAAGTCTTGTGATGCCCTGTATAATAATATGTTTGATGTAGTTTTGGTTTCTAAGAACTGTTCGAAACATTTTTGATTTAATTTCTATCATACATACATAACATAATAAAGAGTTGATTTATTAAAAATAAACGTGTCGTAAATGGCAACTGAGGGACTTTCTACCAAAATACATCTGTTGAGTTCTACGTTTTAACGGCGATTGACTCAGCCCCTGTCACATGTGCATTTCTGTATATATCGATAGGTGAATTTGTTTGAAAGGTCGTGCCATAATGTATGTATCTTCTGAGATTATTTCTAAAGCCGGGTCTCCTGCGCTTGTGTTATCGAAACATTACACAAAAACATTGGAACAAAGGGGCGTGGCCATACACATTTATATAGTGCATGCATACAAAACATTGTGCATATTTTCGCTTTCAAACCCTTCACCGAAACCATCTCGAGCGTGGGTGAAAAGGAAAGGATTTGTTTCATTTTTTGATAACCTCCGACAGCGCGTATTGAATTTTGAGGTTCTAAACTTTCGTGGAAAAAGTAAAGGAACTAATAACAATGTAAAATTTTTGATAATTGTTTAAAATACATCATATATCAAGCTTTTATACGAATCGTCCCAGTAGCCAGTAATGCCCAATCGTATTTCTGGTGAAATTACATCTCTCCGCCGTGTAGCGTTCTTTTGCATATCGGGTCGAATAATTAAAATCAGTTCTTGAAAATCAGTTTTGAAACAAATTGACTAATCCAAATCGGTCTAGTCTGACTTTAATCTGTGTTTTCTGCCTGATATAGATAAGATCTATAATTACTAAAACCTAAAGCACGTCTACCTCGTAAGAACTAATTTTAATGTCTACACAAAACAATGTTTTATTTATAATAAAATATTCGGAGGATCGAAATGTGTATGAAAACAAATGTTTTTGTGTTGGTATGGTTTTCTGTATAATAGCTTCACGAATTCTTTTTTCTTAGATTGGCAACACTGCAATTTTATGTTATTGATTAGTTTTGCCCCAGAAAAGGTGAACACGAGTTGAAGCAATAAAATTTTAAAGGTAAGTTAGCATTGTCTCATATGTAAATACTTGTTCTTTCATGAAACATTGGTAAGCAGAAAATTGAATAACTATGATATTGTGCAGCACAAATCTTGTTTCAAGATCTATAATTACTAAAACCTAAAGCACGTCTACCTCGTAAGATTTGATTTTATTGTCCACACAAAACAATGTTTTATTTTATTAATAATAAAATATTCGGAGGAGACGAAATATATATGAAAACAAATGTTTTTTTGTTGGTATGGTTTTTTGTGTAATGGCTTTACGAATTCTATTTTCTAAGATTGGCAACACTGCACTGATATGTTATTGATTAGTTTTGCCCCCGGAACGGTGAAAACGAGTCGAAACAATAGAATTTAATTAAAGTGTAGTAGCGTTGTCTCATATGTAAATACTTGTTGTTTCATGAAACATTGGTAAGCAGCAAATTGAATAACTATGATATTACGCAGCACAAAACTTGTTTAATTGTGTATGGTGATTTTACTACAAAAAGCGAAATGTTTTTTTGCCATTGCCAATCACTTGCATTTTCACTGTTTGTTGATTTTAAAGTTTCTTTTAACGCATTTCAGAATGCCTGCAACAACCCGTAAAGTCTCTGTGCAGCCGGGGGTGTCGGTGGGTTGCATATATTACTTACTAACTTTATAGCCTTTGGCATACTAGATATTGATCCACAAAGAATTTGCTTTGATGGTTTACCCTCTTAAAAGCCCCTGTCATAATGTAATCTCTTGGTCGCAGTGTAGCTTTCGGAGCGGGTGACATCTAATACAGGGGTCACAGATGCATTGTCACTTTGAGTACTAAGATCGATCGATACCGATCACGGTGTGACCTTCGGGGCGGGTTAGTAGAGTTGGAGTATAATAGCCTTCAGGGCACTATAAAAGGCATAAAAAAATAAATGAAAAAATAAATTTGAATTGGATTTTTCGAAAGTTTTTAAAATTTTGTTTTTTGTTGACGCTATATTGTGGGGCGCGGCCAAACAAACCCTTTTTGTCATGTGGCATTTTGTCGTAAGGCACCTAGAAAGCGAGATTGATTGAAAGCTATAAACATTTCCGAGACAGAAAATTTTTCGAAATTTTTACAACTTTTTTTTTTATTTTTTTTCTTGACGCCACCTGTTGGGTGCGACTATACAATAACTTTTTGTCATGTGAAATTTTGTCGTACGAATCATAAAAAAGGCAGAAATCGGAAAAAAAATTCACGTTTCACAATTTTCTAAGTGCTTTTTCCATAGTGTGGATTTCGTACCCTAGTGGGAAGGGGGGTGTTTCACGAAGAAGTAACCTGGACAAAAGTTGAGATACGTGATACTAAAAAAGAATTCAAAAAAAGAAGACCTCAATTTCTTGAAGTCTTTTTCCCATAGTGCCCCAAATACCTCTTAAGCCTGTAAATTCACTGGCTCGCTTATCATTCACACTAACACAATGCGGGCATTGCTGCTTGGTGGCAGAAATAGACCTGCAGAATAATTTGTTGTGTGCCGACAGTTAAAATCTGGTGGTGCTTTGGTGTGGATAAATGTTTAACTAACATTTTCTTTGTATTGTTCTGGAGTATTGAGAAGTGACCGTAAATTTAACATCGAGGATGGAGCAGCAATGCAGCATGGCAGTGATACAGGTGGTTGTCCCTCGTGGAGTGACGTTTTGGTACCCCCAAAAAGGAAAGGGTTCTAAGTCTCATGGGGATCTCAAGCTTCATAGGGAATGATTATGTTCATATTGATTATGTATTATTATTTCCATACTTTTACATTACATCTGAGTTATTTACTAAGTACATAGTGTGTTATTATAAAAATTATTTATCATTCCATGGATCCCATTCAGGTAAAAGCCTCCTCCTTGTTTCATTTTTTTCTGTCTTTGGCTACATCTGTCCATTTTCGTCCACCAGCTGTAATAATGTCATCTAATCAACGCTTTCTTACGTCTTCCAATGTTACTCTTCCCTAATTCACCTTGTTTGTAACGTCAATCTTTTGTCAGTGTACCTGGAGATGTGCCCTGCTCATTGCCATTTAAATTTGTGAGCATGTTCCAATCAGTGGTGTGCCAATTCCAATCAATATGTTTTGTTTTTTGTACACAGTTAATGAAGCTTTAAATACATCTTATAGCTCCTTTAATCCTCAATCTGCTTCACTTAACATCAGGTGTGATTGAGGTCAAGTACGAATCCGTCGTGCATAAAAAAAAAATCTGCAGGGTCATATGCACTTGCCTGCTTTATAAATTGTCACAACCAGATGTAGGTACCTACCTTTTCCAAATTGGCTGAGTTCACTTTGTCCCATACAAAATTTTAGTTTGACAATAATGAAGTGCGAACCTTCAAACCAAAAGGTTTAGTTCCCTATACTATTTATAAAGATTGGACAAAATTTTGCGGTTGATATTCCTGATCGAAAATTTTAACAAGGCAAGTCGGGCTTTTGGGCTTATATGAAGGTACCGCCACTGCTTCCAATGCATCTGTTAGTTTGTCTTTTCCTTAAGAAGCCTACACCGTGACCATTTTCTCAGTTTTAAGATGCTTGTTTCCAATGCAACATGTGTCGTCGTAATCTTATTTCTTATTTTTTGATTATGTATATGTTTTATTTTTTTACAATTTCTGATTCTTTTTATTTATTTGAATGTTATCATCTGCTAATTTACTCTACATGATTTCTAGGACGATCCCCCACGACCGCCAGCAATGTTTCCACCTGAAGAGCCACCTGCAGAATCCCTAGATGGTATGTAATGTCTATTAACTATGTTAACAAGAAAAGAAACAGCTCTCTAATTGAAATTGATTCTAGAAGCTAATATCTGTGCTACACTCTAATTAGTTTCGACCTTATACAGCTTAAATGCATTACATCCTCCAAGGGGTGCTTCAGAGTATCAAACTGAACACCTTTTACTGAGGAACCAACATTAAAAACTCAAAAAAAATCAGCTATTCCATACATTTTGGTTGACCCGTGAGAAAATAAAAGTAAAGTAAAACATTAAACATTTGTTTATCCCGCGGGAACTACTCACTTTATCGGGACAAAAAATATCCTGTCTTAAACCAGGGTATATTCTACATATATATTTTCCTATAATATTATGACATGGAAAATACATGAGGCTCTCGATACAGTACCGCCTGGGTCTACCTCATTTGTCCCTGCATAGCTCGCGTCATCAGCAACGCCACCTACAGTCAAATTTTCGCCCGACCAAATCTAACATCTCAAATTAATAGCATGCTTTGGTGCTACTTACTAGCATGTCTATCTGTACCTTTAGGCTGCCCGCCCACGAGAGACATTTTGTAGGACCGATAATAGGGCCAATTTTAACCTTCTATCACCAATTTTTTGGATTGCAATCAGTACGTTCCATTTTTCTCCTAGAATTAATACAATTCGGTCACCGATTGTCGATCATGGGCCGACAGCCTAAATATCAACGAAACTGGCGCTGCACCGCACTGCGAGGCATGGGTCTAAAAGTAACATATTACAATATAAAATTAAACTGACTGAATATAAAGGGGCGGTAAACATATGCTTGCATATTAACCAAATAGTCATTAATCTTTTAATAGTCGTTTGCGCATACTTTATGTTTAACGGTCGTTTTAAAGCCCAAAGGCACATTTTGAATGTCATCTGGAAACTATAATAAAAGTGTAATGTCAAAGTCAAAAGATATTTATTTCGTAGAATAATGATTATCACTTGAAAACGTCACATTTTTTATCTTAAATTAAAATTATTGACATTATTGCTCATTCGCAAAGCAGATTCCCCAGAGAAAAACGAGCAAGAAACTCAAGGGTTGCTCTTTTAAATAAGTTTGGGCTACAATCATATTATATCGTATAATTAGACTGAATATCGCCGAGCGGTCTATGTCCATGCTTGCTTATCACCCAGATAGTCAGAAATTTTATAATGGCCTATGGTAAATAATGTCTGTTTTATGATGGTTTTGAATTTATTTAAAGGTAAATTTTGAATGTCCACTGGAACCTTATTATAAAAGCGTATACAATGACTTAGTGACTTTGTGTAAACGGCTGACATGAACAGCAAGTTTATTTTTATCTCTGGTATTAACATTATGTATATCACTATTTTTCTTAAACAATTCTATATTTTTCCTTAAGTTTTCGTAAATGTATTGCGATGCTAATGTTAATAATATTAATTTCTTTAAATTTAAAGTAATACCTAAATATATATTTCGGACACTTACACCAATAATTTAGTTCGAACTAAGCAAAGCTTGCACTATGGATGCTACATAACGGATAAACATACATAAATATTTATATAAACACTAGCTTTCCGCCCGCGGCTTCGCCTGCTTGGAAAAACTTTATTGAGGATATGTTTGAGACATTTATCCCGCGGGAACTGCTCACTTTATTGGGATAACAAATATTCTGTCATAATCAGGGTATTTTCTATCTATATACCTAATTTCATCGAAATCGGATCAGCCGTGATTGAGCAACAAACAAATAAACAAACAAACATCCAAGTTTTCGCATTTATAATATTAGTTAGATCCATGACTCGGAATAAATGTTCCTATTAATTGATCAATAAATGACCCTGTCTACGAAACCAAAATGGCTGCGGCATCGAAATCCGCTAGGAGTAAATGTTTGTGTGATGACTACGAACATTTATTCCTTAGTCATGGATATATATATATAAGGTCTAACAAAATTAAGCCGAAAAACTTTGGCGTTTGCACGTACATGACAATAAAATAATTTATTCATTAAAAAAACTAGCCTTAAAAATTTTGTTTCCGAGTAAAAAAAACTAAATGTAAGTGCAAATGAAAATACACATTATCAGACTTACTTCATTTCGATGGTACCTTGTTCGATCAATTAGAAAAAACAGGCAACGTTCCATTGATATGGATGACGCCAAAGGGCGTGGCGGGTGGCGGCACAGGGCGCAACCAATCACAGTCGCGGCGCCGCCGGGGCAAGCGCAAAAGATACCGCGGCACGTGTTTGTGTGTTGTGGTACAGTTCTCGAGGCGTAAGCTCAGCTTTGCATTTGTGTGAGTGACGTCAAGCTGCTAGCGGTACAAGAGGTGAAGTGCGGCATGTGCGCGGCAGGGAAGCGACGCGCAGCGGACACGCCGCGCCTCAGGCCGCGTTTAAACAATGCGCGGGACGCGCTGCGCCACAAGCCGTATCTCTATCTGTGTGCACTCACACAAATGCAAAGCTGATCTTACGCCTCGAGAACTGTACTAAGGTCCAACTCACATTTACATTTCTAAAGGATTGTCCTAGTTTGGTTTTTCCTAGAATGATTGTTGCGTCGAATATTTTTGTATGTGTTTCTGTAATATGCAATTTTTTTTCTATCTATTATCGGCCAGCCGAAACTGCTAACAAGAGGGTGTACATTTTATGTTGTTGGTATTGATTTATCCCTAATTCATTTTTAGTTGCTGAGCCCAACTTAACATCAGGTTGCTCAGAAGCAGGCCCGTCAGGAACACGTCCTCGTAAGTGGTTTGATTTTTTATTTCAAATTGATTTTGAAAAAATGAGGGCATTTTCTTAAACACATATGATTCTTCTGTCTCTTTGTCTGGGGAAATCTCCAAAATGGTTGAACCGATTTTGACGGAATTTTCACAGGCAGATGGAAGACTATAAAACAGTATGAGGGAAATGTGGTTTGGAAGTCCCCATATTGATTGGACTATAAATAGAGAAAAAGCTAGATATCAATGTTATTTTTAAGTAACTTAATGCAAAAATGACAAAAAAAAAAAACATTTTATTTCAGCGAAAAGAAGGCACGAGGACGACTCGGATGACGATGATCCTCCCGTCGTAAAGTCTAGGCCAAATAGTAAGTCTTTTCTACATATCCATTCACCATTCAATTGTAAGATGCAGTTACTAAGAGATGCAATTGTTACAGCTCCAGCTCCTCCGACGTCGTGGGCGCTGGACGAAGAGGATCGTCGCATCAGTGAAGAGGAGGTCTGGCAAACCCTGGAGGAGCGGCGGGTGGAACAGCAGCGGCAGCGGTTGGCTTTGGAGGAACGGCGGCTGCTAATAGAGCAGCGTAGGCTGGCAATGGACGAACGAAGAGTGGGGATGGAAGAACGAAGAGTCGAGATGGAGGAGCGGATGGCGACGTTGACTGAGCTGCAATTAGATGAAGACAGGACTTGGCGGACCGACCTCTTGGCCGTTGTTAATAGCACAGCCAATTACCTCCGTAACTTACGCCGGGAATAGATTCCCATCAAAACCATTAATATAAACTTTATATTAATGGTCTAAATGATAGCTATCATTTAGATCTACAAAAGTGTTGCAATCTAGATAGATCAGTACATGATCTAAAAACTTCTTTCGTTATTAAACAAAGTAAATTTGAAATACCCACATTGTCTTCCTTTGGTGTCTTTTTACAAGAGTTTAATGAGGTCTATCATCATCATTTTCACACACATATCATTCCTCACGCAGTCTACCCACACCTCCTTCGGTCTTCCTCTACCTCTGGATCCCTCCACATTCATACTTGGCACTCGTCTTGTTACGTGCTTTTCATACATCCTGGACTCTACTATTTACTAGTTAAATGAGGCCTGTATTGTACAATAATTCTGTAAATTGGTATATTACAGAATATCTTAGGAAGATAATACTTGTTCGCTTGTTTTAGGGCTATGCATGCGTATTGTCAATATGTTCTCAATGGTGTACAAAATCTTCCTTTCAATAACTTTAAAGGTTCTATGAAACAGAAATTTATTAAAAAAACCTATTATAAAATACGTAGCCAGCTCATTCGCATGCCAGGCTATTTCCCAATTAATAATGAAATATTATTACCTTTTTGTAATATAAAGAACTGTTTTTAAAAACCGCAATCCCTCGAGTTTCGTGCTTGTTCTTCACAGGGGATATTTGCCTTTTGAACGAGCAGTAGCTTAAAAATCGGACTATTTTAAATGTACCCTGTGTACCTACATAATAAAGCATTTTTGACTTATAGGCATCTTTAATGTCATTTACTAATAAAAGGTCGCTACTACAGTGACATCCAACCCACGATACCCAAGAGGCCCTGGTCCTCTCGTTTCCGTCTAGCTGACAAGCAATCCTCATCGGTAATCTGCCGCTTGCGTCTGGGTCACTCATGCATTCCTCTTCACCTTAATAAAATTCACATTAGAGATTCCCCAATTTGTGACTGTGGTGTTGAAGAGCGATCTACAGAACATATCTTTTTTAACTGCCCTATCCAACCAGTCTCCTAATATGATATACATCCGTATGATATCCCTAGACACATTAACATGAAGTTCCTGTTGTTATGTACAAATTCCCCTTTTGTCAATATTGTATCCAAGTATACAGGGTGAATTTGAATTCGTGTAATTCCCATTCCATGGTGAATTTTACTGGTGACGCCACTGTTGATTACGAAGAAGTTTCTCCAAGAAACCGTAGTCGTATTCGAACAAAAAATTTTCGATCACCCATACAAAGTAAACCATCCAGAAAACCTCCTTTAGTATGGAACACCAACAATTTCCGCTCCATTACGAACAACGGACGAACTAACCACCGCAGCGGAATTCATTTGTTGGAATTCGATACTAAAACGTGGTTTCAGAATGGTTTACTTCGTAAGTAATCGTAAATTTTTTATTCGAATTTTTTTTTTTCTTTGTTTTTTTTTATAAACTGGTTTCGCGTTTTCTATGGTTCCTACTATAGTTGTTAGTAATCAGGAGTGGAGCGAAAATTGTATAGATCTAACCACGAATTTTAATGAATGATTAAGCACGATACGAAATGTGCTAACGTAACGTTTTTGGTTATGGTTTAGCTTTGGTATTATCGTTCAAACTTAGCGCGATCGGCGCCCCTGGGCCCGCAGTCTCGACATAGATAGCAACCGATTTCGGTCGTTAACTCCTAACGATCTTATTCTAAATGTTATACGTGTTCATAATCATATCGGTTTTAATGTTCGAAGCCTGAATCGTAGTTTCAATGGAAACCGATATTTTGATACTAAAGAGTAATTCTCCAATTAAAATAACATTGTTAGGACTTAATGACCGAATAGCTTAAAAACCGTATAGCGATCGCTATATATGTCGAGACTACGGGGGCTGGTCAACCTCAATCAGCGTTTTAGCCATATGGTCGATCGTAATATAGACCACCGATTGTCATAAAATGAAAAGTTGAAAAATCATTTAAACTCTTGTAAAAAGACGTGAAAGGAAGACAATGGTGTCGATTCGGTTGTACGCAAACTAAACTAAAACTAATTTTAAAGTGGACCTGTCTTTTTCTCTCTGGAGCAATATAACGTGACAGCACCAGTCTAAATCTGGTTTTAGTTTAGTTCGTGTGCAACCGAATCGACACAAATGTCGATATTTCAAAGATTAGTTTGACCGCGAAAGAAGTTCTTAGAACTTGGTACTGATCCATCTAGATTTCAACTCTTGTAGGTATAAATGATAGGTGAATGACAAGTTTAAACATTTAGTAGATTCGATGTTGTAGATTAGTATGCCCAATGACGAATCAATGCTCACTACCGTGAGGTGTTCCAGCAACGTAATGGAACCAGTCATCGACAGTATAACATTATAGTTGGCATTCATAAGCTATTATTTAAATAGTGTAACTATTTTGACGACCTGTTTGGTGTAGTGGTTAGCAACTCTGACCACTATACCAAAAGGTTGCGGGTTCGAATCCCGCTCGGGGCATATGTTTGTGTGCTGAATACGGACATGTGTACCTGAGTTATGGGTGTTTTCATTTATAATCAGTAGTTTACTGTAGAACTAGATGGCGCTGTGTGTATGTCTGATGATATTTATTCATTTATGAATGCAAATTAGGTTTAAGCAAACTCTAGTCATGAACATCCAACCATAGACATGGTTAGCATTATTTATTGTAACAATTTAATAGCAAACGTAATATAGGTACAGTTAGCTTTACTTAAATAAACAATGAATTCTACTTAGGTAATTTGGAATAATACTTTAATAAAAATTAACAATTTTTCATTAGAAATCTAGCAATAAATAAAAACGAAAATGATTATGCACATTACTTATCCAAAATAAAAGTATCAGAAACAGAACAAAAAAGTATCTAGCTCTACACAATTATATACTTCGTTGTATATTTCTAGTTGGATCTTATAGCATTGGGCGCGAAAAAAATAAATATTCTTTTGGAATTTGAATTATTGACAATCAAAATTAATTGTAGCTACAGCTTCTAATATTATGTAAAAGACATTTGTGTTATCTTTCACTTCCGTTCAATGTTTTCTTGTGTAAATCACAGATATAGTTTTTTTGGAAAGATACAGTTAATATTTATGATAATAATGATTGAAGAGGTGAATTTATATTTAATTCACATTTATATCGCTATTAATTTATCGATATTTTTATATAATTGTGATTATGACATGAGATATAATTTATTTATAGATTATTTTTGTGGTCAACTTAATTGTATTATTTATGTCTAAGTCATGATCATCAGTCAGATATCATTACTTGTATAGTCAGTAGTTACAGTGATTGCGATGGCGTCGGCAAAATTGGTGCATTTGTGATTTGTCACATTAGGAATGTCATTTATATAAATTAAAAATAACAATGGCCCAAGTAGGTACGCGTTCTTGGGGGACGCCATATTGAGTATATTTATACCTTGATATGCATTAACTTCATTGTTTTTATTTAGATTTTTGAGTTGAATGAAGTTGAATTTTTGAGTTTACGATTGCATAAATAACATTCAAACCGGTCTACACTAGAGGAATTTCTCGAATGCCTATTGCTCTAAGTCTATTAGAAGGATGCCATGGTCCACAAAATCAAAAGCCTTGCCAATGTCAAAAAATAGTCCTGGTTATTTTTTTTATTATTCGCGTTATCTAATACTGATTCTATAGGAGTGTAAACAGCTAATGTTGTAGATTATTTTTAAAGCCGAACTGTTCTGGTTTTATTGCTCTTATTTTGTTACAATATTCTGTAAGACGTTTAAACATACGTTTCTCATAAATTTTAATGTGTAATAGGCCGATAATTACTTCCTTCGTCCTGATCACCTTTTTTATATACTGGTTTTACCACTGATTTCTTTAGGATTTCTGAATATTTAGCTGTAGAAATATTTATCAAGTAAGTTAAGTTATGGATAATGTTATGATAACTAAGTTTAACTACTCTTGTGCAAATCTCATCATGCATGATACTGCAGTTGTATTCTTCAGTGTCACAACAGAGCGCTTTTCACTTCCTCTTCAGTCATTTCCATTAAGTACATTGAATTAAGTCTAGTTGAGATAATCTCTTGTTAAAATACGGCGCCAAGCGATTTTTCGTGTTCCGTCGGCGAGTGCAGGAGAGCCAGTGCCATTGTGGGGGTGAAGGGTGCTGTCAGTTGTGTTGCCCAGGGCGGTTAGCAACTTCTGGGGGAAACTGTATCGGGTAGCTTATTCCGGAGGGTAGCGGGATCCATAGCACGGTCTTAGCCGTTGGCCGACCGCAGACAGTAGGGGGCCCAAGTAGCGCACTAGCCTTGTGCCAAAGGCTGCCCCACACATCTTGCGAAAAATCCCAGGATGCTCCACCGTGCCAGTTGGCGACTGGAGGGGAGAACCCGGTGGCCATCTTTGGGGGGGTATGGGCGACCCCGCAGTCTCCGAATGAGTTTCCCTATGATCAGTTGAACCTAATTGTTGCGAGGTCAACTGCGCGCACCTCGACAGCGCTCAACATTCCTACCCCAAATTTAACCCAATATGAAAAGAAAAAGTACAAGGAAAAAGGTTTATAAACGGCTGCACTTTCTCCCCTACAAAGTGCACCTCACCAATATTAGAGGCTTGCACTCCAATCTCGACCCAGTCCATCATCATCTTGAGACCGAGAAACCGCACCTGTTTTTCCTTACGGAGACGAAGATAGCGACACCGTCGGATGCGGGCTACCTCAACTACCCGGGTTACTCACTTGAACATAAGTTTAAGAAGCAAGCAGGGGTCTGTGTGTATGTCCGGGATGACGTTTGCTGCCGTCGTCTCCGTAGCTTTGAAGCAAAAGGGTTTTCTGCTTTATGGCTATTGGTTGACTCAGGAGTGGAGAAAACGGTATACATCGGTATATACCGATCGCACAGTGGGGATCAGGAGACAACCAAGCTGTTTGATCATCTTGCTGTGACGGCAGACATAGTGCACCAGAAATATCCGACAGCGGAACTTGTATTTCTGGGGGATTTTAATGCCCACCATAGCGAGTGGTTGTTCCCGTTCCAGAAAACGGACCATGCTGGAAGAGAGGCACGCAAATTTGCGTTATCGCAAGATCTCACCCAGCTGGTGGATCGAGCAACGCGGATACCAGATATTGATGGTCACACGCCCAATTGCTTGGACCTTCTAATGACAACTGATCCAGATAGGCACTCAGTTTCTGTCTCAGCACCGCTAGGGACATCTGATCACTGTCTGGTGAAATCCGTGTCACTATGTCTTCCTCCAGACAACAGTCAGAAGGGAGCGAGGAGAATGTGGAGATACGAATCTGCGGATTGGGATGAGATGCGTCATTTTTTTGCGTCCTTCCCCTGGCGACGGACATGCTTCTCTTCTAGCGACCCGTCGACCTGTGCTGATGCGGTTACGGATACAATCCGACAGGGAATGGAATATTTCATTCCATTCTCGGATATCCCACTCGGATTCAAAGCCCGACCTTGGTACAATGCAGATTGCATCCGCGCTGAGGCTTTCAAAGTCGCAGCCTACCAAGCTTGGGTTAAATCTCGTGACCGCAAAGACAGACCACGGAAAGTACGGGCGAAGAAGAGAGCCTTTAACTCTGCCGCCAAAATCTGCAAGCGGGTTCTACGCAAGGCACGTTTCGACCATGTCGGCCGTATTGGGGCCAAATTGGCATCCTACCCTCCTGGTAGTAAGCAGTTTTGGTCCTTGTCGAAATCGGTCGAAACTAACTTCTGCCGCTCTTCGCTACCTCCTCTCCAGAAACCGGATGGTTCATTGGCTTTCTCCGCAGTAGAGAAGGCAAACGTATTTGCCTCTCTCTTTGCGAGCAATTCCCGTCTAGATACAGGCTCTAATCAACCACCATCATTACCTCGATGTGACTCTTCGATGTCGGAGATCACAATCCACTGTAAAGAGGTACAAAGAGCGCTCTGCAGTCTAGACGTGAATAAGGCTAGTGGTCCAGATGGTATTTCAGTGAGAGTTCTTAAAACTTGTGCGCCTGAGTTGTCTCCTGTGCTGACTCGCCTATTTCGCCTCTCTCTTTCTCAAGGAACTGTGCCATCAATCTGGAAGCTTGCAAATGTGCAGCCTATCCCTAAGAAAGGGAGTCGTGCCGACCCAGTGAACTACAGACCTATCGCCATCACCTCCATCCTTTGCAAGGTCATGGAGAAAGTGCTTAACAGCAAGTTGTTGAGGTACCTAGAGAGCAACGATCTGCTGAGCGATCTACAATTTGGCTTTCGCCAAAGGCGATCGACTGGCGACCTCCTAGTGTATCTGACACATTGCTGGGGCGAGGCCATTGAGAAGTGTGGAGAAGCATTTGCTGTCTCTTTGGACATCTCAAAGGCTTTTGACAGGGTCTGGCATGCAAGCTTGCTCAACAAGCTTTCAGCATATGGCATCCCCGTTCGGTTCTGCAACTGGATATCCGATTTCCTGAGCGGACGGTCAATCAGGGTAGTCATTGACGGCTGCTCCTCTGACCTCATGGCTATTAATGCCGGAGTTCCTCAGGGATCTGTTCTCTCTGCGACCCTTTTCCTGCTCCACATTAATGACCTGCTTCGGCCCGGTATTGTTGGTTATGCAGATGACAGTACGGTCACAGAGAGATATATATCTAGCCAAGGAACCGACGGGACAATCAGTTCCTTGAGAGAGGCCATGTTGGAGCGGACGAACCTGACCTTAAGTCTTGTCTCTAAGTGGGGAGATGACAATCTGGTCGGATTCAACGCTTCCAAAACACAGGCATGTCTCTTCTCCACCAAACGGAGTCCACCCAACTTGACTCCGACTTTCCGAAATATAACCGTTCCTGTCTCCGATCACTTGGAGCTACTTGGCATGAAGTTGTCATCCACCCTAAACTTCGGCACATCCATTGAATCTACAGCCCAAACTGCGGCCAAAAAGCTAGGCATTCTCAACAAGGTCAAGCGATACTTCACACCTGGACAGCTTCTTACCTTATACAAAGCGCAAGTCCGATCCGGTATGGAGTATTGCTGCCACCTGTGGGATGGATCTGCTAAGTACCAGCTTGCCGCTTTAGATTCGGTGGAACGCAGAGCCAAGCGATTGATAGGCAACAAAGAGTTGGTAGAATCCCATCTACACAGCCTTGAACACCGACGGAAAGTCGCATGCCTTTCAATCTTCTATCGGATATATTTCGGAGAGTGTGCTGAAGTACTGCATGAGTTGATCCCGCCATCCCCGTTCTTACATCGAAATTCAAGACGTACCGCAGGATATCACCCACACTTAGTTGACGTGCCATTTATAAGGACCAAGCGTTTTAGGTCTTCGTTTCTCATGCGCACGGCTAAGGAGTGGAACGCATTGCCTCCGTCTGTGTTTCCAATCGCATATAACCCGCAGCTCTTTAAAGTCAGGTTAAATAGGCATCTTCTGGGAAAGCTCGTTCCATCGTAGACCTTATCTCGACATTAGTCCAGATTAAGGTCAAGAGCGATCCCATTCTAATTAAAAAAAAAAAAAAAAAAAAAAATCTTGGGTTTATGTGATTTTTGCATTTAATTTTGTCCAAGTTATTCGTTAATTGATAAAGAAGTCATTAAATTTATTTTCAATTATAATTGGGCATGTCAAAACTTTATCATTGTCTTTAGACAATGATAAAATTAAAATGTTATTGATGCTAATGTCAAATTTATTACAATTTATTTCTTGTTTAATAATATCCCACGATGTCTTACATTTTTTGTACTAGGATCTAAGGGTATATGTATGTACGGAACAGTTTTATATTAGCGCTTTTTTAGACGTGTATCTTATACATTCTTGAATAATAAATACAAGTTTTTTGTGTGTGCAGTTTTGTTTTTATAATATTAATTTCTCAAAATCTACTTGTTTTACAGCTGAACTTTAAGCCCTTGCTCATCCATATTGAGCTCTTTACCCGACTACGGGGAAGGGTTATGATTGGAATATTATTTTTTTATCCACAACGGGTTAGCAATTGACCTCAATCACACCTGATGATAAGTGAAGATGAGGCTGAAGGTGGAAGCGTACTGACCCGAAAACCCAAATATTTGGGGAACTGGCTATCTTATCTCTGACAACAGGAACACAACAATGTTATTAAACATTGCAGTTTGGCGGCAGATTTAGATAAGATGGTGGTAGCTAAACAGGCGAACATTTAAAATGCCCTACCACCAACCAAATCGAGTACCTACTAAACTATTTAGGAAACCAAAGTTTGTAGAAGAGGCAGTAGAGATCATGAAACTTTTCAAATATCTTGTTCGGATTAGTTTCTTTTAAGATGTCAATCAACCGATTCTTTAGTTTTTGGCAATTCTGAATTTTGCCAGTGTCGAGTGAGTCATGCATAAGTAGGGCTTGGTATTCGAATATTCGCCCCATTTACCTTTCCATACCTATTAGAAAATATTACTTAGAGTAGCATTCGAACTTTTCGAATATTAACTAACCTTTAATAATAAAATAAATATAACCGTGAATTGAACAAAATAACGCCAAATTAAATTCTCGCAACTGGCAACTACATTATATTATTTGTTACTAAAATATTATGTGTTTTTAATAAATAATCATTTGTTAATAAATAATCATTTTAGAAAAACCTAGTTTTTTCTTTACAAATCAGTCGATGTTACTTTGATGTCTGTGAACTTTATAAAATCTACTAATTATGTGCTATATTTACTATTTTGTTTTTTAGATAGAAAATATTCGAAAACTTCGTCATATTCGAATAATTCGAATAGTAGCGATTGAACTATTCGTAATATTCGAATACCTAGTGAAATTGGGCGAATATTACAAGCCCTAGTCATGAAGGTGACACGAAATGTTTATATTTAGCCAAAGATGCGCCGCGATGTTACTCCCAGCTGGGCAGTCTAAAACAGAAGACAACACAAATTACAAGCCATCACCAGGTTAGTATTACAGCTACTACAATTTGATATTGTTAATTCTGATATGAATGTTATTTTACTAAGACAGTCATTTAATTTGTTTATATTGTCAGGGCTGTAATTCCTCTTGTAAACGTAATGTGATTCTGGTTTGTTTTATTACTTTTTCGAAATCGGTACACAAACACAAAAGTTACAGCAATATCAATTTGTAGCAACATGCCCCGTAAGTGGGAGAGAGACGCACGATGTGCACACTCACTTAGTTCATTCTAGGAAGTGACGTATATGCTGCAAACCACGCGGTGAAGTCGATCCTCAAGAAATGCACTCCTAAAAAAAGTTCCGTCGGACGTCCCCATACAAATCGCCTAATTAGTTTATTCTGTAGCCAAATTTCTTCCATACAAAAGGGTCTCATGTTAGGGTCCTAATTTGAAATAAATCGAACGTCGCACCAGGGCTGAGCGTCGAGCTCGCGATCTCGATTGTTTCAATCGTCCAAACCGGATAACGTGACCCCCACTTTCATACGAGTACTATGGCCGGAGGGTTTTTCGATTCAATTTCAAAACAATGCTAGGACTTCGGTGTAGTGTTATTCCTCTATGCTAGGACGTATAACGTTATTTCTCAAGAACGGCACGTTGATTTCACATCACTACCTGCCTGCCATAGACATCTAGCGTCCACAGAATATAAATAATGAGTCGATCTTCCCTCCCCTCCCGTCAAGCGTGGCTAATCAAGGCACCAAGAGGTGAGCTTGTGATCAATAAAGTATTAATTCCGAAATCATCACACTTTCTATTGGTATTTGCCATAAAATCCTTTTTCGTTAACTAAAATTGGTTCGTTAGTATACATAGTACGTGTTAAATAGTAACAGTATAATTTATTGTACCGTGTGGGCTGAAATAACTCTTTCGTGCAGCTAATACTGTTGTGTTTCAGGAAAATGAGCAGCTCCGAGGAAGTATCATGGATTTCGTGGTTTTGTGGGCTGCGAGGGAACGAATTCTTTTGCGAAGTAATTAGTGTTATAGGTGTATGTCAATTTGTCTAATGTGGGTGAAATTATTGATCCATAATGTCTTATTTTAGGTGGATGAGGATTATATAAATGATAAATTCAACTTGACGGGGCTAAATGAGCAGGTGCCACACTACAGACAGGCTTTGGACATGATCCTGGATCTGGAGCCTGGTATGTTTTTCACAGTTTCTAAAGGAAACTATACAATTCAGTGGTCTAAGATTACATTTTACATAATACAATGCAGTAAATAATTGTATTTTCCTTTTCACTTTGAAGATAATTAGTTACAAAAATGAAATAAAGAGGATAAATGAAAGAAGACTTATGAAAGAGATATACTTCACTTCACTTTTTGGAGGTTTTATGGCTCCATCGTGTTTGACGATGATTCTGCCAAAGTCAAGGTTGACAGAAACACTGAGAAATCTACCCTTTGATTATTTAACTTTATCGGAATTGTCATTAATAACATTGACCAATGAGAAACCGTGAAATAACGCACGTCTCATACAATCACATGGCAGTACTTAACTGATGATGATATCTATGACATTTAATATAATATATAAAGCTTGTTATCTTATAAAACTCCTGAAGAATGCAATTTTAACTTCTTGCTTAGGATACTTAATACGTGTTATAATAACTTAAATAAATAAATATTTCGGGTACTTAACCGCTCATCTTGTTCTAAACTGGACAAAGAGATAACAGATAAACATACATAAATATTTATATACACATTCATGACTCTGCAATAAGTGTTTCTATTTACACACAAACATTTATCCCTAGCGAAATTCGAACCCGCAACAGTTGGTTTTGCTGACCTGGTCACTGTGTAGTACTACACCAATCGATCATCAAATATTATTTAAGTACTCTTCCATTATTATTAAATAATTACATTACTAACACAAGCCCTATTTATCCTCACAGATGATGACCTTGATGATAATCCAAACCAATCTGACTTGGTGGAGCAGGCCTCTGAGATTCTCTATGGATTGATCCATGCTCGTTACATACTAACCAATCGGTGAGTACTCTTTGTATAAACAGGGTCCAGCTTTCTGCTGGGTGCTGCCACTCCCACAACTGCACAGGATATGGTAGACTACATCCAGCTGTAGTTGAAGTACCTTGTGAGGGTGGACTCTCTGGATTCCAGCCATTACGTCCATTTTAAAATGTTTGTGGCTCAATTACCCACTGATCACCTGGACACCTTCATGACGGAGGATTTCTGGCCGAATTTATTTATGGGCCCTAGTGGCTTGATTATAAATAATTTATTATTATTATGTCTTATAACTTTTTAGTTAACTGTGTGCAATACCATGTGATCTAATACAACCTAATGACCCCTTTGAGATGCTGTTTCTAATAAGCCAAATTAATGACCACACCAAACAATCTGCCGAGGCAGTTATATGAATAAATAAATATCCTTGCACATACACATAACGCCATCTAGTTCCACAGTGAGCAACTATAGGCTTGTGTTGTGGATACCGGATGATTAATATACTACATAAATACACTTTTTTTTGTAAATAAATACTTATCTTAAATGAAAACATCCATAACTCGGGTACACATGTCCGTATTCATCACACAAACATATGCCCCTAGCGGGATACGAACCCACAATATAGTGGTCATAGTTGCTAACCACTACACCAAACAGGTCGTCAACAGTTATATGGCTGATTTAACCTCACTGACATATTTTATCCAAGAAGCCAGTCGATCTTGTTAATGAGCAGTAACTTTAAGTAATTAATTATTTGCTTGCTTCATCTTCAACCACATCGTCACTTGCCATCAAATGTGACTTGTGGTCAAACACATATCCAGTTAATCATAAAAAAATAAGAAATTATGTAAGTAATGGTTTAAGAATTTTTGACAGACATTATGTCTGTCATCTATTAGTATCTGCCATATCCTACTGGCATTTAAGTATAATTATAAATAATAATCAACAAATATACACATTTGTTACAGAGGCATTGGGCAAATGTTAGAGAAATTCCAAGCGGGCGACTTTGGTCATTGCCCACGAGTCTACTGTGAATGCCAACCCATGCTTCCATTGGGTAAGTGACATTAGTACTCCATCCATTGAAGTCATTAGTCAGTGTTGCGATCTAAACCTCCATTGAAAAAATTCCTGGACTAATCGTCATCCATGGTACCGGTTTGACATGCCTCTGACTTCATAATATTCAAAAGCTACTTAACTTTGAGGACCCATTAACTATCATGTTATTACTTTTATATTCTTGACTTTCAAAGTGGCAGAATGATGTATAACAGACCCTTAACTTTAACAAGCTTTGGAAAAAGTGCAAAGAAAATTATCAAAAAATCCCAAACAATTTAGAAGATGTGTGTCTTAAAAAGTGGACATCTCGTCCATATGGGCCAAATTCCTAGCGATTGTTCGTGAAGCCATCTATTTTGAAAAGAATCTTAATTTTTGTCATGTGTGCTCCAGTGAATCGTAAAGAAGCTCTTAAACAATATATTAACAATGCAAGTGAATATAAAGATGAAATCTCTTGTCTTGCAGGCCTGTCTGACGTCCCGGGTGAGGCGATGGTGAAGCTGTACTGCCCGCGGTGCATGGACGTGTATACGCCCAAATCCTCGCGGCACCATCACACCGACGGCGCCTACTTCGGTACCGGCTTCCCCCACATGGTGTTCATGGTGCACCCGGAGTACCGGCCCAAGCGGCCCGCCTCGCAGTTTGTGCCGAGGTCTGTACATATTGTCTAAAAAGACTTAAGATTACAGGATCTATAATGGGCATCCCTGCCTCGCTGCAAAAAAAGAATAATCTATTCATTTTCAACTAGTTTTAAGTAGAGATCATGGGTCCGTAATGCAGACCTAAAACATGCTCGACTCACATATACATATTTAAAGAACGTTGTGACCGAATGTGAAGTACGCAATTCTAGTGAAAAACCTAGGTTGCAAGATTAGGGCAACACAGACTGGCAGGGGACTTTCTTAACTTTGCAATCCACATTACGCATACAAATGCATAATGGGTTAGCTTTTTTGATTCATATCCATCAGTGCGCAGAACCCTTCTATAGGCTGTTTGTGTACAAGTCAACAAGTGTGTGTTTTAACTCAATCAAACGGTGTAGATGAGGATGAAGGTAGTAACGAGCTGCTACTGGCTATAAATGGCTGTAACACAATATTGTTGACACTGGTGTCTAAGTGTTGGGACACACCTGCGGAAGGTACTGCGCCGATACATCGGCGACTGAATTACGGTCGTAGTATTCGGTTGTCATGACACACTAAACGCACCGAACGCGCAATTACGCGGCGTCAAGTTCAGCGCGTTACGCGACGGAAAGTACGTGGCGCCATCGTCTTCTGTGTCGGTGTGGGCACTAAAAGAGACGAAAGATACTTGTACTGAGAGAGAGAGGTTAGTCATTAGCCATTACTGAACAGGAACGCGACTTTGCCGCTCTTCACTTTGAAAGCGCGCGCTGAACGTTCAACTACGCTGGCCGAACATTCGGGCGCGTAACTCGTCGCATGATGTGACGCTTGCTATGCAAAATATATTGAAGGCGTTTTCGCGGAAACAGTCGCTAGACGAAAGGTTCGGGACTACGCTGAACGCCGCGTAATATCGGCTGTGTCATAGGTAGGCGCCGCCGAGAATTCTGCTGAATACGCTCGCGACGTTCAGCGTAGTCCCGAACCTTTTGTCTAGCGACCGTTTCCGACCGCATGTCCCTCATATACGATGACGATTTTAAATTGTACTAAACTTGACTGTTCATTCTACAGGTTATATGGTTTCAAGATCCATCCGCTGGCCTACCAGATCCAACAGCAGGCGGCTGCAAACTTCAAGGCGCCTTTGCGGAGTCTTTCGTATAACAACGGTAAACGCTAGGGCCGCGTCACACCCGCACATTGATACAGATCGCTCCTAAACACGTGTATTCCATTACAAGTATCAGCACGTCACTTGAATCGTCGAAACTTAGCGCTCTCTACCCGCCTCAAGCCTGCCGACCCCTCCAAAGTATATTGACACCGGACATTGTCAAGGGCTACTGGCGATCCAAGTTGTCAGATACCTGTATATACGCGTTAGTTGTCGTAGGTGTAACCGTTATGTAAACACGAATATTTTGTATTTACACTGTTAAGGAGGATCTCAATTGGTCGCACCTACGATGGCAGTACAGCAATATTTACCGAAATATCAATAAAATCTGGGTATGAGTATATATGTTAGATTTGTTGCAACGGCCCCTTGAATCGCCTGCTAAGTTCTTCATTTTGCGAGGTTAGAACTAAAATTGTTTTGGCATGTATGTAAAATAAAACGTTTGGCGCAATATGAGATTTGTGTTCTTTTCTAAATCTAACTTTCATGCTTGTAATGAACTTCATTCAGTCGGGCTCTTTGTGAAGTTTGGCTTTATAGCTGTTCTGTTTTAATAACACATTGAATTATATTATTGTGTACAATGGGATATCTGTATCAATTAAAATGATGCAATATAGAGTCGGGATGCGAATCAATTGTATCACTTTCCAATATATACCATTTCATTAAATTACGCTATAGTCTTGATATTACATGCTTGTTGATTACATTCGGACCACACTATGGTATTATTAGTAGTAGATAATGATTAATTATATTGTAACTGGCTGGTCCGACGCCCAAAGTAATATCTCACCATAATTAGCTTAGCTTTTGAAGGTTTATTCAACTTAATCTAGCTTGGTGAGTTACTTCATTTACAAGTTGGCTGATATTTGATGATACCTTTCAAGGTTGCAGAAGGTAGGATAAATATACGGGATGATCAGTGTGTATAAAAACAGGGATTTGTGCTCTGTTGATTATGTGGAATAAACCAATGTATCATCCAGTACTAAAGGAATTTCTTGTAATCTTAAAATAACTGATATTGTAGCTATTTTCGCCATTCAGTTCTCAAATAAGGCATTTATAGCTGATGTGTTGTAGACACACGTAAAGACTTTATTGTTTTATATCTGTTAGACATTTATGATGATTTCTTTGCGCGTTTGTTTTAAAAGGGATTTACTCCTATTCGTTACTGTATCGGTTTCGAGTAATTATTAATAAACATTATGATAACTATTGGCCTTTTTTCTTGCTTATCCTGCATGTTAACCACGTGTTCTCCTCACCGAGTGCGTTATACATAAATAATATTTTGAGCGGTTTCCAAAATTTGATCAAGTTATGATAAAAGATTAACACAAACAAGATTGAATTTTTTACAATTACATCCACAGTTATAGTAGATTTATAGAAGTCGCAATGTAAAAAAGTTGTAGAATTGCGAAAAATATACATATTCCTAGTGCTATTATTCAATAGATATTAGATAATTTACATGGGCTATTCACACAATTCAATGAAATATTACTTCAAGATTATGATTAAGTACTAGCAAGGTGAGCATTAAGTTACAACTAAAAAACTTGCAACAAAACTAGCTTTTGCACGAGCTTCATTCTGCTATTGCTTATCATGCCCTATTTTTCTCAACCCTGAAAGGTGGCTCTAGCAAAGCTTGGCTCTCAATTTCGATCAGTGTGAATAGACCATTCAACAATGTGATCCATCCCATTGCGACGAGTACAATAGCAAGAGTATTAGAAATGTGGACTAACATTTTAATATTGTTTGCCGCAGAGACGAAGACTACCGGTAACATTCCAAAATGATTATATTACCGTGCAGTGCGCTGCGCCCAGGGCTCTCCCCGGCGGCAGAAGGGCGGACGACGCCTATACTACCGACATAGACCAACCAACTGTAACTAACTATAAAAATATATTTATTGAAACAATTAATTTAATCCTATTTAACAATAGTTATGTTTTAAATTCAAATAAAGTTTATTTTTACGTTTTCTGTATTTATGTTTTTCATTTGTTTTATTGTGCCATTGGAACAAAAATATTTTAAAAAGTAAAGCCATTATATTAAAATTTTCATTGCTTACATTATTTATAACAGTAATTAAAAAATAGCAACAACTTAATGCGTAATTTATTGCAATAACAATAATCACAGATGTAAATTATAAAACATAATAATGATATCCTTAAAATAAGTAACTATAAAGGCACCATAAATGCACAAAGCTCTCGTATCAACTCTGCGTTATTAATCTCACTGAACATACTAGTCTCTAGCACAGACGGGTTTTTCTTTATGAATTTCATTGCTTTAGTCTTTAGGATTTCAGAATTGGAGATGTCTGCTATCATGAGGATTTCCACAGCATTTTCTATATATAATTGCTGAGAGAGAACGTACTGAGATAACTCTCGGAGTCCACTCAAATTAAATCGGTCTGCTAACATGAGTATATTGAAGAAATTGCTGTTTACCACGTCTTTTACAGTTCCCGAATAAATAAACTCTAAAATACTGCACAGGTCTTCAGCACTCACATCAATAAGCTTCACATGATTGTTCTGACTCTCTGCCGTATCTTCTTTCAGCATTGCTTTAAAGACTTCACTATGAGTAGTCAGTAAGACTTTATGAACTTTAAAAATTTCACCATCCACAGACTCTATAGTGAAATCTGATGCCACTGGATCAGACAATAGTGCACCAAAGTCATGACACATTTTAACATTATCAAGCAAATCTCGTTCAATGCGTTTCCCTCCAGTGAGTGGAAATGAGACTCCTATGTAGAATAATTTATCTTTCAACGTCTCAACATCAAGATTGGAAAAGCTATATGTAGTGATATAAACCGGTGAAAGTGCTCTTGTGTTCTCGAAATGGTATTCTTTGAGAGATATAGGTAAATATACTGAATTATGTTTTTTATCTATACTTAATTCATTATTATAGCTCATAGCAACTGTGAATGAGCTGTCTTGTCGATTACTGATTAAAATATGAAGGAGAAATATATCGTTAAACTGTTCAGTCTTGAACATGAACCAGTAATCAGCTAAATCTACTATGCAAGTGCCGCCGACGTCATACAAGTTGGGCCGATGAAACTTTTCATACAGATGACTGAGGCACAACCATTTAGCGTCACGGGTTTGACAACCATTATGATCGACGATAACGTGGTTGATTTCCTGAAACATATCGAAATGTAATGTAGGTACTTGATTACTTTTACTATTAGTACAGTCGGCAACAATTAAGGTTTATTTGGTTACGGTGTATCCTTCGGTGATATTGTTTGGAGGGTCTTCATGTGGTAGAGGGAAGGAATATAACATAATCCAACCAAAGGCATAAATATGCCTTTATGCTTATATGTGATATACATATCTAATATATTTATAAATTGTATTGCTTACTGTACAAGCAAAACAGATTTACGACGTAATTATCTTACCGATGCGGCTTCTGCAAGTTCTTCATCCATAGCTGGTAGTTGTTCAAATTATATTACGATTAGTATTCATAGATTTCCACTTGTAAATTTTTCGCCCTTTTTTTGCAAGTAAGTTTATATATGCAAACAGGGTGGGTGAACGATTATTTTTTGTTTTAATTCATTCCTCTCAGAGAAGGCAAAGCGATCTAAGCCCATACAGCCATGTCGCATTGCTCTTATGTCTTCAATTTAGTAAACTCAGTCTCAGTCAAAACAAGTCATTCATCGTATACTTGTGGCGTATACAGTTTAGTTACGGTCAAGTCATTCTTCAGTGAAGTAGCAGAATGCGTTTGGCAGTTTCTTGTGCGAACTCGAAAGATTCGACACGCATTTCATTCTTTGCAAAATTGGAGAGTGTCGGATTGAAGATCAGCAGAACGAAAACTGAACCTCTGTTCCGCGACTTTGATAGGCGGACGCGAACACCGATCGGTGTCCAAAATACTTTTATACCTTCAACAGTCGCGAACACCGATCGGTGTCGGCGGTACACCCGACTTTCAACTCTCAATTGTAATGATTATAGAGTTCCAATTCCTTTGGACTGTGTTTGAACTTGTTCTCTATTAAATTCCGCATCCAATAATGTGCGCCATGTCATGTTAGCTATGATATTTAGTCTGTATTTGCGAAAATATTTTTTTTCTCTTTGGGTGGGAGTGTAGGCATAGAATTCCAACTACTGTTTTTTATTAGAACAGGCTTAGGAACCTGGCCATAGAGCTTCCAATTCTCATAACAATTTATTGAATTACCCGTTTTTTTAAGAAAAACATGAAATAAATCTGTACTTTCCGTAAAAATACCAATTATATCGTGGATATAGGTATACCTACATATTATAACTCGTAACATTTTTCTGATTTTTTGTATTATAGCTGTAGTAGTGTTCATTCATTATATCCATAGATAATATATTCCCCTAGCTATTGCTTTTCACAGATTACAAATACATCCAGTAGAAGAGTATCTATAAACGTTTTTAACACCGCAGATATTTTCGAAAATTTGACAGGCGCGCCGAGATACTTGACCCGCGGAAAAGAAAAAAGGAAAGAGAGGACAGACAGGTTAAATTAAAGGCAAAATCGCCAAGTCTTCTTTTTTTAAAATGGTAAGGCTGACGCCAAATCTTGATTTATTCTTATAAATATAAAGCCAATCCAGTAATATAAGTTCAATCCAATAATTTATGTCTAATCCAGTAGCTATAAGTCTAGTCCAGTATTTGTAAATCCAATCCAACTTGGTCGTATCTTCTATAGTTGAACAAATTAAATTGTAGGTATATAGGTTAGGCGGGATAAGCTCTTGCTTCTTGTAGATGGTTAGCAACTTGTCAATGAGTGAGAGACGCTGAATGTTAAAGGCAGAACAAACTAATATTACATGGTCTAGGGTTTGGATTGAATCGTTGTTGCAATATGTGCATAGAGGAGATGATAAGATGCGCATTCTGGGCAGGTGAGCATTGAAGCGGCAATGGCCAAATCTAAGTCGGTCTAATTTACACACCCATTCACTCACATTCACTCACCATCATTGACTTTTATACAAAATATTCAGCCAAGAGAAATAAGATATGGCTCTATGAGCTAGATCACTTTGCCTTCTCCGTAACGAGAAAAAAAAAATTGTTTGTTTATGATCTTGTCAAAATTGTTGACAGTTTTTTGACACAAGTGCATGGATCTCGATTGTTTTTAGAATTTTTCCTTCTTCCACTATTCCGTAATATTATTTTGAATATTCCCTAATGCTATGACAAATATTGAGGCTCTAAGCCTCTATCAAAATGGTTTTAAATGCCGCTGTACAGATGTTAAGGTTAGTGAATTTTGATTTTTATAAGATTTCTATCGTAACCTCTGCTGCAATTCTTATTTATTTTCTTGATTAGATTTCCTTTAAATTCCTTTTGTTGTATATATATTACTTTTCTCACCATAAAATAGACATTCTTTGGTACATCAAGTGGCTAATTTTGTTTACGTTACGTCCCGTTGCTCCTTGTTTTACTAAAACATATCCACCTCCTTCCTCTCGTTTTAGTATTCTAAGATTTTATTTTATTCGCAAACCTTCCTTTTCACGTTGATAAGGGGTCACAAATAAAACTACAAAAAATGTGTACTCTGCACATCTTATTGCGACATTCTTCATACAAATACATAATTCAATGATAATCATGTATTTATTTCACATTGGTTTGTCATTTTCTCAATTCTTAATTGCCCTCCATAATGTATTCGAGGATTTCTTGAATTTTGAGAGCCGTCGCGGTCACCAGTGACCGCTAACAATAGATTTTCAATAGTGTCTGCATCGCAACATGTTAACACATATTAATCACATTATAAGTGAAAATGAGGGTGAAGGTTGAAGAATGTTCACCTGGACCCCTGAATGCGATGTAGTTGGATAACTATGCAAGGGTTTGCTATAAACGTTGTGAACTTGTGAGGTGTCAAATCTATCACTCTATTTAACACCAACCTCCATTCTGTAAACCTTATCTGCCTTACCATTGACTTTGGTTTGAGTTTTACCACCAGGAAATTGATGACGACACATCATGCTAAAAGTCCAAAGGAGCTAAAAGTCAAGTCAAGTCAAGCTAAAAGTATATACACATAATATTATTATTATTAAATTCTTTATTGCACAAAAAAATATAATAAGTATTACATATCACTCATATCACCATGTTGCATTATATTTTTATGATATATAATATCTAATTAGGTACCTACTTAATTTTGGCTTTGGTACTTTCACAAGAAACTTCCTAGCATTATTGGAATCATTAATTAGGATAGTTAGCCATAAAAATGTACATTCAATGACGTCTGTATACTTGGAAACTTTTCAGTTGGCTCTCACCAGACAGGTTCAAGTTATTGGGATAGCCACAAATAACAGGTGTATTGTAGTGATAATTATGTTTGAATTTGTAAACCACCAGAAACATCTTTACATTATCATGACGATGGGGCACCCCTGTCACATGTGCATTTCTGTATATTTTATAAGGTGAACAGTGGATGTTCTTTCAAGAATTCGTCATCATCACCCCGTAAACATCCCACTGCAGGGATGTAGGCCTTCCCTCGTATATGAGGGAGTATGGGCCATAGTCCACCACACTGGCCCAATGCGGGTTGGGGACTTCACATGCCTTTGCATTTTTATTTCTCAGACATGCAGTTTTGCTCACGATTTTCCTTCACCGTTTAAGAGCGGTCGGATAAATGTACATAATGTAGGGTTTTGATTTCATAAGCGTATGAAGATATTAAAATATTACGCAGATAATATTGGTACTGTTTAATAATTTTATTAAAAAGCGGAAATGCTGAACCGTCGACCAATCAGGTACGAGCATGTGTTCGTTCCTGATTGGCCGGCGTTTTAGGCGGGAGCCAATCAGCAAGGGCGAATGTCTTACGTAAAAATGGCGGGTGGAATGGTGGGACTCTGGACCGATTGCGCATTCTAATCTTGGAAGCAAAGGTGAATGTTGGTGTTGGAGGAATTTCGAGAATTATATTGAAGTTCAACAAGACGTGTCGTTTAATTCAAATAGTGCCTGTCTAGCCATCTTAACAATTCAGAAGTGGGATAACAACGTTTTAACACGTAAGTACACGCCCCAAAGTGGCACTTTTACTCTATGGAATTGATGGTATGACCACATGGTATTTTATGGTGGTCTATGGGATCTATGTTACACGTCTCGAGCATGACGCTGTAACATGCAAGTACCTACACGCTTTAAACTGACATTTTCACTTCATTAGAATATGTGGTATGGCCACATAGCATCTATGGTGGTCTCAGGGTCTTTAGTTATATTCCTCTCGAACCTAATTGGGGTTTCAAAGGGGTGGAAAATTTCTTTATTTTCGACCAAAAGTGAGCCGTTTTCGAGATATGACCATTTTTGTTTTTTTTTTTTTTTAATTGAATTTAAAGAATAATTTATTTTTTCTCCTCGATTTTGTTCCTTTTATCTCCTTGCTTCTTCCCTATAAGTAGCCTTGTATTTTGTGAATGTTAGCTGATTAATTGTAACAAAAAGTACCCGAGTATTACATTATTAAAATACCCTCATTTCAATTCACTCATTCTAATCGATCTTTATCGTCTCTGAGTTTCCAGGCCATGTCCGATCCGCACGGGGATCGCCGTAGTCTCTTATCGAGCGGACGGAGGCTCGAAACACCAGGGCGGATGTCCGGTCGCCAAGATGGTTCGCGGGCAAGAAGTCGGACAAGGAACGAAGGTCGCAGTTCTAGGAGAGAGCGAAGCCGCAGCCCGATACGATCACGCAGCCCAGGTCAGAGTCATCGTGATCGGTGTGAAATGGAACTATATCGAGAACGTGTGAAGATGCTGGAAGAACAAGTATCGAAAGAGCGAGAGAAGCGCATCGCTGCGGAGGAAACCAGGCGCTCAGCACTACGATCCAACGACAATGGTTGTCACACTTCAGCAGATCGTGGACCGAGGGATGAAGGACGACGGCGTGACCACGAGGCAGAGCATCGTGTCGACGCGGGAAAACATGACAGGTCACGTAGTCTATCTTTATCTAAGCAGGATTTAATTGATGTCATTACTTGTTTAAAAGACAGTTTGACAGCCCATCCGCCTACTAGTGGCACACGACCTCAAGCTAAAATTGACCACATGAATATCTTACCGAACTTTGACCCATCCACTAAAAACCAACGCATTGATGTGTGGCTAAAGAAGGTTAACGAATGTGCCACAGTATACGGATGGGATGACCAAACTACCACCCACTTTGCAATGCAGAAACTTCATGGCCTGGCCAAAGTCTGGTACGAAGGATTAAGTTCCGTTCTTTACAGTTGGCAAGAGTGGCAAGCAAAATTAATTAACGCCTTTCCCCACGAACTGAATTATGGGCAGGCCCTGGAGGATATGCTAAGAAGGAAGAGCAGGTTCAATGAACCCATTGAAAATTATTTTTATGAAAAGTTAACCCTTCTTAATCAGTGTGACATTATTGATAAACGTGCGGTAGACTGCATAATACACGGTATTACCGATAGGACTCTTCGATCTGGTGCTCTAGCGTTGCGTTGTTCACACCCCGATCAGCTGTTGCAGTATTTAATTAGCAGCAAGGATTCTAATCATTCCATTGACCGAAACCAATTCAAAAACAAAGTTGATGTCTCTAATGTTAGCAGCAATAGTACTGTCACCCACTGTTAAGAATTGTAGCAATAAAATATCGTGGCCGAAGGGCGTGAGTCCAAGCCACGCACTTTTAACAAAAGACCTTAAAATTAAGAAAAAAACTAATAATAACTTTCACTTTTGTCGTCGGGTCCTGACGGTGACTAAGCATAACCGTCATTATCGAATATTTTTGAAATTAGTTATCGTAGTTAATTGTCGTTTATTTTAAGTGTAAAGTGTAAGAAGTGGTCGATCAGCTGGAGAAAGCGCTCCTGCAGAGTCGAGATCGATTAATTCTGGTAAGAAGGTAACTGAAGTGTTCTGAGGTAAGGCTAGACGATCTAAAGGCACGGAAGGAGCCTTCAGCCAGTTGAGGTCGATCGCGCCACATCAATCCACCAGCAGCTGCAAAGTGAGTGCACCCTTTAGTAGATTGACCCCTTCCACTTGTTAATTTTCGTAATAGAAGTCTTATCGTTTCGAAAAAAAAATACAGTCCATTTATCGAACATTTTTGGTCCATCGACCCGGATTTTGAATTTGTAGCCTGTGGACAGGATTTTCTGAAAACTTTTTGTAAAATCCTTGCATTTTCATTATTTTCGTTCCCAAAATGCAAGGTAGGTAGTTGTTAAAGTTTTCGCTTCATTTGTCGTAAACAACCATAGATGTTTTTTTTTTTTGTTATCGGATGACATATCCTTTTGACAGGCAAAGGCAATTAGTCCATACAGCCAAATATTTGCTTGATAGTTTCGATTTCTATATTATTTCGTTTATTGTTTCCTAAGAATGGAGGAGACAGCTGATAAAAACCGTATCGCAAGAGATTATGCCTTCGCAAGAATAGAGTTAATGAGCGAAAGTGATTTGTTAGGATATACATTAGAAGACGTAAAGGACATATGTGATAGTTTCCATAGTGCACAAATTAATTTATTATCAACACTTCCCCCTAAAGAAAGACAATCAGAGCTTAATTATTCGTCAGGGTTTGAGAAAAAAGTTAAACTCATTAAACTTCGTTTGTCGTCATTATCGAAAGAGTCTGAAAAGAAACCTGTAGCGCAAAGTATTCCAGTTTGTGTGGCAAAGTTACCTAAAATTAACATTCATCCGTTTGATGGTAAACAGGAAAACTGGGTGTCCTTTAAAGAGCTGTTCGACTCACTTGTGCACAAAAGGGACATGCCTGATGTGGAGAAACTTCATTATTTATTATCAAGTTGTCGGGGTTCTGCGTATGATCTCATTAAGAACTTCCCTTTGTCGGATCATAATTACTTGAATGCTTACCAAGCACTAAGTAAGTACTATGATAACAAGAAAAAAATAGCTCTGATGTACTATGAGAGGTTGATGAGTTGTGATATCGTTAAAACAAAAAGTAGTTCTGAATTGGAAAGGGTGCATAGAAGTTTTACTGAAAATTTGAGTATTCTATCGAGATATGACCTTCCTGATAAAAACTTCATGTTATATTGTTCATTGTGGTCCAAATTAGATAGTACAACACGCGAAGCCTTTGAGCTCCAACTAAGTTCTAACACTGACATTTCTAAATTTAAAGATTTGATGGACTTTGTTGAGAAGCGTAGTAAAGCTTTAGAAAATTCGAATATTAAGGTAAATGTCATAGTTAATAACAAACAATCAGTATTAAAATCCAAATCGACCCTGATTGTGCCTTCGGCAAATGGCTGTGTTATTTGTTTTGCGAGTGGTCACAGTGTTGAAAAATGTTCCACTTTTCAAAATTTGTCGCCTTTGGATAGGTTTTCCAAGGTTAAGGAAAAAAGATTGTGCATTTTATGTCTACGCCCCTCACACACAGTGAAAAACTGTAAAGCTTCGGAGCGGTGTAAAAAGTGTCAGTATCGTCATCACACACTCCTCCACTTTGAGCGGTTAGGGGATGCGAATAATACAGAGTCCTCCGATGTACAACCTACTCCAAAGGTGACTACTACACTGACGACTGTACCTAATTGTGATTCTCAAGTCTTATTTTCGACTGCGATTGTGTCGATTAAAAATAAATTTAATAAAATGGTACGTGTTCGCATGTTAATTGATAGTGCTAGTGCTTGCAATTTTATAACGTTGACTTGTGCAAAGAGGCTTGGACTTACAATAAACAATAGTGGTCATAGTGTAAATGGTATTGGCCAAGTGTCAACTGGCACACTTGGATCTGTCGTGTGTGAGATAGTCTCAAATAGTGGAGACTGTGCAGAAAAATTCTCGGTTGAAGCTTTAGTGTTGCCACAAATATGTGCAGATATGCCGTCCAGCAATATTGATGTGTCGTTATGGCATCATATCA
Source organism: Oegoconia quadripuncta (assembly GCA_949316235.1). NCBI lineage: Eukaryota > Metazoa > Arthropoda > Insecta > Lepidoptera > Autostichidae > Oegoconia > Oegoconia quadripuncta. Next base: position 3,207,597 of record OX438747.1, on the reverse strand, counting down.
AAGGTTTAAAACTTGCGGATCCTGAATTTCATAAATCAGGTCCTATCGATATGTTAGTCAACGTCAATATTTTCGCTTCAGCGCTTCGACCTGGTCTGGTAAAAGGCGAGTCAGGTCAGCCCATTGCTGTAAATACCGTGTTCGGTTGGATAGTTATGGGTGAGTGCGCCACTGACGTTAATTGTCACTCACTTTACAGTTCTTGTGTCGATGCGGCCGCTGCCAAGAATTGCCTTCTCGTTTCGAATTTGTCGTTAAACAATTATATCAAACGGTTTTGGGAGCTAGAAAATGTCGAGCCTCCTAAATGTGTGATCTTATCGAAAAATGACCTGTCGTGTGAAAATCGTATGGAAGAAAATTATTGTCGTAATTCTGAGGGCAGAATGGTAATACCATTAACTTTCGTGGATCCTCAAGAACTTCCAACATTTTCTAACTCTCGTGAAATTGCTCTTAAGCGATTGATTAATTTGGAGCGGAAATTTAAATCCAATCCTCAATTTAGGGCAGCTTATGTCAACTTTATGGATGACTACTTAAATTGTGGCCATATGGAGGAAGTTGAACCCCCTTCTACAAGTGATGGTGAATTTTATTACATCCCTCATCACGGCGTTTTGCGACCCGATTCTGTCACTACGCCACTGCGCACAGTGTTCGATGCCAGTGCAAAGGATGCGAATGGCAAGTCACTCAATGACAGTTTACTTTCAGGTCCTAAACTGCAAAAAAGCATCTTTGATTTGCTAATAAGATTTCGTTGGCATGCTGTAGTGTTCACTGGGGACATTAAACAGATGTATCGCCAATTTCTCGTGACGCTTCGGGACTGCGATTATCAGCGCATTCTCTGGCGATCGTCTTCACATGATCCCGTACGAGATTATCGTTTACTCACGGTAACTTACGGCGTGGCTTGTGCTCCTTATCAAGCACTTTGGTGTATCTCAAAATTGGTCCAAGAGTTTTCGTCTCGTCTCCCTCTCGGTGCAGCAGTTCTTCGGAGAGATACCTACGTCGATGATATCGTATCTGGTGCGGAATCAGTCGAAGAGGCTTTGCAAATTCGTCAAGAATTGTTAAAAATCTTATCGTCGGCTCGCCTTCACTTGCGAAAGTGGACTTCCAACAGCCAAGACTTTCTTGGTGATTTGTCGGTTGCTGATTTATACTCCGAACAGTTTCGTAATTTTGATGACGTCAATGACGTTTCCTTGAAGATTTTGGGCCTTTTGTGGTTGCCTAAAACTGATCAGTTCTCGTTCAAATCCAATGCTTTCGATGGTCGTTGTACGAAACGATCTATCCTTTCGGACATTGCCCGTATATTTGATCCGTTGGGACTTTTGTCGCCTGTCGTTTTTCTCGCGAAATACTTGATACAACTTTTATGGTTGTCTGGTGTCGATTGGGACGATGACGCCCCTGAATTGGTGGCACGCGAGTGGTGCAAACTTAAATCTCAACTTTCGGTGTTGAGCTCGCTTGCTATTCCTCGTCGCATGATTGAGAGGTTCGCTGACATCCAGTTTCATGGCTTCTGCGATGCATCTGAGCGAGGGTACTGCGCTGTCGTATACTGCCGTATGGTTCTTGATAATAAAAACATTCTAGTGCGTCTTTGCTGCGCCAAATCAAAGGTCGCACCTCTGCGAAAACAATCGATTCCACGCTTAGAACTTTTGGCTGCTGTTTTATTAGGTGACCTCATGTCGTCTGTCACCTACGCGTTGAAAGACCTTTACTCAATTAGGACGATTGTTGCATGGTCCGACTCCACTGTTGCATTGACGTGGATCAAATCTTGTCCTTCGCGATGGAAAACTTACATTGCCAATCGTACCGCTGCTATCCAGGAAAAAATTCCTCCCGACTGCTGGCATCATGTTGCCACGGGTGACAACCCAGCGGACCACGGTTCTCGCGGCTTACTCCCCGCTGATTTGATGAACTGTGAATCATGGTGGGCGGGGCCTAGCTGGCTTTCGCGTCCTGCTCAGGACTGGCCTAAGTCTCTTTCTGATTTTGACAAGTCAGCCCTTGACGAGCAAAAGGTTCTATCTTTGTTGACAGCCATGAATTCAGATTTTATCGATGGATTTTTATCTCGTTTCTCTCGTTATCGTCGTGTCGTTAATGTTTTGGCATATTGCTTTCGCTTTGTTTACAACTTGCAAAATCCTAAACTTAGGAATCTTAACAAGGCTTTATCGTCCAGTGAAACAAATTCAGTGGTTCACTTTCTCGTCAAGCACGTACAAGAACGTGTTTTTGCGACAGAAATTAGAGCCCTTCGAAAAGGTGACACTAATTCATTACCCAAACCCTTGAGAAAGTTATGTCCTTTCTTGGATAGAGAGGGCTTGTTGAGGGTGGGCGGACGGCTCTCTCATAGTCACATGGATTACGAGAAGAAGCATCCGTTATTGTTGCCTCGTGAGCACCGATTAACGTCACTCATCATCGCGGAGTATCATCGTCGATTTTTGCATCCAGGTTTGCAAACTTTGCAAAACCTTCTGGCACAAGAGTTTTGGATACTTTCGTCTAAACGTGCCATCAGATCCGTGATATCCTCATGTGTCAGGTGTTTTCGCGCTCAGCCACGAGTTGTTCCCCCGCCTTTGATGGGCAATTTACCATCGTTTCGCATCAATCAGTTGAAGCCATTTTCGTCGTCTGCGGTGGATTTTGCTGGCCCCTTTTGTATTTCTCTCGGTCGAGCTAGGGGTAGCAAAACCTTTAAGGGTTACGTTTGCGTTTTTGTCTGTACTGTCACAAAAGCAATCCACCTAGAGCTCGCTTCTGAGCTCACTTCTGAAGCTTATTTGGCGGTCCTTAGGCGCTTTATATCGAGGAGAGGTCGCTGTTTTCGTTTGGTGTCCGATCAAGGAAGAAATTTCGTGGGTGCGAACTCTATTTTGAAGGACTTAATGGATAAGGCGTCGAAAGAGGAACAGATAGAGTTTGTTTTCAACCCACCTGGGAGTCCTCACTTCTCAGGACTTGCTGAAGCCGGGGTGAAATCTGTCAAAACCCATATCTCTCGAGTCGTTGGTTTACAGCGCCTCACCTTCGAAGAGTTATATACACTCCTAACACAAATCGAAGCAATGCTTAATTGCCGTCCCCTCTCGCCTTTGAGTTCCGATCCGAATGACCTTTCAGTTCTAACTCCAGGTCACTTTTTGACTCTGGAACCGTTAACTATCCTCCCCGAAGTTGATCTTACCAACGTTAAAGTGAGTCCACTCAAGCGTTGGCAATTATTGCAAAAAATGCACCAAGATTTTTGGCGCAAGTGGCACTGTGAATACCTACATACTCTTCAGCAGCGGCACAAATGGACTGAAACTCAGAATAACGTTACTGTGGGTATGATGGTTCTGATTGTCAATGAGCTCTGCAGTCCACTGAAGTGGAACTTAGGTAGAATCATTCAACTACATCCTGGTGCTGATGGAATTTGTCGTGTCGTTACCGTCCGCACTGCTACTGGCGAATACAAACGACCTGTGGTCAAACTGTGTCCTTTGCCTCTTTCAAATTAGTATATCCTATATTAGAAAATTGCTTTCGTAGTTTAGTTTTAGACTTAATATTATTTTTAATTTTGTATCTATTTTGTTTAATCTATCATCTGTAAAATACTCCATATTTTGGTGGGCGGAATGTTAAGAATTGTAGCAATAAAATATCGTGGCCGAAGGGCGTGAGTCCAAGCCACGCACTTTTAACAAAAGACCTTAAAATTAAGAAAAAACTAATAATAACTTTCACTTTTGTCGTCGGGTCCTGACGGTGACTAAGCATAACCGTCATTATCGAATATTTTTGAAATTAGTTATCGTAGTTAATTGTCGTTTATTTTAAGTGTAAAGTGTAAGAAGTGGTCGATCAGCTGGAGAAAGCGCTCCTGCAGAGTCGAGATCGATTAATTCTGGTAAGAAGGTAACTGAAGTGTTCTGAGGTAAGGCTAGACGATCTAAAGGCACGGAAGGAGCCTTCAGCCAGTTGAGGTCGATCGCGCCACATCAATCCACCAGCAGCTGCAAAGTGAGTGCACCCTTTAGTAGATTGACCCCTTCCACTTGTTAATTTTCGTAATAGAAGTCTTATCGTTTCGAAAAAAAAATACAGTCCATTTATCGAACACCCACAAACTAGGGTATAGGGTCAGTCAAGGTTGCTATAATTGCAAGGAAAAGGGGCATAGCTTCCTTTATTGTCCTAAACCAATTATAAGATGTGCACAATGTAATAGAGTTGGGCATACAATGGAAAACTGTTTAAATAAAGGTGATAATAAGATCACAAAGCCAAATAACTTTCCAAAAACTATGTGTATTAATACGATCGGTCAACGGAATGATCAAGTTCCAAGTTCGAAGTTTGTTAAGGAGGTAAGGATTAACGGAATGCAGTTTGAAGCTTTCGTTGATTTTGGTAGTGACGTAACCCTCTTGAGAGAATCTGTCGTCCATAACTTAGGGTTATCTCATGATAATGTGTCATCACTAATAAGAGGTTTCGGTAACAGTGTAGTGCAGTCGTTGGGTAAACTAGCTATTGACATCAGCGTAGATGGAGTTGATGCTAACGTTTTGTGTAAGATAGTCGCAGACAATTTTTTGGAGAAGCCGGTTTTAATAGGCCAATCGTATACTGAGCAAGCGCATGTAATAGTTTACAAAGACTCTATTAAATTACAGTTTTTTGACATAGGTAATGAATTGCCGCAACCTGATCAGGATATAAGCTCAGGGAAATTGATTGACATCAAAGCCAACGGTGTCGTAGAGCTGTATGGTGCAGCATCTGTTATAGCTCAAATTGACCCTTTACATAATGGCACTTTCATGACCATAAACGGTTTTGCAGGGAAACCGAATAAGCAGTACTTCGTTAGTGGTGGGCTACATACTTCAAATAACGGTAGTGTTGGAATATCTGTTATCCCATGTTCAGGTTTTTGTCATATTCCGGAAAATTCCATCATTTGTCGTGCGGAACCCGTAGATGTTGTTAAACGAGTTAGCGTAGAGGAATCTGTCCAATTATCCGAAGTACCTGTCGTTAACGATAAGGATATTGATGAAAGTCAAATTCATGTGGGTGAGATGGTTTCGGAAGATGCAAGGCGACGTTTGTTCGAATTATTGAGGACCTACAAGCATTGCTTTGCATCTTCTCTTAAGGAATTAGGTTGCACTAACGCGACTCAAATGAGTATAGAGCTGAATAGCACCCGGCCAGTCGTCTACCGCCCTTATCGGTTGTCGCATCATGAACGAGAAAAGGTGCGCCTTATGATAAAAGAAATGCTCGATGCTGGTATAATTAGGGACTCAGTGTCAGAATACGCCAGCCCGATATTGCTTGTGCGCAAGAAAGATGGTTCTCTTAGGCTATGTGTTGACTACCGGATGTTGAATTCAATTACGGTCAAAGAGAGATATCCGATGCCCGTAATTGAAGACGAGATCGCGCGTCTCAATGGTCAGGGTTGCTTCATATCGCTCGATCTGGCTTCGGGCTACTACCAAGTGCCAATCGCTGAACATTGCAAGCACCTTACCTCATTCGTCACGCCGGACGGCCAATACGAGTTTAACCGTATGCCGTTCGGCCTGGCTAACGCACCTGCCAACTTCCAACGAATGATGAATTCAATTCTCGGTACTGCTCGATTTAAGACATCGTCAGTATATTTCGATGACACTTTGATATTTGGCAAAGACGAGACAGAATGTTTGGATAGGCTGGTTGAGACGTTGCAAGTAATGTCGAAAGCTAATCTCACGTTAAATTTGTCAAAATGTCATTTTCTGTTAGACACAGTAGACTATCTCGGTTATGAGGTCAGCAGCGCTGGTGTGCGACCTAGTGAGAAAAAGATACTGAGCGTAATGAATTTTCCAAGGCCCGAGAATGTCCACAATGTCCGACAATTTCTGGGACTGGCAAGCTACTTCAGAAAGTTCATAAACGGTTTTGCTCAGGTATCGTTCCCACTCAGCAAACTGCTTAAAAAGGATACTCCTTGGGAATGGCATGAAAAACAGGAAGAAGCTTTTAAGAAGCTTAAAGCCCTGTTGGTTGAGAGACCTACCCTTGCCATATACGATCCCACGGCAGAAACTGAGTTGCACACCGACGCAAGTCGAGCAGGCATCGGGGGCATATTACTACAACGTTCAAAGGTAACTGATCCTTTCCGCCCAGTAATATACTATAGTCGTCAAACATCTCCCGAAGAAAAGAATTTCCATTCTTATGAATTGGAAACACTGGCTGTTGTTTGCTCCTTGCGGAAGTTCAGGGTCTATGTTTTGGGAAAATCCTTTAAGATAGTAACCGACTGCAGCGCGCTTCGATCCACCTTTACAAAGAGGGACTTGATCCCAAGAATAGCCCGCTGGTGGCTACTACTTCAAGAGTTTGACTGTTCCGTCGAGTATCGACCCGGAGTCAAAATGAGTCATGTGGATGCATTGTCCCGTAATCCTATTGTAGACGAGAACGGAGTCGAGACAGACTCATTTCCAACCGTGATGGCGATATCTGGTGATGATTGGCTGCACACGCTCCAACTTGGGGACAGCGAACTAAATAGGATTCGTGATATCTTAAACAGTAATCTGGATGAGAAGGGGTTGCAATATATGAGGGAGAGTTATGTTGTTAGAGACAATAAATTATATCGGTATATAGACGGTGACAAGGATAATGTTCGGTGGGTGGTTCCAAAGGGTGCAAGGTGGCAAGTTTGTCGTATGAACCACGACGACATTGGACATTTCGGGGTGGAGAAGACACTCGACAGGATAAAGAAACATTATTGGTTTGCTAAAATGTCCAGGTTTGTAAAAAAGTATGTAAATTCATGTCTTGAATGTGCCTACGCGAAAAACAGCTCTGATAAACGCGAGGGTCTACTCCACCCCATAACAAAAATTAATGTGCCTTTCCATAGTCTCCACGTCGACCACCTTGGACCCTTTGTGAGGTCGAAAAGAGGATATACTCATCTGTTAATTGTTGTCGATGCATTCACAAAATTCTGCCTTATTAAACTGGTAAGAAACACCAATAGCCAGAATGCCATCAGAGCACTAGATGACATATTTTGTACGTTTAAAGTTCCCGTGCGTCTCATAAGTGATCGTGGCAGTTGTTTCACGTCTCATGCGTTCAAACGTTTCTGTCTCGATAAAGGCACCAAGCATATTCTCAATGCTGTAGCCAGCCCGAGGTCGAACGGTCAAGTCGAGAGGTACAATCGTACAATCCTTGATTCCCTCAGGGCGGTGGCTGTCAAGTATGGTGAGAAGGATTGGGATAGACATCTTGGGACAATCCAGTGGGGACTGAACAATACCGTCCAAAAAACAATCGGGAGAACACCATCTGAGGTATTGTTCGGTACCAGCATGAATGGAGATGTCAGTCCAATCCTTAACGAGATAGCAGAAGAGACGCGGGAACGTTGTGACGTGAATACAATGCGAAATGAAGTTAAAGATAGGGTCGACAGTGAGCAAGTGAAACAAAAATTAGCTTATGACAAAGGAAGGAAACCGGCTCGTATATACAATAAGGGAGATCTTGTTAAGATCACTAAAACTTGTTTTAGTAATGATGGTCAAAGTAAGAAACTCATGCCTTCATACGTAGGGCCTTATCGGGTCAGCAAAGTTTTAGGTAACGATCGATATTGTGTCGAACCTGTTCCCGGCTTAGGTAGTACGCGTACCAAACGCGCTACAACTGTTGCCGCCGACCGTATGAAGCCATGGATTCATATCGCGGCTTTACAAGTCCATGAGAATTTGTCAGATTCCTATAGTTCAGATGAGGACCAAAGCAATTAACTATTGGTTGCCTATTGGGTTATTAACCAAGGCAACAATATACTTTTTAATTTATTTATGTATTGATTTAAAATTAAACTATTGAATGTAATTGAGTGAATTGAAACATGTAAGAAGACTACAGAATATTGTCTTTGTTCCAGCTCAAACACGGCAATCGATCGGTTCGTGTTTTGACGCTTTCGAAGCCCAGTTGCTGTTGCTGACGTCTCACAAGTAATCGATCGTCTTGTGCGCGACAGCTAGTTCCCCATAATCGATCGTTGGTGGATATTTATTTTATCGAGACCAGACACGACAATCGATCGGTTCGTGTTTTGGTGATTTCGAAGCCCATTCGATACTGCTGACGTCTCACAAGTAATCGATCGTCTTGTGTGCGACAGCTAGCTCCCCATAATCGATAATAGGTGGATATTTATTTGTTTGGGCGAATCGATCGCTCAATCAAGTCGATTCGATTTACATTTTGGGTAATTTTTACCTGGTCCTCCAAAAATGCACATCGAAGATAATAAGTCTTTATAGAGAAAAGACAGCAATTGTATAAAAATTGATAATTAAAGACCATTATTACTTATGTAAAGCTTAAATTTTATATTTTCAATACATTAGGTACAAAATGCTAGTTCAAATACTATAGAGATTTATGTCGATTTAAGTTTTTGTGAAGTTTATTTCCTAATTTGAAGTCTCCAAATATAATTTATTGTTTATCGACAAGCTGTATGGTTGTCTGAATTATTGTAATTATCATAGTATTTTGGTACAAATTGATTAGTGCAGATCTAGTGTACGCCATTTGGCAATGTATGATAAAATTTTTGCTCGCGAATATATTATACTCTTTGCATATTATTATAATTAATTATTGATAATTTATTTGTTAAGATTGCGCAGTTGGTTATGATCCCGATTGTAGGGTGCCACCGGGCGTCGCGTGCAGGGACGCACGCGATGTCAGGATGGTCGATTGTAGGGTTTTGATTTCATAAGCGTATGAAGATATTAAAATATTACGCAGATAATATTGGTACTGTTTAATAATTTTATTAAAAAGCGGAAATGCTGAACCGTCGACCAATCAGGTACGAGCATGTGTTCGTTCCTGATTGGCCGGCGTTTTAGGCGGGAGCCAATCAGCAAGGGCGAATGTCTTACGTAAAAATGGCGGGTGGAATGGTGGGACTCTGGACCGATTGCGCATTCTAATCTTGGAAGCAAAGGTGAATGTTGGTGTTGGAGGAATTTCGAGAATTATATTGAAGTTCAACAAGACGTGTCGTTTAATTCAAATAGTGCCTGTCTAGCCATCTTAACAATAAGTAATTCAAGCATGAAACTCTTAATATTTGGAACACCCAAACACTAATGTTTGGGATACCTAGACCACATAAATGTATAAATGACTTTTTTTTTCCTTTTTTTTTCAATAAAAATAAATATCCTTGGACATGCACACAAGGCCATCTAGTTCCACTTTAAGCAACTTTAGGCTTGTGTCGTGAATACCAGATAGTTGATTACCTTGGTACAACATATTAAAATGCCTCTGAATATTCCAAATGTTTTTACTTTAATTTGTTAATCAAATCTTTATTATTATTATTAGGGAGGCAGATGAGCTGAAACAGAAGATATTGAAATTTAAGAGTGGAACATCTATGTTACAAGAACGAAGTCTTTGGGCCACACAACAACAGTTGCAAAAGGTTAGTTTCACTGTATGGTTAGTTATATTGGCTATTTGCTACTTGATATCACAGATTTTTACGGCGTGACGTTGTAGACATTGTGATATGACGTTGTATTATGTCACTCATGAGTCAACAATCTCATTTGTCATGGAGTCCAATGTCCCAGGTGTTCCACATTGATGCAATATCACAATTTAGATTTGACCCAGTGATGTATTTTCGCGTCATTGTAGTTCCAAATTAGGCAAAGCCTATACTATGGTTCCTAGATAATGGCCTCCATGGCTCAAAGTAAAATTACATGCATGTAATCACATAAAAAAAAGATTAACATAAATATTTATATAAACATCGAAGAATATTTAAATACATTTTTTTGAACATATGCACAGCGCCATTTAATTCCACACTAAGCAACTAAGCTTGTATTATGGATATCATATGGTTGATATACTACACAAATACATTTTTTTGTTGTAAATATATACATGTATAAATGAAAACATCCATAACTCAGGTACACATATTCGTATTCAGCTTACAAATATATGCCGCCGATTCGAAGTCGTGACCTTTTGGTGTAGCAGTCAGTATTTCTAATCAGTACTCCATGGTAAACTGAAAAGGAGCAGTATATTGTCTCGGCATAGTAGGCAAACGCGCGATAGGGCTGCCTGCTGATTGTCATTGTTGGGTTATGTATTTGCTAGCGATACATGAAATTGTCATATTATTTCTTTAATGAAATATTGCTTCAAAATACATAAGATTTGTGTTAAATGAACTTAATTTAATTCTAGTTAAGTGTAGTTGTAGTAGTTAAAAAATAAATAACAAGTTTTTATTTCTTTTTCAAAGTTTGCTTACAGGTAGTTAGTAACTGGAGACTCCTTTTAAGCATAAGATGCCTGTGCTAGGAGACTCTGCTCTTCATGACAATTTTGTACGTATCTGTACACAATGTATTAAATGATCATCAGTGAAATAAAACTAAAATACAAAATAAAATAAAGTAGTTGTACTCATAAAATATAGTTTAAATTACATTCATTACATTCAGTGTTCATATTTACAAAAAATGTTATTATGCCAATTTAACATTATTTGCTGAATGGCGTACCTACTATTTCACGTCCTTTTACATGTTGCGTTTTTGACGTTGTGCGTAGAATGAGAAAGACTACAAATATAGTCTAGTCACCTACTTACATATTTGGTTATTAAGTGAGCTGTAAAAATAAAATTTAAAGTAGGGAAAGCTTTAGAAAAGTATGGAGGGAATGGACTAAGAAGTGTTTAACAAAAATGCATTATATGCTGTTTAAATAAACCATAAAACGTTGTAGGTTTATTGACGGTTTTATTTAGCTTCACTCCGTATATTGTTTGGTGTAGTGGTTAGAAACTCTACTACTATACCAAATGGTCGCGGGTTCGAATTCCGCTAGGAGCATATGTTTAGACGATGAATACAGACATGTGTTCCCAAGTTTTGGATGTTTTTCATTTATACATGTATTTATTTACAAAAATAAAAATGTAATTGTGTAGTTTATCAACCATCTGGTATCTATAACACAAGCCTAGATGATTACTGTGGACCTAGATGGCGCTGTGTGTTTGTGCAAAGATATTTATTATTTATTATTGTTACCTACAAATTAGCTACGGAGAAATATTTGCGCCTCTTCTAGGATGTTGGAAGCTTTGTTGTTGAATTAAAAAGTGTATAAAATCCGCGTTCAGATAAACAACTTCATTAGATACATGTTTCGGTTTCGATATAGATGAATTTAAACATCCATACCACGAACAATATATCTTATATCGTCGTGCCATAATTATGTATGACTAGCATTACGCCTGCGGCTTCGCCCGCGTGGAATAACTTTATCGCGAATATTTGTTTATCCCGCGGGAACTACTCACTTCATCGGAATAAAAAATATAATATCAAATTTCATCTAAATCAGTTCATCCGTTTCGCCGTGATTGAACAACAAACAAACATCCAAACTTTCGCATTTATAATATAAGTTAGATTAGATAGATATCAATAAATGCACAGGAGCGTCCCATGGCGACCATATTGTACGCAGTCGCTGAGCACTCGCGCCTGACGGTTGCTGAGGTATGCTGAGAATTCGAGGCGCGTAGGTATAACACACGTTTCGGCCGTTTGTGTGAAGACGTCCTACTGTTCCTTTTCCTTTGACTGTGACTACACCAGACACGTTCTCGAAGAAGAATCATGTATAAGTGTTTGTATTTTTTTTATATGAGAGGGCGGCAAACGAGCATGCGGGTCACCTGATGGAAAGCAATCACCGCCGCCCATGGACACCCGCAACACCAAAAGTGCATCACAAATATTTACCCTTTACAGGATTCGAAGGAATAATCACTACCCACTAATCTCCTGTATGTTCTATTATTTCCTAGGTTTATCAAAAAGTGTTAGTACTGGACTTAGACTATGCCTTGGACAAGAAAGTGGAGCAGGACCTGTGGAACATTGGCTTCAAGCAGCAGATTGAAGCGTTGCAGGCCATCTCTAAAGACAGGAAGGTAATTTACACCGTATGGATGACAAGCTGCCCTTTTATAAAGATAACCCCAAATGTCATCAAGACAATAAACCTGAGCAGGTGCTATTATCCCCCGACATCTTCTCCCAGTCTCAAGAGGGAGAAAAACTCAATAGAAACCATCTAATTAATTTGGATGCCCCATCCATTGTTAAGTGAAATAATCATAATAGATCTCTATCTTGCCTCTGCTTCTATGAGCATGCTAGTTTTTCTGAAGACAAATTATACAGCCACGAAGATTAAACCCCCTATATAGTCCATATCCTTTGATCCTCTCCTGGCCCATCTGCTGTCCTGTCTGATCGTGATCCGTCCTATCAAAATAGGAAAATTTTCTACAGAAACAATATGTTATTGTTGTATGTATATATCGGTTTTTATAATATGTTCGTTTGCCGCCCTCTCATATAAAAAAAAAAAAAAATGTTGGGTAAAAGGTTTCTGTAACTGTATTTCTTTTTTTTTTATTTTATGGTTAACTGGATACGCATTTGACCACAATCTTACCTGATGGGAAGTAACGATGTGGCCGAAGATGAAGCACGCGATCTCAGTAGATGCCTATTCACCCTGTTATTTTTTATTTTTTATTTTCTTTTCTGCAATAAAATGTATTTGTATTACAATACAAATACATTGTACCGAATTTTCATTGTTACATATTTATATGGCTTAAACGCCAACTGAATACTTGTTGGAGCCTGATCTTAGTAAATTGTAGAATGTCGTTGTTGTCGGAAGAAAATTCCATACCTCAGCACCCTGCATTATGATTGAAGAGCCAAACCACTTAATGCGAATGTTCGGTATATCTACAAGAAACGTATGGAGGCTTTTCGTATTCTGTGTCATTTGTGAAGCTTAAAAGATAACTTTAAGAGTATGCAACACCTTAAAATTTTGAGTAAAGGTCTTAGCATACGTGACGACGACGATACGAACGGGACGATTTTTTGACATCGTAGCATTTAAAAACATAGCAATAAAATACACGTGGCGAGAAACACGGGCGGAACGGGACGGCAATATAAAAAACATCGTTATGGCATCTTCTTCATCTAATACTACGGCAACCATTGCTAGTTCTTCAAAAGTAAAATCGAATATTTTGTGCTGAAATATGGTTGCAGCACTAGCACGACTATCGTTGAACACCGTCACTGTACGTATGTTTTAAAACCACTTTCACGTTAGGAACTATACCTGTCCCGTCTCCGTTCCGTCCGAGAAATTACGTATGCTAAGACCTTTAATCTTTTCAGAATCCTCTCCGCAGCGAGGGTCAGGCGATGCTCTCCTGGGTGCTGCAGGCGGCCGCCGGTTTCTACCTATGTCTGCTACACCAGATTTGCACCACGTTCAAATTAGATTTACCATTTAGGTAAGTTTTTTTTTTACCAATATGAACAGCTTGTCTAGCTTTTCTAAATATGCTGGTAAACTGAGACTTGACCGCCGGGAGATTGTACCACCAGGGGAAGGGATCTCTCCATGTAATATAACACCTGAAAATTCGTTTTTTTTTTAACAAAGTTAGTTTTAAACTGTTTTAGATCATGTTTTTTGCCATAGTTAATCTATTATTTTATTTCGGTAAGTGAACAACTGTGTACTTTTTAATCGACTTCATGTTAAGTGCAATGTATATTAAATTGATTATCCCAGTATGCACATAGTCCACAATATAAAGAATTAGTCAATGGTGTCGATTCGGATGTACACCAACTAAACTAAAACCAGTTTTAAAGTAGTACTGTCTCTTTCTCCCTGGAACAGTACGATGCGACGGCACCACTCCTAAACTGGTTTTAGTTTAGTTCGTGTACATCCAAATCGACACCAATATCTACTAAACAAAACAGTGTCAAACTGAGCAAGGATGTGCTGCTAGCGTGCCAGAACTAATCAATACTTTCTCCCATCCTCATAGATTTCCACATTGACTGGTTCAAATCGGTCCGTATTCGGAAAAATATAAATAAGAATATATATAAATTATCATTATTACTAGAGTTTAGACCAGCTAGCAGGATACTTGGTGATAAGGATAAGATGTAACTGAAATGCTAAATTAAAGAGGTGCCGCCAAAACCCTGGTTTTGAAGATGAGTTTTGGTTGATGTGCTCAGACGGCGCGCATCGCTGCTGGGCTGGGTGGAGGGGTGGGGCGCGGGCGAGGCCGCGGGGGGGGCGCGCCTGCCGCCGCCCGCCGCCGCGCGGTACATCTGCCAGCACTGCCTCGTGCACCTCGGGGACCTGGCCCGCTACCGCCAGCAGCTGCGCGTGGCCCACACCTTCTACAGGTGAGGGCTCCATCTGCCAGCACTGCCTCGTGCACCTCGGGGACCTGGCCCGCTACCGCCAGCAGCTGCGCGTGGCCCACACCTTCTACAGGTGAGGGCTCCATCTGCCAGCACTGCCTCGTGCACCTCGGGGACCTGAAACGCTGTCATACCGGACATCCTGTTTTTAAATATTGATGGTTTTCGTTAATCTGTGCTAATACTCAAGATGATGAAATTGTGTTTATCCGCGTATAATCCATTGTGTAACATCGGCAGGCACGCGCTGGTGGTGTCGGCACACTCGGGGCAGCCCTACAACCAGCTGGCGCTGGTGGCGTGGCGGCGCGGCCGGCGCCTCGGGGCGCTGTACTGGCACGTGCGCTCGCTGCTGGTGCGCGCGCCCTTCCCGCCCGCGCCCGCCAACCTGGCGCGGACCCTGCGCGCTGCTGCCGGGTCAGTGGGGGGAGGGGGGGACTCGTCGCGCCGCTGCCGGGTCAGTGGGGGGAGGGGGGGACTCGTCGCGCCGCTGCCGGGTCAGTGGGGGGAGGGGGGGACTCGTCGCGCCGCTGCCGGGTCAGTGGGGGGAGGGGGGGACTCGTCGCGCCGCTGCCGGGTCAGTGGGGGGAGGGGGGGACTCGTCGCGCCGCTGCCGGGTCAGTAGGGGGAGGGGGGGACTCGTCGCGCCGCTGCCGGTTCAGTGGGGGAGGGGGGGACTCGTCGCGCCGCTGCCGGGTAAGTGGGGGGAGGGGAGGGGAGGACTCGTCGCGCCGCTGCCGGGTCAGTGGGTGGAGGGGGGGACTCTGCGCGCCGCTGCCGGGTCAGTGGGGGGAGGCCTCAGAGCGCCGCTCCCGGGTCAGTGGGGGGAGGGGGGGACTCTGCGCGCCGCTGCCGGGTCAGTGGGGGGAGGGGGGGGTCCTCTGCGCGCCGCTGCCGGGTCAGTGGGGGAGGGGGGGACTCTGCGCGCCGCTGCCGTATCAGTGGGGGGCGGGGGGGACCCTGCGCGCCGCTGCCGGGTCAGTGGGGAGAAGGGGGACCCTGCGCTCCGCTGCCGGGTCAGTGGGGGGAGGGGGGAACCCTTCGCGCCGCTGTCGAGCCAGTGGGGATAAGGGGGACCCTGCACGCCGCTGCCGGGCTAGTGGGGATAAGGGGGACCCTGCGCGCCGCTGCCGGAGCAGTGGAGGAAGGGGGGGGGGACTCTGCGCTAATGCTGAGTCTGTGGACATTGGGCACTAAAATTAACCATTGCATATCTAATATTTATTCATGCCCGTCCGTAGCAGTTAAAAGAGCAGCAGTAAACCAGGTGATTTGTAAATTTGCTACAAGAATAACAAATTCATTTTCACCTATTTTCCATTTCAGTCGCGACACCAAGGACCTGCCTGTGTTGCCAGGCGTGCCCTCGCCCCCCGAGCCGGCCCCGGCCCCCGTCACGGGCCGACTGGACGCACACTCCTACGTCACGGAGCTGCTCAAAGCTATCCATTTGATACACATTGTTGAAGAGTAAGTTACTCCTCTTGTATTCCCTTCAGCACTTCAAAGGAACACAACGGAAATTGTTAAGCGTGAATACCTAATGAAAACGTGTTACGAAAAAGTTATATATAGATAGTTTCTTAAACAAAACATTTTTTGGATTATTCGCGGACAGTTATTTTATTATCATTTTATCATAATTAAGCCTGTAAAGAGTGAGATCAAGTTTTAGATCGAACTTAAATAAACTTGAGATACAGGGCATGACATGATAAAATAAAATTCATCTCAATATTGACTAAGCTTTATTAATAGTGGCATAAATAAAATGAATTGTATTGTGCACGGGATATCTTGGACATATGTTACGATGTTATTAATGTAAATTTATTAAGTTAATGACACAGACTTATCAGTAAATATATATTTAAGTATTTAAAAACCAAAAAATTCCGACTGAATATTTTACGGACGCCATTTTCGATTTCTTTACCATAAATATATAAAACGAAACTAACGACACTTTGCACTTGAAAATTGGTCAAGCAGCCGTTTAGATTTACAGAAGATAACATAGAAACATTACCCTCCTTTTTGGGGCAGAAAAATACATTATAACGTTTTTTTTTTATGCGCAACGGGTTGGTACTTGACCTCAATCACACCTGATGTTAAGTGAAGGATGATGAAGGTTTGCAATAGTTTCAATTGTTTGTTAAAAGAATTCGCTTTCGATTTGTTCAACACCAGCGTCAGGCTGGCGTCAATTGTCGCATATTTTTTTTCAGCTTAATATGAATATATTGTTATTTTTAAAACTAGATACGGTAACTTTGTATACACCCTACACGTAAGTCACCATAGTGCTGTACTAATGCTAATTTATTTTTTATTTTTTCTAAGTAGGGATTCCTGCCTCCTAAACTAGGTATAACCTGTGCGATAGAAGACAGTTCCTCCTCATTGAATAAACATGTTGCATGATTAATGGCCACTATCACAAATGCATAACAGTGAAAATTAACGTTAGGTAGATAGCATGACTGATACATGATATAGTATTGATGAGGACCTGTAATTGGCTCACTGTGTGATATATATTTTTAAGTTATTGGAAATGCTATTGGTCTTCCAAATATACTGGATGCGTTTTTTTTACCGTGAAAATAAAGTGAAATATAAGGTATTGGCATCGGTAGTTAATCTTTGTGTCATTCCACATAATTACATCATTAAATAATATAAATAAGAAAAACTTAGAGAAAATACATAGTGACCACAGACTTCCACTTGCTACGATCCTGACACACCTCTTCAGCTTCCTAAAAGGACTGAAATGGAAAATAGGTGAAAATGAACTTGTTGTTCTTGTAGCGAATTTACAAATCACCTGGTTTACTGCTGCTCTTTTAACTGCTACGGACGGTCATGAATAAATATTAGATATGCAATGGTTAATTTTAGTGCCCAATGTCCACAGACTCAGCATTAGCGCAG
This sequence comes from Oegoconia quadripuncta, assembly GCA_949316235.1. Classification (NCBI taxonomy): domain Eukaryota; kingdom Metazoa; phylum Arthropoda; class Insecta; order Lepidoptera; family Autostichidae; genus Oegoconia; species Oegoconia quadripuncta. Next base: position 3,190,171 of record OX438747.1, on the reverse strand, counting down.
AGTCCCCCCCCCCTTCCTCCACTCCTCCGGCAGCGGCGCGCAGGGTCCCCCCCCTCCCCCCACTGACCCGGCAGCGTGCGCAGGGTCCCCTCCTCCCCCCACTGACCCGGCATGAATAAAAGAAGAAAATATAAGTTCCAAATAAATTTCGCATGATAGCAACCCTACGAATCCGACCACTCGCATTCGATGTCCGGCGGGCACGTACGTCGATGGTGGTATTGAAAAAAAAAAAACTACCTATGCCAATAACTTCTATTTCAATTACCTAATATGCCGTATTTTATTCCGCACTAAAAAACCTCAACCGGTATAAAAAAAAAAATAACATAGGTACTACCAATTATAATGCCGGCATTATGTTGAGAATATAATAACAGAACTAAAAAGAATCATTCAGTTCATGTAAAAACTGTACATATTATAAATACACGTTGATGACTGAAGAACCATTGAGTGGTTTGACTTAACTTTGATCTTTCTATTCCCAGGTTAGACACGGCGGCATCTCTAGTGGAGTCCCTCAACTCATCGCTGACCGCCCTCGTGGCTACCGACAGTTTTGAATCTATGACGCTTATAAAGGTATTACAAACAAACAAACAAACAAAATATTCTTTATTGTACAACAATAAGAAGCATAAAAAGAAATAAGAAAAAGGGGATAGTACAATTTGGCGGCCTTATCACTAAAAGCGATCTCTTCCACGCAACCTTTGGGTTAGGAAGCATTATGCACATGACATGTAGGTAGCGTGCACGATAAACTAATTTTAATAAAATAAATAAATCACCCATATAAATACATACGTTAATTGAATACATACAAACACACATACATAATATATACATAATAATACATACATAATATATATAAAAAATAATATATATAATATATACCAATATTTGAATTTATACTACGTAACTAAGCACACAGTAATTAATGCGAGTATGAAACGAAAAGAGGATAGATAGAGGAGCTAGAGGGTTAGATACAACTCCTTCGCTTGTGCCTTGAATACGTTCAGTGACTGAGCACGTCTAACTGAATCAGGTAGTGAGTTCCATAGCCGAATAGCTTGTAATCTAAAGGATTGACCGTAAAACTTCGTCAACGTACAGTCGGAGGTTTTCAGAAGAACGAGGAGGGCGAGAGGTGTTAAATCGTCATCAGCCGAAAGATGTCCACTGCTGCACAAAGGCCTCCCCCAAAGTACTCCACAATGATTGGTACTGCGCTAAATTAAATAAATAAAGAAAACTTGGAGAAAATATGGGTTGCAAATAAATTTCCAATGATTGGAACCCTACAAATCACGCAAGTCGCATATCAATCTCGGACCGCAGTGGGTTATGCACGTCGGGTTTGTACTTGACCTCAATCACACCTGATGTTAAGTGAAGAAGAGGTCGAAGGTGAAAGCGTACTGACCCGGAAACCCCAACACATTTGGGGGACTGGCTATCTTATCTCTGACAACCGGAACACAACAATGCTATTAACATTGCTGTTTGGCGGCAGATTTAGATAAGATGGTGGTAGCTAGCCAGGCGGACATTTAAAATGCCCTACCACCAACCAAACCGAGTACTTAAACATGTACCCCGCTGGGGATCGAACCCGCGACCTCCGAATCGTAAACCCAATGTTGTTTACCGGTATATAGCTATTCTTCAATGATTTAATAATCTAACTCGATCATCTATCAATCTCACAACACTGCAAACACGCCCTTTAGTATGCCCTGCAAACATGCAATTTAGGCGATGAATAAATTTTTATTTATTTTTTATTTTTGGTGACAGATTTAATAGTTGAGTACAATAAATTATAGCATACGGGAACATGCGCGTACTTTTATGCACTCGTACTTGTAGGGGTTGTACCTGAAAACCAGTGTTTCGCTCTTTGAGTGATGTGCCACACTGAGTTATAACCCATTTGTGCTACTGCGGCACACACTCGCTTTTTTATGTATATTTCTTTGTAATTTAAAAATTGTGTAGTTGTGTGAACACAGTGGCGTAAATAAATGCTTTATCTATCTATGTATAAATATAAAATATAATGAAATCACACCAAAAATAAAATTAACAATCATTAGAAATTATTAGAAAAAGATTGTGTTCTTTTTATTACCAAACCGTCCAACATGACTACTTCCCTCAATAAATAATACTCTCCGCTGAAAACCAGCGTTGTAGTGAACGGCTACAACCCATGCTGGGTTGGAGACCTTATTGACTCCACCTTGTGGACAGTGACAATCACAGTTCAATATTATTTTTTGTATGTGTCTCGACTGTGTAATGTTTGTACCTGATTGTTTGTGTCATGAGATGGGTTTAAATATTTTTTTCTTTCTTTCTTTCATATAATCATACTATAGGTAGTTTTTTTTGTTAAAAAGTTTAGAAATGACCTCGAATATACAAGCGAGGTCAAAAGTTGTTTTGGGTAACATGAGGTGAGCGTTTTCGTCAGTGAGTAAGATGTGCTTACTCGTAAATTTCAGTAAAAAAATTAAAATCAAAAATATTTTTTTCAGGTACGTAGAATACAAAAATATAACTTATTGAAAGTCAGCATGTAATTTTTAAAACTACGTCGCTTCACAAGGCATACGGATTGCTATAAAAGACACGAGGAGTTAAAATGTACTAATGAATTAACTTTGATCTTAGCATACTAATGTAATTGTTATTATTTTAGATGGCGTGCGTTATAATATGGTTGGTGCACTCATCGACCGACGACCTGAGCATAGATAGCAATGCGCTGAGCGACTCTGAAGCGAAGGCGTCGCATCTAAGCGAAACACTCGCAGTCTCCGCCCTATTGGCCCTACTACTGCCTTCCTACACTGTGGACGAGCCGTTAGAGAGGACGCTGCCCGCATGTGAGTATCCTCCGGTCAACTGCTGCTTTCTTACAGTCTGGATGAGCCGCTAGAGAGGACGCAGCCTGAATGTGAGTGTCCTCCGCTCAACTGCTACTTTCCTACACTCTGGACGAGCCGCTAGAGAGGACGCTGCCCGCATGTGAGTGTCCTCCGCTCTATTGCTGTCTTCTTATATTCTGGACGAGCCGCTAGAGAGGACGCAGCCTGAATGTGAGTGTCCTCCGCTCAACTGCTGCTTTCCTACACTCTGGATGAGCCGCTAGAGAGGACACTGCTAGCATTTGAGTATCCTCCACTCAACTGCTGTCTGCCTACATTCTGGATGAGCCGCTAGAGAGGACGCTGCCCGAATGTGGGTATCTCGCTCAACTACAGCCTTCCTACACTCGGGATGAGCCGTTAGAGGGGACGCTGCCTATGTGTCTTCCGCCCTACTGCTGTCTCCCACACTGGACGAGCCGCTAGCTGGATATTGCATGTGTGTATATATATTGTCTGGGGAATGGATACATTTGTTGGCTAGTCATACACGCACTTTGCATTTTTCACTGTGTTTTCTTTATACTGGATGAGTTTTTTTACCGTGAGAAAAAAATAGGACATGTTAGGTAAGTGAAATAGAAAGTATTGGCATAATTTAATTTTTCTTTTCATAACTATGATAGAATAAAGCGATAATTGCGTTATTTGACGATAGCATTTGAAGCCTATTCCAAATAATTCATAATTCATTTATTTCTTTTAATGCATTCTTTTACAATATTGTGGCAGGAGCCTCCTTTTAAGCATAATAATGCCTGTATTAGGAGACTCCGCTCCTCCATAGTTGGTAACAAAAATATAATGAACTGAATTTTTTACAATTTATTTAATCTTATGCCTAAGTATCCATTGAAATTATATATACATAATACATAATAGAGACATGATATCATATTTATTAGTGCAGTTTTATTGTAGTGTTGTAAATAATGTAAAATATATATAGCAGAGAGTCGTGCCAGTTTTGTAGAAAGGCCTGAAGATGGCGCAACGGACTTGAACTCAAACTCCCTTGGTGGCGACACCAGCGGGAGAGAGAGACGGGTCGCGTTGGCAAGAGCCCGTTGTAGAGGGCGTTGAGGGCCTTATCTAAATTCCCTCTAGTAGGCGGCACTTGACTTCCCTAGGATTTTAGGGGCAAGGATTCTTATTTTTCTCCGAGATGTCACTATTTTACAGCTTCGTATTCAGGAACCACACACTAGCTGGAACCACTAACTTTACCGGAACCACAATTAACCAGGATTACCAGGGACGTGTGAAACAAGAGAAACTCGATGCTTTGTCGTATTCGTACTGCTACTTGTACTCATTTAATCATAATTTCTCCCTACTTAAGTACATAAATTAGGTTCTCAACTAGTTACAAGGTGAGTCAGTCATTATTCTCTTATGAAAGAAGAGTATATACACATAAAAAGGGAGAAGAAATAATTTAAACATTCGGAGGGTATTACAAAATTTTCTTAAAGATTACCCACTTAAACTATTATTTATTAAAAATAGCCAAATACCCGCTTTTAATTTGGTAACCAGATACAAGTAATCACATATTGGGTAAAACATACAAAAAACAAACTCTTTATTAATAAAATACAAAATTCTTAACTTAATTGTTTTACAGATGAGATTGTCCGTAACAATCTCTACCCCCCAGTACGAGAGTTCCATCAAGTACTCAACTAGTGGGTAGGACAATCACACCTGTAATGGGACGACGGAACACTCCATGTTTGGTCTTAATGTCTATTACACGGATTATACCGTCCTTACCACAATAAGTCTTTATTATTTTTCCCATTGGCCAGTCATTACGGGGCCTATTTTTGTCACATATCACACACACTTCGTTCACTTTCACATTAGGCTCGTTCAATGTCCACTTTTGCCTCCGCTGTAAGGTGGGCAGATATTCACGCCTCCACCGCCTCCAAAACTCATCCGCCAGCGCATTTACTCGCCGCCATTGAGCTCTTGAATTGTGATCGCTCAACTGCGTTCGTACCATGGGAGCGCCGCCCGCAGATGTTCCGATGAGCAAATGGTTGGGAGTTATCACCACTGGATTTTCTGGATCATCGGTGACATAGGTCAATGGCCGGCTATTTACCACAAGTTCGGCCTCGGCTAAGAGCGTCATCAAAGTTTCTTCTTTAGGAGCCCGTTCTCTTAGTAATGCCTGTAATGCATTCTTCGTGGCTCGCACTAATCTCTCCCACGATCCACCCATATGAGGAGCGGCTGGAGGGGAGTAAATCCAATCAATTTTTCGACTGATGACCTCATCTTTCAGCCGGTCGTGGTCCATTTCACGAAGTGCAGCTCGCAATTCTTTATTTGCTGCAACAAAATTGGTACCTCGGTCGCTGTAAATTGTTGAAGGTTGTCCGCGGCGCGCTATTAGCCTTCTCAATGCTAATATAGCCGAGTCGGCACTCAGTGAGGCGGCTAGGTCTAGGTGTATGGCGCGGGTGGCGAGGCAAGTGAATAAAACCCCCCACCGCTTTTCTCTGCGTCGACCTATGGTCACTTCCATCGGTCCGAAGTAATCGAGACCGCAGTGTACAAATGCTCGCCTTGTGTCTGTTAGGCGCACTTTAGGTAAGTCTCCCATCTTTGGGTTCAAAGGTCGAGCGCGCCTTAAACGACATAGCTGACATTCAGCTATACATTTCTTTGTCGCCGTACGGGATTGGAGCACCCAAAACCTCTCTCTTAAAGCGTTTACTACCGCTTCGTGGTTTACGTGGTGTGCTCGCTTATGATAATCAATTATAAGTAGACGAACGGTAGGATGACGTCCATCTAATATAATTGGATGTCGCTCACCAAAATTCAGTTCAGGCGCGGCGCGTAGTCTGCCGCGCACGCGTAGCATGCCGTCCTCAAATATCATGGGGTCGAGTGATATAAGGCGACTCGACTTTGGCAGTTGTCGTGCATTGAGAATGGCGTTTATGTCGTCGTTAAATGCCTGCTTTTGAACTTCACGCAGTAGGTATTTCTCAGCTGTATCTAGGTCGGCGGGTGACAGTGCGGATGAGGGGCGTCGGCGTCGGCAGCGTTCGACGAAAATGAACACGCGCGCAGTAACGCGCAGCGCTCGTGTCCACGAAGAGAAGCGCCGCGTGTCTATTAGCGGCGGCGCCGCTGGCTCGCTGAGGGCGTGCACGCGATGCACAACCTCCGGATCCTCTTCATGCGCCTCGTCTGTCGGCGCGACAGGCATCGCCGGCCACTGCGTCTGCGGATAGCAAAGAAAAGGAGGGCCAGAAAACCACATGTTCTTTGTATTCGGCCAGTCCAACCGAGTGGCTTCATCAGCCGGGTTGACGGCAGAGGGTAGCCAGCGCCAGTCGCTTTTGCTAGACAATTCGTCAATTTCACCTAATCGATGTGCTACATATCTCTGGTAATCACGGGCATCAGAGTTTATCCATCTTAAAACGGTCTGTGAGTCTGTCCATAAATACTTCCTACTAACGGTCATGCCTAGGTCTTTCTCAACTACACGAGATAGCCTACATGCTAATACGGCAGCTTGGAGTTCGAGTCGCGGTATGGATACCACCTTAACAGGTGCGACCCGAGCTTTACCGGCCACCATTGCTGTGGACCGAATTCCTACTTTATTTGTTACTACAATAAAGGCCACAGCTGCATACGCGAGTTCCGATGCGTCTCTGAAAACATGGAGTTCTAGGTCATTATTTTCCAGACCGTACCAACGGGGAATCTTAACTTCGGTGAGTAGTTTTAAATTATTTAACCATTGAAACCATAGATTTGCCTCAGCAGGTTTCAATTGTTCATCCCAGTGGACGCCAGACTGCCAGATTCGTTGCATTAATATTCGTGATTGAATTACACAGGGATATAAAAATCCTAAAGGATCGAAAATACTCATTATCGCCCGTAGAAACTCTCTTTTAGTAGGTACAACTTTGCCCTCAACTATCTCGAGCGGTAAGCGTTTAAAGGATAGGTCAAAGGTCAAAATATCATCATGAGGGGTCCAAATCATTCCAAGCGTTCGCTCGGACTCCTCAAGTGACCTTTCTATTTTAACACGTTCGGGAGCGTTGGCACACAAATGTTCTCGCAAATCGGGAGAGTTCGTTACCCAACCACGTATGTTAAAACCACCCGCTGCGTGTATTTGTGTGACCTCGCTTACGAGACGTTTGGCTTGTTCCACTGTTTCTACACTTTCCAAATAATCATCCATATAATGTTTGTTTTTGATGGCCGCGACGGCCTCTGGATAGACATTAACATATTCGCTAGCGTTCTTATTTAATATAAAAATGGCGGTAGTGGGTGACGATGTGGCTCCAAAAACCATAGAGGTCATGGCATATACGTCAGGATCTCTATTTCGGTCTTTTCCTCGCCATAAAAACAATTGTGCGCCCTGATCCTGTTCCCTTATTTTGACACGCATAAACATATCAGCGATGTCGCCCGCGAAGGCGATAGGGCCGGCACGAAATTTAAATAACACACTTAGGAGTGAGTTTAACATGTCTGGACCGCTCATCAAATTATCATTCAAACATGTACCATTATAATTGGCAGCTGCATCAAAAACAAGCCTTAATTTATCTGGTTTATTCGGGTTAGTGACCCCAAAGTGGGGCAAATACCAAACAAGATCAGTTGGTCTGGGCATATCTACCCGTTTGGCATAACCTTCACTTAATAATCTATTAATCTGTTTAAAATACTGCTCGGCATAGTTAGCGTCTTTATCAATTTTTCGCTCCACATTAATTAGTCTTTTTAGAGCGTACTTATAATTATCGGGCAAATCGATATGATCGCGGTTCCATAACAGGCCTACTTCCCACTCTGAGCCAATTCTACGACTGGTAGATTCTAATATATTTATCGCTCGTTTAGTCTGACTATTCTGACGATTTGCCTCGGAGATGCCTATAGCTTCTAATTCAAATTGACGCTTAACTAAATCGTGCAGGTCATCATCAATTCGCAAGCAATTAACAGAGTTATGATTTGCACAAGAGAAAAATGGGCCATGGACCACCCATCCTAATTTTGTTAGAGATGCAACTGGCGTACCTGACTTACCCTGCCTCATATCCCAGCCGACTACCAAGTCCCAGTGATCTTGGCCGAGTAACACCATGGGTTTCGCGTCCTCCATTGCACTGCAATCCAAGTCCAGCAGATGGCTATTTTCACTCAACACACTTGGAGGCACAGTTTGTACTGGTAAGTTTAAATCACTAATTGTTCGTAGTGACACATTATGCAAATCACCATTAGGTCCACGGAGACCAATTGACACTTTTTTGGATTCACTGTCCGTTACACAATGTCCGCGAGCACTCATGATTTTGAGTGGGCATAGCTGACCATCCACTCCACTGGCGAGCTTCTCATCAATTAAGGAGACCGTTGCTCCATCGTCCAATAGAGCGTATGTAGGTCGCTCTTCGCCGCCGATTACTACATTGACCGGTAACACTTTAAGCAACGCCCGCGAACGCTGCTCCCCGACGTTGGTGACCAATTCGGTGGTAACTGGAGCAGTTGTCTGTCGCGGAGCGCTCACCGGTGCGGGCACAGACTTCTCAGATGAAGTCGAGCGTGTTGTACCCATCCTCTCGACGTGAAGCATGGCGTGATGCGAATAATTACATTTACCGCAGCGCTTAGCATGGCAACGGTTGCGTGCGTGTCGCCTCGCTATACACTTGAAACAAAGTCTTTCACTTTTCACAAAGTCCCACCGATCGTTCACCGACATTTTAATAAATTCACTGCAATCCGTTAGTCTGTGGTCACCTTTACACCGAACACATCCAATAAGTGACTTATCTGGCGACTCATCTTTGAGTGTATACACACGCTGAGTCGTGCGCTGCCCCTGTCTTCGTGTCGACCGCGTATACGTCGAAGATGTCGGCGGCGGCGGCGGCGGCGGTGCGTTCATCAAGTTGAGTGGCATAGAGTACGATGATGCACACGCAATATCATTCAGGAACTCCAATAAAGCTTCTAAGTTGGGTGACAGGCGTAAGTCGACCCCGCACTGTTGATCAAGCTTCATCGCGTACTCTCCATATTGATTACGTTGAATCGGTGTAAGTCTGGCCACTAATTCATTCACAATTTGTGGATTGTGTAAATAACTCTGCGCGTTCAAATTTTTCAAAGTAGCCACGCAGTTACGAACGGTAGTCGTAAACTTCCTTATATCACGTCCGTTGTCGGTTAACTTCGGAAGTGCGCGCACTTTCTGTATAGCGCTTTCTAAAAGTAATCCGGAGTGGCCAAATTCTTGTTCCAGGGCCTTCATCACTTCATTCGGATCACTTGCCGTTCTCAATAAATCTTCCACGGCTGCCTTAGCTTCTCCATGAAGCGATGCTTGCAGCCGAGCCATATTTTCATGTGGTGTGAATTCATAAGACGACGATGAAGTCGTGTACATTTTCTTGAAATTCAACCAATCAGAAGGATTTCCATTGAACGCTGGTAGCTCGTACGTCTGTCTGGGCAGCGGTCGTGGCCGACCCAGGCGCGAGATGGCTTCCGCAAGCTGTTCCATTCCTTTTCCATATCTTCTTTCATTTGATTGGTCTCTTTTCGTTGAGTTGTGCCATCCTGTGCCTCTCTCACCGAAGACCGGAGCGTTCGGAGCTTGACTAGTGAAGCGTTGATTGTGCTGCGGCTCGAAATACGGTGCCGGCGGCAGCTGTGGCATAGTTGCTGGCGCCGGACGTGCGAGATGCGCAACCGGTGGCGCGACGGGCATCGGCGTGGGCGGGATGGCTCGTGTTGGAGCACAGTTGTCCGGCAGTGGGTTGGTACGCGCGCCTTCATCAAAATATGGAAGTGGTCTATCTTGAGGTGCCGCTGCGCCTGTCGTGGCTTCCAGCCAATCATTTACTCTATCTGCTGAGCCCACAGACGACAGGTCGCCGGCATTCTCCTCTTCGACCTCTATGCGCGCGAGGTCAACCGCTAATCTCTTCTTAATTAGTCCCTGATCAATCCTGGCCAGTTGCACTTCTGCGTCTAGTTCAACTTGACGACGTTGAAGTTCTCGGGTCGCTCGGCTCGAGCGTGACGACCGACTACGGTTGCTACCCCCCGTGCCAACTCGACGTGCCATCAACGTAGTCTCCTCTTGCACAGTAACCGAAGTTGCCACAGCTCCAGGATTCTCCAACGGTGGACGCTTTTCACTAAAATCGCGAATGCGTCCTCCAACCGCCGGAATCGTTGGCGTGGGCGTTCTTCCCAACATTCGATGCTGCACTGTAGATGGCGACGCTGGCGCTGGGCGTTCACTTTGTAAACCAGAGTCAGTGGCGTCTTCCCGACAACGCGTCTTCGCTCGCGTTAACATGTTGCTTCTTGTTGACATCTTGAAGAATCCGGCTTCGAAAGGACCAAAAACTTATAGCAGAGAGTCGTGCCAGTTTTGTAGAAAGGCCTGAAGATGGCGCAACGGACTTGAACTCAAACTCCCTTGGTGGCGACACCAGCGGGAGAGAGAGACGGGTCGCGTTGGCAAGAGCCCGTTGTAGAGGGCGTTGAGGGCCTTATCTAAATTCCCTCTAGTAGGCGGCACTTGACTTCCCTAGGATTTTAGGGGCAAGGATTCTTATTTTTCTCCGAGATGTCACTATTTTACAGCTTCGTATTCAGGAACCACACACTAGCTGGAACCACTAACTTTACCGGAACCACAATTAACCAGGATTACCAGGGACGTGTGAAACAAGAGAAACTCGATGCTTTGTCGTATTCGTACTGCTACTTGTACTCATTTAATCATAATTTCTCCCTACTTAAGTACATAAATTAGGTTCTCAACTAGTTACAAGGTGAGTCAGTCATTATTCTCTTATGAAAGAAGAGTATATACACATAAAAAGGGAGAAGAAATAATTTAAACATTCGGAGGGTATTACAAAATTTTCTTAAAGATTACCCACTTAAACTATTATTTATTAAAAATAGCCAAATACCCGCTTTTAATTTGGTAACCAGATACAAGTAATCACATATTGGGTAAAACATACAAAAAACAAACTCTTTATTAATAAAATACAAAATTCTTAACTTAATTGTTTTACAGATGAGATTGTCCGTAACAATATATAAAAATATTGTGTATACCCAGATAAAATTTACTAGCCCTACGGCCAGCGCCTTGGGATCGGAAAACCGCTAGTAAACAGCGTGTGTGTGTGTTTTTGTGAGTAGATGTGTGAGAAGATATACCTATACATACATACATATATATATATTTGTATGGTTAATACTATTTTAGGTGTTGCAAGAGTGACTCTGTTTCCTCATAACTAAGTGACTTGATCCATTTATTTAACATACATTTGCATTCATAATATTGCTTAGTATATATATATATATATATATTTCTTTATTTATTCTGTTGTACAACTGAGATGAGCGTTTCTTAAATTGTATGCTACATTGTTAAATTAATAAAAAAAGAAAACTTGTATTCGAACCTTTTGGTATACTGGTCAGAGTTGCTAACCACTACACCAAACAGATCGTCAACTAAACTAAACATCAAATAACTTTGTGCCGCCTGTGGTCTTATATAAAGGTGTGCAGTTGTGGTTCCGCAGTGAAGGTGTGGCTGCAGTGGATGACGAGCCAGGAGCGCGCCAGCCGCGGCCCGGCGTGGGCTTCGCGGCCCCAGCTGTGGCCGGCGCTGGCGCACACGCTCAACCACCTCGCCGCCCACGCGGCCGCCGCCTCCGACAAGTGTATGTATTAAGCTGGGAATATACATCACATTTTTTTTTTAATATCCATCTGGTTAGTGTTAGATGTTAAGTGATGATTAAAAGTGGAAGCGTCCTGACCCCGAACCCCATCTTATTTGGGGAACTGGCTATCCTATCTCTGACAACCGGAACACGATGATGCTATTAACATTGCTGTTTGACTTAGATTAGAACCAACCTGTCTCTTCGCATGGCTGTCCTGAAAGGCGACGATGGGACTTTCCACCAAAAAAAAACATCTAAAGATTTACACGTTTTGACGGGGATGGGCTCACCCCCTGTCATGTGTGCATATTTGTATATTTCGTAAGGTGAACCGTGTATGTTGTTTTAAGCATTACACTTTTAGTGTTTGAAACTCTCAAACGCCAACGTTTGGGGTATCTTTGACCACCCCATTTGGGATAGAGGTCGTGACGTTATATGTATGTAACGAATGTAACTCGAGTGTTTTAGATGTCCACTTTTGCGCAATTTATCTCACTAATATAATAAATGCGAAAGTTTGCCTGTTTGTTTGTTGTTCAATCACGGCGAAACGGATGAACGGATTTGGCTGAAATTTGGTATACAGGTAGAACATACCGTGGATTAAGACATGGAATACTTTTTATACCGTAAAGTGAGTAGTTCCTGCGGGATAAACAAATTAATATTCTACACAGGCGAAGCCGCGGCCGGAAATGGTAGACATAGGTAAGGGTAGGCCCATGGGACGTAATCTTGAAATAGGGACGTAATTTTTAAATTTCAATAGGTCTCTGACTTTTTTCTTTTCGTTAACTCCCGCCTCGTGATTATTAGCATAATCTTCATTATCCAATAATAAGTTGTGTTGCTGTTTGTTAGACGAGTCGGTGCCTCTGCCCGAGGACGAGGAGCTGCACGGGTTCCTGCCGCTGGAGGATGCGCTGAAGGGGCTCCGGTTCGCCAACCACGCCGCCTGGGACACCTACGGCGGCCGCGTGCCGGACGGGCATACCCAGAACGGGGACGCTGAGTATGGACGTTTTCACTTATTTATTTATGTGCTCGTTTGTAGTTGATTCCTATAACATCGGGTAGGTTTCGAAGCTACTTTGTTTTTATTTATTTTTCTATTAGCCTACCAAAATAGTAGCATTTGTAGAGTACAACCATGATAGAATAACAATTATTTTTTCAATATCCTACCAAAATAGTAGCATTTGTAGTGTACAAAGAATAACAATTATTTTTTCTATTATCCTACCAAAATAGTAGCATTTGTAGTGTACAAAGAATAACAATTATTTTTTCTATTATCCTACCAAAATAGTAGCATTTGTAGAGTACAAACATGATAGAATAACAATTATTTTTTCAATATCCTACCAAAATAGTAGCATTTGTAGTGTACAAAGAATAACAATTATTTTTTGTGTTATCCTACCAAAATAGTAGCATTCGTAGAGTACAAACATGATAGAATAACAATTATTTTTTCAATATCCTACCAAAATAGTAGCATTTGTAGTGTACAAAGAATAACAATTATTTTTTGTGTTATCCTACCAAAATGGTAGCATTCGTAGAGTACAAACATGATAGAATAACAATTATTTTTTCAATATCCTACCAAAATAGTAGCATTTGTAGTGTACAAAGAATAACAATTATTTTTTGTGTTATCCTACCAAAATAGTAGCATTTGTAGAGTACAAACATGATAGAATAACAATTATTTTTTCAATATCCTACCAAAATAGTAGCATTTGTAGTGTACAAAGAATAACAATAATTTTTTGTGTTATCCTACCAAAATAGTAGCATTTGTAGAGTACAAACATGATAGAATAACAATGTTTTCTAACTGTAGTGACAAAATGTATATGACTAATGCGTACTGAAATGTCATCAGTGGGTTAGCGAACGATTGCACCGCGTGGGCTCAGTCAGTCGTTCCCCGTCGCGCTCCTCGCTAACCCGCCCTCGTGTTTCGTATAATTTAGAGTCAGATAAATAAACAACTGTGAATCTCTCGTTTTCCTTATCGATACATTGCACCCCTTCTGATTGACGTAGAGCAAGAGACGTATCCATCTGTGGTGCCCATATACCGAAATACTCGTACATAACCATTCTGTAGCTTGCTTTAAGTATAGTGTTGGATTATAGACATCCATCGGCGATCTCCGTCTTCGTTCGGAACCGCTCGGGCGGGCGTGCGTGGAACGTTGATTCTCTCTCTCTGCTCCGTCGTGTAATCCACTTTTGTACTCGATTTGAATAAATAATTAATAAGCTTACAAGGAGTTCCTTAATTCTAAAAGAAACCCACAAAAGCCGCAACGTATAGATTTAGATATAAAACCTACAATATTAAATTAAAGTTCCCACTGTAAACTTCATTGCGTTGTAGAATATACTAAGATCTCCTAAAACAACGATGAAATTATGTAATAGGACCCCTGGCCGCTATTTCACCAAGCTGACAATTGTCAGCGACATATGTCGGCTGACAATTCGACATATGTCGCTGACAATTGTCAACGGACAGATGACAAATGACAATTTTGTAAATTATTTCGTATAGAAAAGCTTATAAACATGACATGCATTTTGTGACAATTGTCCTTATCTCAATCAAATGACAATTATGTTGTGAAACAAGAATCATTTTTTGAACTCGACGTATTTGTAGATTTGTCGGTAATTGTTGACATGAGATCGAGGCTGTGTCAGGCTAGCGTGACAATTGTAGTGTTTTCGTTGTTAATTACAAAATGGCTCTCCGTGAAAGCAGCAGTAGTGACAGTGATAGTGATTTAGATGAGTTCGCCATATAGGAGAATATATAGAGAACGAATAAATTTCTCCTTTGACATTACTGAATTAGCGTTTAAGGAAAAATTTCGGATTAGTAAAACCAGTGTCGAATACTTAATAAATGAAATCGGTGCGGTTATATTTTTTTTGACAATTGTCGCACCTGTCAATTTGGTGAAATAGGGGCCTGATCAGACAATCGGAGATACAATCGGACATACATTCCCCAGTCTAAACAGTAGTGTTGGTTATAGGTCGCCGTGTGAGGTGACGGCGTGTCTGAGCGGGGAGCCGGAGCTGGAGCGGCGCGTGCGGGCGCTGCGCCTGCTGCGGCTGGGGCAGCGCCTCGCCCTGGCCAGGCCCGACCATCTCACCGCCGTGTGAGTCGCACACACCAGTGCTGATATTTTTTTTTTTTTTTTTTTATTAAAGAAATGCCAAAAACTAGGACAAAATTTGCCAGCTTACAATACAATACAAATACACTTTATTGCACAACAGAAATGAAAATACAGTTACAGAAAAGTGGTAAGAATAGAATGTACAATTTGGCGACCGTATGACTAAAAGCGATCTCTTCCAGGCAACCTTTGGGTATAAAGACAGTACTTTTTAAAATAGGAAGGTTGTGCGGTATTAAATAGGGATACAGATACAAACTGCGTGAATAAATCTTTTACTTATCATCATCTCAGTAAACATCCCACCGCAGGGTTATAGCCCTCCCTCGTGTATGAGGGAGCATGGGCCATAGTCCACCACGCTGGTCCAATGCGGGTTGGGGACTTCACATGCCTTTGAATTTTTATTTCTCAGACATGCAGGTTTCCTCACGATGTTTTCCTTCACCGTTTAAGAGCAGTTGCATAAATGCACTCAAGTAATTAAAATTCAATTTATAATCTCATTGGTACATGGTTACTTAAAATGACTGCGAGCGTATTCAGCCGAATTCTCGGTGCCGTACCAACCGCAGGTGTGTCGCTATACTGGTTTGCCACGTGTCGATGCCCGTGTCCGTGGTTGCAGCGAGGCGGAGGGCGGGTGCACGTTCACGGCGTCGGCGGCGGGCGGCGAGCTGCTGTCGCGGGAGCTGGCCGAGCTGGCGCTGGCGCGGCGCCTGCCCGCGCCCGACAGCGAGGGCGACAGCGACGACGACCCGCCGGCCCCGCCGCCGCCCCTCATCATCTCCGAGGCCGACTTCCGCGAGAAGGGTGAGTCCGCGACTGACCAGACCGACCCCCTTATTGACTCTCTTCTAAACTGTCAAAGAGTACTGACCAGACCAACCCCCTTGTTTAATTCGAAACTATCAAAGAGGACTGACCTGACCAGAAGCACGTATAACAATCTTATGAGAGTGAATGAAGCAAAACAGGTGTGTCAGGATCGTAGCCAGTGTAAGTCTGTGGTATCTGCCTAACGGGAGGGGTACCTCTAAAACCCCGCGGCGAGCGTCTGCATCAGTAGATCTTGCGCTGCGCGGCAGTGGTTCAGATTGCCCTGGAGTATCTTATTGGACCTTGGATCCATTAATGGGCCTCAATGGCCTCATCCACCGGGCAGTTACCCGGCTGGGTCGTCTGGGATGGGGCGGGAGGAGTGCTGATCGCTCCCCCCTTTTTCCTTTTCGGCGGGGTGCACCTCTTTGCACCCAGCCGGTGGTTTGCTGGCCGACCAAGGTCGGCGCAGACCGGGCACGTAAGAGCGCCCGCTGTACAGTCCCGGGCTTTGTGGCCCGCCTACCCCTAGCATGGGAAACGCATGACTTTATGTATGTATATAGCAAGGTCTAATACGTCAAGATGTCGAAAGCAGTTAGGATAAATCGTGCAAATTTCGCCATCGGAGAAAGTTGTGTCCAATAGTGTATTACATTAAGCTGTTTATTTATATCATGATGCAGCAATATTTTTTAATCGGCATTTATTTAGACGACCTGTTTGGTGTAATGGTTAGCAACTCTGACCACTGTACCAAAAGGTTGCGGGTTCGAATCCAGCTAGGGGCATATGTTTGTGTGATGAATACGGACATGTGTACCCGAGTTATGGATGTTTTCATTTATAATAAGTATTTATTTACAAAAAAAAATGTATTTATGTATTATATCAACCATCTGGTATCCACAACACAAGCATATAGTTGCTTACTGTGGAACTAGATGGCGCTGTCTGTATGTCTAAGGATATTTATTTATTATTATATTTATTTATTATTTATCGTCACCAGTTCGCGAGAAGCGCGTGGGCATACTGAAGCCGCAAGGGTCGCTGGAGCGGGCGCGCGAGGAGCGAGCCCTGGCCAGCACACAGGATGATCAGGTCAGTCGCACTTGCAGGAGAAATAACCTACCAAATATAGTGTGATTTATTCTTTCAATATCATCAAAAAGCGGAACTACACTTCTCTAAGTGCAGTAAAGTTGTATGAAAAGAAAATGAAACGGAGGCCATTGGCTCTAGTCATATCTTTTCATAATTGTAATAGGTGGGATATAGCGTTTGCTAATTTAATTAAAATAAATTTATTTGATCTGTAAATTTGTAAGTACTTGTTTATATTTTATATCATCATCGTATCAGCCACAGGACCTCAGAACCTCCACGTGACGTAGGCCTCCCCCATAGACTTCCTCCATAGAGATAGAATAATAATAAATAAATATTTCGGACACTTACACCAATCATCTAGTCCCAAACTAAGCTAGCTTGTACTATGGATACTAGATAACGGATAAACATACGTAAATATTTATATAAACATCCATGACTCAGGACTACATTTACCCATCGCGGGATGCGAACCCGCAACCGTTGGTTTCGCTGACAGGGTCACTATCCACTACACCAATCGGTCGTCAGTGTCGGATCGGGTCGGAGTGACCGGTTGGATGCGGGTATTTCTTACACTGTGCTTGCCGGTGTGTGGTCTCCACTCAAGAACATTAATGCCATCAGTTCGTTAAGCTATGTGCCCTGCCCACCGCGACTTCAACTTGCTAATCCGCTGGGCTATGTCAGTGACGTTTTTTTATGCTAAACGGGTTGGTACTTGACCTCAATCACATTACATTGAGCCACGGAGGCGGTTAAAGACGTCGTACGCCTACGGGTTTCTTCATTCCTGATTCGATCGAGTAGTGAAACGCCGCGAATCTCCCTCTCCATAGCTCGTTGCGTGACTTTGAATTTTCTTATGAGGCCCATAGTGAGAGACCACGTTTCAGTGCCATGACTGAGGTATTTTGGACGAGAAGACATAGCGCAGTTCCCGAACGCTGCCCATCCAGTTGGATTCGTCGATGGACCTCCCTCTCGAAGTTGGACCTGTCTAGTCGGATCTCTTGTTCTAAATAGATCGGTAACAACTTCGAGTAGGTACATGGTTAATTAGATAATTTGTGTTTAGGACGAGGATACGAGTGAGGAGGGCCGGGGTGAGGACAAGAAGGAGATCCGTAAGCCGCGCGTGAACATCGCCATGGCGGCCATCATGCGAAAACAGGAGGAGACCAACAAACAGGTATGTTGGTGAACTACTATGTGTTGTACATGACAAACCTGTAGCGCAATCGCATCCATTAGTAGCTTTCGATTGCTATGTATGGCGCTATAAGCTGTATGTATGTACACGTTAAAACACTCGCTTCTGGTCGTTTTCAATTGACGGCAATCGTTAAGCCAAGTCGGTGGTGTACAGAGGGGGCTTGTAAGCATTGCCTGTCAAGTGCCCACTGATACAAATCTACCATTTCGCACTGGGCTCGTGTGATGGATTATTGCTCATATCCTCTCGTAGTCTGTGCCCCAGCAAAGGAGTCATACGGTTGTTGAGATTTGACAGAACTAACAAGTGTTCAGGAGATTTACTTTATAAAATGTTATACAGAATTGTACCGAGCGGCGTCACTTCCCGTGAATACAACAACAAAAAAGATTCACCCTCTTATTCATCAAAATTTACAAACGCTTTATAAGCCTGTTTTAGTTTTGTCACTTTCTTTCATTACAACATTTCCTTATGAACGACAGAGACAAAACACACTTTAACTAAAACAGGCTTATAGAGCATTTGTAAATTTTTATGAATAAGACTGATATTGTATAGATTTTGTCGAACCCTATAATAATAACGTTGCTTAAACCTACATCTTGTTGCAGGTGAAATTCGTAACACCTCCTCCGACGCCCGAGTCGACAGTAGAGTCCGTCGATGTGAAAGATCAAGACAAACCCAAAGTGATACAACCTAAAGCTATAAAATCCCTCGCGAACTTGCCCATCGGAAGGAAAACAGGCGGAATTCTCTCCCTAAAGGACAAGTCCGCAGGATATCCTCATCTAGTCAACATAGATCCGGAACCGAAGAAAGACAAAGAAGAAAAGAAGGAACCCAAATCTAACCAAGGTTCCAGTCAGAACTCTCAGCAGAGTTACCCACAGAAGAGGCAGGATCACCCGCCGCTGCCGAACTGGGGTGCCAACATCGCGGCGCATAACGCCTACAATGACGCGCCGCGAATGGCGTTCCAGAAGAACTACGGTGTTCAAAACCAAGGGATCGGATATCCGACGTACCAATCTTCAGCTGCAGTCAATAATCAAGGCATACGGCTGCCGGTCGTCAACCCCAAGGAGATTGACGTCAGAACCGCGGCGTTACAAAAACAGAACTCGAGACAGGAGCTATTCCAGGACGGACACAAATTCAATCAAAACTATCAGATATCTGGAGACAAGAAGAGCTTCCTGAACGATCTGCCCCCGCGATTTGCCAACCAGTACCGTCACTGGCAGAACGCACAAGAGAACCAATTTAACGATAACAAATTCCGCGACGACAACTTTAAAACAAACAACTCTCTGTTCAACAACCAACAGCAGCGGCCCAACTGGCACGCGCAGGTGCCAGAGAACTACCAGCCAAACGCGTGGTGGAAGCCCGAGAACCCGCCCAACTTCAACACCAACTACTCCGCACCACCAATGAACATTCAGCCAAACCTCTACACGCCTCATTTGTCGCCAAACATGGGCAATCCTTATCAAAATATGCCCACATTTAATCAGATGCCTAACCAGAGTATAGGGCAGAAGGACAACTTGATAGGTCCTCCCAATTATATGCAATCAACTATCGGTCAACCTCATCTACCGACATTGCAAAATCTAGTGCAATCACCAAACTTTAACTCGTCTTTGAACAGTTTCGGAAGTTACGCCCCAGCGGTGGGGTATGATTCCTCCATGTACCCTCAGTTTAATAGCAAATTGGGGTACCAGCCGCTACAGATGAAGATGCTGGATAAGCCGCAGGGTTACCAGGGAAAGGAGCTGATGGACATGGGGGGTCACGGCTTTGGGGGCAATGTCCTGGAAATACAGCGGAGGAATATGAATATGAACTTCAATGACTCGCTGAACCACGAAGGCGCGAAGAATTTAGATCATATGAGAGTAAGTCCACATTTATTACTTTATATTTGGAAGAATTAGTGGCGCAGGCGCATTCGTTTTCGTTTAGCGAAATTAGGCAACGTCTGACGCGGTCACAGCGGGATGGGTGATCGTACTCTAGTGGCATTATCATAAGGCTTGTCCGTTATTTATGGCATATGGCACATAAACAACATCGATTTTACGAATCGGAGGTCGCGGGTTCGATCCCCGGTGGGGTACATGTTTAGTACCTACTCGGTTTGGTTGGTCCTAGGGCTTTCTAAATGTCAGCCTGGCTAGCTATCACCATCTTATCCAAATCTGGCACCAAACAGCAGCTATCCTCCCAAATAAAGATGGGGTTACCGGGTCAGTACGCTTCCACCTTCGGCTTCATCTTCACTTAACAAGTGCAAACCTGTTGTGCATAAAATAAAATAACCTGAATGGAATTCAAAGAAAAATGAATAATTTTTTTTGCAAAAAAAAGCAGACAGCAATGCGTGGATATACTTACTAGCCAAATAAATGCAATAATTCTTATTATTTTCAATGCAACAAATGATATCATCATATTTCTTCCGTTGAAATATGCTTGAAGTTGATGCCGATTTCGTCCAGTTGTGAATAATATCTATACTACTATTCTATTTATTTACTAAAAATTTATTTATTTATATAAAATTTAGATGAGTTTTTTTACCGTAAGGAAAAAAAAATGGCATATTAGGTAAGTGAAATAGAAGTTAGCATAGGTAGTTTATTTTTATTTTCAAAATCTTCATCGGAGATGATATATATGCGACTGGCGGGATTCGTAGCGTTCCTACCATGCGAAATTTATTGCGAACTTATATTTTCTCCAAGTTTTCTTTATTTATTTAATTTAATGATTTAATTATACGGAACAGTCTACAAACGCGACCGTCCAATGACACAAAGATTTATTCAATGATGGTTTTGAAAAAATAAATAAACTACCTTCTATTTCACTTACATAATTATGCCCTATTTTTTCTTACAGTAAAAAAAACTCACCCGGTTTACATACATTCAGTGTACTAAGTATCGGGAATTTGTCAATAAAACAAAAAATACAAATTATTCATCTAAATTTATTTTATCGCCTTCAAAGTAGGCCCCATCGCTTGCAATACAACATCTCCACCGCTTCACCCAGTCTTCCATACATTTTTCATAGGCTATTTGCGGTATGGCCTTTAGCTCATTCAGCGAATTTTCTTTTATGGCTTCTATCGACTCAAAACGTTTTCCTCGAAGTGGTAATTTTAACTTGGGAAATAAAAAAAAGTCAGACGGAGCCATATCAGGTGAATACGGTGCTTGGTCGAGAACTTTTGTTGAATTTTTCGCTAAAAACTCTTTCACTATAATGGCTGTGTGTGATGGTGCATTATCATGGTGCAGCATCCATGAGTTGTGTTGCCACAAATCTGGACGTTTTCGGCGGATACTCTCACGCAAACGCTTCATGACGCCTAAATAATATTCTTTATTCACTGTTTCTCCCTCTGGAAGGAATTCGGAGTGAACCACACCACGGTAGTCAAAAAAAACTGTCAGCATCACCTTGATTTTGGAGCGAGTTTGCCGCGGTTTTTTGGGTTTCGGCTCGTTTTCGAGACGCCATTCTGAAGACTGTTGGCTTGTTTGCATGTCGTACTCATAAACCCATGTCTCGTCGCCAGTTATTATACGTTTCATAAAGGTCGGATCCGTAGAAGCTCGGGAAACCATGTCTTCAGCGACATGCTTTCGCTGCGCTTTTTGAACAAAATTGAGCTCTTTTGGAACTAGTCGAGCGGCGACGCGTTTCATGCCTAAAATGTCAATGAGAATGTTGTGGACGGACTTAAAAGATATGTTCACCTCACTAGCCAACTCTCTCAGACTCATACGTCGATTTTCGAGCACTAGCTTCTTGATTCTGTCGATGTTTTCTTTGGTCGTAGCGGTTGAAGGTCTACCAGAACGAGGCAAGTCTACTACTACTTCTCGGCCTTCTTTAAAAGCCTTATACCATTCATAAGCCCTTGTTTTCGATATACACGATTCGCCGTAGGTATTTCGCAACATTTTTAGTGATTCACCACATGAAATATCATTTGAAACACAAAATTTAAGGCACACTCTTTGTTCAACAATATTTTCCATTGTAAAAATCGCCGAGGACTCAAAACTATGACCAACAAAAAGTGTAGTTTAAAACAAATTAAATGACAGATCCCGCTCAAATTTTGCGCGCTAAATCAGTACAGTGCTACCAACATGCAGTAAAAAAATTAGAACGACCTCTTTTACGCGGGTCTTTTTATTGACATATTCCCGATACTTTTTACACAGAGTAGTATATGTATGTTGGTATATATTCAATTAAAACGTATTTATTAATTTAATTGAAACAAGTTTATCACACACGTTACCTACTAAGGTTGCCTGGAGGAGCTTTTAGTGATAAGACCGCCAAATTGTTATGTTCCCTTTTTTTGTTTATTCTTGTTTGTTTGTAAACGCTTTATTATATTCATAAAACTTACCAAATTATTATGACTACCTAATTTAAAATTAAATACAAAGGCGGACTTTTCCCATATAGGGATCTCTTCCAGACTACCTAGGTAAATATATATTTTTATATATATTTCGGACACTAACACCAATCATCTAGTCCCAAACTGAGCATAGCTTGTACTATGGGTACTAGATAACGGATAAACATACATATATATTGATATAAACATCCATGACTCAGGAATAAATGTTCATATTCATCACACAAACATTTACCCGTCGCGGGATTCGAACCCGCAACCGTTGGTTTCGCTGACAGGGTCACTATCCACTACACCAATCGGTCGTCAAATGCCAAAGGACAGAATGACTGATACTCAAAGCAAATTAATATTCACAATTTAGGGAAAATGGTGTTGTGTTTGTTATTGGTGTACAATAAAGAATATTTTGTTGATTTCGTGAGGGGTTGTGAAATGAATGAAATGTTTATTTGTGCATAGAACCAGGTTAAAAAAAAGATATACCTAATTTTGGGATGATCTCTGGATCTAGCCTCTTCAGGCTTATACACTACACACTATAACTACAATAAAAATGTACCCTCGTGTATGCATCCCTGACACGTAGCATTGTCTGTGGGCAGGGCGCGGAGGGCGGCAGCAGTGAGCCGGCCAACACGTACTCCTTGTTCAGCGGCGCGCCCGACTCCGGCGCCTGGGGGGCCGCACAGGCTCCCCCACACCAGGTACACCACCACCACTATTGATCAAATCAAATCAAAATATATTTTGATTTCATAGAATAAAATTATCACTTGAAAACGTCACTCTTAAATTTACTGCTCATTCACAACTCTGTCTCCCCAGAGAAGAACGAGCAAGAAACTCGAGGGTCGCTCTTTTAAACAGATTATAGGTTACAATTTGTGATTTAACAATCAGAGGAAAATATATAAGACGGCTATGTCCATGCTTGCTTATCATCCAAATAGTCAGTGATTTTTATAGCTAATAATTTCTGTTTTATGATTGTTTTATTTAAAGGCAAATTTTGAATGTCTACTGGAACTGTTTCCGGGTCAGTACGCTTCCACCTTCGACCTCATCTTCACTTAACATCAGGTGTGATTGAGGTCAAGTGCGAACCCGTCAAGCATAAATAAAAAAAATAAACCTTATTATAAAAGCGTATACATTGTCATTGTGTTAACAAAGTTAAGCAACCTCAAGCGCGTTCGGCCCTTGGATGTGGGAACAATAGTTACTTCACTCAACGAGGTGGAGTGTTTTGGAAGAAATAAAGTATATCTTATTTAGAGGGTGAATAAAGAATACGGATTTATAAAAAAGAGATTTTTTTATAAATTTATTAACAGTGTTCTTTACACTTTGTGAGGTGACACTGTTATGTATAATTGTTATTTTGCATTGCTTTTGACAAGAATTGTAGAACTCTAACCATTCCAATTCTAAGGCCCGTATTAATAACTAATCTCAATACAAGTCTTGAGGTTGTATCAACCGAGATGCGTCTTAAACAGTTGACGCTGTCACAAGCGACGCGATCTTGACGTTGACGCGATCTCAATTTCAAGATCGATTTATTAATAAGGCCCTTAGTCAAACGAAATCGGACTCAAATCGCACCACGAATTGCTGAGATACATTCGGACAAATACTGGATACCCACAACGCCGTCAAACGCATAACACCATCGTTTTTCATTTGAGGTTAAAAAAGAGACTCCAATCATTTCTTTGTTACTTCTAAGTTACTGCATATAACTCAATTCCATTGTGTGTCCCCAGTCGCTATGGTCCGGTCCGGGCCCATCGCCCCTGGAGCGACTCCTCGAGCAACAGAAACAGATGAAGCAGCCCCCCGCGCCGCAGTGAGCCCTCGCGGACTAGTCCCACGCCGGGCCCTCATTGGTCGCCTGTATCTCTGCGACTGGACGTCACAAGGTCAACGTCTGGTGATACACTTGCGATTTTTTGTCGTCCAATAGTCGGAACTGTTTGGGTGTGATTGCACTGTTGAAATAAGTGTTCCAAAATCGAAATTCTCCGTTACATGTAGCCACTGGATTGTCAATGTCTATGTATACCTGCGAATATTTCTGAAGCATTGTATTTTCAACTTACCGTGATGTCTTTTTAGTAAACTATTTGGTAGAATGTTCCCTAGTGTGTTTATTCATTATCGCGAAATAATAGTTCATTTTGTTCTAAACCTTTATGATTGGATATAAATATAAACGCGATGAAGAGCGTGTGTTTATACAACGTCTCGCTATCGTTGACACTTTTTCGAGTCACGTAGCCGACTTGATCTTTTTTATTGAAACGGTGTGTACGCAGTCCTATCTTATAGTCGCGATGCAAAAGAACTGACTATAAGGAAATAATAGTTCCAAATAAGACGATAGATGGCGCTGACAAGACGATAGTTCTCAAAAGGCGAACGCCTCGAGTCTTTTGCCATGGAAATTACAATGCAATTTTCAACAAAAAGCCGAAAATTGTTATATTTTTAAACGAGAACCACGTATTGGTAACGCCATCTATCGAGTTACGTGGAACATTTTTTTAATTACCTGCCAGAAAATCCCTCTATAATGACATCATTTTCAGTATAACTCTCATTCATTCAACTTAAGTAAAAGCTTTTGTCAGTGTATCATCTGATACAAATCTTTCTACCTGAACCTCTACAACGTGACGGCGACTTTACGGGTAAAAAACAAGGTACTTAGTTAAGAAGCGGTAGTTTTCGATACTGTTCGTCAAATGAATCAACCGAGCACACCGGATGTCTGGTTCTGTGAACGGATTATTTTACGTATGTTTTTGGACCAGCATAATCGCAGTTTCAAATAAATTACTACCACGAGGTGTTTGGGAATTCTTCCCTTTTTCTATTCAAACGTTCCATAACTTATACAGTAGTTAGGTATTGTAAATATATGTAAATTGTTTCTGTATTCATTTATTTGAAACTGTGAAAACACTTGCGACTATTGCAATGTATTGGAAGAGCAAATCGCTATGTATTTCCCAGCATTATACGATTCTCAAAGTAAATACAGTGTGTTATAATTGTATGTGATAATAAAAATAAAATATCATGGGATATATGTTTAAGGTCCTAATATATTAGTCCGGGATCCATGGAGCACGTGGTTCTTTATTTCCAAAGCATTCGAAACAATTTTGTTGATAACAATAATAATAAATCTCCTGCAGCCATTGATTTATATGCCATAGATTATATTATGGTCGCGCGAACAAATCTATTTCGCGCTTTTTTTTTCGTTTCATTCTCTCGGACAAGGCAAAGGGATATAAGCCCATACAACCATGTCTTATTTTTCTTATTTCTTCATGTTATAAGTCAGTCTCAGTCAAAACAAGTAATTCGTCGTATACTTGGCATATACAGAGTCTAGTCACGGTCAAGTCATTCTTCAGTAAAGTGGCAGAATGCTTCACATAAGATTTTGGCGGCTTCTTGTGGGAACCCGAAAGCTTCGTTACGCACTTTAATTTACACTTCCCGTCACTTGTACACCATGTCTAACGTTTTCTGCACAATATTCTGCCATTATTAAGCTTCAAAAGTCAGAACACAAATTATAAGAATTATAAAGAAAATTGCAACTTCACTCGCCGACATCCCGCCAAAAAGCCTTCGCGATTTTCTTAGTAGATAAAACAGCGCCATGTCTTAAGAATCACCGAGAACTAAGGACTGCTGAGAATAAATGGCCAGATTTTTTTGGCCTGTGCTCACCATATAGCTTATATAGCTGGATTAATATAGATAAGAAAAAATTACAATATTGAATAAAAATATGAGATTTACGAGTAATATCTTATTGTTGGTTATACCGTTATACTTAAAGATACTATTATGTTTTTTTGTCACTTTACTACTACCACAGATTACTAATAAGTTACTAAAGTAACTACTACTGTCATTTTACCTGTGTGATGTATTTTTTACCCGATTGCCCAAGGATGGAGTTTTTGTTTGTTGTATGGATGGAGTATGTTTTTCGAGTGTTTGTATGTATGTATGTATGTAGATTTTTATGTTACCTCCTGTAACCTAAACGGCTTGATCGATTTCGAAGTTCAAGGTGCCGTTAGATTCGTCTTGATCCCTGGAGTGTCAAATACATTTTATGGGCCAAAGCCGCTAAATAAATTAAAAAAAATGTATATACATTTTTTGGTGAAAAATCCAACATGGCGCCCGCGAAATAAAAAATATGCTGTCGGTTTTTTTTGGTTTTTAAACTCATTTGTTTGTTTGTTTGTAAACGCTTTATTGTACTTCATATGAATAAATATACATCGATAAATTAAATGTTATTGTTGTAATAAAACTCATATTGTTATTTACAACATAAATCAGCATTTGATATGACACTTCGCGACGTCGCGAGTCGGTGTATGACTGAGTTCCCATTGGTTCCAAACTCCCGTTTTAACACCAAAGAAAGGTGCCAATTTGATTGTTCCAACGACCCGGTCGATATGGAGTAATATATGAGTTTATGGCTGCTGCAGTACTTTCGCCGAAAGGTTTGTTGTATTTTTTATTATTATTTTTATAAATAGAATTGTTATTTGGAATACTCTGGACCTACACTATCACGTGTTCAATAAATCATGGCCTTATATATAAAACCATAAAGCGTGTTAGAGTAGAGAAAAATTATGAATAAGTATTGTCGTTTGAGGTGTACAAGTATTTATATGCTTTTCCAATAGTATTTAGTTAGGACAATACGTGTTAGAGAAATCTGTAAGATACAATTGGCATTAAAATAATATTAGCAGTCGGAGTGGTCAAATCAAGAAATGAATTATTTGTTTACTTTTACAAAATTAGAATAAGTGAAATCAAAATTTTGTGACGAGAATGCTCAGAGATCAGTGGCGGCCGCATTTGATAAAATGTATTTTCAAATACAACATAAATTAAAAATGTGCTCACTGGGTACACTCGAAAAAATGTGCTCACTGGGTATACTCGAAAAGCTTAAAAACCATTTGTCTTTATATCTTTGATTCATGTTATTTTTGCCAATTAAAATTAAAATGGCAGATTGCCTACATTCAGGCGCAACTTCGCTTGGACATTATCAGGCCTCCTCTACGCCGAAAATTGGGAGAGCCCAAAGCGAGACCGTCTACAGCAAAGGTGTTGAAACCCAAGCAGTGAGGTAAAAAGGCGACGAAGACTGCTCAACAGACAGCTTACTTGTCGAGTGCTGGACTCAAAGAGAATAGTAACTATTTACCGAGAAAGAGTGGCAACTCCGTGGTTAAATTTGCATGTATAGACAGTGCTGCTACCAGCGATTGGTTGAGGAATTAAATCTATCTATACATACCTACGTACACTGATTATATAGGTAGAAACTGGGTTTAGAATTAGGTATTGTTGTTTATGAGGAAATTTTTATTTCTCATAACTAATTTCTTTAAATTAGCTATGAAAAACAAGTATAACAAAAACAAACAACAAATTAACAAAAATCTGAACTTTTACAAAAACTTTCAAAAGGAAATCGACGTTGACTGAGAGCTCGACATGACATCACCCACCGGTAAGATGGCGGCTGCTGCCACAGAACACTAATAACGGTTAGTTCGTCAACCGCAGTTCAGAGGTCGCAGTCTGTTATGAAAATTGATGACATTTGAAGTGTGCCCACCCTGGCTGGACTCAACTAGACAAAGAGTCCCCTGGTGCCGGAGACTTGGTCAAAGGTAGTGGGGACAAAAAGCAAAGCCCAAAGTTGCCGCCAAAAAGTCCGCGCGAAAATGTCATATCAATCAAAATGAAAAAATGCTTTATTTTGTAGGTACACAGGGTACACTTAAAATAGTCTGATTTTACATTTTTTAAGCTACTGCTTGTTCAAAAGTCAATTTTCCCCTGAGAAGAACAAGCAAGAAACTCGAGAGGTTGCTCTTTAAAAACAAAAAGGTTTTTATTTTACAAAATTATTAATTATTATTTTATATTATAATACTTCATTATTAATTGTGAAATAGTCTGGTTACGCGAACGGGCTGTTCATGTAATTAAAGCTACTTAATACATTGACTGCAAACGTAATTGAAAATCCATTGTGCGACGCGAGACTGGGATAGTTGTATATTTCATCCAAACGAGTACGATATTGGAAACTTCAAGAAACGAGCCTACACCTTCCTCAAAGGCCGGCAACGCATCTGTGACCCTTTTGGTGTTGCGGGTGTCCATGGGCGGCGGTGATTGCTTTCCATCAGGTGATCCGCATGTTCGTTTGCCGCCCTCTCATATAAAAAAAAAACGAATGAGCAGGACAAATATTGGTGTCGATTCGGATGTACACCAACTAAACTAAAACCAGTTTTAAAGTAGTACTGTCTCTTTCTCACTGGAACAGTACGATGCGACGGCACCACTCCAAAACTGGTTTTAGTTTAGTTGGTGTACATCCGAATCGACACCATTATCTCGCGCGACATAGGTTTATCGCGCCTGTCAGCTACGGTGGCAGATCACCGCAAAAGCCTTAAGTATTAAATATTATTTTGCCTTTTCGAGTGCACAAATGTGTTGGGGTTTCCGGGTCAGTACGCTTCCATCTTCGACCTCATCTTCACTTAACATCAGGTGGGATTGAGGTCAAGTACCAACCCGTTATGCATTAAAAAAAAAAAAAAAACATTTTGATTTATGTTGCAAAAATCTCAATTTATTAAAAGAGGCCACCACTGGACACGATGCGATTTTGATAAAAATCTATAATTATATACAGTAGATTAATTTAAATACAAGACTGTCTGCTTTCTTTGGAGATTATTTTACTGAGATAGAACTGGAAAATTCAGTTACCGACTCATAGTACACACCAAGTTATCACACCAGTGTTACAAACAGGATTCTTTTTCTTGTTAGTCACACTACTAATTTTTCCACATCATTTATTGTATTTATTCCCTAACTAGTGCTGTCCTAGCCTGTCCTGTCCTGTAAAATGGAATGTCATCTGAGATATCATCTATATTTAACTGGCGCAAGCGAGCCGGACGAGTGCGAGCGAAGCGAGCACGGGAGTTTTTGGCACCCCGACATGGATAGGTTAGGTTCGAAGGGTATGGCGGAAGCGAGCCGGGCGAGCAGAGCGAGCCCGGATCGTCCGCCATACCCTTCGTGTTAGGTTGACATTATTATATATTAGTTTGTTCCTGTTAAACCTAAATTTTCAACAGGTACAGCACTAGCAATTATAGTATAAATGGTGTGGAAAATTTAGTAGTGTGACTAACAAGAAAAAGAATCCTGTTTGTAACACTGGTGTGATAACTTGGTGTGACTATGAGTCGGTAAGGGAAAATTCTAATGGTGATAGATAGGTCATGCATACACTTAATGCAAAAGGCCTTGAGTCAGATTGCGCAGTAGCATTGGATACTGATGGTAAGAATTTGGTAATACAAATAAAGTTTACCATTTGTGCAAAGTGAAAGTGAATGCGGAACGGCCAATATCGTAGTTTTTATTTTTTACACGACATGTTTTAAGTTAACTATTCTTCTCCATTTTCATCCATACTTCAACCTCCCCACGGTCATAGTTTATAGTTTTGTAAATAAATATTTCGGTGACTTAACCAATATCTAGTCGCGCACTAAGCATAGCTTGTGCTATGGATACTAGATAACGGATAAACACAAATCTTTATATGAATATCCATTACTCGGGAATAAATGTTAGAATAGAATGCGTTTATTTGACACACTGAACGACAAATTGAAGATATACAAAATCAGAGAAAAAATAACAATAATATAATACAACGTTAAATAATATTATCAGTGAAACTCGATCTCAATCAATCAAATACTCTTTATCTTAACTACACAATCTCAATCCCAAGATCGATTAGAGCTTACCCAGCGGGGTACATGTTTAAGTACTCGGTGTGGTTGATGGTAGGGCATTTTAAATGTCCGCCTGACTAGTTACCACCATCTTATCTATATCTGCCGCCAAACAGCAATGTTAATTGCATTGTTGTGTTCCGGTTGTCACAGATAAGATAGCCAGTCCCCCAAATGTGTTGGGGTTTCCGGGTCAGTACGCTTCCACCTTCACCTCATTTTCACTTAACATCAGGTGTGATTGAGGTCAAGTACCAACCCGTTGTGCATAAAAAAAAAGAGCTATTAGATTTGGAGTCGTAAAGTGGTGTCAAAAAGAGTTGCAGTTGTATAAATAAGTAGAAAACTGATTTTCTGTGGACCCTCGCGTGACGTAAGGACGCTTCACCAACAATGACGTGTTTTTACACGTCAAAAATTGTGTTTCGTCGCCTCAAATTAATAAATTTGTGTAAAAATGTCATAAATTATTGCTTTACAATATACAATTAATCGAAAAAAATGTGTGTGATTACATTTAAAGGATGATAAGTGAATGTTCGAATTCATCACACAGGTATTCTAACCCGCCACCGTTGGTCTCGCAGGCGGCTATCCCACTCAAGAATCAAAAATTCTTTATTTTGGAGGGACACAGGGTATACTTAAATTAGGCCAATTTTAAATGTTTCAAGCTACTTGTTCAAAAGGCCATTATTACCTGAGAATTAGCAAGAAGGTCGGATGGTTGATCTTTTTAAAAGAGCTTTTTATTTTACAACACAATATATTTAATTATTAATTGTAAAATAGCAGCATACTAACGAGTTGGGTCTGATTCGCATCCATTCGAGATACCGATAGGTCACTTTCGCATAGGTACGTAAATATGTGTGAAAGAAATGACGAGTGCGCGTGAATCGGGCTCCCTGGTTTATGTCCATGGATGGTACGGTCTGTCTAGTTTCTGTTGCTCTCCCGCTTCCCGTTAACAATACATAGCCCTTTAAATGATTTACTAGCTTTTATTACAAACCATTTTACATTTCACGTAAACCCTAAGTAGAAGTTTACGGTACAGCGTGTACCTAAAGGCTATATTACACGGTTCAACCAAATTGATTCACTGTGGTTGAAAGGCGCAGAAGTCGAAGGTAATGCTATTGAACATTGACCTATTCACTTTTATGTTTACATGATTCAATTTGGTTGCTTCATCCAAATTGAAAGGGAGAAGTGAACCGTGTAATATCGCCTTAAAGGTCAAGTAGATGTCCAAACTTTGCCTTTACATTGAAACTTGGCTACTATCAGAAACTGCAATCCTCAAGCTTGCACATTCGACTATATACGGTAATTGTTAATTAAATTGAATCGGATATAAAGATTTTTTGGCTACCAATATAATTTTGGTGCCAACTTGACGGCTTGTTGACTTGGAGCATAATTAAACCCTCACCGCAAGTCTCAAAATTATTTAATGAAAATGTGAAAATGTAAAGAAGGATAATTTGGGGGTTTGAAATCTTTAAACTAGAGGCTTTGAGTCATTTTATTTATAAAAGAAACTGAGTTAATACAGTGTTGTTACCAATTCCTATATTAATGAAATTCGGTGTATTACAAGGGTGGAAACATTTTAGTACTTACTTAATTGTAAAACATAACTTGTCTAGTTTCATATAGTTAAGAGAATTATGGTTTTATGTCAAAATCAACCTCACTATCATACAAATTGCGTTATTTATTTGGATTGCATAAAACAATCATCATATCAATTGTGTTTTATATTTGACTAGCGAGTCGCTCCGGCTTCGCACACTACGTTCTATAAATATCACCGTATCAAAATCCGTTGCGTAGTTAGAACAACTAAGCGCACAAACAGACGCGGACAGTTATTTTTCGATATTCGTTTGTTTTTCCTTCGTTTTAAATCAAATTTCATTTTCGGCTATCTTAAAACCGACGAATTAACAAAGCTCTTGTATTAGCAAAATGGACAAATAAGGAATCAGCCCTTAGATTACGTAACTTCATCGGTATCGTCATCGATTGCGTTGACCAATGAGAAACCGTCAAATTACCGAGCGAGCGATGAGCCAACCAATCACATAACGATAAAATTATGTAATAGAACCCCTGACCCCACCGTGGTGCACTAATTCATAAAATCGAACTAGACAAATCAAGAAATACTAAGGTTGACTTTTAAATATATTTTTCGAGTTATTAATTGATGTGTTAGCTGGTGGTCTTTTCAATAAAAACAGTATTTTTAATTGTGGTCATAAACTGCCGAAGGCATATAACTTGCGACTACCTAATCTAACTAGTTTCAAAATGTATTGCATTACAAAAAATACAACAAAAACTCAGTGGCCCACGACTCGAATAATAGAAATTTATTTATTAAACTTAAGCATGAATAAATAGTTGTAACTTAAAGTTGTTCAAATTTGTTTCAATACGGTTTTTTGATAATGTCGTCTACTATGTGTCCTGATTATGCGTATAGTTCCATTAAAATTGGATTATTCAATTTTAAAATGTTGAACTTTAAAATACGAAATGCCGTGAGTACTAAACCCTCTTTAAACTGTGATTAGTGTGTTTTTAATATTTACAATTCCTTACAACTTGATTTGACCGCAGTCGCGCAGTCGCGCAGTCGAAGCTAAAGATTATTTAAAATTCAACGTTGATGATACCAACTTATGCCAAAAACGTATGTTGTAAAAAGAACGTATGTGAAAAATATTTTTTTTCTTGGATTTTATCGATAATAAATAGGATTTGTAAACGTTTTAGCTAGCATTATCCGATTTTATAAATAGTGTTGGTTTTTATCAACATATCGGATTCATGTACAGTCAGACTAATGATTAATTAACTTATTCTCTTTCTCAAGAGTTTGACATATGAAATACATTAGATTATCGCCAACTTAATAACTTGTGCTTAAAAATATTTATAAAGAAATTCATGTAAAAATGTAAAGTTTGTAAAATGCGTTAGTTTATACAGGGCGTCCCAAAGTTATGGGACATGAAGGGGAAGTACCTTAAATATTGTAGATAGTGAATTTTGCTCAAAGAAGACTTTATGTTATTTTTAAAAGTTAGTAATTCTGCATTCATAGATTTTCTAAAAATTACTTGCTTCGGCTGGGAATCGAACCGACTTAAATGTGAAAAAAAAAACACCCTACTTTTATGATGCCAATCGAAAGAATAGCTAAAAAAAAATAACTCTGCCTAAGTAACATAGTATTTTAAAAGAAAGGAACAACATAAAATGATTGAGTCAAATTTCAAGAAAGTTATTTATTGCCGACGACGTTCGAAAAGTAGCGATATTATCATTCCAAAGATAGCATTGATTATTCGTAAATAAGTACCCACTTCATAAAATAGGTACTAACATAGTTTTCCTTATTATAAGTGCACGTGTAGATGAAATGATAAAACTTGTATTTCAATACGTCCTCTGTAAGCTAGACAGAAGGCAAATTAAAAACGTAGGCGAGTTGCAAACAGAATTGTGCCATATCACATCGAGTGTTCACCATAAAATGATTAGAAAATCAACAGGCAGCGGGCTCATTAAAAGATTGGCGATTTGCGTAAGACAAGAGGGATCACATTTTGAGCATTTAATTAATTAATTTACAAAAAAATACCTACTTAATTGACTACGGCAGTTTCATGTATGTTTTTTATTTGATTAAAATGATTAATTTCACGTTGTTCCTTTCTTTTAAAATACTATGTTACTTAGGCAGAGTTATTATTTTTTAGCTATTCTTTCGATTGGCATCATAAAAGTAGGGTGTTTTTTTTTTCACATTTGAGTCGGTTCGATTCCCAGCCGAAGCAAATAATTTTTAGAAAATCTATGAATGCAGAATTACTAACTTTTAAAAATAACATAAAGTCTTCTTTGAGCAAAATTCACTATCTACAATATTTAAGGTACTTCCCCTTCATGTCCCATAACTTTGGGACGCCCTGTATAATCGTCGTGACAGTTTCATCTGTTTTCTCAAAGAACAGCGGTACGTTACCAATCTTTTTATACGCGTAACTCAAACAGCTACGTTGACTTTAGATTTCTCACAAAATCGTGTCGGAACCAATGTCTTGTTTGAGATACGAGGTATACTTCAACCCTTAGGCCACGTAACTCGATAACGTTAAGGTTTGCTCCAAGGGCCGTATTAATAAATCGACCTTGAGATTGAGATCACGTCTCAAGTCTCAATACCATTTTTTGTGATACTGTTTTAATATGCAACAGATTATCAAGCGTCAACCTAAGGGGATCTCAATTTTGAGAACGGCTTATTAATAACAGGCCTAAGACTCGAGTTATTATATTAATACCGTTATTATATATACTATGACTACGATAAAGGACAATTTGTTCAGGTAACCATTTTGAGTTCGTACTTTTTTCTTTTTCACAAGTTGGGTTAAAAACACAAATATGGTATTAAAACATTACAGTGTAGGTACCTACTGAATAATGTGGTTAGGCACGTTAGTATGGAAAGCTTTGTGCTATAAACCATCTATGACATAAAGTCAGTTGTGCAAAGGAAATAAAAATCAAATGTCACAATTTGGTTAAGAAAATTTGTATAAAATCGGACTAATGACAAAGGATTTCATGTTTCACTCTCTTGGGCCCGTATTAATAAACCATTCTCAAGACTGAGTACAGTCTTGTGACCGGTCTCAAGTAAACGTGTTGATTAATAAACCTTACTTGAGACCTGAAACGCACGTACATACTCAAGCAGTACTCACTTGAGACGTGCGCCGAGTTTCACGTATTAATAAACGAAACTCAAGACTATCATTCATTCGCCGCTGAGACCTCAAGATTGGTTTATAAATTAGCACGTAGCTTGAGATAGCGTCAACTGCTTAGACTCATCTCGGATGATACAGCCTCAAGACTTGAATTGAGATTGGTTTATTAACAAGGGCCTTGGTGTCGGTTTTTACGGAACACACTGATGCTATCAACTCTCCGTAGTACTTCTCGCAATCTTTACCAATTACATGATAGCCCAGGGATAATACGGTAAAAAATTAGCTTGGCTAAAGATAATTCAGAACCGACTTACATAATTGCTACCTTATAGAGGTATATTACAGATGTAATTTTGAATAATTAAGTCTAAAAAAAACGAGCGCTCTCAAGATTTTTTTAGTAAATCCTATTTTTAATTTGTATCTTAATAGCAATAAATACTAATTGATATTTAATTAGGTAGACTTTTGTTAAACACAGTTAACTTATTAATGGTTAAAAAACTAAGCATGATATAGTTAGGCATGCGTGTGTTTTAGCTGAAAATGTCGTCGGGCTGCATTGCTTAAGAAATAAAAATGAGAACTAAAATATTTTGTAACGATAATTTCCTTAAATGTTTTGAATTTAAAGAAATACCCATCAATTGAGCATTTTTTTTATGAAACACATTTTTCAACTTTAGCTTATTTAGTTACTTAGCTTGCGTTTCTTACAAATGTTTAATTTTTAGCAATTGTTACTACATTTACTACACTTTATTAAATGTTTCGAGAAAATCGCGGTTATTCGTTTTTCCGAGGTCAAAACGTATTTTCCTTGGGCTATAAAAATAAATAAACTAAATTAGTACTGATTGAAATCGAAACAGCTCCCTGTTGTAGAGAACACTGTAAAGAATCAGTTATTTTCAGTTTCAGGCTGTCTGAACTGTCATATTACTGTAGGATAGTCCATACTGAATTCGATTTCGATTCGTTATAATAATAATATAATAAATAAATATTTCGGACACTTACACCAATCATCTAGTCCCAAACTAAGCAAAGCTTGTACTATGGATACTAGATAACGGATAAACATACATAAATATTTATATAAACATCCATGACTCGGGAATAAATGTTCGTATTCATCATACAAACAATTACCCCTCGCGGGATTCGAACCCGCAACCGTTGGTTTCGCTGACAGGGTCACTATCCACTACACCAATCGGTCATCGTTATGTGGTAACGGTACTAGACTTTATACGACCGTTAACGCTAATCGAGTTATGTAGTGTGCTCTTATAGTAATTGTTATTTGTCGAAAATGTTAAATTTTTGGTTAATAACGACGCTCTTAATAATGTTTATGTGGACAATGCAGCTAGCCTAATAAATATCGAACTGTGTAAAGAATATTGAAAAATTCTTAATTAATTATTCTCCTGAGAGAATTTCGGAAAATTCGGTGCTGACACCGAAATTACTTGTCAGAAGGCGGAGTGTGAGTTTTGTTTCGACTTAACTTTACTATCGCGTTCACGTTTCCGTGACGATTTGTATGGACAAATGTGCAGCGCCTCTAGCGGATAGTTTGCAAAACGATTTTTTTCATAGGGACTTTTTTCGTAAACGCGAACGCGATGGTAAAGTTAAAAACGAGACAAAACTCACACTTCGCACACAGGTTTTATAGATTTTTATTCGTCATCGCCGTTATTCAAATGGCTCTCAAGTAAGTAAAGTAAAAAAAGTTGTAAGAATTTACGACCAAATTACGAATGGCACAACAAACTTCACTCGTGATCGTAATCGAATGAACCGTGTGCCGGTTCTCGGGTGAAATTTAATTCGCGTAATTTTTGTTTACTGGTGACTCGATTCCTGATTACGAAGAAAGTAATATAATAAAGAATTCGATTAACCATAAACCAAATTAATTTTCGGCTGAGATGGGCTATGGTTCCTTATGGAAAGTTGTTCGTAATCAAGAGTGGAGTCACCAGCCCAAAATTGTTAGTCGAATGGTTTACTTTGTATGGACAATCCAAAATGTTTTGATCGAATTCGACGGTGGTACTTCGGGGTCATCGAGAGTACCGTCACCAGTTAATTAACCCTGTAGGTATATTATGGAAATTTCTCCACCGAGAAGAGCATGGCTCTTTAAGACGATGAATGGGGTGTATTATCAATAATCTGTCATACGTTCATATCTTTCAAATTAAGTTGTCTCGTAATTTTTAGCCCATTAATCGCCGACTCAAGAGCGGGGCATAAGTATGTATGTGTGGCATCATAATACCGGATGAACAGTTAAGGCAGTTTTAGCTGTGTGATAGCTTAGCCATGTTTAACGACATCCCATTCGTCGTATTTGATATTTGAGGTCCCTACTATTGTTCAAGTCCATAAGGGGACAGATCCCGGGGTGCCTTTATGATGGAGTTTGCTTTTTAACGAACACAGAGTTCATAGTTCGATATTCATTAGCCTTTGAAAGCTTTATCGTAAGCGTGTTTTTGTTGATTATTTTAAGTGAAAATAAATTGAAGTAACCATTGTGAAACAATATTTTGTAATAAAGTTATTTTTGTTAAATATAAAAGGATTTTCTGTTCAATATTTCATTTGCCCTAAATCTTTTGATCTGCTAAGTAGTTACATACCTGTATACCTATGTATGAATCTTAGATGAGACGAGGTTAGTCGACAAGGGCGGACACAGGATACGATGAGTCGTAGAGTCATGACCCCTTGAGCCTTTCATGTTGGGAAATCCCTTTATGGGTACCACCGCCCCTCGGTTGTGATTATGTGGGAGTCTGGCCCGAAGGCCATACCCACTAAAAACCTAAGTGTTTCTCCTTTCGCGCTATATTGTGGCGTGACTACGGGTACTCGGCAGCATTCGTCCGCAGCCGCAAGAGCCGCGTCGTAAATTTTGGGTTTGATTGTTCAATTGACTAGATTGAATAGGTATTTATTTACAGAAACAATTTACATAATTATAACACTTAGAGATTTTGTACTTATAGTATTAGGTCCTTACCTATGAAAAAAAGAATCTCATTAAGACTGTTTTCTCCATACAAACATTTTTGATTTTTTTTTTGGTGAACGGCAAATCCAAATTTAGCTATTATCGGATAACATTGTTAAGTATAGGCAGCGTTAATTTTTAAAAGTAACAGCTATTTCAAGTTTCAGCGAATCTAAGAAATGATTATGGGTAGCACATAAAAAGAGCTCTGTAAAATTTTTTTTATATGATTTAGCCCAGAAATTAAAAAATATTTCATGTGAAACCTTGAAATAATATTCAATTTTCCAAATAAAAAACAAATTTGGATATAGCTTTGAAAATCGCAGGAATTGGTACATATGATTAACGAAGAAAAAAAACTCCAATTTCATTGGTAAAGACCCAATATAGTGGTTGGGGACTCACACAGACATGTGATGTGTCTCGGTGACTGGATCCGTCCTTGGAAGCTAATAAAACAACGTCAAATAATCAGTCAATAATTTAAAATTTATTCCTCTTCATTACTTTCTCTAAAAAAATTATTGAAATACATCTCTAACACATAAAAAAAGCATAACTATAATTTAATTAAATTGTCTACTTGCATTATACAAAAATTATATTTACAAATATTGCTATGTAATAATAACTATTATTTACTAAGCATGTAGGCATACTTGAAAATGCGTAGCTACATAATGTGGCAAGTTACTTAAGGGTCGAAGTAAACTCGGATTTCCATATAAATGACAATGGTGTCGATTCGGATGTACACCAACTAAATTAAACTAAAACCAGTTTTAGAGTGGTGCCGTCGCATCGTACTGTTCCAGGGAGACATATACATACAGTACTGCCTTCAATTCTTTTGAGTAGTGGCTTTCCTTTTTACAGATAACCGGTTGACAGATTTTTAATTTATTTACATACACCAGTTGAAGTTGATCCAATCTAAAACAAAACAACGAAACACACATAAAGCAACGCCACACGTATACACAGATAGTTACACTATTATAATTTAATGTTATTAAAAGTGGTTTTGTTTTAGTTTGGTTTAGTTGGTGTACATCCGAATCGACACCAATATCATGATAATTTTATTCCATTTACCTTCACAAATAAGAAAACATATTAATGTAAATTACATATTTCCACGTTCATATGGAGACTCAACCTTATCGGACCCTTAAGGCGCCGGAAAGTGTTGATGAGGAGAGGTTCATGATCACTTTCGGACTTAATCAATGATTTGTAAATTCGATATTGCTGGTGTTTAAGAGGGTTTATTCCGTCCAGTGGCGCCCACATTGGATAAATTAAGATTTCTTTTTAAAATACAGAATACATAAAAAAATCGCTCTGACCTGCTCTGACCCAAAGCTAATTATAAATAATACCTAAATATTATTAAATTCTCGAAAATAACAGTAATTGAAGCTATTTGGGTATTATTTATTATTAAAATAACTTAACAAAGGTATTATTTTTTAATTTATTCTGTATTTAAAAAGAAATCTTAATTTATCCAATGAGGGCTCCACTTGACGGAATAAGCCCTCTTAATCAATCAGGGCTTGTAGCCGATTCCAAAAATATAGATATTAAAGCGGTACCACATCTGTATTGATATCGCTTTAATACTTGTATGTAATGGATTATCCATCTTCCATTTGGATACCGATATCCCTGTATTTAAAAAATACAAGTTTTTATGTAGCGTTAATATATTCCTTAGTAATTACCGCTACGTTGAGTAGAAACAAGTAAACAAGAAGTTTGCTGTTTTGTAACCGTGCGTGACTAGTAAATACAGGTCTAAGAAAGAGTTACTGATTACCAATATGTAGGATAAGTGGTACCGAGTAGTACGTAATGTTTGGTTCATTTTTGGATTGTAAAATTAGCGAGCCTCGTAATTCACGCTAGATTTACGAATAATTCACGCTAGATTTCAACAAGCTCGGAAAACTGAAGACAACTTTTTTACCCCATCATATGTATTGTAACCCCCCATGTAAATCAAAAATTCTTTATTGACGTATTATGTGTAGAGAAGCTAGACAATGCTGTACGCATGGCCACATTCGGTCATCAAGAATTTGATGTTTTTGTCATCGACTCGCTAAGAAGCTACAGGCTCATTATAGTAGTTAAAACACGGAGAAAAGAAATATGGCGATTGTCTGGTATAGGAGAAAGGAGATATCGACTGTGTACCTGCAACATGTCCTATCTGACATTTTATGGTATTTTTGTTTTTGATATAAATCGGTACTATATGCCGTTGTCCCTTTTCTGAATGAACCAAACGCCCGTAAAATTTGATATTCGCGCCGAAATTCACTTCTTTCAAACGATCCTACCTACGCTCGAACTCCGTTTGCGGACATTAAGTCCTACCTGCATAGTTTTAGTCGTGTTCAAACACGACCATTTACTTTCGACGTCTTTTTTGATGTTTTTGTTCAATTATCGACAGTTTTGTACTGTTTATTGATTTGTGACATGTTACAATAGCTTATAAAGTAACAATACATAATATTTTCAAGTATATTATTAGTTATTCATAAAGAATAAAATCTTAAGTAACAGATAGTACTTATTGGTTTTTTTTCGATAATATCTAATCCGAATTGAAGTAAGGAAGATAGTACAAGTTACTTGTAACAAACCAATTTCTTATCAATTTTAATAATTAAAAAAGCTGCACGAAACTAATTTCTCAGTAGCAATCTCTGCCAGTTGACATTTGAGCAAAGGCATAGTTTCTCTGATAATTACCTACACAAAGTATTGTTTTAACATATTCAGTCAATCAAGATGTAGTCCAGAGAAAAATAATTGACCCAATTGGGGGTTGATCAAGATTCGAAGAAGAAAAGGAAGTTAAACATGAACAGGTATAATAATTATTTTTATTAATTTTAATGTAATAAAACGTATAAAGATGTACGAGAAAGTTATGATTGATCTAAGTATGATTTATAATCTATGACTTACTAAATAGACACTTCGAACATTACAGAAGATACCAGACATTTACAGAGCAAACGACAAAAAAGGACTGTAGCTGTGGAACAATCACAATAAGTTTTTTGAAAATAAGTTTGTTGAATGTTCAAGTAATCTGACGTCCCCGCCAATTTTAGTGCAATCACAGTATAATACGCCTCAAGAAATAACGCATAACATTTCTAAAATGGTAGAACATTCCGATCCGGACTGCTCACTTACTTTACTTTCCCAATCAATAATTCCTCCACAATTTTGAATAGTTGTATAGGAGGAGTGAGTTGAAAACATCGTGAGGAAACCTGCAAGCCTAAGAAATTTAAATTCAATGGCATGTGAAGTGTCCTCAACTCGCATTGGGCCAGGGTGGCGGACTATGGCCCATACTCCCTAATTAAACGAGGGAAGGCCTATATATCCTTGCCTTGCAATAAGATGTTTACGGTCTGATGATGATAATACAACAGAATGTTCAAATTCGTTGAGTTCAATGTCTGAAACCGCAAATGATCCCAACAATTATAATAGGAATGGGAAAAGAAGGAAGCGACTTGATCTAAGTCAGTGGAAATTTAATCTAAATAAAAGACTGAGGATGAAAGGCAAACCTTATCTGGGATTCAGAAAACTTCGTAAATCGGTTAATCATGACACTGATGGAGAAGTCGAATCATGAAATAAACATGTAATAATGATATTTGCAGAACGTTGAAGATGAGGTATTGTTCGGAATTCACAGAAGATGAAAAAAGGATAATATTTCAGAGATTTTGGCAGTTAACTGATCAGAGTGGAAAGTGTTTGTTTCCGGTTTCGTTTCCAAAGTTTCCAAAAAAAATATGTACTGTAGTAGAAAATTCAAGACGTAACTACACTTTACAATACAGATTGAACAATGGGTGTAAAAATTGTTGTGTTACTTAATTATAATTTTAATTTTCTTACATACATACATAATGTCACGCCTGTTTCCCGTTGGGGTAGGCAGAGACCACAGACTTCCACTTGCTACGATCCTGACACACCTCTTCTGCTTCCTTCACTCTCATAAGGTTGTTCATACATGCTCGTCGGTTTAGGGTACTCTTGACTTGGCCTTTCTTTAAGACGTCCCCGATTTGATCATGGTACGTTCGCCGTGGTCTTCCACTACCAACACTACCATCCACATTCGCTTTGTATATAGAGATATTTCGTTCGTAATTCGTAAGTCTTCTTTCATTCATCCTCTCCACATGTCCAAACCATCTCAGCATACCTTTTTCAATCTTTGTCACTACATCTTCGTTCACACTGCTTAACTCCCTAATTACACTATTTCTGATTCTATCTTTCAGAGTCACCCCATTCATACTTCTCAATGATCTCATTTCCACTGCATTTATTCTACTTTCATTCTTCTTTTGCCATACCCAGCATTCACTCCCGTAAGTCAGTGTTGGAACCAGCACCCCGCCATGAACAGCCAGACGAGCCTTTTTGAACACATTCTGGCTCCTCATAAAGGAATGCAGTGCTCCATTGACCTGATTTCCGGCATTCACTCTTCTTTCGATGTCCTTCTCACACTTACCATCCCTTGTAAACAGTGAACCCAAATACACAAATTCACGCACTTGCTCCACTTTTTCTCCGTCTATCAAAATATTGCAATCCGTCGTACATACCCCTCTCTCAAATACCATAACTTTCGTTTTAATCACATTGACTTTCATTCCTTTTTCTTTCAAAGCCGTATTCATAAGTGTTACCATCTCTTGTAACTCCTCTTGGGACGACGCAAGGATTACTTGATTATCGGCATAGAGGAATTTAATTTTCTTACAACTCTTAATATAATTTCGT
Source organism: Oegoconia quadripuncta (assembly GCA_949316235.1). Taxonomy (NCBI): domain Eukaryota; kingdom Metazoa; phylum Arthropoda; class Insecta; order Lepidoptera; family Autostichidae; genus Oegoconia; species Oegoconia quadripuncta. The sequence goes on along the minus strand of OX438747.1, from coordinate 3,147,042 downwards.
CCTATCTATACGACAATTACGTAATCTTCTGCCAGATAGGACTTCTTATCATAGCAATCTGTCCTAAGTGTATGTTACTTTCACAACATAAAATCCTAAGTGATTTTTAAAAGGTCAGGTGATATCTGGACCTTTATTTTTATATAAATTAGAAAACATTACAAAAAATAAGAATTACGTGTTTTTTATTTCATCCAACCATCATCATTCTGTCCTGAAATATGGTTTTTTCTACCCCCTGAAAAGTTGGCAAAAATCACATAGGACCTGTTACAAGTACACAGTCGATATATCGTTTTGGGGTATTTTCCCTTTGCTTCACCAAGTAAAATAAAGAATAATTCCAAGAAAAAAATTATTAAAAGATTGTAATCACACGTGAGGTTTCCAAAGCAGTCTCCAGTTAGGAATTCTAAATATTGTCTCGATTTTGTATATAAACTTCTTGGATCAAGTCCGAAACCTTACTCGGTGTTAGCACAATAAAAATGTAAATTACAAACAGCTTATTTAGATAAATACATAACAGTCGGAAGTAAACAATTAGTTTAACATGCTACTAAAAATAGATATGTATATGAATTGACCAAGTACGACCGTACTGTCGCCTATCTTCAATGACAATACGTTCGTGTAAAAAAGAACAGCGCTTGAATTTATTTTATAATGTTTAAAACGTACAAACAGCCGAATCGAGAACCTCCTCCTTTTTGAGGGCGGTCAATAAATGCGTTAATCGTAGAACGTTAGGGTACATTTTTGAACTCTTAATGACGTAGTGTTAGGCATAAAATCTTTTAAAAGTACGTTATGTAAAATAACCAACAATCGGACTTCGATTCCAGAATCTAAGGGTCAATTTCCAACGAAGGGAAAGCGATACCGGTTTCCTCTCGCTTGAAATTGTACTTCATTCATTCATTACAATGAAAATGTGTAATTTGCACGGAAACTGCGCGCAATGTGAATGTTAACTATGTCGTGAAGACTTCGTACGCATTCAGTTGGCACCGATGTGTTGTGTGCCACAGAGCAAAGAAACCAAACCCGCATGCGGGATGAAAAAAAAAGTAAGTAATTCATGTCACTAATTAAAATTGTATACACAATTGAGCTTTTAGGTGAAAACACTGGCTTTAGTGGAAAATAATGTTTATAAAGTTGTATACAGGGCGTCCCAAAGTTATGGGACATGAAGGGGAAGTACCTTAAATATCGTAGATAGTGAATTTTGCTCAAAGAAGACTTTATGTTATTTTTAAAAGTTAGTAATTCTGCATTCATAGATTTTCTAAAAATTATTTGCTTCGGCTGGGAATCGAACCGACTCAAATGTGAAAAAAAAAACACCCTACTTTTATGATGCCAATCGAAAGAATAGCTAAAAAATAATAACTCTGCCTAAGTAACATAGTATTTTAAAAGAAAGGAACAACGTGAAATTAATCATTTTAATCAAATAAAAAACATACATGAAACTGCCGTAGTCAATTAAGTAGGTATTTTTTTGTAAATTAATTAATTAAATGCTCAAAATGTGATCCCTCTTGTCTTACGCAAATCGCCAATCTTTTAATGAGCCCGCTGCCTGTTGATTTTCTAATCATTTTATGGTGAACACTCGATGTGATATGGCACAATTCTGTTTGCAACTCGCCTACGTTCTCGTATCGCTTTTTGTATAGCATATCTTTCACGTATCCCCAAAAGAAGAAATCTAATGGTGTGAGGTCCGGGGATCTGGCCGGCCATCTAATCGGTCCATTTGTACCAATCCATGTAGGAAAACATTCATTTAGAAAATCTGCTGCTCTCCGACTATTATGAGCCGGAGCTCCATCTTGTTGGAAAATTAAGTTTTCTTGCTCCGCCGCGGAATGGTTTCTTATCTTATCCCTTAAAATTTGAAGTATTCCTAAATACTTTTCTGTGTTCAAGGTTCCTTGGTAAAAATGGATTAAGAAAACCCGGTTTTTTAAAAGTCCGCACCAACAGTTGAGTGAAAAACGCACTTGGTTATTAGTTTCAGTCACTCGTAGGGGATTTTCTTTAGACCAAATACGATTATTGTTGCGGTTATACATACCGTTATTGCTAAAGTTAGATTCGTCTGTCCAAATAATATTATCCAAAAAATTTGGATCTTCGAGCAATCGTGCCTGGATATCAAGACAGAAATTTTTTCTCCTTTCTGTATCGCCCGGAAGTAATTTTTGAACCAATCGTCCTTCAACATAACTCTTAAAACCGTGTTTTTTTAATACACGGTGTATTTTACTTTTTGAAACTCCAATTTCATGTTCTCCTTCTCTCACCGATGCTTTCGGAAAAGCCGAAAAGTAAATTAAAATACCAAGTTCTTCGTCGTTGATCGTATGGTTTTCTTGCTGTGGTTCTCTTGGGCGTTTATCGAAACGTCCCAGAGTTTTCAAATTGTTCACAAGCCTTTTCAAAACTTTACGAGACGGTATTTGTCTATCAGGATATTTTACGCCATACCACCGCAAACTTCTAGAGATATCTTTATCGTTCAAAAAATATGCTTCCATTAGATCAAAACTTACTTGATATGCCATGTTCGCAATAAATTAACACAATAACACTTGTGTAAGTGAATTGAGACTAAACAGATCAATATCCGAAAAACAAACGCTCGCACATACTGTTCCATTTTCAAATTTAAGAACAACATTTAAAAATATCACTTCTTTTTAAAATATCTTAAAAAGTATGCATTCAAACAAACGCTGTCATAAACTGTTCCATTTTCAAATTATAAATTATTTATTTTTGTTTTTAATTTGCCTTCTGTCTAGCTTACAGAGGACGTATTGAAATACAAGTTTTATCATTTCATCTACACGTGCACTTATAATAAGGAAAACTATGTTAGTACCTATTTTATGAAGTGGGTACTTATTTACGAATAATCAATGCTATCTTTGGAATGATAATATCGCTACTTTTCGAACGTCGTCGGCAATAAATAACTTTCTTGAAATTTGACTCAATCATTTTATGTTGTTCCTTTCTTTTAAAATACTATGTTACTTAGGCAGAGTTATTATTTTTTAGCTATTCTTTCGATTGGCATCATAAAAGTAGGGTGTTTTTTTTTTCACATTTAAGTCGGTTCGATTCCCAGCCGAAGCAAGTAATTTTTAGAAAATCTATGAATGCAGAAATACTAACTTTTAAAAATAACATAAAGTCTTCTTTGAGCAAAATTCACTATCTACAATATTTAAGGTACTTCCCCTTCATGTCCCATAACTTTGGGACGCCCTGTATAGTGACATTGCGAAAAAACGATATGGACGATGTCATAAATTACTGCGATTGCATGTATCACAGATTAATAAGTAGCTGCCGCCCCTAATAGATTTTTTTTTCAGGAAAACCTGTATTTTTCAAATATAAGAAAAGGTGTCATTTTGAAAAATAGTTTCACCTGCGTGGACTATTATCTTGTTCAAACTAAAGAATAGTTAAGAGACGCAAAGCGTCTATATCTTACCATTGTAAGGACTGCGGATTATCTGCCGGACGAATCGACAAATATGCCGAAAAAATCTTATCTGTATTTTTATGGCACTAAATAAGTATCAAAACTCATTAAGGTGCGGGTGTAAAGGCGATCCATGTTTGCGTTCATTAATAAGATTTGTCGTTCTAAGAGACAATAGGTGCCATATTCGCTGAGCGTATGACATTATGACGTCCGCGCGTATATTACACCAAATTTTGTTGTATTTTTTTTTAATAACAATATTGAGTTTTGATAAAAATGGAAGTAATTTCGTCATTCGTCATCAATTACCTGTATTAGTTAATCTCTTATTTTTATTAAGACATTGATAATCTACTTCCAATAATTTCTTGTATGTCTCAAATTCAAATAAGAAAAAACGGGTACGAAAACTGATGTAACCCAACCCATCTCTAATTCTCAAGTTGAAATTGTTTTATTAAAAAAAATACTGCATTGTCTATCTCCCATAAAATTAGGTTTTTTCCCTTCCTCCTTCCCCCTATCCTTATCTTCATGGCCCATTGCTTTAAGACACCACGATGTATGAGGTAACATTAATGGCATCTAATGGACTAAATTCTGTTGTATATCAGCTAGCCGGCATTAACCTAGTTACTCGCTAGGCGAGCTGATGCTCGCGTTGGGGCGGCAGCTTAAGGCACGATTCACACCTGACGGAACATATTTTTCACTGGCACACAATGGGCATTCTTCGTGTTTAATTGGAAAACCAATTGGGGTACTAGTTGCTAATTAATTAAAAATTAATAAATAGCGTATAGTTTGATATTTTTGAGAAAAAAAATCGCATTCATATGACCATCGTGTGACGTCATCATAATGTAACACGGTAAATTAATGGTTGTTCGTTTACAGGTGTAATTAAAAAACAGAAATAGCTGTCAGTTACGTAACGTCACTTTCGTCTGATTGGTTCGTCGAGCAGAATTTTTTCGATCAGTTTTTTTTTATCGTATCAATATTATTTCAACGCATGCAAAGTTAATAATCTTTTGTCAGGTAAAAATGCGCTCCGATGCACTCGAAGGTATGCTGTGAATCGCACCTTCGTGTAAGTTTGCAGTTTTGTTTTATTGGATGTGGTTACTCCATTCATTGACTAGGTGACTATAATTAATTAGGTTGTACTGTTATTGGCACAAAATGGATGTACAAACAGCAACACACTTAATGATACATTTTTTTTCCTGACATATTGCAGGAAAGAGACTCACATTTGATGTTGACAGTTATGAATCCTAGCTAGTGGCTAAGCAACTTAACTTAATTTCGTCGGGTTGTTAAATCGGGTAAATTCGGTCATAGAGCCGTTTGTTTTCGTTTTACATTAATCAGACATATTACTCGGTACTGTTTTATCGACTATCATAACAACACACTCTAAATAAGAGCAATCGTTTATCTTTATTATTTTATTCACATTATTTTTATTTTATGTGCAACATTGTGTTGGTAAATGGTGTTGGTCTTAATTAGATATGAAGCGCGATTGACTGCTCGACCAAGTTATAGGCGTTGCTAATTTGCTCTAGTTAAAAATGTTTTTAAATTTATTGTTGAACCCTAAATTAAGGCTAAATTATTGTTGCTTGTCTAGTAGATAAAACAGAGTTGCAATACGACCGAACTACGAATCATTCCTTTGGATAACTTGCGACTACATCCCTTTCGAACAGTAATATTGTCTCCCAGTTCCGTCTTTAATGGGCAGTTAAGTATGCTGCTGTTTGTACATGTATTATTAGACAAACATTCTTTGTTACCTTGTAAAATTGTAAATATACGTAAATTAATTAATAATAACACAAAGACAGCACGATCGCTACTTATTATTTTTCTCTAAAAATGGCAGGATTCATTTAGACATAAATACGGGGTGTCCGCAAGCTTCGATCTCCCACGAGATTCTTCAAACGAATCATGTAAATTTAAATTAATTCGCGAGAAATTATGATATCAGTTATCGTGTAATTCGTTAATGGGAGACTATACAATAAATACCTTACACGTAAAATGATAAAATGATCCAAGCTTGTGGACTTACATAGTAATTCAAGAATAAACCTTTGAAAATGAGCGTTCACACACAACCCATAGATATGTGCCCATAATCACTGGACCCTCATAGGTGACCCAAGGATACACTTTCACATCTCACGAAGACCAAGAGACAATTTTTTGAACGGACATAAATTACATTTGAATGTAAATACACCATGGTTTCATGCGAATGTCCACAATTTTATTCTTTATCCTTTAAAACAAGTACTATTTTATTAAAGTTGCAGAAAGCATCGAATTTTGAGAACATTGATGTGAATAATTGTAGGCTGTAAAAGAAACCACGTTAAATGTTTATTGATTCTTACTACTGGGCTCTTTATCACCGAAACTAATCTTGTTTAATTATGATCATTGGCGGACATTTAATAAATGAAATACAATTTAGATCATACAAATGAAAAAATCTGCCTATAGGAAGTCATTTTCTCACTCATTTCTCGGCAAAACCAGTTTTAGAGTAAACGTTAAAGTGCATTTTTATGCTGACTCTATAATAAATAAATATATATCGATCTGTTTGATGTAGTGGTTAGAAACTCATGACCACTATACCAAAAGGTCGCGGGTTCGAATCCCGCTAGGAGCATATGTTTGTATGATGATGACTGTGGACATGTGTACCCGAGTAATGGATGTTTTCATTTACATAAAAAATATGTAGTATATCAACCATCTGGTAGCCATAAGCCAAGTCCACTTGCTTAGTGTGGAACTAGATTGGGCTGTGTGTATGTCCATGAATAATAAATAAGTTTCCTTGGACATACACACAGCGCCATCTAATTCCACACTAAGCAACTAGGCTTGTGTTGTGGATACCACATGGTTGAAATACTACATTAAAACATTTTTTTGAAAATATATACTTACTATAGTAAGTATATATTTTCATTTGATTCATATTATAAACATTTTTTTGAAATTTGATATACTACATATTTTTTATGAAAAGAAAACATCCATAACTCGGGTACACATGTCCACAGTCATCATACAAACATATGCTCCTAGCGGGATTCGAACCAGCGACCTTCGTCACCAATTCTATGGTTCTATATCTGACAACATAGACGTAATTCGAACGTATCAGTCTAATGGACCGCTTTTTCCTCAGGTCCACTACCTACCACTACACAGTATACGCCTGTCATCTCAATTGTTCAGACGCAGCGCCAAAACATAGCTCCTGCCATAAAAGTTATTTACCGCATTCTAACAAGCTTTAAACTTCGAAATCTTCTCAATGAATAAACCGATTCTACTGAAACTTGATACGCATAAGAAAACGTTTTCAAAAAACAGTACTGAAATTAAAATGAGAACAATTAAAGTTCTCCATATTAACTCATTTTAAAGTTTATATGAATTGCGGTGAATAATAAATCCTCCTCTAACTAGGACAGGGTTTAGTCAAATTGTGGTAGGGGTTCACCATTTGACGGTAGGGGGTTCGAGTCAAGATTTATGTAATAGCGGCTGGTCACAATTAAGGTTACAATTGTCCAAATCGACTCAATTTGCGACATGAAACAAGCTCTATCACATGACTACTTATTCTCCTTTTTGAAATAATTTTCTTTTCTTTTGGAGTTAGAGTTAACTTCAACAGGGGTGCGTGGGGCTATAAGTTTGAGGAACCCTGTACTAATACATGAATTGCCTTTAACGTATAAGTTAAGGGGATACCCTTTTATTTACGGTGTTGCCACTCATGCAAATAATATATATCTCATTAACAAAGCCATAACTGGGAAAAACAAGAACGTCAAGCTATAGTTGATGTCCGATGTTTTAAAGTACTACAAATAGTTTTGCTTTGCTCAAATTATCCACAAACTTTGAACTTTGTCCAACAGTGGACGTTTTTCGGCTGATATGATGATGATGATCCACAAAATCATTGAAGGTTATCCTGAGCAACACAAAACTGTTTGCTATACTTTAAAATATCGGAGTCTAAATCAACTTCAGCTTGACATTCTTGTTTTCCCTGTTAGGGCATTGAGATATATTAAGTTAGCCTCTTCCGAGCACTTGGACATGTCCATTACAATATTATACAATAAATTAATTTCAAAGGTATACTTAATTACAAATTAGATAAATGATTAATTACCAGGAGCATATAAATAAAAGGATTATAAATTAATTTAGGTTAAGCTAGCTAAAGTAGTAATGAGTGGCAGCACGGTCGACTATCATTTCGCCTCTTAACACTTGGCCAGAGGCGGAGTCACAATTTTAAATGGACAACATATTTTTTTCTTTTGCTTTGGACTAACGAGCGTAATTTCGTGACTTGCTGTCAGTTGCGGTTTTTGAGTCGCGCAATATAAACCTTCGTCTTCCGTTGTATTCTTCGAGATATATTAGAGGAACAATAATTTGTTTTAGAGACGGAGGCGGGGCGGTAACTGTGACATCACTAACACACCTCCATAGAGTACAAGAAGAAGACTTTCATACAAAATAAACGACTCATTTTGCGTCGTGTGTCGCACAAAAGTATCTTAAATATTTCTAAGGTACACACAACTGTTACAGAAATATGCATCGTAAAAATGTACATAGGCGAGCTTAACTCCGAGAGTTTTCTACCAGCAAACCTTAGAGACAGTAGGTGGAGGTAGATTATGTTTTATGTAACGTAATATAAATAATAATATAGATATATTATACAGATGTAGATTTCAAAATTTTGTATGGTTGTACAGATCATTAAAGTGAGCAACTTTCACTATGGGACCAACTCTTAAATTGAAAAAAAAAAAGTCTGCTGTTTCATACATTTCAGGTGAGTCGGTAAACTTTTTTATGAAACAGCTGATTATTTCTCACTTTCAGACTTGGTCTCGTAGTCAAAGTTGCTCAGTTTGATGGTCTGAACAACCATACAAAATTTTTAAGGTTAATTAATCGACATTCTGTATGTAAATAGTGTAAGCATACCATATTATGACCCATTCAATAAGTATACATGTAATAATATGTAGTATAAATATATACATTATTAATACTCACATTATGGTAAATAATGAACGTAACGTAAATTTCGCGACTCATTACGCTGGTGTGGCCGCAACTGACGGTATGTAGAAGTCATGATACGAGACGATACTTAATTCAATCCTATGATAGATACTCGTATATTAATAAAGGATATGTTGGCGAATGCCTGATAATAAGACTCATTCAATAATCCCCATCGATTCACCGCATTGATTTTTGGAATATTCGCATGGAGATTATTGGATTAACTTGATAATAGTACATTTTTATAATTTTTATTTCATTCATTACTGCTAGTGATCACATTCATAAGTTTATTGTAGCCAACATCAAGATAGGCTTTTTGGCCTACATTTCAATATACCGGTGAGTTTTTTATCCTAAGAAAAAAAAATAGGGCATATTAGGTAAGTGAGTTAAAAGGTTTTGGCATAGGTAGTTTTTCTTTTTTTATTATTCAAACTGTGGGAGATCTGGTCAGCATGCGCTCCTTCCTCTTGTCCCTTTCTTTTTGGATTTTGTTCAGCAAATAAACGCCAGGTAAGTGTATAGAAAGTCGTCTAATAATCTCCAACAAAATTCGTATATTGATAACTATGTTAAAATAAATTATAAAAAATATAGGTGGATGAATTGTCGAGGTGGAATTCGAATCGAGAAGTGAAGCTACCGCGTTTTAGTTCGTCGCAGATTCACAGCGGTAAAAAAAAAAGTTTTCGTAGCCTGCCGATAGAGGGCGCCAAAGTAAAAGATAAACCTAAGTAAAAGGTTGTGTCATTTGACGGTCGCGTTTGTAGCCTAGTCCACATAATTACATCATTTAATGAAATAAATTAAAAAAAAAATTGCGAGATAGGAATCCTACGAATCCCGCCAGTCGCATATCAATCTCCGGACGGCGCGAGCGTCGATGGTTTTGAGAAAAAAAAATTAAACTACCTAAGTTATTTCACTTATATTTACATGCCCTATTTTTTACTTATGGTAAAAAAGTCATCCGGTATATATATATTTTTATTAAATGTTTATTAGTTTTTTAATCAGAAACTTAGTTTTGATGTATTTTTATTTCTAGGCAACTTATAGGGCATGAGATAAAAGCCTGCTACCTCATCCATGCCTCATGCCCAGTAAGATCACAAGCTTCTATCACATGTAATTTTCTTTGATGATGGCTGTACTTTGTCCTTGAAAACATAAATAAAATACCAAAGGGTACAGTAAAGGAACCCTTTAAATATTAGTTCATCTAACACGTATTATTGCTTATTTAGTGGCGATATAAGTGCTATTTGGCGCCCTCGAAAAATTTAAACAGTCGAAAATGTTTATTAATAATTACGCTAATCAAAAATAATTTATTGCTGTCGTCATCATGTAGAAATTTAGCACAGAGGTAGCCTGGGATCTGGAGAAGAGCATAGGCTACTTTTCATCCTGAAAATTAATTATCCTGAAAGCTAGTATTATATGTGTAATTTTGAAAAGTATAAGTTGCAGGTTGCAGTTGCAGGCTTCGGCAATTCTTGACGAGACAAAAGCAATCTCATTCATTAATAAATTGATTTATGTAGAGGGCGCCACTTAGCACTTACTTTCGCCAAATATGTATCTCAGACATACACAACAGCATTCAAATAAGGAAATTTGTCACATAGGAATACACAACCATGTCGAATAAATAATTATTATAAAACATTGTACAGCCGACGCCACAACGACTGCAATACGACCAGTGTAAATAATCCGCGCAAATGTGGACACAGCGAGGCCTTTTCAAACTGGAAGTGTTATAGTCGTGAGGCCGCGTGTACACTAATCTCAATTGAAGAAATACTGAATTACATTTAAAAAGTACATTAAGTTAATAAAGTCATAATTATACGAAAATTATTATCATTCGTTACAATACAAAGTTGAACCTCGCTTGTTTACACCGATCCGAGCCCATGCATGTGTTCGTCTCACTCCTACTTTAAAGCCGAAAATGTGTGGAAGCCATTATAGCTCCTTTACACGATGGCCCAGTTATGAAGCGGCGCGATGGCTTCGATGGCGGTTTTTCACCGGAAATCGTTAGGATTTTGGACCAGCAATGGCGATACGCGTACACACGTCTACTTAATATTTGTTTATACATGATAAAATGTTGACGTTAAATAGGTATTATTTTTACGATTAACTGGATACGCGTTTGACCACAATCTCACTTCATTGAAAGTGACGATGGGGCCGAAGATGGTGCCTTTTCACCCTTCTCTTGAAGATCCCAAGGTTGTAGGATTGGTAGGAGGCAGGAAAGACTGGCGCCGGCAGGGAGTTCCATGCCTTGGCTGTTCGCATTATGAAAGTCGAAGGGTATATCTTGACAGATGACGCAATTAGCACTGAACTATATATAGATTGTTGCAACCATCGCTGGTCCATCGCGTAGAGGAGCTTTGCAAGCGGTATTGCGTTTTGTTCACCGACGCATTTGCATCTCATTCGCATATATTTGAAGGCAGAACTATGACACACGTGCGCATCGGTGTAGGTACAAATGGGGTTCAACTATTAGAGATAGATCATTAGAGACCAACCGTGACAATAGCCCTGGAGAAACCTTTATGTAGTCACACCTCCCTTATGTGGAGCTTCCAAAATATTTCTTTCCATATAATCAATTTCATTGTTAAGGTACTATTTAGTTCATAATTTACCGTTCCGTATGTAAAATACATACTAATGTAGACGTTATGTAAGACGGCTTATGATGTTTCTATGTAAACATATTTAATTATCAACCCGGCTTACAAATGAATTTAAAGGTCAACTGACAGAAATATGTCCATGTTTATTAAACTTCTTAGTTGGATACCATAAGTTTATCCATCGCAATGCAACGTTTATACCACCATTAAAGTAATATCATAAATGCCTATGTTTGGAAGTTTATTACTCAATAACGCGTAAGCGTAAAATACTGCGGCAATAAGCAGCACGATCTATTATTTGTATCTCTTTCCGACCCACTTACGTGTTGATAAAGTACACAGATACAAGGATTTATCTGCATTTCATTTACGTAGTAACCCTACAGGTTTGGATAAAAGACACAAAGTACATTGTATCCTAGAATAACATAGGATTTTAAATAATTTCCGACGGAAGATATTCTAACGTCATACGGACGGAGCCGTAACTGTTTTGTGTAGCTTTGTGAAAGACACTCTTATACAGGTCTAATCATTATTATCATTCATTATATTAATCATTATTAGGTCCCGTTTCATTATGCGAGACCTAAAAATCGTTTAGTGTCTTACCGCTATAGGTGTGGATCCACACTGAGCGATGGCCCATTTGTGGTACAGATACACATACAACACTATTATAAGTTGTAACAGTTGTACTTAATTTTTGTTTTCACTTTTATTACTATGAAATAAGGCTACATTTTGTAAGAATAACACCAAGCACAATGATTGTTGCGACGAATATTTTTGTATGTGTTTCTGTAATATGCTAATAAACGCTTAATCTATCTATCTTTAGCTCTGGATCTTCACGCAGAGCAGAAATCGAATCCCGCCCCCGCACTCCTGTCACTGTAACATCTATTCCTTGAACCCTAAAGTTCCTTCAGAAAATGAGAGTTATATGACACAAAACAGTCAAAAGGCTAACCCTGTGGGGGAGATAGTCAAGTAAAACCGACTCGTTAAACTAATACACCAGACTTCACCAGAGCAGAAAGATAGACAAACTTATGTTATCTGCCATGGCATGTGAAACGAGCAAACAGTTATCAGACCTGGAATTTCACAGATAATGTTAAATGTCAAGTTTTTAAAAGTTTCCGTTTCACAGAAACATCATTCACCATTACATACCACATTCTGTCACCTGCAGATACTCTATGTATATATTACTGTCAACCACAATGTACACACTACTACCATCTCACTGTAGCCTGACCTTAGTCTGATAGTTAATCGAGGTTATAGTCTGACCGCGGACTCAAGGCTACAGGTCCTCAAAATGTCGTAAATGAACGATCTGCAGTTTCAACACAAAAAGGCCTCTCGAGCGGACGAGCTGCAGTCGTCTAGGAGTGAAGTTACTGGCCACTACAGAATTCCGCGATCAACCTATAAGACTTTGATTGTTGCGAGAATACATTAACTATCAGAATGGTAAACTCTCTACTTAAGTATGAATCAACGCGCATTGTCCGGATAAACTGGGTGTTAAGAACTACATACATCCAGTGAAAGAAGACAGCGGTGTCGATGCCGTAAAAAAAGGTTAAAGTGCAACCCGCATTGGGCTAAGGCCAATTTTTATTTCTCAGGCATGCAGGATTCATCACGATGTAATAATTTTTATTTTAATGACTTAAGACTTTTTGACATTGTTATTTTTAATTGTAAATGGTATAAGATTTAAAGTGTATTAGATTTTAATATTTGCACGTCTGCGAACAGACTGGATACACCGAACTATAATTATATTAAGAACTTATATAAATAACTGTATTCATGCAAATAAATTATTGATTATTGATTATTGTTTTCCTTCACCGTTACTAACGGTGAAGGAAAAATGAAGTAACTCGACTAAAATAGAATGTCGTCTCTTTTATGTGCTCGCATAAAAGGGTAAGACTATCTTAAACTAAATTTAAAGCGTATGGCACGGAATGGACACTATTGTATAACTAGAGATTATTTAAGAAAGCTTAGTTTTAGAACAACCTTATGAGAGTGAATGAAGCAAAAGAGGTGTGTCAGTATCGTAGCAAGTGGAAGTCTGTGGTCTCTGCCTACCGCTACGGGAAACAGGCATGACTTTATGTATGTATGTAGTTTTAGTTACCGATCCAATCACTAGATCCGGAGGGTTTATCCGGGTAATGCGCTATTGTATTAAACTAGTAAGTCGAGTCAAGCTATAGTGTGAAATAAGTAAATTGTATTAGTGACATGAGGTTGGTATCGGTTCGTCTCACGTCTGCCGCTCCACGGTGAAGCTGTAGGAGTATTCGCGGTCGAGCTCGAACCGCGGTCGCCGTTTGATTATGGGGAACTGCGTCTGGGAACGAAAACAACGTAACAATTGTAATAGTATATTTAAGAGGGATTATCGCGCACGGTGTTCAATACAAACTTTCAAGTCCAAATTTTTCGAACTGATTGTAATGAAACTTTATAAGCATAAATTACATACATATATCTAAAAAGTTAGTAGAGAATATTTTGTAAAAAGAGTAGAACTACTAAATTTGAACTATTTTAAGTTTTCCATAGTCATCATTTTCCGTGGTCAGAACAACTTTCCTCTATCAGCCGTCATCTCCGTACTCACCCCTTTCACACACATATCATTCCATAGTAACAGAAAAAACGCAATATAATTTTTTAAATTCGATATTTTGAAAATGTTTCAACTAACTTTTTAGACCTATCCTGCTTATACGTATATAATTTCATTAGAATCGGTCTATTCATTTCGAAAAATTTGGACTTGAAAGTTTATATGGAATGACGTGTGGAATAAAACTTCTTAAGGGGGTTTTTTTTTATCCACTATGGGTTAGCACTTGACCTCAATTACACCTGATGTTAATTGAAGAGGCCGAAGGTGGAAGCGTACTGACCCGGAAACCCAAATACTTGGGGAACTGCCCATCTTATCTCGAACAACCGGAACACAACAATGCTATTAACATTGCTGTTTGGCGGCAAATTTACATAAGATGGTGGTAGCTAGCCAGGCGGACATTTAATATGCCCTACCACCAACCAAACCGAGTACTAAATATGTACCCCGCTGGGGATCGTACCCGCGACCTCCGAAACGTAAACCCAATGTTGTTTACATTGAGCCACGGAGGCGGTTATAAGGGTAAACCATAGTGACCAGTTTTCCTGCAAACTGTAACCCAAAACTATATTACATAATACAGAGTACAGAGAAATACAGAGTAAGCCTCCTCATGTACCTTGGTTTGCAATATCTAATATAAGCAGGCAACAAGTGGTAATCGCCCATAGGTTGCGCTCCGGACACTATCCAACAAATTCATTTGCTTATCTGATGCGAAAGATAGACTCCCCCAATTGCAATGAATGTAATAAAATTGATGATTTGCAGCACATCTTGATGGATTGTGTCCGCTACACGCCTAAAAGGGACGCACTTGTAAGGTGGTTAGGGCTGAATCGGATCGATGTTGGGATGTACCATAACATATTGTCTGATCCAAGTTCAGGCTCAGCAAGGACACTGTTCTCTATGTTCGGTAAAGATTTGTATTAGGATACGATGGGATTGGCATAGTCACTCTGTGTACAAAAATCCCTAAATAAAGATATTAAAAAAAAATACAGAGTAAATCAAACAAATCGCTCTGACCTGCACTCAAGAAACCTAAAAGCTAATCTAACTTAATATCATCATTTTTCTGCCCTTATCCCACTCCAGGTGGGGTCGGCACAACATGTCGTCCTCTTCCACTCTCCTCTATCAGCCGTCATCTCCGTACTCACCCCTTTCATACACATATCATTCCTCACGCAGTCTACCCACACCTTCTTTGGTCTTCCTAACTAACTTAATATAAATATAATTTTTTGATATTTAATTTGTGAATCGTATAATAAAGTATTATTCTGTATTTTTATCAGTAAAAAAATAACATATATTAAAACATATAAATATTATAAATAATTGTTAAGCTTTACTGGGGCTTATTTTCCAGAACACACGATTCAATAATACATAACATTTATAATTTGTTTTAACGCTTTTCGAGAGCAGATCAGATCAATATTTTTAATTATGATGACGATGTATTTAAAAAGAAATTTTAAGTTATCCGATGTTGGCGTCAATGGACGAATTAAGCCCTAACTAGTCTGTGCTTACAGTGGGAAGACTTCAGACATGTTTCGGATCGCTGGTAGCTGTCACATGGAAATTAAATATTTATTCATCTTCTCTTCACCATCTTCATTCATGGATTTAGGGTTCTCAAATTTCATATTACCATAGCAACTATATGAGTTGTAGTAGCGTACGACTAGGTAAGAGGTACACACGTTGTGGATTAAGAGAATAAATAAATAAAATATAAATAAATAAATAAATATCCTTGGACATACACAGAATGCCATCTAGTTCCACTTTAAGCAACTATAGGCTTGTGTTATGGATACCAGATGGTTGATATACTACATAAATACATTTTTTTTTGTAAATAAATACTTATTATAAATGAAAACATTCATAACTCGGGTACACATGTCCGTATTCATCACACAAACATTCAGGATTCGAACCCGCGACCTTTTGGTATAGTGGTCAGAGTTTCTAACCACTACACAAAACAGGTCGTCAAAACGTATAAAAGTAAAAAGAACTTCCTTTTGAAGTCGCTTAAAAAATATCTACAAGAAATTGCGAATAGTAATTGAGTTAGTATGGGTAGTAGGCTCACCAGCGCATCGCTGGGCAGTCCGCGCAGTTTAGGGTTGAGAAGGAACGGCACGCCCTCCATGCCGTTGTAGCCGCCCAGCGTCTGGTACTGAGTGTTTCGAGGCAAAGGAGCAGGGCCCTTCTTCCGAGCGGGGGCCCCGGGCGATGTGGGGCCTATCTGCACGCCTGGACAACAATAAAGAATTGATAACCATACATCGAGTAGGTATATCGATTTTAGTACGAGTTAAATTCAGCGGTATTCATTATGTGGTAAGTTAATCAAAATCAAATCAAATCAAAAATATTTTATTCAATGTAGGATACAAAGATATCACTTATTGAAAGTAAACATGTTATTTTTTTTAAACTACATTGCTTCACAAGGTGTTATGGTTAGGGAGAAGAAGCGACAAGAAACTCCGCAACAAAACATCTTTTCAATTGGTTTCCATCTTTACAATAATATTACATTTTATATTACATATTACAAAACAAAGCAATTAACATAACGACCAGCTAACACCAGACCTCCTTATCGCCTAAATAATCATCTATCCTGTAATAACCCTTCTTACAGAGTTTCTTTAATGTGGCGTTTAAATTTCTGCTCTGTTAAACTCAATACATGTTCTGGTATTTTATTGTAAAAGCGTATGCTGTGTCCCACAAAGGATGTGCTAACCTTGCTAAGTCTAAATTGTGGAATTTCAATTTTATTTTTGTTTTTGTAATAGCTATTGAGAGATGACTACCTCAAACGAGATTGCATTCCCTACACAGGAGCGATACTCGACCTCCAAACTTACGGCTAAAATCATGTTTAAATTAAAAAAATAATGCTGGGTAAGTTTGCATCATATCAGCCGAAACACGTCCACTGCTGGACAAAGGCCTCCCCCAAGGATCTCCACAACGATCGGTCCTGCTCTGCCCGCATCCAACGGCTTCCCGCGCTCTTTACCAAATTGTCGGTCCACCTCGTGGGGGCCTGCCCACGCTGCGTCTTCCGGTGCGTGGTCGCCACTCGAGATCCTTTCTGCTCCAACGGCTGTCGGTCCTACGAGCAATGTGCCCCGCCCACTGCCACTTAAGTTTGGCAATTCTTCGGGCTATATCGGTCACCTTGGAACTCCTCATTTCTGAGGGGTAAGTTTTACTCACCAGGTATAGGGCTTCCACGGGGGACTGGAGACTTCGCAGAGGGCGGTCTGGGGGCGGGTCTCGACGGCTTGATATTGTACGACGGACTGAGGGCTTCGTAGTCGTGATCTGACGCGAACTCCTCTATGCTGGGGTACGCCAGAGGTGACTGCTTGAGGTTCAAGTTGTTGAGTTCGGTGACAAGGGGCGAGAGCTTTGGCGGTCGGTCGGGGACTTGCCGTAACCTGGTGACAAATACAACAACGGGTAAAAAATATATAATAATAATAATAAAATATCCTTGGACATATACAGACAGCGCCATCTAGTTCCACACTAAGCAACTAGGCTTGTGTTGTGGATACCAAATGGTTGATAACACTACACAAATACATTTTTTTTGTAAATAAATACATATATTAATGAAAAACATCCATAACTCATATATCCCTATGATGTTGTATCTGTATGTTTTTTTTCTTGTGTGCAATAAGTGATAAATAAATACATAACATGTATACATACATACAAAACGTCACGACCTATATCCCAAATGGGGTGGTTGGAGATATTGCAAACAATAGTGTTCCAAACATTTTGATTGAAACAACATCCATGGTTCACCTTATGAAATATATAGAAGTGCACACGTGACAGGGGGTGAGCCCATTCTGTTGAAACGTACGAAACTATAGATGTTTTCTGGTGGAAAGTCTCTTAGTTGCCTTTCATGACACCCACGAGAAGAGACAGGTTGGTTCTAAGAATAGAACCAACCCGTCTCTCCCCATCAAATAGAAATTTGAGTTCCGAAACCACACAGCAATCGAATAGGTTCTTGATGCTAGAATATACACTGTGGAATTCACAGACTGTCAAAAAACTATGCTGAAATTGTGCTAAATAGTGACCAAAGGAAAACATTAGTGCCACTCTAGTGCTTAGTGTATATTCTAGTCTCAAGTACGTTTTCTTTTTTCGATTTTATTTGCGTCATAATCAAAATCAAAAAGTTTTATTTCGTAAGTTATAAGAATAACATTTGAAATGCAGTCTCCCCAGAGAAGAACGAGCAAGAAACTCAGGGGTTGCTCTTTTTAAATAAGCCAATACAAATACAATTTGGAATAATTGTTAAATTTATGATTCAACAAAGAAAAATAAGAATAGAATTTACTGGATATTGCCGAGCGGTTCATGTCCACGCATTCTTATCATACAGATAGTCAGAAATTTTATAATCGAATAACTATTAATGTTATTCGATGCTTGCTACACACTAAAAGGTCGATTGTGAAATGCAGGGCTTGTTCACCTGTTTATTTTCAAAACCTAAATCAGCGTCAATACAAATGAGTGTTTTATTTATTTGACACTACCTTAAAAAAAACGGTTTTGTTAAGGAACGAAACCAAATGGATTTTGAATCAATTAAGCATTTTGAGTGGTTTTCATTTCGCTCTTACCGACGACGCCGTCTCTATCACTACAAACGACGCCGACGCGTGCACTGTCTGGATTAAACCGGTTTATTAAAGTTGGCAGCGCTCCTATTTCGGGCGAATCCTTTCTAAAATCCGATATAATCAATACAATACGATACAAATAATAATAATTTACAATAATTTTTGCTGGTAACAATAGAACACAATTAAGCGGTCAGACATCTCACAGCCATGGGAAATTTGTAGGTAGAAAAACAGGTAGGGTGCACGATACTACCAACTAAAGATATGCATAAATACAATAATAACATCATATTAATAGACTTACTTAATAATATAAATAAATAAATAATCACTTATTTACCGGTAATTTCGAAACCGGTTACAAGTTCCGGTGAAATGTGATGAAAATTTATCAGTCCACACAGCACACACACTCGCAAAAGTAAGCTGACCAAAACCCATGCTCGCACAAACTGTCACACCAACTCTCTACTACCTAGTGCAGTCTTTCCAACGTTTCAACTCATTGCACAGTTTTGCGGTTATAGAACTGAAATAAATAATTATCAACATTAATAAGTCTTCAAGACAGTATGCCGTCAAAAAACCTTCATCATTTTTTTTTATGCACAACGGGTGAATTCTTGACCTCAATCACACCTGATGTTAAGTGAAGATTCAACACTTTTGGGGGACTGGCTATCTTATCTCTGACAACCGGAACACAACCATTCTATTAACATTGCTGCTAGGCGGATAAGACGGTGGTAGCTAGCCAGGCGGACATTTGAAATGCCCCACCACCAACCAAACCTTCCTTATTTAAACAATACAGCGTATTTGATTGATTGATTGAAGGTTGCGAGAAGTTGCTGGATGCA
This sequence comes from Oegoconia quadripuncta, assembly GCA_949316235.1. Taxonomy (NCBI): domain Eukaryota; kingdom Metazoa; phylum Arthropoda; class Insecta; order Lepidoptera; family Autostichidae; genus Oegoconia; species Oegoconia quadripuncta. The sequence goes on along the minus strand of OX438747.1, from coordinate 3,127,483 downwards.
GGCAGCTACCAACTAGTCCGAACATGTCCGTTGTCAACAATAGTCAACATACCGAACATCCGCACTAAGCGCTTTGCTTCATCATTTATAATGCGGACTGCTAAGGTATGGAACTCACTGCCCGCGTCGGTTTTTCCCGACACTTACAACCTTGGGATCTTCAAGTCTAGAGTGAATAGGCATTTACTGGGTGCGCGTGATACATCTTCGGCTACATCGTCACTTTCCATCACGTGAGATTGTAGTCAAACGCGAAACCAGTTTTTAATTAAAAAAAAAAAAGTCCAGTAAAAATACGTAATTTTTGTGGTGTAACTTCCTATAATCTTAAAGTTCCTGATTTTTGTAGATGGATACAGTACCAATCAGTAATAGAATAAAAATGTTTTCTGACCACTCTGTAGCTTGCTTTAGGTATAGAATGGTTAGCAAACATTTAGTTAAGGGCTTTATCACACTAGCGAGTTGCGAGCGAGTGGAAAGCGGGGCGAGTGCGCAGCGAGTACGCCGCGAGTTCGCGACGTATGCGCAGCGAGCTCGCCGCGAGTGGGCAGTGAGTTCGCGGCGTGCGATTCTCGTTTTGTACATGTATTGGGGTTTCCGGGTCAGTACGCTTCGACCTCATCTTCACTAAACATCAGGTGTAATTGAGGTCAAGTACGAACCCGTCGTGCATAAAAAAAAATATTAAATTAAAGTTACCACTTGTGAACTTCATTGCGTTGTAGAAGATGCTAAGTTCTCATTAAACAATTTTCTAAAAAATTAATCAATGGCTGCTTTATATTTTCTAAAAATAATCTTTTGAATGATATTTGCCCTCGATGAATTTTTTTATAAACAAAGGAGTAATTATCGATTTTTTGAAAATAGTTACGGGTGTTCTAAGTATATTCATCGACGCTATTAAATTCCCAGGGGTTATATTAATCTGACAGTCTATGTTCTATTACTGTAACAAACATCTGTTCAATATAGGTGTTACAGACAGCCCCCTGTGCAGTGCGGGCATGGAGGCCGAAGAATCAGCCGCCCACGTGCTTTTAGAGTGCGAGGAGCTGGCCTTACATTGAGTCACCCACCTTGGAAGACCGGAGTCTCTCCCCGAAGACTGTGGCAACATCCCAAAGTTGCTCGGTTTCCTCCAAGAACTTAGGTGGCAGTATTAGGTATTCCCCCGTACGCAAAATAGACGCATCAAGACGTCGAGTTGCGGAAACCGGCCCGCCAACGAATACGAATGTAAACCTATACAATATATCTAAAGTAAGCTACCGATTTATTAGAAAATATTTTTATTCTATCACTGACAGATACTTTATCCATGTGCAAAAAAGGAGAATATACATTTTACAAAACACATTACAGAAAAGTGTAAAATTAGGCGGCCTTATCACTAAAATTATAGAACAAAGTGTATCCTTACTGGACTAAACCGGTCCGACTGGTTTAGTCCAGGCGTATGTTCAGCAATGGACATTCTGTGGCTGTTATGAGGATGAATCGTGTGAAGGATCACTCTTACCTTCTGTTGGCCTCCGGCGTGATGGTGACCACGTTCTCGTACTCGCTGGGCTTGTGTGTGGGCGACGTGTCGGCGCTGCCGCCGCTCACCTTGTAGCACACCACCTTGCCGTTTATCTCGCTGGAACAAATAACACACGTTATTTTGGGTAATCTCTACGTTCACTACTTAGTATGTGTGGAGTATTCACTCCACACATACTATTCTTGTGTTATTCAAATTCTTGAATAATAAATAAATATCGTTACATACACACAAATGCCATCTAGTTCAACATTAAGCAACTATAGGCTTGTGTTGTGAATACCAGATGGTTGATATGAAAAAAATGAATATGAAAATGAAAAAATGTTTATTTTAGTACCTTAATAAAACAATCAATGAGGTATCGGGGGTCTCCTTTTGATATACTACATAAATACATTTTTTTCTTGTAAATAAATACTTATTATAAATGAAAACATTCATAACTCGGGTACACATGTCCGTATTTATCACACAAACATTTGCCCCTAGCGGAATTCGAACTCGCGACCTTTTGGTATTGTGGTCAGAGTTTCTAACCACTACACCAAACAGGTCGTCATGAATGATAAATTAAACAATTAACCACCCGTTGGTGCAGTGGATAGTGACCCTGTCAGCGAAACCAACGATTGCGGGTTCGAATCCCGCGAGGGGTAAATGTTTGTGTGATGAATACGAACATTTGTTCTCGAGTCATGGATATTTATGTATGTTTATATATCCATTATCTAATATCCATAGCACAAGCTTTGCTTAGTTTGGGACTAGATGATTGATGTAAGTGCGCGAAATATTTATTGTTTATTTATTTTTAGAGAGAGGTGTGGCGTGCAAGATGACGTCGTGAGACATTTTTAGAACTGGCCACTTAACGATATAATTTAAAAATAAGATCAAATTTTGAAAATGGAACTCTTTGCCATTATAACTGTATGTATTTCATTCATTTGTCATTTGTTTTTAGGGTCTGACAGGGTTAAACGATCGACTATTTGGCGACGTCAGACGTGGAATTATTGGGTCACCCACCGTATAGCCCAGATCTCGCACCTTGCGATTTTCATTTATTCCCGAAAATAAAAGAAAAACTTCGAGGAATACGTTTTATGGACGCCGAGGAAGCAGTGGCTGCGTTTCAAAAGACCGTCGAAGAGATGCCTAAGGACGAGTGGGCAAAGGGAGCGGCTTGTAAACATTGAATATGAGGTGGTCCCAAACAAGTCGTCACTGGGCCCGCAAAGACATACCGGATGAATTTTTTTACCGTAAGGAAAAAAATAGGGCATATTATTATTAGGTAAGTGAAATAGAAGTTATTGGCACAGGTAGTTTTTTTTTTTTTTTCAAAACTATCATAGCATAAAGCGTTAATTGTGTCATATGACGGTCGCGTTTTTAGCTTATTCCACATAATTACATCATTACTTTAAATAAATAAAGAAAATTTGGAGAAAATATGAGTATTTCGCATCATAGGAACCCTTAAAATCACGCCAGATAAGTATCAATTACAGGCCGGCGCCGCTGCGTTTTTGAAATATAAAAATTAAACTACCTATGCCATTGACTTCTATTTCATTTACCTAATATGCCCTATTTTTTTTCTGTATTTTTACTGTAAAAAAACTCATCCGGTATATTTATTTGACACCATATTATAACAGCAATAATATTAGTAAGAACAAGACAATTACAACAGTATACAGAAAACAGGGAGATTTTGAAATGCGGTGAGAGCATTGATATGTCAAAAATGGACTCCATCTCAGCATATTATTATGCTGTGGCTGTAGCATGGTCTACACCCTCTAAGCTGTTAATATCGTTAATTGATTCTAAATTTATTGATGTTACAATGCGCAAGCCGTGTAAGCTCAACTTTGCATTTATATGCACACCGATACTGTAGATAGAGGGCGGCGCGCACTTGGTTGGTACCGTATTGCGCTCTACAAATCCCTGCATCTCCCACGGAAATGCAATGCTATATAACTTGCGTCTCACCCGGCCAGGATGAACCCCTGCGGCGCTTGGCGCATCTTGGAGCAGACGATGACGTCGGTGACAGGCGCGGCGGAGGCGGCCACGTGTCGCGACACTCGCGTGCAGAGCCGCCGCTTGCCCGCCCTCCCCGCCACGCTGAAGCCGGCCGGAGCTGCCTCCCGCTCCCCAACCACCACCACGCCGTCCATCACGTACCCTGGCACACCTGGAAACGGAGATAATATGTTGTAGGCTGATGGTTTAATTTTGACCGGAGAGCCTCTTAAATATCAAGCTGTAATTTTCATGTCGCTGACATTCAAAGCGACATTGGAGTATTCGGACGTTAGCCATTCAATTGAATGCTTAGGCAGATCGTAATGTATGGCGGACATTTCTGCTTTTCGATATGTATATTCTGCTGTTCAGAGCTGGTTGGTTAGGTTGTGGTAGAATTACTTCGAATACTACAGAGCCTCATAGCAGTGCAGTTTCCTATAATGCAAGATATATCCGCCATGCATTTAAGATCCACCTTTGAATGGCTAATTCTGCCTTCGACATAATCATCATCATATCAGACAAAGGACATCCACTGCTGAACATAGGCTTCCCCTATAGATTTCCAGAGCGACCGGTTGGAAACGGCCTGCATCCAGCGACTTCCCGAGACCTTCATCGAGTTGTCCGTCCACCTTGTGAGTGGACGTCCTACGACATCCTTGCCGGTATATGATCTTCACTCGAGAACTTCAATGATCATCAGTTCTTCGAGATAGTCCCTTGCCCTTCGTCACTCTATTACAGCACCGTTTCATACAGGCCCGAACATGTGTTATAGCGCCCCTTCGGTCAGAATCATCGACAGCCTGCTTCGCCTCGTTAAAGATCAACTCTATTAAACAGATATATGAACATACGTGGAGAAATTCAATTCGTGTAATCGCTGTTTACTGATGATTCCAATCCTGATTACTGACAAAGGACAACAGCACAGATCCATACATCTTTGGGCCAGTTTGATGTCACTTCAATTAATAAATATAGTCTTGAACTCTTAGTACCAGACGTGCTAAAAACCTAACACATATATTTTTAAAGGACTTTAGAAAAGAACAAAAGAGGTTTGAAATATGGTTTGGGGAACTTTGAAATTATATACTGGCAACATTAACCACATGCATTCTCACGCATGGAAACAAGATGCTAGGCCAAAGAAAAATTGTTTTTTCTTTTCAGAGTCGTCCGTCGCTCGCTCGCTGATTCTGTTATCCCTACTTAAACTATAACCTCACAGTCAAAAATGTCAGTTGTCACTTGTCTATTTTTTTTTTTTGGTAAGAATTTAGTTTTTGTATAGTTTGTGAGCCAAAATGTTTTCTGAGAGCGATATTTTCAAATATTTCTTATAACTATACTAAGGTTCCAAAAATTATTTTGAATAGCTAAGTTGATAGTCTTTAGTACTGGCTTTTTTTAGGTGTACCTTTTATTGGGTGACAAAACACTGGCCCAAAAATGCTGATGTCTTTTCCGTGAGAAACCATAGCCGAATTCAGCGGAAAATTGTTGGACTTCCATAATAAAGGTGGGTTCAGAATGATTTACTTTCTATGGGTAATCGAAAATTTTTTGACCGTATTCGACTATAGTTCGTTGGGGAAAGTTGTTCGTTCGAATTCAAATTTACCCTGCATAATTCAAATGATATACCATGTCATCGATCCGTACAACTACACATTCGGCTCACTTGAAAAGAAATTGATAACCCGCGACATACCAAACTACCGTTGATTATACATAAAAAAGCAATCAGATTGATATACAACCGTTCTGTCTGTTACGTTGATTGAGTAATGACAACACGTTTGACCTTCGTCGCGGTTTGATGAAAGTGAACCGACCAGTTATTTGAAGTTTGTTTATAAATTAAACGAATTGTAAACCCCAATGTAAAATAGAAATGTTTTTCTTTTATATATGAGAGGGCGGCAAACGAGCATGCGGGTCACCTGATGGAAAGCAATCACCGCCGCCCATGGACACCCGCAACACCAAAAGGGTCACAGATGCGTTGCCGGCCTTTGAGGAAGGTGTCCACCCCAGAATAAGTAGGGCAGCCTGAGCGATGAGGGATTCTCCAGCACTAATAGTGCTGGTACCCTCCTGGGGTACTAACTCTTTAAATACCGCTACCATTCTGGAGAGAGACTGGAAGGTGGGCCTGTTCAAAAGTTTGACATCTGTGACTGGCACGTCAGGGGTGAAGTCAGATTTTTAATTTGATGATTCACTCAGCTTGGCCGTGGTTCCCTGTAGAGTACTCCAAGACCAAACTGCGTGTGTAGAAAGCGACGCAGATCGCTCCATAGGAGAAGTTTATGTCCAGCAGATGACATTTATTTGCTGTTGATGTATGTGTGATATTGTGCACTTGGCAGATAGAACAGGACCCAATCGAAGGTGGTTTCATTGTCAATTTATGAACATTCTTTAACAGTCTATTACTTTTGCTTTATTATCGGAAAAGCGAAGTAGCCCTGGAAAGCTAGCCACGAAATCGATGAGTCGTAAAATGGCCATTGATTCTCTATGCCGACCCATATATGGTTAACCTGTGTTCTTTTAGAGTTTCCGTACTTCAATAGGCAAAAAGGAAACCTTATATAGGATCACCTCGTTGCACATCTCTCGGTATGTCAAGACTGTCTTTCTTAGGAACGAACGGAGGGGTATATTTAAATAAATATCAAAAACTTAAGCTGTCAAAATATCAAGCTTCTACATCAACCCTACCGAGGTGGTGGTTATATGTGTTGTTCTGTTTGTCCTTTCTCCAGCTACACAAAATAGAGAAGCTTAACTTAACGCACAATCGTCAACTTTAGCATTGTGAACTTCAACCCTGATATTGGCCGAATCATCGTGCACAACGATGCAGCCATAACACTAAATTGGAATTGGAATCAACCCTGCCCTAAGTAGCCTCCGGGTTTCGTACCTAACATCCCCATAGACAAACTTAGTATGTTTTAGCAACGGGAAGACTGAAAATCGCTTTGCTGGGTGCCCTTTCATCCTTGCAGTAAACGCTTAGTGGGTTAATTAATTTTGTGATGAAATATTTTGTTTATTTATTAGTAACTTAGACCGCCCGCATCAATCATATTGATGATGATACTTCCGACCAATTTCGGCCATGGCGACCACTTTACTCCTAATCGGTTTGGCGCTGGTGCGCCCTTGTGGTTAATATATAATATAATTGGTTATTTCAATGGTGAAATTAATGATTTTCGCATTTATTTCTTTAAACTTGTGCCACAAGACCTCCCTTCGTGCCAAAGTTTGTAGGACACCGGGAAATATCCTATATCTAATACCTAATGTGTAGACTTACAATTTATTTGCAGTTCCAAGGGACCGCAAACTTCTAAAGATATAAATTTTAACTTTAATATCGCCATGCGTTCCTTACAGAGTATTAAATTTATCATTGGTGAAGTAATATACAGAACCCCGAGGGTTCGAGCCCTACTCGCACTTGACCGTCTTTTTTTGTGCATAACAGGTTTTGATCTAAACCATGCCTGATGTAAATGAAGATGAGGCTAAAGATGGAAGCGCGCTCAACCGGAACCGCAAATTATTTCGAGGACTGGCTATCTCGTCTCAAACAGTAAGGCTGTTAATTATGGACGATTGTAAATGGCTGTAAATTTCTTTAAGTTTCTATATTATGTATTTTTTATAGATGGTCACATTGGTAGTGGCAGACTGTACGTCTTTATTGAACGACGAGCATTGATCCGCTAGCTATATATGCCGACCCACTTTATCTTGTTCTATTCGTTTATTGATATGTTGTAACATTCATTATTCAACAATAAGCCCTCTGTCATCGTCTCTATCAATCGAATAGGTTAGCTTGTATTCGTTTTTAGTAAGGCGCGAAAATTACTTCTTATTTAAGGGATATAGTTCGCCAAACAGCAGATTGTCAATATAACTGATTGTGAGCCAAGCCTGGGATCAATGTAATCAAACTAAACCGACTAATATAGCTATAACAAACACATTTCAAATCCAAGGATTATGAAGAGATTATCCAAAACCTCTCTATTAGGTTCATATTTGGACTGCGCAAGTATGACCACGTCTCCGAATACAGGAGTCAACTAAAGTGGCTTTCAATTCGTCGACGCAAAAACCTGCACATTCTTTCCCTCCTATATTCAGTACTGTTCGATCACCGAACCCCTTTTTATCTCAAAACGTGCTTTGAATTTCTTTCCTCCACCCACAATCGCCGCCTTCCTTCGACGGAAAATTTACGGCTTTACGTTTCACCGAACACCTCAAAATTCTATAGCCAACCATTTACCTTTCAAGCCATTCGTCTCTGGAACTCCCTACCCGAGTCCATCAGACGAGCTCAAACTTTGAATGCTTTCAAAGTCGCCGTCAAGGAGCATTTTCTGGTGCTTTAATCTGTGTTCTCTTCTTAGCTTCTCTCTATACTAACTTTAACACAATTTTAATTTTAACAAAATAACAAACTTTAACTTTAACAAAATAACACACTAACCTAACCTTAACACAATCCTGTTGTCGCTTATTATTATTATTTTATATATAAATAAATATTTATTTAGTACACCTATATATTTACGTTTGTATTTTGTTGCTATTTTATAGATGCTATGTTTAAGTAGGTATATTTGTCTGTTGAGCTATGTATGTATGTGTATGTAAATATATGAAATTTATTCACGTAGTTTGTATCTGCATCCCTATTTAATACAGTACAACGTACCTATTTCAAATGTACTGTCCTTATACCCGAAGGTTGCCTGGAAGAGATCGCTTTTAGTGATAAGGTCGCCAAATTGTACATTCTATTCTTACCACTTTTCTGAAACTGTATTTTCTTATCTGTTCTGCAATAAAGTGTATTTGTATTGTATTGTATTGTAAGAGCATGTACTGGCCGATAAGGAAACAGCTGGTTTTGCGTGAGAGAAGGTTACAATAAATTACAAAAAGCGATTTATTGCAAATCCACTGCAACAGCGCGATTGATCAACGTTGCTCTTTCCATTGTTTGCATATTTGCATGAGTCGCGTGCCTAATTTGCTACAATACAAATTGTTGCTTACACCAGTTTCTTATAAACAGACTTGCAATGAATGGACTTCCTCTCATTCTACTGCAACAGGGGTTTGATCAGCTTTCTACAAGCCGATCGGCAACTTAATTTGGACGTACCGTCAACTGCAGAGAAATATGACCCTCAAGTGTATGTACGGGTCATGTTGCAATTGACTATACGTGATGCTGGAATACGCAAGTTGGAATTCAGCTATTATGATAGCGTCAAAAAACTGTGCTGAAATAGTGCGCAAAGGAAAAAAAGTGCCACTGTAGTTTAAGAGTTATTCAACATTTTAATTGAGCATTCTATCAAGTGAGCATCACGTTCGATAATTTGGGCGAAAAGAAATGTTTAATCAGTATTCTTCATGAAGAGATTTTTTCTACATGAAACATACGTTGCTACTAGCGCATGCTTACTACATTAGTTAGATATAAAATAAATATTTCGGACACTTACACCATTCATCTAGTCCCAAACTAAGCAAAGCTTGTACTATGGATACTAGATAACGGATACACATACATAAATATTTATATAAACAAACATTACTCAGAAATAAATGTTCGTATTCATCACAAATATTTACCCCTCGCGGGATTCGAATTGCTACAGTTCATGCCTGTGAGAGACTGTTGGTTGATGATTAAACGAGGATCGATGTCGTATAACTAATCAATAACTGGGTACCTTGGTCACATAGAACACACTCCAAGCCAGAATATTGTTTAGTGATCACACTATGACATGAAGCTCTCATTCCTACCGTCTTGACTACACAGATGTTGGCACCCTAAAGAGTAGAAGAAATTCCTTTTAAGCATGAAATTTCACAAGCTCTCTTATCTACTACAATGGGGCTTTGATTCTTGACGACGGTGGTGTTCACCCAGCCTCCTGGCTGGCAAAGAAAAAGACATCTACCGCTTGGTAGAATTTTTCGCAATGCTTTCTTACCTTCTGACTTGGACAAGCAAATGTAGTGGCTGGGTTTCTTCCCAAACAATCCGTTCTGCCGGAGCAAGCCCGCATCAGCGTCCTCATCATATGTTTTGCTGACCGGCCAGTAACCAGTGGGGCACTTGGCCACACTCTCCACGATCTGGAGCGAGAGGAGGGGCCGCTCATCCGGCAGCGCGCCGCCGAGAGCGCTCAGTACTTTTGACATCGTCGCTTATGGCATTATCGTCAGTCTTGGATATTTCACAGTTTTCAGTCTCTAGTTGGGTAGCACCTGAGAAAAGTGTAATAAATTAATAATCAGTTTAGTTGGTGGAATGTTACTACTACCGCCTTTCATCTCATTATCACTCATTCTTTCAATATGCATTAAAAGACTAGGTATATCCGAAAACTAGACCTCTCCCATGCCATGGAGCAATACGCATCGCTTGGTATGGGAGTATTGCCCTAATCGCCAAGCTGGGTGCCTACTCACCCACCTAGTACGCGCCTGCGTTGGGGATCGCAGATATTTTGGCAGCTTCACACAAATGGTGCACGTGTCATAATATTACATTACACTATATTACATATTACACTGTTATGCTAATGAAACGCGATCCCTTAGTCGCCTTTTACGATACCCCGGATTGGTCCTATTCTAACTCTGCCGAGACCCACACGCCCAATAATATCAACCACAGCAAAATAATAGACGTAGGCAGAGACCACAGACTTCCACTTACTACGATCCTGACACACCTCTTTTGCTTCATTCAGTCTCATAAGGTTGCTCATACATGCTCGACGGTTTAGGGTACTCATGAGTGGGCCTTTCTTTAATACGTCCCCGATATGATCATGGTACGTTAGCCGTGGTCTTCCCCTACCAACACTACCACCACATTCGCTTTGTATATCTCTTTCGTAAGTCTTCTTTCATTCATCCTCTCCACATGTCCAAACCATCTCAGCATACCTTTTTCAATCTTTGTCACTACGTCTTCTTTCACACTGTTTAACTCCCTAATTACACTATTCCTGATTGCATCCTTCATTGTTTTAATTCTACTTTAATTCTTCTTCTGTCATACCCAGCATTCAACCAAAATAAATTGTTAATTTTTAGGTGGGTATTAGGCCGTACGGTAAGTTGAGGATTGTGAGCCTTATTATCACTGGAGTCTAGCATAGAAGACCCTCAATCGGAGCGACCTTCGACGTTTGTAAACGCTTTATTGGGCTCATATTTACAACATTACTATGACTATCTAATTTAAAATCAAGTACAAAAGCGGATATATCCTATATAGGGTATATGCTAAAAAACGGATTGACTAGGCATACATAAATCAAATTGTAGTCCTGACGGGCGACATCCAGCTCAACGTAGCGAACGCCTTAGTGTCACAAATTGAGACAAAATAAAAAATATATAATTAGACTCGTGTGTATATATGTGCTAGTACAATATAATTGCCCTTGCCAACATGTTCTAGAACTTGGCGGTAGTGATAATGGCGACGAAAATAAAATACCTAGGTACGTAGGATAGCGTCACAATGCTTGTTCGTTCACTCACCATCGATTTAATAACCAGCGTATAAAAGTTACTTATAACCAAATTAAATAACTAACTTGTATCATACCGCGCAAACAAACCTACTGGTCTTTAAAAAACATAGCACAGTTTACTTTAGTAACTTATTAGTAATCTGTGGCACAGTGCCCAAGACACTTCTTTTGGCGCATCCTGTAGCCCTAAAGGGGTTGACGGATTTCGAAGTGCACGGTGTCGTTAGATTCGTCTTGATCCCTGGAGAGCCATAGGATACATTTTATGGTAAAAAAATCAACATGGCGTTCGTAAAATACAAACTATGCTGTCGGGTTTTTTGGTTTTTAAATACTTGTAAATTTTACAAATCTTCATTTTAAATACATAACCAATCATTGAACCGCCGAAAATCGGTAAAAACACCGACTTCAATCTGGTTTCACTCTCTATCTCCGCAATGCATCATCAGATCTTAACCAAAATTATATGGGACCAACCTGATGATAGAGCCTTCAAACAAAACAATAATCATCTAAACCGGTTAACATTTGACGAAAATATGGGTGAAACAAACAAACAGAAAAAATACATATAGACGAACATAGAACCTCCTCCTTTTTTGGAGTCTGTTTAAAATTGGGTCTTACTAATACAGTATAAAAACTGTTGTAAGAATTTTTTTCGTCTGTCTGCATGTTTGATCAGCACCAGCTCCAATACAATCAATCGTTATTTGGCACACATATAATCAATATTTCGTGATTTTCATTAACACTTCTAAACAGTCCCATAATTGAAGGCAAGGCAAGGAAGGAATTTGCAATCTTCCTTGGGAGAAGAAAAACTCAAAAGTTTATCTCACTCAATGTTCGACAAGAGCGCAACTTTATTTCGCTGGCAATTTTACAAATACAAATTAAATCACTTACTAGTCCAGATATTTCTAATATTTTTATCGCTCACGTAATGTTATATTTATCAAAGGGCGAGTGTTGGAATTCACCTGAAATATTGTTGAAGCCCAAATAAGCTACATACATCCTGCATACGTACGTACCTATCTTTTATCAAGAATTTCCCGCGGGACGAAAAACTAATTCCTAAGGAGTGTAGCTGCGCGCGAAAATTATCGTATCAGTCACTGGGGGGTCCACTCCTGAACATAGGGTTCCGAACGACTGGTTGGAAGCAGTTTGATCCAACGACTTCCCGAAATCTTTATTAGGTCATCCGCCCATCTTGTCATTGCCCCAACGGCCATCAGCCACTGCCACTTCAACTTACTCGCATTAATTACTGTGTGCTTAGTTACGTACTATTCTATTTAATTAGTATAAATTCAAATATGGGTATATATTATATATATATTATATGTATATTATGTATGTATTTTTCTGAGAAAGGCGTCTGACTATCAGAGAACACATTTCATATGTCACAGTAAATAAAGCTACAATAAAATGTAATGCCTACATTCAAACGACATAAAACGATCACCTGTTAACTTTTAGATAAGGATAATTCACAAATAGAATGACATCATAACCATACAACTAATTCATATACCACAGCATCACAGTCAATATCGTGACTAATTGTGGTATGCACATTTAAAGGAAAGACCCATCGCTTAATTACTTTATTATTTTATTTTAATTTATTCAGAAGACTAACAGCTGCAATAACACTAATACAATCTATGATGGGAAACTGAGAACCAATTACAGGTCCTCACAAATAGAAATACATTAGAAAAATTAAAGAATATGCATATTAACACTTGTACATTTCCAGCCCTTGCGGTACAATTAGCAGATTCAACAATTGCCAAAAAAAAAACTAACAAATTATTTTAAATTAAGCCTTCAAAAAATTGTTGACTGAGTTACGAGTAGTTTAGACTGTTAAACAAACCTGCTCCATTATCAGCGTGTCCTTAAAAATGGCTTTTCGAACAATAGTTTAATTTTGTGACTACAGCAAAAACATCTTTCTCCGACGCATCACATAACTTTGTGCAAGAATTAAATCATACTACTCAGTAACAGAAGGTCGGCGAATGAAAAAATGATAACACCTTTCGCATTTGCAAATTTGTATAAATATGAAAGAATGAATAATACAGCAAGTTACAAAACCACATTTTTACCGTAATGAATTACTAATTACAAAGGCGTAATGATGAATAATGACTTAAATAAGGAAGCAATATCGTGCGGCTGCATTTAACGGGGCCTTGAGCTTCAATTGGACATTCAGAAGTTCCGAACAAAGAAAAATTTGTTCGTCTAATGTAACTCAGATTCATGCTATCATAAGGAGAGCGGCTGCAGTGCGCTGTGCGTAGTCACCTAATGTAAATAGGGTTTACTCGCACGGCGTAACAAGTATATTGCAGTGAGAAGACTTAACTTTAACTTTTTATTTTATGGCAATCGGTCGTCCATACTACGGTCGACCATTACTGCCAGAGTCCGGTTGTATGGCTAAAACGCTGAATGAGGTTGACCAGTAAGAAGTCAGTGAAAAACTATGGGTCTAGATCCTGTTTGAGCGATCTAAAACAGTAAGGAAGACAAACACGAACATATAGTACAGGACGGCACAGTGACAAATCCCGAATAAGATATACTTATCATAGACAAGTTTCGGATCACTGACGGCTGTCAGACAGATCTAAGGTTATCAAATTTAAAACAATCAAAATGGCACCACTTCATTGGTGTTACAACGGGAATTTGGAACTAATGGGAACTCAAATCAAACACCGACTTCGTTCGTGAACTGTCGTATGTAATGCTGACTGTTGTTGTAAAAAAAAGTGCATAACTTTCCACAGAAAAGTGAATAAAAAACATGCGAGTATCTTTTAAGTATAACAAACATAACGTATTTGTTACCCGTAAAACTCACATTTCTAATCAATATTGTATTTTCTTCTTGCACATTTATAGGATGCGAGCAGAGACTAACAAAAATTTTGATTGTGCGCGGCTTTGGTATTGGCCATTTATTCTCAGGAGTCCTATTTATTTATCTACTAAGAAAAACGCAAAAAATATTTGTTCGCGAGACCATAATATCTTCTAGCATATAAATCATTGCAAAATTCACATTATTGATAGAACGGGCCGTTGTCAAATCCACTTAGTTACGCCTCGCATAGATACCCTCCGCATGGCTAGACTCTTCGAAACGGTAATTGGAAGAACAGGCTTGTTTGCTCATGCTACGCCGCCAGCATGGACCATTCACAGCTGCAAGTAATAAGTGAAAAACTGACAGATAAATGCAATAAGGCCCATTATTATTTCCAGTAGATTTAAATTGACATTCAACAAATGATATCAGGTATCTTATTGAAATAAATGCTGAAGTTTGAAGTGACAAGTGCCCAGCATGGCAGTTAGGGTAAATCTTCCCATGAAAACCGATCTAAATCGCGCAATATATGTAGATTGCAGATATAAAGAGATATCAGTCGATGCTCGCTATTCGACACGGAAGTAGGGTGATGTGTAACGGGGGATTGACCGACGACATATAGCTCTCTTAAATTGACAGACACAAGTGCGGAAATCAAATCAGACGCAGAGAACAAGTAGGCACCTAGATTGTGGGAACCAGGGTATCGTGAATCACGTTGTATTAAGATAACACACCAATATAGAAATATGGTACTTCTTCTTCGTCAAGACGACCTGTTTGGTGTAGTGGTTAGCAACTTTGACCACTATACCAAAAGGTTGCGGGTTCGAATCCCGCTAGGGGCATATGTTTGAGTGATGAATACGGACATGTGTACCCAAGTTATGGATGTTTTCATTTATAATAAGTATTTATTTACAAAAAAAAAAAAATATGTATATATGTAGTATATCAACCATCTGGTATCCACAACACAAACCTATAGTTGCTTAAAGTGGAACTAGATGGCGCTGTGTGTATGTCAAGGATATTTATTTATTATTAAGTTGGCGTTTTGTATGAAGAATTTCATTAAGACTTTTTTGTCCATACAAACATTTTTGAAATTTTTTTGGGAACGGCAAATCCAAATTTAGCTAAACTTTGTGTGTATTATCGGATGACATTAAGTTAAATATAGGCAGTGTTAATTTTTAAAAGTAACCGCTTTATAAAAGTTTCGTGCGCATTTAATATGGGAAGCTCATGAGTTTCTCGCTCACAAACCCTCTGAGGTTCTCGCTAGCTCTTCTCAGTAGTGATCGCGTTCCGAGCTAGTGGTAGTTTAAAAAACAAATGACGTTCATAAGTGCATATTGTATGTATTGCCTACATGAATAAATGATTTTCATTTCATTTCATGAAAGAGCTGTGTTCAAGTTTTTTTTTATTATGTGGTTTAGCTCAGACATTAAAAAATATTTCATGTGAAACCTTTGAAAATATATTATATTTTCCAAATAAAAAACAAATTTGGAAATAGCTATAGAATCGTAGGAGTTGGTACCTACATTATGATTAACAGAGAAAAAACCTCCAATTTCATAGGTAAATACCTAATAAAAGTATAATCTAACTAATGTAATCTAATATTATAAATGTGAAAGTTTGAATGCTCAATCCCGATAGAACTAATGAACGGATATGGATGAAATTTGGTATTCAGAGTGGCATTTAATTCGTGTAATTCCTTTACAGGTAACTCTACTCCTGACTACGAAGAACTTTCCACTAGGAAGCATAGCCGAAATTTTTTGATCGAATTCCACTATGGTTCGTAATGAGAAAGTTGTTCGTAATGAAAAGTGGCTTCACTAGTTAATGGGAATTACACGAATTCAAATTTACCCTGAAGATAGATAGAACATACCCTGAAGATAGATAGAACATACCCTGAAGATAGATAGAACATAGCCTGAAGATAGATAGAACATACCCTGAAGATAGATAGAACATACCCTGAAGATAGATAGAACATACCCTGAAGATAGATAGAACATACCCTGAAGATAGATAGAACATACCCTGAAGATAGATAGAACATACCCTGAAGGTAGATAGAACATACCCTGAAGATAGATAGAACATACCCTGAAGATAGATAGAACATACCCTGAAGTAAAACATAGGATATTTTTAATCACAATATAGTAAGATCCCGCGGGATAAACAAATTAAACATATCCGCAATAAGTTATTCCACGCAGGGGAAGCTGTGGGAGAAAAGCAAGTGGTACTATAAATTGGAAAAGAAAACTCCCTAGAGACAATGATAATATCAACCAGAAGCAGACCGCTTAACTCAATTGCCTTGGGAATGTAATCGTTTATGACGTCAATGCACTATCCTTCCTTGTCATATCGTGACACAATGAAGAGGACGGACAATGCATTGGTATCGCTATAAATCTCTTACACTAAAATTCATTTACCAATTGTTGTACACCAAACACATTTAAAATTCCATTTATCCCATGATCACTCACAGTTCCAGCAAATTACCAGTGTCCATACACTGAGCTGTATCCTTTTTGTATACTCCGGACTACTATACTATGACACACACAATAACAATGTTTCTGTACTTGTTTTGTTAAGTTCGACCTTTCATATGGAAAATTGTTATGTGTGTGTACATTTATTTATTTATTTATTTATTTACCAAGTTTATAACTATCATTACAGATTACTCCAATGCGATAGTTAACTAATGAATGACAATTATGTATACCAACTATTAGATATAGTTGGTATACTAAATAACAATAGTACAAATAACGCGACGTTTTGAAATTCGCTCATTCTGCATATGACAATATCTGTTCTGTCAGCTATCTCATCTTCTAACTAAGGTATTGTATAACGCTACAATCGCGGTAACATTTGTAAAATCCTTAGCTTGCCGCATTATAAACCCCAAATTCCCATATGCTTTTGTTATATATGTTGTACTATAATACATAGATGCTTTTCTATCTATAGCTTTGAGTTAGGAAGTGGAGCCCACAGATAAACAAACCAATGATGTTAAAAGCTAACTGATTACATCGTACACGGCAAACAAACATCTTACAAATATCTAAAAAAAAAACACTTTTCGCGCTAAAATGCCGAAGATAGATTCAAATTAATAACACACTTTTGCCCGCAGGCGAACGTTCATTGCGCTCCCACACTCCCGGTGCGCAAACCACAATTACGAAACGCAAACAAAGTACGTAACAAAAGTAACCCAATAATAAAAGGAACTCCTTGTTTAATAGTTTCAGCTGGCAAGTTTATTTACAAAGCCCATTGTTTCCAGTTCAATGAATGGAATCGCGTGGAGCGAACTGTGTGCCTCTTGCGGCGCGATGGAAATCGTAAGTTTCATTGTGTGTCCAAAAATTATGCAAACACGTTTGGTGTTGACTTTACTACACTGTAAAACGATTGGCTTTTCGACTTGGGTAATAAAAATCAAAATCATGTTTTATTTCGGAAGTTATAAGAATAACATTTGAAATCGTCATGACCTACAGTTATCGCTCATTCACTAGGCAGTCTCCCCAGAGAAGAACGAGCAAGAAACTCCGGGGTTGCTCTTTTTAAATAAGTTAACACAAATATAATTTGAAATAATTGTAAAATTTATGATTCGACAAAGAAAAATAAGAATAAAATATAGTAGATATTAGTGTCGATTCGGTTGTACGCAAAATTAAACTAAAACCAATTTTAAAGTAGGTCTAACTTTTTCCCTCTGGAACAATATAATGTGACAGCACCAGTCTAAATCTGGTTTTAGTTTAGTTCGTGTGCAACCGAATCGACACCATTGCCGAGCGGTTCATGTCCACGCATTCTTATCATTCAGATAGTCAGAAATTTTATAATAGCCTTTGGCACATAGTTTCCGTTTAATGGTAAACAAATGCAGATTCCTTCTTACGTACATTAAGTTTTCGTAAATATATTGCGATGCCAAAGTTAATATATTGATTTCCTGAAATTTATTCCTCAGAGGTACTAATCGTGCGGCTATCTTTATCGAAAGCCCACCTAGTCCAGTAAGCGAACGATTACTTCCTATAATCTTAAAGTTCCTAAGCATGTAGAGCATGAGAAAGTAGTTTAACAAATACACCGGGAATAACCGATGATCTCATCGTTATCTTAGGACCTACGTAACTATCTGCAAGCTTACACGATACTTTTAACGTCGGCGCTCAAATCCAGCAATCAGCGATTTTGCAGATGCATCTCCATTTTGGCGATTTATAGCGTTTGTGCGTAATATCACTGGTGTTCTAGCGACTTGTTAATTTACACGTTTGAAATGTGAATGCAGCTGTAGGTAAGGACGGGATCGTCCTGTGGCGTCATCCGAAGAGAGCACCAAAACAGCTTGGTATAAAAATAAATTAGAGATAAGGCTTCTTGTTGATGTTTCAATCTGGCACACTCTACCTACACGGGGAAGAGTGATTCATTGGTAACAAGAATTGTCACGCGCGGATGAGGCGTATGCAAATTGATAACGGATCTAATTTACCTCTACATTCATCTACGAACGAAGAATTTATTTTCTTGAATTTATAATTGAGTCACTAAGTACAGCCAGTAAGGTCAAATATATCTTGATATCTAAGAGAAATTAATCTTAAATATAGGTTATGTTTCTTTATTTTCTTGTAGCACCCAAACTGGATGGGTTTCAATTAATGAGGTCCGAGGTTTGAAACCATAGCGACCGTAAGAGTTGAAGTTTGTCAAAATGAAGAAAAATATTGTTCTGGGACTACAATATGGGCATACAATACATAATACAATACATAATGGGCGCGGGGATCATAGGAAAGGTTTCATCATGAGAATGTGCAGGACACGTGCGGGGGGGGGGAGCTTCTAAATTTTATTTGGGTTTTTACGGAGTGGGTTTTTAAATGGTTATTGGTGGATCGTTGGAAAGACCTACAGTCTAAATTTTCAATTTATTTACGTACATAGATGATGGTACCCCAAATGGGGTGGCCAGAGAAATCCCAAACATGAGCGTTTGGGCGTTTAAACAGAAGTTTAGTGCTTGAAACAAGATCTACGGTTCACTATTCGAAATATACCGAGGCAGAGGGGAGGGGAGGGGGGGGAAGGATGGTTGAGTCCGCCGTTGAAACATGTATTCTATAGAAGCTTATTACGACCCCCACAGGACACAGCACCATTTATAGTTATATGTCATAAATTTCAGGTCTATCCAACAACAAAAGAAAGATAGATTGGCGAAACTCCATCCTGCTCCATGGCGTGCATGATTGTATGCATCTAGCAAAAACATAAGTAGGTACCTATTTCCTTTTTATTCCGAAGGTGATAACGTATTTTTTGAAAATGTTAACAACAAAAACAATGGATCGTATTTAATGAAAAAAAAAACCAAAGCTATGTTTGAACGTCTACTACGTCACTTCTTCAAGGATCAGAATCATTTTTCAAGGAATCGTCAGTCGAAACATATAGCATAAGTCCTGTATATTATCGCGTAATTAACATAAATGAATTTAGAATCAGCGTACTGCTGATAGTCCCTCCCAAGCCATGTGAGGTCTAACCGACCCTCAAACCCAGAGGCAACTAAAACAACAAACTCGCCGAAGACTTAACTCAGCTGATTGCCTTAGGCTTAGGTAAAGCGGCAACTGGCCTGGCGGCTTGTTTCATTATCAACATAATCATGATTAACTAAGTTCTTATCAGCAGTTTGTTGATAGTAAGAAACTTCAAAGGACAGTGGATTAAAAGATATTACTCATAACTTGCAATTGTGTAACCAACAAGACTCGTTTTTAGCTTATATTCACTTCACATTTCCTTAAAAACAATTTTACTTTTGGTAAAACCAAATTGAGATTAAAGGTCTTAGCATACGTGACGTGTTTATTCTCGTGCCGGACGGAACGGGACGATTTTTTGACATCGTTGCATTTAAAAACATAGCAATAAAATACACGTGGCGAGAAACACGGGCGGAACGGGACGGCAATAGAAAAAACATCGTTATGGCATCTTCTTCATCTAATGCTACGGCAACCATTGCATTCAAAAGTAAAATCGAACATTTTGTGCTGAAATATGGTTGCAGCACTAGCACGACTATCGTTGAACACCGTCCTGTACGTATGTTTTAAAACCACTTTCACGTTAGGAACTATACCTGTCCCGTCTCCGTTCCGTCCGAGAAATTACCCGTCACGTATGCTAAGACCTTAATAGTGGCATTTCCCTAAAAGCAATTTTACATTTGGAAAAACCAAATTTAAATTGGTGGCATTGCCCTAAACAGCAATTTTACATTCGAGCAAATCAATACAATCTTTTTTTAACCCTCAAAATTAATAGTTAACAGTTCCTTTCTCACTAATATTACAAATTAGAGTGCTTGTTACTCAATCCAGCTTATGAGACACCTCGATTAACCACCCCTCATAACTGGTATAATTAACATATTACATTATTAATTTTAAATTTTTCATTGAATTTCATTACTTCTTAAACTTTATATATTTAAACTTTATCTTGAATTTTATACTGTAACTATCTATGAATGCTGTGTTTACTTATAATAGGCTGATACACTTATAATGTGACCAATATGTGAACTACCAAAATAATGTTTTAGTGTATAAGCTGTTAGTGTACCTAAATAAATAAATAAATAAATCCAACCAATGAATCTTCCCATATTCCCGTATCTATGTACTATAAATATTCATTTATTTATTTTTTGTTTGTCGCTTTACTAAAACTGTAGTCGTGTTTTGTCTGTTGGACTAACAAAAACGTTTGTTTTCAGCTGCTTTGATCGGTGTAAAATACATTAGACAATTCGTTGAGTCTCCGATCGATCCACATGAATCCAATAGGGCGGTTGCCATAAAATAAAAAAAATAAAAAAAATCCAACCAATATTATAAATGCGAAAATTTGGATGTTCGTTTGTTTGTTGCTTAATCACGGCGAAACGGATTTGGATGAAATTTAGTATGTAGGTAGAATATACCCTGGATTAAAATATAGGATATATTTTATCCCGATAAAGTGCGTAGTTCCCGCGGGATAAACATATTTCCGCGATAAAGATATTCCACGCCGGCGAAGCCGCGGCCGGAAAGCTAGTCACGCTATAAATGCATACTGGATTACTTCTACTAACATTATGAGTTTGTTTGTCTTCCTTTCATGTTCAGAGCATAAGAATTACGTAATTTCTTTGGTTTAGAATGGACATAGGGTACATTCATCAACAATCTTACACGTCCCCACTGTTCGGACACAGCCTCATTTAGGGTACCTTACCCCGAAAACAATCAAATAAACACCGCGGGACAATGAGCCTCGGCCGAAAGCGTAATTTATTGTAAATGATGATTAGTAGGTACATTAGTTTAATGTAAACTTGTACCTAATTAAAAATAATTATGTAATGAGACTATTTTGTGATGTTCACAAGAACTTTTCAAGTGTGTTTGACTGACTTCTAAGAATTGTCAGTCATGACAGCTTAGATGTTTTTCTTTGTATGAAAGCCATTATTTGTTTTAAGCAATGATCATTTTTGCTTTATACAAGATTATTATTCTTAAATGGCATCTCGGTCGGCATAGATATGGGTCCTCAAAATAAATTAAAAACTGGGTTATCTTGCTTACAAAAGAAAAGTTTATCTTGACATTATATGAGTAATTTGTTTCTGATAAAATATTGTTCATTTTATATAACTTTTGTTTACCAAACTGTAACATCTTTATTTTAATGAAGTTTCATGTCATACAAATTGTTGTTATTGTCATAAAGATTGTTGAAGCATAGATAAATTAAAAGTTCTCTGTTTCACTTGGTTCAAGACTTTATTAACAACTAGTTTAGCGCCCGCGGCTTCGCCCGCGTGGATTAAGTTTACCATGGATATGTTTTATTTGTTTATCCCGCAGGAACTACTCACTTTATCGGGATAAAAAATATCCTATGTCCTAATCTAGGGTATATTCCACCTATGTACCAAATTTCGTCTAAATCCGTGTAGCCGTTTCGCTATGATTGAGCAACAAACATACATACAAACTTTCGCATTTATAATACTAGACATGCATGTAGTCTTCAAGATGGGGACATGTTCATATCTTGTTTGTCTGTCCTTTGTATCATTAATTGTTTTCTTATATTCTGGCATTAGATAAAACTTACGTTGTTGGTTTAAAAGAAATGATAATTTTGCAATAATTGTGGACTGCATTTTAATTGCATTTTGATAAAACTCTTATTTATAAAGAATTTAATGAAGTGACCAGCAGAAATACTTCGTAGAGAGACAATCAATATGGTTGCCCACTAACTCACTATTCTAGTTGCCTATAAACCATTTTAAGTTATACAAACCATTTAATAAAGCCCCTCACCCATTTAAATTGTCTTCTTGTTGTATAATACACAAATTTTTTATCATATCACAAAATACTTTGTATTTATGAGATACTTTTATCATCCTTATCTTGTTGTGTAATATTTATCTAATAATATTTTAGTATCAAGCTAGTTCATCACTCAAAACTGGCTGTAATGTCCCTCAAAAGTGCAGTGGCTGGTTTGCCACTCCATAAGTGGAGAGCAAGAAGATCAAGAGTTACCCACATGAGGAAAAGGATCATAGTTAATTCAGAGGAATAAAGATGATGATGATAATAATAATAAATAAATATTTCGGACACTTACACCAATCATCTAGTCCCAAACTAAGCAAAGCTTGTGCTATGGATATAACAGATAAACATACATAAATATTTATATAAACATCCAAGACACAGGAATAAATGTTCGTATTCATCACACTAACATTTACCCCTCGCGGGATTCGAAACCACAACCATTGGTTCCGCTGAAAGGTTCACTATCCACTACACCAATCGGTCGTTGCATTGAGAAATTTGTCCCAAAGATATGTAAGGGATCAACAAGTTAAATGTTTTAAAGTAGTTATTCAACTATGGATAAATAAGCTGAAAAAAAAAACTATTATGCTATAACAGTCAATCTATCAAATCATTTGTTAAGTAGGATGGCTATAAATAAAGTGAAAAAATTTATTTATAGTACCATTACTGCCGCATCGCTTTGAAAGTAGGCAGGTAGGTATATGAAATCCAAACCTAGCACCTGCTCCACATTCTATGGAGCAACATGCATGCTAATTGCCCTCTAACCTACTTTATTTCACTTAACATGATGAAGAATGGTGAGGCTTAGTTAAAATGTATAAATGGCTACAAAACTGCATTGCTATTATAAATTGTTTAATATTTTGTATTTTAGAAAATCCGAGGTAATAATTGTCGTGCAATAGTAATTACTCATAGACAATGTCTTTGCAAATTAACTTGGTTTGCAGTAGATTTAGATAAGATTATGATTGTGCAACAGATGCAATATAATTATAAAAAGTAAAATTTTGTAGGAATATGCAGGGTCGAACTATAAATTTTGAGGTGAACAAGAATGAGGCAACTGTCTATGTGTATCTTTAAACATATCAAATAGGTTCAAAGGCTTTGTTTAGTTTTTTGTTACAATTCAGAACTACTTCCATCTAGGCTCCAATATCACCTTATCAACACTGATTGTAACATTCTGTTAAGAGTACAAGATATTAGTTACCTATTGATATCTAAATGATTATGATTTTAATAAAATGTAAACTATAAAGATATCTATAGCATAGACCATAAAAAGCTGCCAAAATTTATACTAATTCCTGGACAAAAATGTACATACTTATTATTTTTATCCTGGAATACTAAGTTAGAAATATAGCCATTTTGTGAAGGACCATAGAATAACAGACACTAAGTTAAAGAACACCACCAACTAGGAAAAGGCCCTGAAAATTGCACATTGTTGTTGAATTCCAGTGAGTTGAACATCTCAATAATGAATAACACTAACCTGTTTATACTTCAATGCAATTCCAATAACATACAAACACTTTCAAATAAATTAAAATAAGTACTTCACGCACTAACACAGCAATGGTAGGTACCATATGACAATAACACTAGCCACTAATTTAATTCAAGATTACGCGACGAGCGAGAACGACCGACTTGGCAGAATTCCATGTTGTAAATACGCGGGGTACGTGCACCGCCTCTGTACGGCGAACGATAATAATTAATTAACAACTCCACGCTCTCGGTAGTGGGAAGGCGAAGTCACAGAGTACTTTTGGCGAAGTGAACAATGACCCATGGATTTAACCGCAATGGCCCAAGATAAACAATTGAAACTTACCATAGTCATGACATCACGCGAGCAAATAGTAGCCGTCTCCATGGACCGACCCTACACACTGTTTATGACGGCCTAGACCTCCTTTTCCTTTCACAAAATTGTAATTTTCGTACGGCAAATAATTGAATGTCACTTGAGAAATTGGTGAATTTCTAGGGATTTGGACAGGATTTTCCCTCTTGAACCTAGGTGTACTTTGAATTTGAATTTCTCAACTAAATAGAAAGTTTTCTCGTTTCAGTGTTATTTCTTTTTGAAAATTCATGACAACAAAATATTGTCGAAAAAATACCTACTCTTCTTTGAGAAGAGCTTTTTTTTATTTATTTTTTGGTTTTATTCACTCCTCTCGGAGAAGGCAAAGGGATACCTATACAGCCATGTCTTATTTCTCTTGTTTCTTCAGTAAAACAAGTTATTCCTCATATACTTGGTCAGTACTCAGAGGCGTATCGTATACAGTCTAGTCACGCTCAAATCATTCTTCAGAAAAGTGGCAGAATGCTTTACAGAAGATTTTTGCGGTTTCTTGTAGAAACCCGAAAGCTTCGTCATGTACTTTTAATTTATACTTCCTTTCACTGAATTTTGCCGTACAATGTTCTGTACTACTCAGTATGATCATCTTCAAAATACGAATCTTCCCATCCAAGGAAAAAGTGCCGAACTCTAACAAAAAAGAAGCCACAACAATGCTGTCGATTCGGTTGTACGCAAACTAAACTAAAACCAATTTTAAAGTTTGCCTGTCTTTTTCTCTCTGGAACAATATAACGTGACAGCACCAGTCTAAATCTGATTTTAGTTTAGTTCGTGTGCAACCGAATCGACACCAATACCAACTTTTCTGATCTTGTCCCACTGCTGACTAAAAGATAAAGAGCATAGAGACGAAATATTCTGGATTATTTTTTAATCCATCAGGAATGAGTTTTTAACTTGAGTTTGTCGGTGCAATGCTGCCAACGTCTCTTGATTAGACCAGTGGTTCCCATTTTTTGGCCACAGAACCCTAATTGATCACACTTTTTTGGCGGATCCCCAAATTGAAAATAAAATGTGGTCATCAAAAATATTTCCTCCTGATATTCCTTCCTTCCTTATAAAAATATTTCCTTCCATAGGAGCTGACATTTATACAAAAGTAGGGAAACAAAAATTTAAACTTTTAAACGGCTTTACCGTTTTAGATTATAGTACCCAAAATGACGCATCCTTCTATAATATTACACATACATAACATAGGCTGCAGAGCTGCTCCTCATCGCCAATTTAAGTACCTTGTAGTTTGAATATTTTCAAATTTGTACCGTAAATGCGTCCAGGATGTTGACTGGCTGGTGCGCTTTTTGAATTATACTTTTTTTATGTATTCCTTTTATAAGAAGACAGTTGTTGTTTTTTCACTTCAATTTTTGGCAATACACCTTTTGCTGGATTACGTGTTTATTTTCGTCTTTAATAGTGACCAATGAATTATTTTCATATATTTATAATAGCACATTGAACGCGATTATCTGTATCCAGTCTGTTTGTTTGAGGGTCGGTATGGCGGTTATTCATATGACTGTTTTCTATGAACGTTGTCGTTAATTTTCGGATTAAACACGGATCCCCTGTGACTCTTCCATGGAACACCAGGGTGTCGCGGTACCATTTGGGAACCCCTGCATTAGACTGAACTTACCAGAGACTAAAAAGAAGGTCCAATCGTTCCATATTAAATTAAAAAAAACTTTTTTTCAGAATGTAGCTCAAGCCTAGATCTACGCTTGAGCATAGTTAGAAAGATATTCCCATATTGAAGTTACATAAAGCTATCCCTTTTTAACTGTTCTTAAGCGAAGATCTCTGTTTGAGTAACATTCTGTAACACGAGCCTAAGTTCATATTTTTGACCCGCGACCCGTGCACCCACTGGCTTCACCCACCGGTGGGTGTAGGGGTAATTCCTGTTTACCCGTGTACCCACTGCGATATGGTTGGATTTAATTATCGATGAAAAAAATAAAATAATAATACGATAAGTCAATTTGTTTACTAAAACTAACAAAGTAAAGGAAACTAGATTACATTTAACAGGAACAAACTAATATATAATAATTAACGTAATTTGTCTAAAAAATGACCAACGCTTATCTCATTTGTTAATAGTTGCATTTGTGCATTAATTATCTGATTATCTCGAATTTGATACATTTCATCGCGTCTATTAGTTAATTTCTTGTTTGGTGCAAGTATTTTGGATAACAACTTTGCAACCGTCTTGCGGGGGATATTTGACCTAGTACTTAGGTATATGTTAGTATATTGTTAGTTTTTATTTACATAAAATATTATTTAGACCTGTGAGCGTCGCCACCCAACGTCTTTGGAAGATCCGTATATAAATAGTACTCTGTGCATGCCAGCGCTTCAGCAAGAAGGCTTCATATTAAAACAGTATAAATAAAAATAGTATTGAAACTGAGACGCGATCTCAATCTCAAGATCGATTTATTAATACGGCCCTTGGAGTCAACTTTAGGATTAATACGGGCATAAGAACGGATCCCATTATTTCTGTCGTCCTAATAACAGGCGAGGGGCACCTGACAAGACATGACAGATCACCGTCCATCAAGAACTGACAAAAACTACGTATCAGTGGCTAGTCCTATTAGCTTTACTCTGGTGGCTCTGCCGAGGCCACATAGATCACAACCATGGTGTAGATATAGAATACTCTACAAATGATAGCTTAACACCATTTATTTTAAAAAGTAAAATAAACAACGAATGTAACTGTATTATTTATTTGTATTGTAATAGATACATAACTGTACAAACTAATATAAGGCATTCACAGGTTTAGGTATATATCATTCTAATATAAGTAACTTTGCGGCGGCCACGCGCGCCGATTAAACACTACAAAACAATCTAGAAGCCTTGAAAAAGAAAACAATTGATATTCATTAAAATACCGAATTTATAAATAAATAACACTATCAAAATCGAGCATTACATAATTGTCTAAGGGAAGGGGGATCCCAACATTTTGTTCAACCTCTATAAAAAAAAAATTGCATTACATGACTCTTGATCTCAGTCTAAACGATAAATGTCCTTCAATATTTCATGTATATATTAAGGTCAAATATATTTCATGCCGACCGGTTGTGAAAGTAACTCTCGATGTCAGAGTCAGATTCCACACACTGCGGGAGAGAACTTCGGTGTGAATCAAATCTCTCGATTGGTCAACTTACCTAATAATAATATTTACAGTATCAACAGAACTACGCCCACAGTATTTATAGCAAGCAGTAGTACAGCTTCTTACAGGGATCCTGACTGTCAGCGCTGAAACAATTTACGCCATATCGCTATTTAATTAACCGTAATATCACATCTCTACTTCCTTCCGTAATCCTAGTTCTATATTGAAAATCCAGATTGAACAGCAAATAATTAATTGTCAAGCAAAAAAAAATGATTATATCGCCCAGATTCTAACGGGCTTAACCTATTTCTATCAGAAATGGCAAGGAACCGTGTCACAAGTACCAGCTTTCGAAAATATAAAACCGTTTTCAAATTTAGCCCTTTTCACGCTACAATGTCAAAGACACTACAATATAACTTTTTGCGTCGTGGGTTAAAAAATGTATTACTAAATATAATAAAGACATTACTATATCCTGGATTATTTTTATTTCGACATGTGGTTTCGACACTCAAATAGAATAGAACCTACCCGTCTCTTCCGGTGGGTGTCATAAAAGGCGACAATGGGACTTTCCACCAAAAAACAATAGATTTGCACGTTTCAACGGCGATGGGCCCACCCCCTGCCAAGTGTGATTTCTATATATTTCAAAAAGTGAACCGTGGTGTTGTTTTAATCATTAAATTCTTAACGTTTGGAACACCCAAACAATATCTTTGACCACCCTATTTGGGATAAAGGTCGTGACATTATGTATGTATGTTTATGAAAAACAAGGAAATACCAAGAGCGCGGCAGCTCGGTGCACATTATATAATGCCCTAAGAAATTTTTGACAATATGAAAAGTATATATTGTGACAGGAACGCGGCATCTATCAGTAACTAATTTAACCCACCTTCGCGATAGATGGCGTGCAAATATAAACAAAACATGAAATATACTAAGTACACAAACACAACCAGCTTTTAAGCGCTTTGATGACTACGTAAAACCTTAATGTCGTTATAAGGAAATATAAATACGTATAAAAAACCCAACTGTTGTGGATAATAATATAGTGATCTTTGGTGATATAACATGGCGCCATCTATTGTTGAAATAAATCATCTCTGCATTCCGTGAAAGCTAATACAAAATGGCAGCTGTATTACTGCCAGCCTTGAATACACTGTAGACATAGAGACAGCTCTGCTCCCCCAAAGGTTACACCTATGCGATTGCTTTACTCTAAAACCTTGAACGGTAGCGGCGAGCCGTCCGCGACGTCTGAGGACGTCGTGAGGAAGGGCGATATATCCGAGAGGTAGTTCCTTGGAAGGAGGCCGATAAGGACAGCTATCTTTGCCGCTATGGGGGCTTTCTCCTCGTCGTCGATTATGGTGTCCTGGTCTGGCATCACCTGGAAAAATACCAATTCCTTATGAGCCTACGTCCCACAGTTCCATTGCAGCATTTCTTTGTCAACATGATAGGTACTTCAAGTCTATTGGAAATAGGGTTTATGCATTTAGCTGTCACGATACCTAGAGGAGATCTTGGCTCTGTTCTTTTTTTTATTAAAATACATAATTTTTGGGAGCTAGTAAAGAAGCACACCAAGTGTGTTGGTGACTAATTTGTAATACCCTGCAAATGTTGTTTTGACATGATTTTTAAATTTTGTCTCAGATTAATTATATTACAGGGTGAAATTTAATTCGGGTAATTCCTGTATACTAGAGACTTCACTCCCGACTACGCACAACTTTCCATTAAGAACCATAGCCGAATTCGATCAAAAAATATTCGATAATTCATACAAAGAAAACAATTCTGAAACCACGTTTCGTAGGGAAGTCTAACAATTTTCGGCTGAATTTGCCTGTGGTTCTTAGTGCAGTTAGTTCTTCTTAGTTCTTAGTGAAGTGGAAAGTTGTGGAGCCACCAGCCGAAAATCGAATTTATGATAATCGAATTTTTTTGATCGAATTCGACTATGTTCCCTTGGGGAAATTTGTTCGTAATCAAGAATGGCGTCACCAGTTAATGGCAGTTGCACAAATTCAAATTCATCCTGTAGATATTAGGATTTATTAATAGTACTGACAGTATCAATATATTGTTTTGGAATAGTATTTACACAATCAGTCCTCGGTCAGAGTGACCTTTGGAGTTTAGTTTTGTTTAAAGAGCAAGATTCCAGGCCAAGTGAAAAAAAAAAATATATGTCGCCCGTTTACCGCGAAAATTTTCCGAGTCACAAATCCAGGGCGAAAAACATGTTATACATAGCAGGTAGACCCCACACATTAAATAAATGTTATGCAAAAATCGACGCACGCTTCATGTAGCCCACACTTCACTTTTTAATATATAGATAAGACAAACGATAATTCCGTTCATATTTAAGAAGTTTTAGATTATAGATGCATGATAGTAGATTGTATTTATACAACACAGGTATCAATTATTTACCTTATCGGCGATGTGTTTTTGGATGAGACCGTCTGCGCCCACGTAGAACGTAGAAAAGCCATCGTACCATCTGATAAAGATAATGACATTACAATACCAAAATCACCGTAAATATACACTTAAATATTTCTGTGGTGAAGTGGATGGAAATGATGTTTTTATTATTTTTACCATGATAAGGGGCATTCTTTCATGATAAAGGCGAATTATCATATTAGTTTAAAGCGAAATCTATAATCTATCCTACAGAGGCGACTTAAGAACATGGGCTGATATAAATCCATCAATCCGCACTAGACCCATGTGATGGATTATGGCCTATCCCAACTGAGGAGACATAAGGCTACGGTTTGTCATATAAAAACTCATTTGGTAACCAACTCACAGCTCCTGATCCTCCCACACCTCCTTCATTTTCCAGATCTTGTACTTCCAGAACGTGAAGAACACCTTCAGGCCCGATATTCCTCTCACGCGCCATCTCATCCTAAAATAACAACGACAATATACAGTGGTCTTTTATTATGACGGGTTCTTTTGTAAAATCTAAAAGCTCAGTCAAAGTCAACAATTTATTTTTGTCTTGTTGCATCGATCGCCCTGGTAAGGTCTTATGCTCATTCATTCATTCATCCACCTCCTGACTCCATCATCAGACCCTCGACACTAAATGCAATATATTGGACTCGTCCAAACGAATCATATGATATAAGCTCAAACTCGTGGGATTTCCTACTAGCCACTGAAGAGTTTCACCATCCATCTCCTGGATCAGCTCCAAGATACCGAATTATAATATTGTCACCCGAACTACATATGTAGTTAGTTAGTTATGTATACAATATACATACCAAGTTTCATTTCGATACGACAATTAGAAGTAGGTTAAAATTTACTTCCAAGATTTTTGTAAGTTTCAGTTTTACGAGTTTTGAGACACTCACAACAAACCGCACTTGTTTATAAAAAACAAATAACTCACTTAATAGAAGAATCTTCGGGATGGGCGGTGATCTTCATCACCTCAAACTTGACGTACGCGAACTTTATGTGACCCACAGTGCGCAGCAGGGCTATCTGTTTCACATAATGGAACAGACCTCTGGAAAATAAAGGTAATTAAATATTTTTATATATATATTTTTCCTTGTCGAATTAGACATTGTGACCAAAACCTACTTAAAAGAGCCACCCTTGGATTTCTTGCTCATTCTTCTCGGGGGAGTCACTTTGTGTATGAGCAGCAATTTCAATACAAAATTATTTATTTGCTAAAGCAATCAATATAATGTTTATATGTTGTGTGACCCTCCTTTTAAGCATAAAAATACCAGTGCTAGGAAGATCCAGTTTTCCTTATCTTACAAGAAGGTATGATAGGGCAAACATTAGAGGGCAGTAGATTAGAAATTAAATGATGATTCATTCAGAAATTTTAATATTAACTTAAAAAAAAAAACATCTGCAACTTTTATCATAGGAAATATCCTATTGACTACGAGAGTCAGACATTCCCAATACACCAGTAGAAATAATAAATTTTGGGGTGTAGCCAGGCAATTTGTTCTAGGGTAGGTTAAAAAATTTACTACAATTTAAGGGCCTGACATGACCAATTTAAATTTTATATAACCCCAAACTTTACATGTCAGTCATCATTTCAATATATGCCAACATTCAGGATATCCTCGAGACAATACAGGGTGAATTTGAATTGTGTTATTCCCATTAAATGATGACGCCAGTCTTGATTACGAACAACTTTCCCCACGAACCATAGTCGAATTCGATTTAAAAAATTTCGTTTACCTATGCAAATTAAACTATTCTGAAACCACCTTCAGTATGAAGTCCAACAATTTTCGGCTGAATACGGCTATGGTTCCTAGTAGAACGTTTTCGTAACCAGGAGTGGGTTCACCAGTAAACAGGAATTACACTAATTAAATTTCATCCTGTATATCCAAAATATTATTATTAGAGCCTATTTATTGTCCCATAACATAAATGGATTAATTTCGCTATAACCACAAAGCTGACCATCAAAACTGATTTTAAAATATCATTTATACTTCAATTGATTCAAGGTTCTCAAAAGGTAGGTTATGTAACACAAAAGTGTTGCATTTTATATTGAAATTCAAGATAGTAAACAAAGTAGATGACAGAAACTTACACAGTAGTCACCCCTCTGATATTGTTAACGAACAACAGATTCGGGTGGTAGATGGAATAGTCCAAAGGTTTTATAAACAGGCTGGGCATCTGAAACAGTACAAAAAATACGTAGAAACCACTGACAAAACTGTTTTTTTATATAATAACATTTATATACACAGCACC
The DNA here is from genome assembly GCA_949316235.1 of Oegoconia quadripuncta. Classification (NCBI taxonomy): domain Eukaryota; kingdom Metazoa; phylum Arthropoda; class Insecta; order Lepidoptera; family Autostichidae; genus Oegoconia; species Oegoconia quadripuncta. The sequence goes on along the minus strand of OX438747.1, from coordinate 3,094,994 downwards.
AACTATCATTCAGAATCCACAATAACATACATTCATGTCATTAATTTGAAATTTTTATCTGTATACTGTCACTTTTACCACAACTGAAATGGTGAGTACCACACAAAAAAATGTTATTCATTTCCTATTATACAGCAGACAGAAAGATGACATACATAGTAAAGGGAAAGGATCCTGTTATTGATTCCGAATTGGTTACTTAGCTAGGACTATTCAGCTATATTATGGAATTAGCATCACCAAACATTTGTCAGAGCAAACACATATATATGAGAAAGAGAATTACTAGTACATTCGGCTCCACAATTAATCATGCAGGGCTATTTTGCTTGATTAATGATAGCATAATGGCTATTTACCATTTCCCATTCTCTAAAATGATAGCCTAGACAAGAGGGCCTGAGGCACAGGCTCAACCTACTTCGGGCTTCTACCAATTAGCTCATTATGATAAGTAAGATAATTTTATTGTGAAAATAATGGTACTTGTAACAAATTAATAAATATTTCTATACTATTTTTTCTATTTCATAAACTTGCATTTGGCTTAGCTTGAAAAGTAATAATGCTACCATTAATCATGTAAACCATGCCTGTATGAATAACTGTGACACCAACTGTACAACAATAGGGCTCCACGTGTCTGGACAATATCTTAAACTATCATGAGTGACAGCCACTTATTTTAAAATGAAGGAACTGCACGGTACATGCTCCATAGTTACTAATGAATGCATAGGAAGATGCAAAGCAAACACTTACTGTGGTAGAAAGTACATGAAACACTTTCATAAGTTGCTCTTCACTAGGCTTCCCCTCCCGGTTGGGTTCAGTATTAGTGACATCTGGCGATGTTGCAGTAGGGCTGCTACAGAATGCCACAGCATCACGCTCGAACTCTGATAGACAGGTTGGCTCTATATCCTATGAAATTAGTTGAAAAAATATATCATTATAAAAAGCAAAGGTGTTACATCATAGTATTATTTTCTAAGCCAGAATGTTTTCTAGATCTGTTATCAATATCCATTAGACGGTCTTTACCAATGATTATCAAGTAAGGGAGAAAGAGCCTGGAGATCTGTAGCACAGGTTTCCAACCTTTTTTAGACTCCAGTGCAGTGTCTCACAAAAAAAATCAAAACAAACAAATTTCTTACCAAAAGAAAGTTTGATTACCAATACTACTTTAGTACTTGGTTTGGTTAATGGTAGGGCATTCTTAATTACCTGCCTAGTTAGCTACTACCACCTTATCAAGTCTGCTGCCAGGCAGCAATGTTAATGGCATAATGTTTTGGGTGATTGAGATATCTAATTCCCCAAATAAGTTAGGCAGTTCATGTGGGTGTGTTTCCACCCTGGGCCTCAACTTTACTTAACAACGGGTGTGATTGAGATCAAGCGCTGACCCATCATTAATAAAAAAATTACTATTTGAAAGATTAACTGAGCAGCTGAAGACATTTAAAAGACGTAGTTTCAATTTCAGTTCACTCATCTATCCTTCATTATTATTCTACTCATATAACTCATTTTGTGGTTTTGACCTTGAGGCCGATTCCTGTACTTAATAATATATGAATTAACACAATTTCAACACAGAGCTGCACTTACATCATTGCTATACTTTGTTAAATCAAAATGATTCAGACTAGTGCATGTTATATCATTGAAGTTGTATGGTGGGATCCGCTCTTCAATGTAATCATCGCAAGTACCACGAGCCCAAATGCCTATACCATCACTGCTATATTTACGATTATCACTGTTTGAACACCGTTTGAAAGCCTCTACGTTTTCAAGTTTGTGTTCTTGTAGGTGAGTGTTGGCCATGGCCAGTTCGTGGATGAATATATCGTCGATACTGCTCTCTGTGGTGCATCGCGGGGCCGGCTGGCAGCTCGATATGCGACGTCGGTTTAGTAACTGAAGCAAAAAGTAATATGATTTAGAAAATTATGGAATGATAGTAAACAATATCAGAAGTATTTATAGCCGCAAATTTATGATGTAAATAAACATCAATTAAACACGTGAGCGCAACGTAACAATTTACGCACACGTCCTAATCGGTTCAATGTCAAGGAAGCTCTTTGGAAAAAACATTACGTGTCTTTTCAAGTCGGGTCAGGTATTGGAAGGTGTTGAAACGAAATGATTGATTATGCAATAACTTTGATTACTCGCTGTTATAACAGCAAGAGATACTCACATCCTCCAAAAATTGTGTTCGCATTGGTATCCTGCGGGTGAGGCGGTTGGAATGGTTTTTAGTGGATACAATCCCGTTGATAGGAAGAATTTTATGAGAAAAAGTACGCAAGCAAATAGCCATTTTCACATCGATTATATTTCAAAAGCTAACGCAAAGAATTAGGAAAATATTCGAAAATATGTCGCAAAAATTCCGACATTACAGCACCGCACATGACAGTTTTATTTTTAAACGAACGATTCGATTTGATGCATGAGAGCCTGGTATGAATATTTACAAAGCCCACACAAAGCCAAACAATTTTCAGAGTAAGCAACATTATCAAATCAATTGTTTGCGATCTCAGACAAAGGAACATCTATCTATCGTCAAATGAAAATTGGGCTGTTATTGGTCCATGTATTTGTAATTTCTTTACTAACTTGATTTCTGATATGAAGTTTTATTTCTGTATTGATATCGACAGAATAAAAGTGCCTAACGAAGGTTTCGGGTTTCCCTCAGGGTTCCCAAAAGAACCCGCCGGAATCTTCCGTAAAGCATTCTACCACTTTAAAAGTATTTTGGACACCGATCGGTGTTCGCGTCCGCCTAAATATTCCAGAAGACTCGGCTGTATGGGCTCGGATCCCTTTACTTCCAACATTTTTTTCAATTTAAAAAAGGGATTTAAAAATATTATAATTCGAGGAGAGCTGCAATAAATAATTAATTATAAACGTACTTTTTAAGCACACACGCTTTGGTAGAGCACAAACGACTCAAAATCTATTTTAACCAAAAGAACAATACGTAAAACCCACAGTCGGACAGATCTTTGGATACAACAAGAGTCTAAACAACCCCAAAATCATTCATACCAGAGATTTAAATCTTTGTGCGACAATTGTGTGTGATTGCGGATTTCCATTTATTTTATTGGTAAAACCGTAAGCTGCTTGAAATTCAAAGTTATGAATATTCAGAAAGCTTTCCAGAGAATGTTTAGACAATTACTTATTTCTAACATCAAAGTGAGTATGTACAACTAAAAGTAATTTTTAGATATTTAATTTATTATCGCTAAAAAGGGGGTGTAACACATGAGATAACTGTCAGGAAAAGTCATGTAGTAGTGTATCTCACGTGTCATGTAGATACTTAAGATAAATGACTGGGTTTGTATTTTTTGGTTCACAAAAATCCTTAGTAAATAAAATTTAGCAGCTGCAAAAATAACTTTGTATCTTAAAATGCCTATGGTATTCAAGTGTGCGTCACCCAAAACCTAATTAGCTGGATTTTTGCATTGTTATTTAGTCTACATTTGCCTTCTTTCATTTGTCCACTTTATCAAGAATCAAGTACCTATGTTAGAAAAGTTTTTTTTTTGTCAAATATTTAATTTAGTGACTGAAATCCTTCTAGACATGACAGTCCCATCGTACCCTGACCAAGATTCACTGATGAGAAAATACATACATATTATACAGTAGTCTAACTGCTATTCCTCCAGGTTTACCCAAAATTGATTGAGTCAAACCTACTTTGTATGGACTTAGGTTTAATTTTCTCATCAGTGATGTTGGAAAATCTGTAAGTGTGGTTTTCAGTATAATATATATTATATTTATTTATTGCACCATTCCACCCATCTTGTGGAGATCTTAGGATAACCGCCTCCGTGGCTCAATGTAAACAACATTAGGTTTACGATTCGGAGGTCGCGGGTTCGATCCCCAGCGGGGTACATGTTTAAGTACTCGGTTTGGTTGGTGGTAGGGCATTTTAAATGTCCACCTGGTTAGCTACCACCATCTTATCTAAATCTGCCGCCAAACAGCAAATGTATAGCATTAATGTGTTCCGGTTGTCTGAGGTAAGATAGCCTGTCCCCCAAATGTGTTGGGGTTTCCGAGTCAGTACACTTCCACATTCGACCTCATCTTCACTTAAGATCAGGTGTGCTTGAGGTCAAGTACGAACCCGTCATGCCTCAAAAAAGGTCTTTTTCGGCTGATATGATGACGCTTGCACCTCTAACAGAAATTTCCTAAATAATTACAAAATACATCTTCAATTACACAAAAAGATGGCCTTGTAACTGACAGCAATCTTTTCCAGTTACAACTATACAAGCTATCAGTACTCTTTTTTATGCACAACGGGTTAGCACTTGACCTCAATCACACCTGATGTTAAGTAAAGATGAGGCCAATGGTGCAAACATACTGACACTGAAACCCCATCTTACTTTGTAGTAATCTTAGCAATATGGGGGTGTTTGTTATAGTAAATATAACTTAAATCTTTTTGAACATGCATGTTAATAGCCTTTAAACAGCCCTGTTTCTTTTTCAGGCATTACCATGTAGCTCAGTTCGTCTGAAGCATGGTAGGCCCGATGTCAATGAGCACAGAGCCAAGATGATGGCCCGGGGTCTACCAGAAAAGAAACCTCTACCTGGCGTCAGAAGCATAATCCTGGTTGCATCAGGGAAAGGCGGTGTTGGAAAGACAACTACAGCAGGTACTACTAGTACATTACTTACTACTGTTAGCTACCACACAGAATCTTGGTCAGAAAAATTTAGACAAGATGTGGTATCAAAGTGTAATGTGGACTATAATTTAATCCAAAACTTAGTTTAATATACACCAGCTTAGATCAGCACATCCGTATCCTGCTGTTCGTCTAATAAATAAATACAAACACTGTTGCCACTTACTTACTGTCAGTTAATGCAAGGGCAGCTTGTGGCACAGTGTTGGTGACACCACAAACCTCAGTTCTCCACTGGGCCGTGGTTAATACGCCCTCATTTCTTGGGCTTGCTTTAACTGGCTGTCCAGCTGTGGAGTTAAAGAAACTTATTTTCTGGGAACTTTAAAATGTCATAACGTTAGGGTTCTGTGGACTAATTTGCTTAGTACTGGCACAGATTACTAATAAGTTACTAAAGTAAGTACTGGGATCTAAATCTAACCTCTACAACCTTAGCCTGTATTACTCCTCCTCCTTTGTTGCCTTTCATCTGCTTTTTAAAGGGCACCCCATCTAGTGAGTGGTGAGCCGCTGCCAAACGCTGGTCTCTAGTCTCAACTCTTAGGCCTGTATTAATAAACCAATCGCAATACAACTCTTGAGATCAACCGAGATGCGTCTTAATCATTTGACGCTATCTCAAGCGCCGTGCCAATCAATAAACCAATCTTGAGGTCTACTCAGCTGAGATCACTTCTCAAATATTTGCCTCAGCGGCGAATGAATGGGTAACTTCGTTAATTATCGATTTAAATCATTAAAATTTATCGCTCTAAAATATGTTTGTACCACAGAATATCCAAATAGAGACCATTGTTTTTCCTATATTTCTTAAATTTTTATTAAAGTTTTTAAATGACAACCATTTTGACGGTGCATCATGAGCGGCATATTTAAAAGTGTTACCCGGACCAAAAATGCCTCTTAGTGGTTAGGTCTTTGACTTTCGAAATGTAATTTCGGTTATCAATTCGACGTGTTTTTTTATGTAGGTATCTTCTGCAATATTTCCATCAGTTGATAATTAATTCTTTTTTAATAAGGTTATTACCACCAGGATTAACCTATATAAATTCGGTGAAGATCTGATGACGCGCTACGTAGATAGGAAATCGGTTGTTTTATTTTGTGGTTATTACCCCATACCAAGATGTGTTATGGCAACACCGAATTTTTATTGAATGGATACCCTTATTTTATTCTTCATTAAAAATATAAACATCTTTGCACTTACACACAGCGCCATCTAGTTCCACACTAAGCAACTAGGCTTGTATTATGGATACCAGATGGTTGATAGACTACACAAATGCATTTTTTTGTAAATAAATACATATCAATGAAAATCTTTATTGCACAAGAAATACAAACAGATTTTATTAGAGATTTTTCAAAATTAATTCTTTTGGGTAAACAATCTATTGTCTTGTCTATAACATATCATAGTAAAACATAACTCTTTCAATATTTACCCCAATTGTATTTTCCAACGGATTCTCTAGTCACCGATATAGTGTACTTATAATTGAGAACTTATTTAGAAAGATCTTGAGTGAAACTCGGCGCATCTCTCAAGTGAGTACCTACTGCTAGAGTATGCACATGCATTTCAGTTTATTAAAATCAACACGTTTACTTGAGACCGGTCACAAGACTGTTCTCAATCTTGAGAATGGTTTATTAATAGGGGCCTTAGACTAGTTTACATGCCCACTATCACTACAACACAAATGCCCAGCCTTCTTTTTAATTGTTATAGTTCTGGCACCCATGGGGCCTGTCTGAGAGAGCATCTTGTCAATTCGTTTAAGAGATATCCTGACGATTTTTCCTCATCGCATTGTGTTGGACCCCATGATCAAGGATCAGATCTTAGTCAGAGAGACGAATTATCTCAGGCCTGGTTATTTTGAATATGCGGCCTGAATTAAATAATTACCAAGGTCTCATTATCATCATCGTAACATCTAAATCAAATCACTAACTTTAAAAAAATCCCGATTGGTTTTTAAGGCTATGCAGGATCAATGTGCAATTCCTGCAATAGCCTTTTGATGGTTGCGTTTTTCTATTGTATTTACAAAAATAATTATCTTTTTCAGTGAATCTCGCTTGTGCAATGAAAGTGATAGAGCCAGATAAAGAGATAGGGCTCCTGGATGCAGATGTGTTTGGACCATCAGTGCCTCTAATGATGAATATCAGTGGGGAGCCCATGCTTAATGATGATAATCTCATAGAGCCACTGCTCAACTACGGAGTTAAATGGTGAGTTTCTGGATTGACCATTGAGCCTGTTAGGTGCTGCTTTCTTTTTGTCTATGATGTGTAGATTATTAGTCTCTGGCATTTATAGAACTAATTCATAGTCTAGGCTACTGGGTCGTCTCCCTAATCACTTGTCCATGATGCTGGACAACCTGTTTTATTAAACCTTTTTCTCTGAGCTCAACAAGGGCTATCCTCTGACTTACAATCTTTCAGAAACTACTGCAGGAGTGGTGAGTTATATTTACTTACATTCATACAATACAAATACTTTATTGCACAACAGAAAAGAAAATACAGTTACAGTCATGTATATGCAGAATCTGTCATTTCCAGAATCTTTTTTCCATTTATACATTGATGATTTAGATTCCTCTAAGGTCCGCTACTACCAGTGACGGATTAACCCTTAATCAAATTAAGCAATTGCCTAGGGCATCACGTCTGGGGGGGCACCAGAAGAAGCACAAAAAAATCCGTCCTTAGGGCATCACGTCTCACTCTCACGTCACCAAAAACCACACCAAAAATAGTTTATAGGACTAATTTGAAAATTCGCGCGTTTTAAGTTAACATAAGAGCCGACCTAGAGTTACCCCGCTCTCCCGCTTGCGCCCACTCGCTGCCCGCTAGTCTAGTGCATTCGGCAATTCGAAAGCACCGGTATTGCGATCAGCCCAAACCACCCCTTCCCCACGGGCCCCCCGCCTGGCATTAAAGACCGATTCTAGTTGACATACGGATAGGGGGGCCCACAGGCGTGGATTGCTTAGGGCATCAAGTAGTCTTAATCCGTCACTGGCTACTACTAAGTTATTAGCCTGCCCAGCAGCCCAACCACCTAACTTTATTCATCAACCAATCATCGTTTATGACATCAATGGACTGTCTGTCCTTGTCATATCGTAACAAAATGACAAGGACGGAAATGCATTGCTATCACTAACGCTTTAGGTTTGAGTTAGGCGGTAGACCCACTGGGCCCAGTAGCATAATGGCTACTAAACTTATTGAATGTTAAAAAACTCACTTTACAGTATGTCAATGGGACTGCTTGTATCTGGAGAGAATGCGGTGGTGTGGCGAGGTTTGATGGTCATGCAGGCGCTGGAACGTCTCACCCGTCAGGTGGCGTGGGGACCACTTGACTGCCTCGTGGTCGACACGCCACCTGGTACCGGCGACACACATCTATCGCTTGCACAGAACCTGCCCATTGATGGTATGCATGAGTCCTACATAACTATGGTTACCACCACTAAATAGTGCGTGGGGGCCATTTAACTCCCTCGTGGCCAGCTCTTCAATAAACCAGTCGCTATTGTTAGAGCCTGGCGATTAACGGTACCATCACATAAAATTTCTACTGACCGCTTTTGAACTACTAGACGGTATGTGGTAATAAGGTGGGGACCGTACGACTGCCTATCTTCAAAACATTAGACCTTTTAAGGTTTACAAAGCGACACGGATGTGTTCGAAACTTGAAACTTTCCGAAATCGGATCGAATTTCGATATCGAACCATTGTGAATATGAACTTACTACAAGAATTATATAATTGACATCTTGAAACTTGGGTTGCAGCACTGACCTTATGTGCTGATATTGTACCCAGACGAATCTAAGCAAAGATTTTTTATGATGTGAGTCACCGGGATCGGCCGGGTTCTGCTGCCCTTATACTTTTAAAAGTGTATTCATGTTTACAGGTGCCATCGTGGTGACCACACCCCAGTCAGCCGCTTTACAAGTCACCAAGCGCGGCGTCAACATGTTCGAGAAACTAAAAGTTCCTATCATAGGAATGGTGGAGAATATGTCCTACGCTGTCTGCAGTAAATGCGGCACAAGAAACTATGTGTTCGGCAGCGAGACACAGCAGACAGCGCAGCAGATGGGCTTAGAGATCATAGAAAGCTTCGAGGTGGATCAGAACATGTCGGAATGTATAAACAGCGGCAAACCCGCTATATACGCTCTCCCAGACAGCGTACACGCAGAGAAATACAGGCAGCTAGCCAACAAAGTGTACAAATACATAGAGAATAAGGACAACGAAAGAGCGAAAGCGCAAGAGTAGAAATTTGGCAACGCAAATTATTTACAAGGTAGTTGTTGAATCTTTGTTTATTATTAAATATTTTACAAATAAATCTGTTATATAAAAGACGTTTTCTGACTTACACGATAACACAAAACATTATGGCAAACAGCACAGCTATCCGTGTCTTAGGCAGAATTACGAAAATAAAACATATGTCGGATATCAATTATGTAAAATTTATTCGGAACAAAATCATTTTCACTTTTTGGTTCCTTCCTATGACCGAATTGCAACTTACAATAACGAAAACAATAAATTATATATAAAAAAAAATACTATAAAAATATTGTCTTTTTAAAATACTTTTATAATATGTAGAAATAGAATAATGTTTGGAAGAATGGATGTTGATATTTGTTAACAGCCTAATTACTCTTATGGCTACTGGAATACTCATTCATTTCTAATACAGGCACTCATCTATTAACAGTATATTATGTGGCTCCAGCCAATAAGTACTAGATCAGAGTATAATTAGATTTAAAGAGCATAACAAGTCAATATAAAACACTCACATCTACATAGTAAGAGAAGGTAAAGGGTCGATGGTAAATACAAAGAACGTTAGACATGTAATCATAATGGCAACATTCTGACACGTTTAAGGGCTGGAATATACGTCAGATTTTATTTCCGAATGATCAGAACGCCCGACTTTTGGAACTCACGTCATTCTCGAGCTATTATCCCGAGTTGTTGCATGTGGAGCAGAAAGAAAAAGTGGACAACGAATTAATGTTCATATTTGCTCGTGTTGGCGCGAAAGAAGAAAAAGAAAACAGTAATAAAATCCTGAACACGTCTGCGCTGAGTTTATCTGAGGGGAAAATCTGACATGTATTCCCAGTCTAATGGGTTGGTCACAACCCCGTGACTGTGCGACAGAATGCGGGATTGATTTTGTTCGGTTAACAGCCACACATGCCGGTACCATACCTAGTCACGTCACACAGGTGACCTGTAACTGTATCACATAAAAAAAATTGTGGTCGATCGCTAATTATTAGTAGTTTAGCTCGTTTGCAATCTCTCTATTTGGTACCACCAGCACTCTAGAAGTAAATTATGATAACTCATCGTCTATCCATGACGTTTATCCCCTTACCTGTACTTCTAGGGAACTTATGTGACGACCTGTTTGGTGTAGTGGCTAGCAACTCAGGCTACTATACCAAAAGGTTGCGGGTTCGAATCCCGCTAGGGGCATATGTTTGTGTGATGAATACGGACATTTCTACCCGAGTTATGGGTGCTTTCATTTATAATAAGTATTTATTTACAAAAAAAATATGTATTTATGTAGTATATCAACCATCTGGTATCCACAACACAAGCCTACAGTTGCTTACTGTGGAACTAGATGGCGCTGTGTGTATGTCTGAAGATATATATTTTTTTATGTGGTACCAAGGTTAACGTCACTTAGGCGACTCTTAACAAATCTATACTAAGGAGTCGTCTGAGTATCCGTTAAAGGTCACAGTGCGGCGATAGGTGACGTACAAGACCTATGAATACTAGGTATGAGACTTGCTACTCCCTTTACAAATGATCCAATTCACAACTGATAGAAATAATTTATAATGAAAAGTGTACACACAAACAGAAATGTAACCAGAGGTTGGCATATTGTCATAGAGTCTACATGACTGCATGTAATGTTAATACCCCACTTGATACGTCCCAGAGATAATTGAACTGCCAAAGAAACTGGCAAAACAACCGACTCTAGAATTCGCAAGTCCAAGTATTATTTGCACTACTGATTGATACATTGTGGACATTTGCGATCTCCACAAAACATAAAAATCAACCTCATCGATGGTAGCGATGAATATGTTGTTTTGAAAAATTAAAGAAGGTGCTGTCTCGCCTAAAACGGCGTTGACAAGCTAATAAGCTCGTTGCGCTTAAAGAATTTTTCACAACAATCTTATTCCTCGCTACAATTCACATTTCTAAAACAAGTACGAGGGTGGTCCCAAAAGTAGCCGACCTAACCAAGAAAAATCAAAATAAATGGGATAAACTATATTTATTTCTCTACATAGCTTCCTTGTAGCTCGATACACTTTTCCCAGCGGTGCTCTATAGCTTCAATGCCACGTCTATAGTAGGAATCGTCGAACTCTTCAAAATAGCCATTAACCAAAGACTCAACCTCTATGTTGCTTGAAAATCTTTTCCCGCCGAGCCATTTTTTTAGGTTTGGGAACAGAAAATAATCTGACGGGGCCAAATCTGGTGAATAAGGTGCATGGGGAAGCAATTCAAATTTTAATTCTTTGATTTTAGCCATTGCAATGCCGGATGTGTGGACTGAAGCGTTGTCTTGATGAAACAAAAGTTTTTTCTTTGACAAGTGAGACCGTTTTTTTCTTTATTTCTTCACTCAGACGCTGCAATAAGTTCGCATAATACTCGCCATTAATGGTTTTTCCTTTTGGAAGATAATCTATAAAAATTATGCCACGCGCGTCCCAGAAAACTGAAGCCATGACTTTTCCTGCCGATGGAACTGTTTTTGCCTTCTTTGGAGCTGATTCTCCTCTTTCAGTCCATTGTTTTGACTGTTCCTTAGTCTCAGGTGTAAAGTGATGGACCCATGTTTCATCCATGGTGATAAATCGACGCAAAAACTCGGCTTTGTTGCTGCGAAATTTTGCTAAACATTCGACTGACACATCCTCACGACGCTGTTTTTGTTCTACTGTGAGTAATCGCGGCACCCATCTTGCGCACAGCTTTCTCATGTCCAAGTTTTCTGTTAAAATACGGTGGACTGCACTTTTTGAAATGCCTACCATATCTGCTAGCTCGCGCACTTTCAGTCGACGGTCATCCAGTACCGTTTTGTGGATTTTTTTCACTATTTCTGGATTAGTCACCTCATTTGGTCGTCCACTGCCATGCTCATTTTGGCAGCTCGAGCGACCGCGCTTGAACTCTGCCACCCAATATTTTATTGTTGTAAATGAAGGAGCAGACTCCCCCAAAGTAGAATCTAGCTCCCCTTTGATATTAGTTGGGCTGAGACCTTTCAAATAAAAATATTGAATTACGTAACGAACACCAATTTTATCCATAGTCGAAAAATTCGATGAAAACTTTCACTAAATATGCTTCAGAACAAATGCCAAATGACCTAGCGCGTTCGAATTCTAAATTTAAATTTCCTAATGTTCACGCTTCCTAAAAAGAGTATTTAATCAAATAAAAACTGCCAGTAAGTAAGTAAGGTCGGGTATTTATGGGACCGCCCTCGTACCAAATCCCTTCAAAACTCAATGGCGACATTATGTATATAACAAAATATTGACGAATGTTTACCAAACACGTAGTTCATATATTTCTGATGATTTGAGACGGGTAAGGATCAGCGCAAACGGACGGAGTAATGACGAAGCGACTAATTTATACAACTGCACTAGGAGCATGACAGATGCAATAAATGTTTATATGTCGCGCGAGATAATATTAGGTCCTTACCTATGAAATTGGCGTTTTGTATGAAGAATTTCATTAAGACTGTTTTCTCCATACAAACATTTTTGATTTTTTTTGGGGAACGGCAAATCCAAATTTAGCTAAACTTTGTGTGTATTATCGGATAACATTAAGTTAAGTACAGGCATCGTTAATTTTTAAAAGTAACCGCTTTATAATGGTTTCAGCGAAATTAAAAAATATTTCATGCGAAACCTTGAAATAATATTCCATTTTCCAAATAAAAAACAAATTTGGATATAGCTTTGAAAATCGCAGGAATTGGTACATATGATTAACGAAGAAAAAATCTTCAATTTCATAGGTAAAGACCCAATATTTGTTCTGCTCATTCGTTTGAACTCAATATACAACTATCCCACTGTCACCTCACGACGCGCGCGACAAAGGTTGTCATGCTACGAAGGCTGATATTGATATAGCGAAATAACCCCACAATAGGAGGCTCAAAGCGCGATCGAACGAGACACGTATGCAGAAGTAACTAAAGTTGGATTTCAATTGTTACTAAATTACTCGCGTCCCCGCCACTCCATCAGGCTGCACTGACCCTAAGGGTCATTGACCGATTCCAGTCGAGCACGTCAGTAATATAAAGCTACTAAGCAGCGTTTATTCTGCCACACTAAGGCCCGTATTTCAGTTATGTTACTGAAGCAGAGATCTGCGCTTGAGCATAGAGAGAGATGCTGATATACAAGTTACATAAAGCTGTCCCTTTCTAACTGTCCTTAAGCGGAGATCTCTGCTTGAGTAAGATTCTGTAATACAGGCGTAACTGGCACCGGTCTTGCTCTGAAATGACCCTAAGTAGTTCAAAATCATTCTTTTGCCCTTACGGCTAACTACCAAATTTTGCAGATATTCTTTAATTACCGTCACATTATAAAAAATCAATCTAATCGATTTAATTACATCTACCTTTATACTCGCGTGAATGATCGGTCCTCGAAGGGACAACATTTGAATGATTACACACTATATTTATTGAGTGAGCACTTGACATAAGTACTGCCACAGAGCAAAACATATGGAACTGCCAAAGGAACTTAACCTGAAGATATAGGAACTGAAGTCAACCTTCAACTTTTTATAAATCTTTGGATATTCAAGACTATTGAAAGTGAGTAGCAAGTTTCAGCTCGACACTTCTCATGACTCGGGCAGAAAACCACTGACCTACACTTTCTTTTATACCATATTATGTTCAAACAATCACCGAACCAAATACTTACAATAATTATAAGTCTGTGCATCGCTAGCAGCGGAAAAAATTAGCGTTTAGTATAGTTCCTTTAATAGATAAGAATTTACTTGACAGTTGATTTCTAATACGCGATCTAAGGGTTGGTCCTAAAATAAAACATGTTCTGAGATGGTTCCTTTCAGTGGCGGCGCGAAATGAAAATATTTTTCAAGTCATTATAACACTTATACTAAAATGACGTTTAAAATTGCAACAATCATTGCCTCTATTACTATTATTTGTATACCTAACGATAAGGAAGAATATAGGGCACATTATTTATTGTAACATCTTTAATAAAGTAACATATTTGTCAATATTTGAATTTCGCACCTAAAAAGGGGGACATAACACAGTTCCTATACTTTCAGGACCATATTATAATTATTTAACGTCCTAATCTGGTTGGTATAAGGTCTACCTTTTATGGAGCTTTAACATTCAAGCGACTTTGAACGACTATTGGTCGGAACATTTGACGCCATTTTGTTTTGTAAAATGTTTATCTTAATTCAGTCTATCGACAGTCATTCACCCAAGTCGCCTATTCGTAAATCCTTTCTTTTATTCATATATTAAATTAGAGTGCATTTTGTCAGTACGTAATTGCAATTCTGCCGCCGACTAGTCTACCCTCCGCCAACTATGCAACGCAAAGAATATTCTATGAAAGTCACGATATAATATAACATAATTTTTCTCAAGACATCAAAGAAAATTTCAAGGCTCGTTTAGATCAGCGACTAACAGCGCTAGCATGCCAGTAATTGCACGAGATAGAACATCTCGTTGTTGAAATACTACGAGTCATGCTAGACCCTCTGGGGATGATTTTTGTGTTTCTGGATTCCAATTATACTTGCAACTTAAAAAAATCCACAGCTACTTCAATGCATCTGGAAAATAATACCGTAATCGTAACCATATAATTTTCAATCTACAGATAAGCTTATTGAAATATTGAAAAGTTGAATTTCCAATGTAGTTGCAAGTTTAGAAACATAAAAGTCAGCTCTAATGGAATCAACTCTGAAAAAACGAAAAAAAAATACATACTATTCGACGAAAATAAAAAAAAAATCTAAATGTATACGAAAAAATCATGTTGTATATTTAAAATTATGAAATATTAAGATCATGAACTATGATAGTGAAGTACTTGATACCATAGATTAATGTACACCCGCGGCTTCGGTCTTATGCTGCAATGATTAATACCCTGTTTCATTTACTTGTAGAAAACTAAATATTTATATGAATAGTAACAGACAGCCCATCTAACCGCATATATGAGAACTGTACAAATCTATACTACCTCTCATTTCCTGATAAGTTACACCTATTCTGTAGTGTTGCATATCTAGAGGAGGGTCATCTAACTCAGAGTAGCATCAAGACTGGCCTAAAGCATTTTTATACAAATACTCGGTCGAGATAGTGAAAGAACCGTATCGGTCGAGTAGTCGTTACGTGTAAACGAGGCATAAAGTAAAAGTATCAATTTTTCAATGGTAGTATTGAAAGGTAGAACCGACGATGGTAAAAAGAAAAAGTTCATAAGGTATCATCTATCTACATAACAATTGTCTAATATTGTAGCACCATAAATGATTGAACAGTTAAAAATCTTAAAATTAATTTTCGTATGAATAGGATTATATGGAAAAAAATAGTACAGCGACGAACACAAGTCGCCACTGAGTGAGGTTTTACAATAGAGAAATTAACACATTCAAAATGATAATATATATCATCACTAATTAGTGGAAACTGTTTTGGCTTATGTGTTGTATTTTTGTCACAAACATATTCTATCAGCATTAGCTGTTTGTTTCCCAGAAGTAAAAAAAAAAAAAAAATACTAAACAAGCTTTTAGCAGAATTTGGAAGTACCTAAAGTAGATAAAGCGGTTCGATTTATGAATCGGATTTCAAGACCAAACAAAATTTCAAATTTATGTTTTTTTTTAATGTAAAGAAATTTCTTACGTCATTTCGAATTGCCAATTCCCTTTTCGAGGAGACAGGACTGAGGAAGACGGAGGGAGAGTTGCAAGCCTCGAAAAAACACGTGAAACTGAATAAAAGCTTGTAAAAAGAGACATTTTTATATTATTTACAAAAAAAAAAGAAATATTAGTTCTCCCGTGTACGTTATTTTAAAAATTCAAAACTACATCACCTCGATATTTCCTAGCCAGTCCCATCACTACCCTGACAGGGTTACCATATAAAAAAACCATCAGAAACAGTATGAGAACCGCTCGCACCATAACAACTTAGGGTAAATATCAATAGTCTTTGCGCGGGAACGGCCTGCGCACGCGTCACTTCACTTCTACCATTTCTTCTTGTGCTCGTCCATACTGACTCCGCCTGGCCCGAGGTACACTATCATTAGAAGACCGCCAATAACTGATAACGTCTGCAACAAAATATAATGGATTTTTAATTATTATAGATTATAATTATCGATATGATATGATGATTATTTTATACACATACCAACCTCTTCCCCGTGGCCGTCGCAAAAGGCGACTAAGGGACTTGCCACCAAAGAACATCTATACATTTTAACGTGTACATTTCTGTATATTTAGTTTGGAACACCCAACCACTAGTGTTTGGGATAACTCTAACCACCCTATTTGGTATAAAGATCTTGACGTTATGTATATGTCGCAGGCAGAACGTTGAATCAACCATTTCATGAAATACCTAGGCGGAGCGTTATGTATGGCCCGACATATCCTACATTTTTGGAAACTGTTGCCTGCGACATATACATACATACATAATGTCACGCCTGTTTCCCGTAGGGGTAGGCAGAGACCACAAACTTCCACTTGCTACGATCCTGACACACCTCTTCTGCTTCCTTCACCCTCACAAGGTTGTTCATACATGCTCGTCGGTTTAGAGTACTCTTGACTTGGCCTTTCTTTAAGACGTCCCCGATTTGATCATGGTACGTTCGCCGTGGTTCTTCCCCTACCAACACTACCATCCACGTTCGCTTTGTATATCTCTTTCGTAAGTCTTCTTTCATTCATCCTCTCCACATGTCCAAACCATCTCAGCATACCTTTTTCAATCTTTGTCACTACATCTTCATTCATATACATATTATTTTTATTTGGGAAACAAACAGTCATTATATAATATACAGCTTATAATTTAGTCACCTAAATAGACATATAGTTCCCAGTCTCTAATAATTTATATTACCTACAAAGTTAAATACAAAAGATAGATAGATAGATCGTTTATTTGTATCTCCAGTCACACACATACCATAAGTTCCAAAGCAATTGGATAAACATATTTTATAACAATTCATAAAGGTAACATCAGGATACACTAGAGTATGTGTGTGCTACAGCCGTACAAATGGGTCATAGCTCAGTGTATATAATTGCTCAGAGAGCCAAAACACTGATTTTCAGCTATTACCCACAAACTAAATTAATTACAAAACAAACTAAAACCCAGATTACAATACTTATTGCCTAGACTAATTTACTGTGCTCATCGATACGATATGAGCTCATTATAAATGAAAACATAGCACACGTGTATACAGTTCTCGAGGCGTAAGCTCAGCTTTGCATTTGTGTGAGTGACGTCAAGCTGCTAGCGGTACAAGAGGTGAAGTGCGGCATGTGCGCGGCAGGGAAGCGACGCGCAGTGGACACGCCGCGCCTCAGGCCGCGTTTAAACAATGCGCGGGACGCGCTGCGCCACAAGCCGTATCTCTATCTGTGTGCACTCACACAAATGCAAAGCTGATCTTACGCCTCGAGAACTGTACCTAGTGGTATTCGAACCCGGTATTGTAATAGGTTGCCTTTTACGGTAAAAAAATTCAACATGGCGCCCTCAAAGTATGCTTACGGGATTTTTGAATAACTACATTGTTATTTTTTAAAATTATAATTATCTTTGTTTTGTCGAAATATACTTTGTAACAATTGTAATGATTTAAAAAGAGCAAAGACTTCTTGCTCATTCTTCTCTCTTTTAAAGATGAAAATTCGGACCGATACCTTCATAAACTTAGAAATCTCAATATCCTTAAAGCTTCCAAACGTAACTAATTTTATTTAGGGATTATTATCCATCAGGACATAGCTATCCCATCGTAACTCAACCTAAGTAAACCTAAACATACATAAAGTTATACTAATTTTCGTAATAACTTCGTCCGCGTGAAAGATTTCATCAAAATCGGTTCAGCAAAAAAAAAAAAAAAAATATTAATCCAGGTCCTATCTGTCTACCAACCTAATTTCATCCAAATCTGGTCAGCGGTATAGGCGTGAAGAGGTAACAAACATACAGACATATACACACAAACTGTCACTTGGGAGAAGCAGTCACCAATTGACACGTAGCCAAAGCTAAATCCGAGGTGGGATCAGTGGGAGGACTCTCCTCATCAGAATCTCTCTTTCAGCTCCTTCCAAACTTATGAACCTTAATCTTCGTTCATCTGCAAAGATGATCGAAGACCTTAATGAATAACGTGATACATACCTGGAAGAAGTCGTACTTAAGGAAGTCCCTTAGTGGCTTGTAGGAGGGCACTGCCCACCACGCGTTGTGGTAGAGGTTGAGCACCGTCAATACAAGCACCAGCATGAGAGCAGACAGCTTGGTGCGATATCCCACCGTTACCAGGATCATCAGACAGCTGCCTAACAGGTCCTGGACAATCTGGAACGGACCACAGGTTACATTAACGATAACAAGATTTAACCGCTACCATGGCACAAAGCTACCAAGATCAGCATTACAGAAGGGAGTTTGCAGATTCGATTTCCAGCGGGGTAAATATCTAATCCTAGATTTGGTTGGCATCTTAAGTCTGTTGTATAGTAGAACTGTTAAGAGGGTTTATTCCGTCCAGTAGAACCCTCATTGGATAAATTAACATTTCTTTTTAAATAGGGCATAATTCAAAAACTCGAAAATCCTAAAAACTAAATAATACCCTAAATAGCTTTAATTTTCGAGGATTTAATACTATTGATAAAAGGGGCCACATTTTTTAAGTATTCATAACTAACTTGCCGCCCGCGGCTTCGCCTGCATGGAGTAACTTATCGCGGAAATTTTCTTATCCCGCGTAAACTACTCACTTTATCGGGATAAAAAATATCCTGTCTCAATCCAGGGTATGTTCTACCTATATACCAGATTTCTTCCAAATCCGTTTCGCCGTGATTGAGCAAAAACAAAGAAATCTTAAGACGACACTGGACCGAATAAACCCTCTTAACGTGCGATAGATCTCAAAAAATGTATAGTGGGCAGATTTTTGGTCGCTATACAGATTGACAGAATGCCTGAAATGAAGTTGTGTTATTATTTTTATTTTGTTTTTTTTTATTCGGAAGACCAACAGCTGTAATAACACTAATATAATTTATAATAGGAAACAGAGAGCTAATTACAGGTCGTCACAAATAGAAATACTTAAAAAAATTAAAGAACATGCATTATCACACTTGTACATTTCCAGCCCTTGCTACCCCGCAAGGGCGAGATTAAATTTTTTTTTACAATTAGCAGATTCAATAGTTGTCAAAAAAAAATCTTTAATTTATATAATCTTAGTTTAACTTATTAATGTTAATACTTAAATAATTACTAAGTTATTTCTAAAAGATTCAAATTAACAGTCAATAAATTATATTTATCTTCCATTGACATATAAAATGTCAACTCTGGCCTCGCGGCGCAAATGTAGTGATTTAATGTTTTTATACAAACTCATTAATTCACACATTGACTCGCCCTCTCTTTTGTCCTTATTAAACTTCAAAATCCTCTACAGATCCCGTAAACCGTCTCCCAGACTGTTTGTTCTTCAAGTGTATAGAAATATTACTTATTTTATATGTCAGAATGTGCCGCTTGTACAATGAAACTGTGGCTGAGTGTTCTTCCTTGACATTTTTGTACACAATTTACTTACGTTTAGAAGACAAACAAATTTTGTAATTAAGTTTGGCTAAGTTTATTTTGTAACTCAACATTAGAACGATTAATTACTTCTTTCTTACTTCATCACCGATAATTGAATGTTTGTTAGATTGATTGTTACACTGCTAGCATGATATTAATATTTCATTCTGTGCATACATTTATTTATTTATTTATTTATTTAGGAGAAGCCAACGGCGATACATTGTAAGTAAAACAAAACATTGAGTAGATGTATGTACAGCTATTACATACGCAGAGTTATAGTCTAGTTTCATAAGTTATATGCATACCTATTCGGCCTTGTTATACTGTAATTTGTTCTGTATGCCCAATAAAATAAATAAATAAACATAAACGCTTGAAGTTAAATAGGTATCAACATAATTCGGTTGCAAACACAACATTAATTGTAATGACGTAGACGGTCCGACGCCGCTCGATTACTCCACGTGTCAATACTATTAATTTCGGTATCGGGTCAACTGCACCTGCGGTTGATTGACACTACATCTATCATAAGGTCAGAGAGCAGCGATAACGGGGCTAATAATCCGAATGCAGCCATCCGATTATCATTTCTTTTGTTGCAATATTGGTTATTTTTAAACTCTTAAAAAAAGATATAGCTGTTATCAAACTGACGTGTCCCGTGCATTACAATGACATTGATGCCTCCGTGGCTCAATGTAAACAACATAGGGTTTACGACTCGGAGGTCGCGGGTTCGATCCCAAACGGGGTACATGTTTAAGTACTCGGTTTGGTTGGTGGTTGGGTATTTTAAATGTCCGCCTGGCTAGCTACCACCATTTTAATTAAATCTACCGTCAAACAGCATTGTTAATAGGATTGTTGTGTTCCAGTTGTCAGAGATAAGATAGCCTGCCCCCCAAATAAGATGGGGTTTCCAGGTCAGTACGCTTCCACCTTCAGCCTCATGTTCACTTAACATCATGTGTGATTGAGGTCAAATGCTAACCCGTTGTGCATTAAAAAAAATGGATCGCTCACTAGCTGTCTCTCACACATAGAGATATTGCAGGAGTGAAAGAAAAGTTCCCTAATTTTCGGGGTTCCATACCTCAAAGGGTGGAAAAGGAATTTCATAATTAATTGTATGCGAGTATTATTGCCATCTCTGTATTTATCCATTTACTAGTTTTAAATAGATACGATATGTGCAGGGTTTATACCTGATGAGTTTTTTTTTAAATAAGTAAAGAAATAGGGTATTTTATGTAAGCGAAATGGAAGGTATTGGCATAGGTAGATTTTTTTTTTCAAAACCATAATCTAATAAAGCGTTGTGTCATTTGACGGTCGCGTTTGTAGGCTATTCCACATAATTGCCTACATCATTAAATTAAATAAAAAAAAAAAACTTGGAAAAAATACGAGTCCCAAATAAATTGGTCGCGGTCGTAGTCGTCTCGTTACCCCGTCAGACTCATATCAATTTCCGGCCAGGGCGTGAGTTGGTTTTGAAAAAAAAAAATGTACCTATGCCAATAACTTCTATTTCGCCTACCTGGTACAGTTCTCGAGGCGTAAGCTCAGCTTTGCATTTGTGTGAGTGACGTCAAGCTGCTAGCGGTACAAGAGGTGAAGTGCGGCATGTGCGCGGCAGGGAAGCGACGCGCAGCGGACACGCCGCGCCTCAGGCCGCGTTTAAACAATGCGCGGGACGCGCTGCGCCACAAGCCGTATCTCTATCTGTGTGCACTCACACAAATGCAAAGCTGATCTTACGCCTCGAGAACTGTATACCCTTAACCTTAGAATATCTAGATTCGTACATTTAAAAATAACGCTAAATAATAATTTTGCATAATGTGGTACATAATAATGTATCACAAAAAGTGCATAAAAATACTGTTGAATAAATAAATAATACTCCTTTTTTATAAACCCGTATGTTTTATTTACCCTCTCTGAATCAAATAAACTTTATTTCTTCTAAAAAAAGTTGACAACCTACCTACAGGGTACTTTCCTGATGCCCTAGTCTGAAATTCGGTAGGAAAGGTCTTGTGGCACAAGTGAAGGAATATATACGAAAATCATTAATTTCTCATCCCGTGTGGAATTACTACGAGATAAACATATATCTGGGAACCTTCAAGAAGCGAGCATATTCCTTCCTTAAAGGCCGGCAACGCCACTGCGGATCTTCCGTTTCCGTAGATGGTTATGGGCAGCGGTGACACTTACCATCAGGTGCGCCTCTTGCTCGTTTGCCCACCTCTTCAATAAAAAAAAAAAAAAAAAAAAAAATTTAAGTATGCGATACATGAGCTCGTTCGTATGTCAGGCTATTTCACGCATCATAATGAAAAAACTAAACTTTTTGCTATATGAAAACCTGTTATATGTATAGAGTTTCTTGCTTGATCACCTCAGGGGAAAATTGCTTAAAATTTGACTATTTTAAGTGTACCCTGTTGTGCCTCGTTTATTTAAAAAAATGTAGAATAAAGAAATTTTTGTTGATTTTAAAGCTTATCAAAGACATTCTCTAAACATGAAGAACTACAAACGGCCCAACAAAGCAAACAAATAAATGACTATTACAAAGTAAATAATTACTAAATAGACATTACGGGTCAACAAGGAAATATACTGATAATATAACATTAACGTTTATAATTTGTACAAGATTTCCGCCCGCGGCTTGGTCCGCATGAGACGACTTATCGCGGTCTCTTATCTTAAAGTAGCCTGTTGGATATTGTAATCATTCTAATTATCTGTGGTAATTCAGAAAATATAATTTTCATAATTAATCTGTGGCCATCTGTTTGACTAGCTCTTTCTAGATAAATCGAGCTTGAAAATAAAGTGATTTGTTAAACATAAATTTGTTAAAATGTAATCTTTTAAATAATATAAATAAATATTCTTTGGCATATACACAGCGCCATCTGGTTCCACACTAAGCAGCTAGGCTTCTGTTATAGATACCAGATGGTTGATATACTACACAAATAACTTTAAGATTATTAGAAGTAAAACTCGTTTAGGCCGGTTTTATAATGCGTCGTTATGAGTAACTCGACCATTACTGAAATATCTTTACCAAAAAATTTTTTTATGCACAACATGTAAGCACTTGACCTCAATCACATTTAATGTTAAGTGAAGATGAGGCCGAAGATGGAAGTGTACTGACCCGGAAACCCCATCATTTGGGGTGAAATATCAACGAAATGTGTTTCCAATTGTCAAATTATTTAACTAATAGAAAACAAAAGCTGTGTACCAAATGTCGCCGTGTCGATTATAACGCTTGAACGCGCTTGATCATTCGTGTCAAGCGATTTTTGTATAAATTGTTTAATATGACACAATTCCGATCGTCAGGCAGCGACCTTGTCGGAAGTGGTAGTAACGGTGACATAGCACATGTGTTTGTATAAGACTAGCTACTCCTCTGGATACGCTCGCGTAGTTTCATACAAACTGCAATTTAACAGCAATTTGTATATTCTATTATGTACTTCCTATGTTTAATTTAGTATCTACTACGTTGTAAAATGAGGTATTGATGCATGTTATTCAACTTAACCGTTTAATTGATAGCGAAGCTTTATAGCTTAAATTTGTATATTATTATTTACTACCTTTCCGCACGCGGCTTCGCCTGCAAAGTCGCGGAAATTTGCATATCCCGCAGGAACTACTCAATTTATCGCGATAAAAAATATCCTATGTCTTCATCCAGGGTATATTCTACCTACATACCAAGTTCATCCAAATCCGTTCATCCGTTTCGCCGTGATTGAGCAACAAACAAATACATAAATAAACAAAGAGACATACAAATTTTCACATTTATAATATTAGTTAGATTATCTATCTACTAGCGTTCGTTAGCGTTAACTCTCTAGTCATAGTGCAGTATTAACATGTTGTCGAAAACCTTTTGACGACCGATTGGTGTGGTGGATAGTGACCGTGTCAGCGAAACCAACGGTTGCGGGTTCGAATCCCGCGAGGGGTAAATTATTGTGTGATATGAACATTTATTCCCGGGTCATGGATGTTTATATAAATAGTAAATATCCTCAGACATACACACAACGCCATCTAGTTCCACAGTAAGCAACTATAGGCTTGTGTTGTGGATACCAGATGGTTGATATACTACATAAATACATATTTTTTTTGTAAAAACATACTTATTATAAATGAAAACATCCATAACTCGAGTACACATGTCCGTATTCATCACACAAACATATGCCCCTAGCGGGATTCGAACCTTTTGGTATAGTGGTCAGAATTGCTAACCACTACACCAAACGGGTCGTCAAGTCGTACAATAAATATTTATGTATGTTTATCCGTTATCTAGTATCCATAGTACAAGTTGCTTAGTTTGGGACTAGATGATAGGTGTAAGTGTCCGAAATATTTATTTACTTATATTTAAGTAAATCCGTTATTATAAGATGCAATGCAAATTCCTGTCATTTGCACTATGCTCTCATCAACTACTTCTATATCCTTCCATACGCTTATATCTAAAATGTAGCTTCTTAACCGCCTTCGTGGTTCAATGTAAATAACAATGAGTTTACGAATCGGAGGTCGCGGGTTCGGCTCCTCATGTGTCCTACATAAACGTATAACGTTTCATTACAATCGGTCTATTCATTTCGTGCACTTGGAAGTTAGTAGAGAGTGCTATGTGAGTTAAACTCTCATAAGTTATACACATTGTAGAACTGTTTATTGTCCTAATAAATAAAAGAAAACAAGAGTACCACACATCCAGTTACTTGTAGAAATCATTTGTATTTAGATGAGAGAAAACTAAGCTACCTAAGCCTAATTAAGGACAGCCTTGACAAGACTTCTAAAAACGAAAGTTCTGGGATGAAACAAGTCCAACAACCTAGCAATTGAATTGCAGAGCTTGATATCTCGGGAAGGTCTGACCAGATTTCTATCAACAAAATCAGACAAAGGTTTCATATCTATCCCTTCTTTGCGTCGCTGGTAAAATAAAAATACGCGACAAATTGATAACCTCCTTGGGGCCGCTTGACAAAACTACAATATACAAGTACAGTTCTTTGTACTATGCATATCCAATTAGCCATTATGATACCAGGAAGATTGATTAATTGACTACTCATTGTACTTATTGCTCTTGTAAATTGTAGTTTTGTGGAATGGACCATTGGAAGTCGGTTAATAAAAGGACAATGAACAATTGGTTCCTTTAAGAGTTTCATTTGATGTCGCTTGGTCAAAACAAATAGATTAGTGGAAATTAATATTCTCAGACACTTACCCCAATCATCTAGTCCCAAACTAAGCAAAGTTTGTGCTGTGGATACTTGATAACGAATAAACATTTATAACCTATAAACCATCCATGATTCGGATATAAATGTTCGTATTCATCACACAAACATTTTACCCTTGGCGGGATTCAAACCCGCAACCGTTGGTTTCGTAGACAGGGCCCACTAACACCTACACCAATCGGTCGCCATCATTTAATTCTTCTTACTTGCGTGTGTTTGTAGTTTTTTACAAATATATGCACAACTTTAATAAATTTTAAATTCCTGTCCAGAATTTGATGGTTTTGCCACCAACTCGCCAAGAAGAAAAATTCCTGTCATTTGCACTATGCTCTCATCAACTACTTCTATATCCCTTCATACTCTTATATCTAAAATGTAGCTTCTTCAGCTTCTTAACCGCCTTCGTGGTTCAATGTAAATAACAATGAGTTTACGAATCAGAGGTCGCGGGTTCGGCTCCTCATGTGTCCTACATAAACGTATAACGTTTCATTACAATCGGTCTATTCATTTCGTGCACTTGGAAGTTAGTAGAGAGTGCTATGTGAGTTAAACTCTCATAAGTTATACACATTGTAGAACTGTTTATTGTCCTAATAAATAAAAGAAAACAAGAGTACCACACATCCACTTACTTGTAGGAACGAAACTTCGAATCTAAGCAGCGTGATGAACATAAACGCCAGGAGAATCCTCCCGGCGAGTTGTAAGTACGTCTTGGGCTTGTTTTCGCCGAGGGATGGAACGCCGGCGAAGAGGCTTCGCCCTTCGGCTCGCGCCTCCGCCAGCACCAGGAGCAGGGCTCCTATGAGCGCCAGGTTGCGGAGTAGAAACTGTACGTCCCATAATATGCTGTACGCGAACGTCTGCAATAAATATAATACAATATTATGAAGATATATTACATCCGTGGAGAGGCTGGTAATCTGTCATACAGGCTGTCCTGGTGCAGATACCAGTCTCTCACATAAATTTAAATTATTTAATTGTTTTAAGAAATATTATATACTATACTTGTATCCAATTTGTGTGAGAGAACAAATAAAGATTTATTTATTATTATTATCCCTTGATGTATCGATGGCATTATACTTGTGAAAGGTATTTCGTGGTAAAATTTGTAATCCGACAATTCTACAGCAATTAAAATTGTGCGTACCTGATGGGTATATAGATAGGAGAAGGATACCTCGACTATTTAAAGTACCAAGAGGCAATACAAATCTTTTAAATAAAGGGCCAATGAAACGAGCACTACACACACTCAATGAGATAGCAGACAGAACAGATATTATCATATGCAGTATGAGCGAATTTCAAAAAGTCGCGTTATTTGTACTATGTTATTTAGTATACGTATAGATATAGTTGGTATATACATAATTGTCATTAGTTAACTATCGCATTGGAGTAATCTGTAATGATAGTTATAAACTTGGTAATTAAATAAATAGATAAAACAAATAAATACATTCCTAGTATAGGCCTTTGTAGTCCGCGCACGCTACATATCTACATGAAATTGCAAATTTTGTTCACATGATACTAATGAGAGAGAACCAAGATACAGAAAGTGCGAGAGTTAAAGAGATAACTGGATAGTTTTCAGATGAAACGATGGCATTTCGAACGTATCGCCCGGGGACTTAGGTCCGTTACGACGCTGAAGCCTGAGTATTATTGCCATCTCTTATCAAATAGTTTTAAGTAGAGAACATGATTTCTGTATGGCTCTGTAACATTGGCATTAGATCATGATCGAAGAACTATCGAGCAGACAGGATGCTACAATTGTAGTATTTTTGGCATCTTCACTTTGGACATGTTGGTAACATTTTTTTTATGCATAACGGGTTGGTACTTGACCTCAATCACACCTATGTTAAGTGAAGATGAGGTCGAAGGTGGAAGCGTACTGACCCGGATACCCCAACACATTTGGGGGACTGGCCTTTATACGCTTGTTACTAATTAAAGGGCCTTGTTCGTGCAACATCACTATAGACAACGAGTCTTATTTACGGAACCCCCCGTCCTCGACCAACCACCATCCTATAATACCACATGGCGACAAACTACATTATTACATATATTTCAGACACATAAATTATCTACGTCCCAAATTAGGCAAAGGCATAAAGGTAATATCGATGATAGATAATGGACAAACAGTAAATAAATAAATAAATATTCGGACACTTACACCAATCATCTAGTCCCAAACTAAGCAAAGCTTGTACTATAGATACTAGATAACGGATAAACATACATAAATATTTATATAAACATCCATGACTCAGGAATAAATGTTCATATTCATCACACAAACATTTACCCGTAGCGGGATTTGAACCCGCAACCGTTGGTTTCGCTGACAGGGTCACTATCCACTACACCAATCGGTCGTCAACGTAACACAGTGCTGTGTGGTTTTTTTTAATACCTGTAAGACGACGATGAAGAACAGTACTCCACACGCGATATCCACTTTGAGCCTCAATAGCACCATCACGCAACCCCCCAGCTGTCCCATTAAGTTTACTATCTGTAATAAAACATTATTAATTGTAACAAAAAGAAATACTCCGTGCTGCTTAAAGAGCTTATTACACTATACTATTTGTAGGAATGTAATTAGGAACACTAAATCGGAAGCTAGGAAGCGCTTATTACACCATCCTAAATGCAGAGATTAATCGGCATACATTGCTGGTTGAAGTAAGGATATTTGAAATAACAGAACCAAGTCGCAGCAATGTATGCCGAATTAGTCTTCGCATTTAGGATGGAAGTATCCACTAAATCGGGATCTAACTGTTCTAACTGCGATTACATCTTCCTATTTTCTGATTGCTACAAATAGGATAGTGTAATAAGCGCTTACAAGCAAAGTTCCCCCATGTGTGCGTGACTTGGGCGGTAGCAGGTAAAGTTGTAAAAGTGGTTGGTGGTAGGGCATATTAAATGTCCGCCTGGCTAGCTACCACTATCTTATCTAAATCTGCCGCCAAACAGCAATGTTAATAGCATTGTTGTGTTCCGGTTGTCAGAGATAAGATAGCCAGTTCCCCAAATATTTGAGTTTCCGGGTCAGTACGCTTTCACCTTGGCCTCATCTTCACTTAACATCAGGTGTGATGGAGGTCAAGTGCTAACCCATTGTGCACATTGCTTGTGCGATAAACTATATAGCGACAGAATACTTCTTCGACGAACTCTAGTGCGAAAGAACAGTGTCCCAGTTAGTGATGCAAAGTTACGAGTAATTTTACCGAAATCGCTGGTAAAATACGAGGACCTGAAGGATAAGCTAGGTGCAGGTGAGCAGGTCACTAGTCCCTTTGGAAATCTATGGGCCCTATATTCAACAGTCGACATCCTGCAGTTTATATGCCATTGATAATAAATCAATTGTGCAACTAAAGGCATTAAATAAAATAATTATTATAATAATAGTGCCCTTGTGAGTGAATGGCCGTGTCGAACGTAGCACAGTGCATCAAATCGGTGCATAGAATTTATAAATCAACTTACATATACTGGAAAAAAAATTGCATCAACATTATCTAGATTATCTAAATTTTTCTATAAGAGTCTGGTTATCAATCAACTTAAGTATTACAACATAATAGAACAACCAATGAATAGGTAAATGATGACTTAATAAATAGATTAATTAAATTAATAAAGAAGTTCTTATAGTCAGGTTTGACAGGTTCTAGGGAGTTTTTCCGTAAGAATTAGAGGCGCGTCCTACTATTTGCATCTCTTTCCGACACACTAGCATGTTGATAAGGGACAGAGATACAAAGCGCGTAATTATCCGCAATTCACTTAGGGGCATCACACACGACGAAGATAATATATATTTTATACTTATCTTCTATAGAAAAATATATAGAAAATATAAAGGAGAGAGCCTCGGACTTAAGATATCTTTTCACATATTACGACATATTTTGCGTATATTTTGTACGTTTATGTCATTTTCATGAAATATTAAAATATAAAATATTAGACACGCTACGACAGGAGTAAAGCCATCCATGAACAGTGCCAATTTTAGCACGCGTTAACTCACACACGTATAAAACAGTGGCTTAACATTACTCAGTTTTTCCTTTCTTCTTGGTCTGTGAGATGGTATGTAAATCGGTTGAATCACTCGTTTCCCCGAGGGAGGCAGAGGTCATCGTTTTCAATTAGTAAGATCCTGGAACCTCTTGCCTAATCAATCTCACCGTACAAGCTCGACTGTACCATGTTTTATTATTTTTATAGCTTAAAACACTTGTGACAGTAAAAACTAATTCAATAACACTTCATTTATCAAAATTGGTCTAGTAGTTTGATATTTATGATGGAACATCTATACCCACATATGTATCAATAAAACTATCTCAAAACCAATGTGAAATTATGTTGATACTTGAGGTATTCTTGCGTTAAACAGTCTCAAAAAAAATGTATTGAGAGGAAGTCTCGATTGATAAGATTGCTTTATTCATACGTCCCGACGATTGATAAAATTGAAAAGTTCCTTTTCGGCTTGGAGTGGGGTAAATAATCATCCATAATCTTACCTTATCTTAAATAATCTTAAAATTACCACAAATAAAGTTGCTAGGATTTCACCACAACCCCACGAAATATTCATATAGTCGCGCTGCTCGTTCCACTGGAACCACATCCGGAGACCGTCCTCGAGGAATGTGGAGATGAGGCACAACCTCGCCACCGTCGGCAATACATTCTTGCTTTTCCTGATCACCTGCAGACAGTAACATATTTAAAGCAGTGTTCATAAGGCTCATAATCGGTCACCTTAGTCTAAGACTTACATTATATAAAAATTAAATTTATTTCCAATATTATTTAATAACATTATTATTATTAAGCAATAATAATTTTAATTTTTGCTTTGCTTAAAGCAAACCAAATTCGTCATCATTACAGTGGCATAATTACGAAGCATTGATAATAAAAAAAACTAATGTCACTGTTATTGTGAACCAGATAGTGCAATCATACATACAAGCTATTTAATAATTTATTATTAAAGAATAAATTATTTGAAGGAAGACAACAAATACTTAGAATTTAGCCTCACTTACTTTCAGTCACACATCAGGCATGGGTACAAATAGGGACAGTTCACATGTAAAAAAGTGAAAGTGTTTTGTACAGATAAGAAGTGAAAATGACAAACCACCTTAGGAGTGATAGCATAATAATGAAGCTTTTACAAGAACTTTCTGCAAATTCGTGATGTAAATATTTTGGTCTTGGTCTCTCTGGATGATAGAATCATTTCAATCGATGTTGTCGGGGGTTGTCTAAATTTTCTCTATAAATTATGTATTATACAGGGTGAAATTTAATTTGTGTAATTCCTGTTTACTGGTGACTCGACTCCTGATTACGTGCAAATTCGATCAAAAAATTTTCGATTAGCCATACAAAGTGGTTTACTTTGTATGGCTAAAACCACCTTTACTACG
The DNA here is from genome assembly GCA_949316235.1 of Oegoconia quadripuncta. NCBI lineage: Eukaryota > Metazoa > Arthropoda > Insecta > Lepidoptera > Autostichidae > Oegoconia > Oegoconia quadripuncta. Next base: position 3,064,315 of record OX438747.1, on the reverse strand, counting down.
GAAGTGTAACTAATTTCGACTATGGTTCCTAAGGGAAAGTTGCTTGTAATCAAGAGTGGCGTCACCAGTTAATGGGTATTTTGGTTATGGATGTTTTTCAATTATATATGCATTTATTTACAAAAAAAAAGTATTTGTGTAGTTTATCAAACATCTGGTATCCATAACACAAGCCTTGATGCTTACTGTGGACCTAGATGGCGCTGTGTGTATGTGGAAAGATATTTATTTATTATAACATTATTTCCCTTTCCTGCATTAAAAATTATGACAGACACCAAATGTATGAGTATAGGGTACCTACATGAATATTAAATTGGCTTGGCATATTACTAAATTGAGTGTTTGGCAGGCACTATTAAAAACACAACTAAATGGTCGGAATGTTGTAGTCTGGATTGGATCAGTACTCACTGATGTACATATGACTTTTATATTATAGTATTTTATTATTATTAATAATTCCATACCTACATAAGTTTCTAAATAAGACTAATTTCATTACAAATGTTGCTACACCAATTTGAGATATCCACACACAAGAACACAGTAACAGAGAAATTTAGTGCAATAAATGATGAAATTTATTTCATCAGCCAAATTACAAAACAGCTGAATAAATTTAAAAAAATTACTTTATGATATTTCAAATGAATTTTAATTAAACTTAACAAGAAGGCTTACTACAGATATGTAACTTTTTATCAAATTATCTCACAGTTTACGTAATTATCGTGTTCCATGAGTAATTCACTTACAAAAATCTGTGCCACCGGAGTGTGAGATGATAACATTTAATCTAAATATTTTGAGTTTATCATTTCAACAGCATTGAAGTTTAAAATCTCTCATCGTAATTATAAACAAAGAGAACTTAATGCAATCAAATTAACTTTATATCATCTATAATTAAACCACCTACGTAATAGTTATTTTAAATATTCGATAATGAGTATTTTGAACTTGTACCTTTGACTTACAATGCAAAGATACAATATGAACTGCAGAGCGAAGGTACAATTGAAGATGACATTCATTTTTTACAAGGTCTCTGGTTCTCTGACATGTCCAATTTGATAGCACAGGACATGACATGAATAGCTGGCTATTGTAGCGGCCATGGATTGGTAACTTAAGATCCTAATATAACAATTATAATGTAAACATGTGAATGTTTGAAGTTAAAGATTTTGAAGAATCTTGAGAACTTTTATACATACAATACATATATTAACTTATGAAGCTGTTAAAATTTACCTAAGCACAATCTAGTGGTTCAACAGAATCATCATGTCATGCTATAGGCATATTTCAATATAGTAATGTAAGGGTATATGGTAATTTCATCATCATATCAGATACAGGATGTCCACTGCAGAACATAAGCCTCCACCTAGGATTTCCAGAGGCAAATTAATTTCACAAAATTTCTTAAGAGGTGGCAGCATAGGCCATGTCAGACAAAAGCAATTATATATAAAAATTGTGGGGCATATTCAGCGCAATGGAAAATGGAGTATATCTGTTATAAAGTTTATATATTTTTATTGCCATTGCACATAAAATTTTTCATGTTGTATTTTATATATTTTAGTCTCTGTTACTTACGGCATGACCATGAGATTGCCGCAATCATTAATAAAAAATAATATTACACGAAATGGTCTCTGGGTGTATTTCTTATTCTAGCAGCAAATGTGAATATCCACTTCTGGACATAAACTTACTAGACCACAATAGTGTGTTCTCCACTGCCGAATTAGAGGATTCATACTAGACAAAATTAGTTTTCTGTATGGTAGTCCATAAATAAGGATCACAGTTTTACACTAGAGTAAGTTGATAATTGATAACAATACTCTGTGAAAAAAAGTTAAAGACCATTGGTTTAACAATTTAGAAATGTATTACAGATATACCTATTAGTTTTAAAGGACATAGGTAGATATTTTATTTTAAACATAATATAAATTCTATCTCGGAAAGTGGAAGTAGAACATGTTTTTGATTGCAACATACTCCGCTAAGTATAACAACTAGCCTCAATTATCATTACAAATTTTAGCACCAGAAACTTTCCAAACTAAAATACTTTTTCACAAGCTGTCGAATACAATTTCATTAGTGAGACATGATTTAAATTAAAATTAAATAGTGCAATATGTTGTTGGAAAGATAAATACGAAGATATCTTATGTTAATCGGCGAAACATCTGTAAAGTTGAAAGGACTCATATATGATCCGATCCATTACGCCTGTAAAATAATACTGGCACCATAACTCTGTTGGCGATGCCAAGGCAACTTTAGCATTTCTATCAGGCAGTTGTATTCATAAATCCATTGAACAGTTTACAGCCAAGAAAATAAGTTCGGTGACGTGACAATCCAATCCAAAGTACGTTTTACAAATTACGACTTACAAACAAATCTTTCAACTTTCATGCTTATATGAATTAATCTTCCTTACCTGATCTGCAACATCTTCTGCCGTGGACACATATTCATTTGGAATTTGCATTTTTCACGGCAGTTCACAACCACAATCACCGAAATAAAATTTCACTTGTCGATCTCGTCAAGTCTGTCGTTGGCTGTCGAATGACGTGTGGATAGTTGGAGTTTTCTTCCTGTACAAATTGACGATTGTAAACGAATAGTATACACAATTCAACTGAAAAATTTGTTAATGTTGTTTCATAATATTATTTAAAGATTTTCGTGTACATTAATTATGAAAATATTTGTATATAAATTAATTATCATTAAAAGAACGTGAAACACTCCGGATGTTTACATCGGCCTAAACAAGAAATGTCAAATAAACAGCAACGTTTTGTTACAAGAACATTTCCAACGCATATTTCCCCAAATAAACAAATAGTATTCTATTGCTTATCTTAATGTAATGCTAATATGAAGAAATAGCTATAAAATTCTGACTTTGAGGGCGTTTCAGTCTTCTTATTTATCTTCGATACTTGTAACTTTATTGTGACAACCAATGAAACCGCTACGCTCGTTATTGAACGAAACGCGAGCAGGATATGGCATTTTCGGCTTTGCCATCGTCACAGAATATGATTACGGGAAGCACATGAAAAGAGAGCTCTGTTAAAAAATTTTTTATGATGTGATTCAGCCCAGAAATTAAAAAATATTTCGTTTGAAAAGTTGTGGGGTAAATCTCTGACCAAGGAAAAAAGCAAAGACCTAATAAAACTTAGGCTTAGCAATAACCAGTCTGCGCGCGGTCGGTTCGGTAATTTATTCGTAATTTGAAAATGGTCACACCATACCTATGCTCAAAAGGACTAGTCTTCAGAGCTGTAAAAACCGTAGTGAAAAAACACTATTTGTATGAATTTCATACATTTTACATATCTCTACAACACAAACAAAAAATATTTTATCAGTAAATAACCAGATATCTGGAAGTACGTTAACACGTTTTCAGAAGTGTCATCCACCCAAAGAGTACTATAATCCACCACAGACGGTAACATCATCAATTTAGTTTTATAGCCCACTCGTTGGAAGGAATACTATTGTTCTGAAGAGGAGACTTGGAGGTAAGGGAACAACTGCTCAGCAAGCAATTATTTTTCGTTTTTGTCGAAACACTTTTGTTTTAGTATATTTTTAATTTCGTTGAGGCGGCGGACCCCTGTGGCTGATATGATGGCGATATTATTATCCTTTTGTAAAGTGTCGGTCGCAGTGTAGCCTTCGATTTCACCTAAGGTTGTGTTGTTATAGAGCTTCCTGATGCTTCTACAACTTAACACTGGCGATATTAGATGATTCACTTCTGCCTTTCAATTTGGATGAAACAACCAAATTCATCATGTAAACATAAATGAGAGAAGTGTGGAAAGGACTCCACCGACAAGAGCATAGTTCAAGTGAATGATTCAATGGTGTTGATTCAGATGTACACCAACTAAACTAAAACCAGTTTTAAAGTAGTAGTGTGGGTGGGCCCACATTAAAAATAATTTAATCACAATCATAGTGACTGCCAACCACATTTTTCAGATTGACATCCACCGTTCACAGATGCAAATATTAATGGCATATTTAAAGTATAATTTTGACTTTCCAGAAAATGTTAGAAGTAACTTGCAATGACAGGTTGGGGAAGAAGGTACGAGTGAAGTGTAACCCCGATGACACTGTGGGGGACCTGAAGAAACTAATAGCTGCACAAACTGGCACACGTTACGATAAAATAGTCCTCAAGAAGTGGTACACAGTATTCAAAGACCACATAAAGCTATCAGATTGTATCCTTTTAAAAACAAGTTACTACAATAAATATTATGCACACCTGGGTTCAATTACATAATTTCTTCGTTATCGTCATCGGTTACATTCTGACATGTGATTGGTAGGCTCATAGCCCGCTCCACAATTTGACGGTCTCTCATTGGTCACCGTAATCGATGACGATACCGATGGCGTTACATAATTTAAGGGCTGCCCCCTTATTTTCAAACTTCAATGGGAACAATGGACTCTAACACCAAATGTCAATTTTGACCAACAGTAGGACAATATCAAATTTAATGAATGGTGAAGGATATTGTAATTAATTAATTGCCTATTAAAGTAACAAACAATAACGCCTCTGGTACCTCTTTTCTACAGCGGTCCATTTATGTGAACGTCCCATGCTCCACTCCCTACATCTCTAACACATTTACTGTGTTTATCACACGAAACACACTAAAGACCTAACTTCTTACATTATGGATTTATGTACCTGTGGTATATAGGGTGTATTAAAATAATTATCACCATTAGCAGCCTGCTTCTATCCACTGCAGGACCAGGGATTTTCTGTATCTGAACGTCCACTGTATGTCTACGTTTCCACGTGTCTGTCTACTGTATCAGAAAAGCCCAACATGTGTTGACTTCATGTGATGATGAATTATTCAGAAAAAGCCCCACCCAATACTAATTAGTTGTCTCCTAAGACAACTTGCATTTTTTTTGTTGATTATAGTGATCCATGGATGATTAAGCCTGCTAGTTGAATTTATACATGTTAAAACAGACAGGATTACTAATAGCAGATATAAATATAAGTGTTAATACTACATACCCATTTTGGGAATGATGAACAGGTTATGTCTCACTCCTAATTCCTCATATAGTAGTATAATGTAGAATATCCTCAAAATAATTTCCTAAATGTTGCATTCAGATGAAATTCACGACGGCATGAACCTCGAACTTTATTATCAATGAACAACACTACATTTTTATTTCTTATATTATAGTATAATTATAAGTTTACTAACAAAAACAAAACAATATTGTTGTTATTGCAATGGTTGGTTTTTCACATATTGTTATGTAGTGTTATTCCCCGTTCCTATTATCTTTGGAAATGCGGAAAAAGCTGTAAGCCACAAATATTAACTGGTGCATGCTTTTAATATCTTAAGTTTAATAATTATTCTATGCATATGCTCAATGAAAATATAGTTAGCTAGCTGGAAGGCTTATGGGCCCATTACATCATCCTAGATGCAGAGACTAATTCGAGATACATGGCTGAGAGACTTGGTTCTGTTAATTCAAATATCCTTAATTTAACCAGCATTGATGCATTAGTCTCTGCATTTAGGATGGTATAATAAGCGCTTTACTCGATGTTTTAATATAAAAGGAATTGGAACCTTATTGCAAACTGCTCTAAGGTCTTTTTTATTTCAAATTAGAAGAAAGGAAACATGCACTAGAATAGATTCACTTTTCAGTTGCTGTGTCTTTTTTTTGTTAAGAGTGTTATAATGCCATGATATTATGTAATATCACTATAACGTCGCCTCATGGATACTTTCACAAGCAATTTCAGTATAATCGGTTCAGTAGAGTTTCGTAATTCAGGTAAATACCTTATTTAATGTCGCACAACGTGCCTATTTCAAATATACTGTCCTTATACCCAAAGGTTGCCTGGAAGAGATTGCTTTTAGTGATAAAGTCGCCAAATTGTACGTTCTACTCTTACCACTTTCTGTATCTGTATTTTCTTTTCTATTGTACAATAAAGTGTATTTGTATTGTAAATCTAAAGTGGTTGCCATGACCGAAACCGGTCGGAAGCACCATCTCTCCATAGGTTATGTATACTCTTTGGCATCATCATCAAGTAGCAGAATAGCTTGACATAGATAACTTGTCTAGTTTTTGCGCACTCCCTTGCAGGAGTCTATATAATAAATAATAATAATAAATATATTTGCGCATACACACAGCGCCATCTAGTTCCACACTAAGCAACTAGGCTTATATGGTTGATAACCTACACAAATACATTTTTTTTTTGTAAATAAATACATAAATAAATGAAAAACAACCATAACTCGGGAACACATGTTTGTATTCATCATACAAACATACATAATCTGCAGTTTGGGCACATGAGTAAAGAAACGGAACAGAGACGAAGCTGCATACAATCGCGCAGATCTACGCTTGAGCAACATTGTGAAATATGGGCCTTAATCTCAATCACACCTGATGTTAAGGGAAGATGAGGCTGGTGGAAGTATACTGACCCGGAATCCCCATCTTATTTGGGGAACTGTCTATCTCATTTCTGACAACCGGACCGTTAGTTCAACCTGATAAAAATGTATATATTGGCATCTCCAAGACTAGTAGCCGTACTCAAGATTGAGATATAAAAAAGAAATCGATATAAATGAATAAATATAAATATTTCGGACACTTACACCAATCATCTAGTCCCAAATTAAGCAAAGCTTGTACTATGGATACTAGATAACGGATAAACATACATAAATATTTATATAAACATCCATGACTCAGGAATAAATGTTCATATTCATCACACAAACATTTACCCGTCGCGGGATTCGAACCCGCAACCGTTGGTTTCGCTGACAGGGTCACTATCCACTACACCAATCGGTCGTCAAATGACCTTAAGTTGACGCTTGAGAATCTGTTGCATATTAAAACAGTATACAAAAAATTGTATTGAGACTGAGACGCAATCTCAAGATCGATTTATTAATACGGCCCGATCACAATGCTTTAAAAAAGCAACCCTTCGAGTTTCTTGCTTGTTCCTCTCAGGGGGAAATAGCATTTTGAACAAGCAGTAGCTTAAAAAAAATAAAATTGACTATTTTAAGTGTACTCTTACCTACAAAATAAAGCATTTTTGATTTTGACTCAATAGAAATCGAACATAAAGTAGTTTTCAATAGCTACCTTAATTGTGTTGCCGACTGTACCTAAGGTGCCGTCCTGAAATTCTACCATGGCGTATAACTTATAGGTACAGGAATTTATAAAATGATCACTATGTATAAGTATGTAGGGATAACTATTTGTTAAAACAATAGGAAGATAATATAATAGCTTTTTTTTTCTTTCTTCGTCTACCCTCTGGTACTGACAAGTTGTGCTGGTATAAATTTTTGATTAATTTTTGGAAATTAAATATAGTACTAAGTAGTCAAGAGTAGTGTAGAGGGCGGAAAATGTCAAATACGACAAAATGTTATCAGTGTGTAAAAAGTTTTGCGCTGGTTCAGTGTGATGGTTGCAAACGACATTTGTGTTTGAACTGTAGTGGCTTAACTGGCAGTGAAATCAAAGTAAATTGCGCTCAAAACCAAACGTACTATGCTGTTCCTATGTCCACCGTGCCGCGAGGGTTTGTTTCAAGTCCCTGCGTTGATCAAAACGATGGAAGCGTTGCGTGACGATGTGCAAGAACTGCAAGCGCAAATGTCTGCGGCATCAGTGCAACCCAACAATAAATGCACTGCAACCGAAATTATAGCGGAAATGCGCGAGAGGGAACGCAGGGCACGAAATATTATTATTTGTGGGGCTGCAGAGGTCGATTCCCCTGACACATTTATGCGTCAGAACAATGATGTGAATATTGTGAATCAGATATTGAGGAGCGTGGATAGTAACATGGATATTTGATGCCACGTTGTCAAAATTGTCCGACTTGGAAAAAGGAAGATGGAAAGTCGCGGCTTACAAAGGTGATATTTAAATCTCGTGCTGCGGCAGTAAAAATTTTGAAGAGCAAAAGCAAAATACCAAAGCCATTTAGAGTGATGATCAAACACCAAAGCAAAGACAGGAACTGTGCTCTTAAGGGATAATTAAAGGCGAGACACGATGACGCCGAGACGGATGTTACTTTCAAGGAGTACCTAAGATAGTTACACTAAAAACGAAATAATTCACACGGTCCGTAATGTTACACCTGCTTTTCGTCCCTGAATTCCAAATTTGACCTGTTTCTACTAGAAATTAATAATAAAAACCTACTATTGTCATGTTCACTGAAACCTGGCTCAAAATAAATTACAAAGTAACAAACTACAACATCCCAGGATATACGTTTGTTTGTTTGTAAACGCTTTATTGTACAAAATAACACATATAATACATTGAAATCAAAGTAGTGTACAAAGGCGGACTTATCCCATGAAGGATGTCTTTCAGTCGACCCAAATTTGCGATTGACAATGTTGGTTGGGCGAGAAGAGAAATATTCTGAAACATTTACTCTTTTTGATGTATATAATACAATTATTTACTTATAATAATAGATAAATATCTAAATAGATTATGCTATTATTATAATAGAATATGCTAATGTTATTCAACATAATCACACAAATATGCATATATATAAAAATGGGAAAATAAATAAGTGTCGTAGCGCAGGGCCGATCGTTGTGGAGATCTTTGGGGGAAATGTCGTGACTGCCTTTATTCCGGAAGTGAATAAAGGGTAGCAGTACAGAGCAAGTTCAAGGAAGTGTTACGCCTCCTACCTGGGGAGGTTTAGGGGGCCTAACCAAAGAAAAGAGGAAAATAGCAGTTAGGTTCTTTTAATTAAGACTACCTGCTACCAAGTTCACAAACAAAAGGACTGTATAAAAAGGATCATATAAAAGCGTAGCGTAGAGTGAAGCAGGCACAGGCCTTTGTCCAGCAGTGGACGTCTTCGGCTGATATGATGATTGATGCTGATGATATGTCGGAGATGGGTGTGGGCGTTTCAAGCGACCGGGACGGTGCCAGTCGCGTGGTAAAGGGTGGCTCGGGCAAGTGCGATATTTTGCAAATTGTAGGCGAATAGACAACGTATTCACATTCGATTATGATCATGAAACCTGATAATGTTTACTGGTGAAGAGTAAACATAAGCACGCCCCCTTATGCCATACAACTTGGCCCTCGCGTGCAGTCTGTGGAATTCAACCTGGTTAGTTCATAATTCCTCTTGCTCTTCCATGATCAACTTCTTATTAACTAACGACTCATCGGAATTTTCCACGCGTCGGTGATAGTAGGTAATCAGAATCACTCACAGTCGTTGATGTGTTCAGTGGTGCTCCGACTCCTTTGAAGGCTTTTTGGCGGGATCTCGGCGAGTGAAGTTGCATTTTTCTTTATAATTCTTATAATTTGTGCATTCTAACGTTTGAAGCTTACCTTTGCCACCAGATTAAGTCAGAGGCTTGGGACTGGAGAGTGGGTAATTAAGCTCAAGCCATCCAAGTGTTCTCTACTGCACATTGGTCGAAATAATCCCAGGGTTCAGTATAAGATAGGAGACAAATATCTATCAGCCGTAAACTATCAACAGGATCTTGGTGTCCTGGCAACATCGGATATGAAATGGGCTGATCATATTGACGGAATTGTAAAAAAAGCAAACTGTGCTCTATGCTATTAGTCAAACACGATGGAGCCATAAAACCTCCAAAAAGTGAAGTGAAAGGTCCTTCCAATGTGCAACACCCGGAACACTGCTTAAAATCTATAAGACTTATGTGAGACCACTGCTCGAATATGCTTTTCACATCTTCTGGAAAGTCTCCAAAGAAAAGCTACGAAAATACCGTTCTCTCTCTCTCCGCAAAAAGTCATATGAGCAAAGACTCCAATTACTGCAACTGCTGTCGTTGAGAGATCGGTGTATAAGAGAAGATTCTGATTGAGACATACAAGGTCTTGTCTTACAGATACAATTGCGGTATCGGACATTTTCAACCTCAGTCATGAAAATGATAAGAACCAACGTCGGCCTTCATACGATCAATAACAGAGTTTCGAGCATTTGGAATCAGCTTCCTCAAGAGGTTGTTGATGCCCCCTCCGTGAACAGTTTTAAAAATAGACTTGACAATTGGTATAAAGAGAACAACGTCTGAAACCATGGACTATTAATCCGAAATTGTGACTTTTTCCTTTTCTTTACAAATACACGAGCTTGGATATAGGCACATCAGCATTTGCTGCTCGCCGATTAAATCTATAATATTAATGTGTATAACTTAGCGAAAAGGCTCAACTGTGCAGCGTATATGTAGTAAAAAAAAATCGACAAATATTAGCCGTAAAGTTACAAACTTTACAATATTATTTTGTCTGGCACTACCGCCACTAAAAATACGCTCCTTCAGGTTTCATTCGATTCTTCTTTCATTCATTCAAACAGGATATAGATAGTCGGGGCTTTTTGGCGGGAACTCGGCGAGTGAAATTGCAGTTTTCTTTATAATTTGTGCATTCTAACTTTTGAAGCTTAATACTGGCAGAATATTGTGCAGCAAACGTTAGTGATGGTGTACAAGTGAAGGGAAGTGTAAATTAAAGTGCGTAACGGAGCTTTCGGGTTCCCACAAGAAGCCGCCAAAATCTTTTGTAAAGCATTCTGCCACTTTACTGAAGAATAACTTGACCGTGACTAGACTGTATACGCCAAGTATACGACGAATTACTTGTTTTGACTGTGACTGACTTACAAACTGAAGAAATAAGACATGGCTGTTATGGGCTAGATCCCTTTGCCTTCTCCTAGAGGAGAAAATTAAAACTAAAAATAAATAAATATAGATAGTCGACTCACTCACTACGTTTACATACATTCGGCTTTTTGGCGGGAACTCGGCGAGTGAAGTAGCATTTTTCTTTATAATTCTTATAATTTGTGCATTCTGACTTTTGAAGCTTAATAATGGCAGAATATTGTGCAGCAAACGTTAGTGATGGTGTACAAGTGAAGGGAAGTGTAAATTAAAGTGTGTAACGGAGCTTTCGGGTTCCCACAAGAAGACGCCAAAATCTTTTGTAAAGCATTCTGCCTCTTTACTGAAGAATAACTTGACCGTGACTAAACTCTGTATACGCCAATGTCAGAAAATAACTAAAAATAGAAAGGGACACACTCAAAAAAAAGAGACGGAGGCTAAAGAAAAACAGACGAGCAGTATGCCAGCGCAGCGTGGTGGTGGGAGCGAGTTCAAGGAGTTTCTTATAAAAGAGGACGGTCACCGGGAGCTCGCCCACTTTTTCATCGGCATTCAGAGGGTCTACATGTCTTTCGGTTGCGTTCATTTGTTAATCATACAGTGATTTTGATAATTCCTTTTAATTTATTAGCATTAGAGTTTATTCTTTCTGTTTTGTAAAGTTAAAATCAGTAAAAATAAATCTAGGTCGTTTTACTTTTGTTTTTTTTTATAAGAACCTGCTTCTGATTTTTAATATCAGAAGTGGGATTCGTAATTGGCCCACTTACCCACACTAAGGGAAGATTTTATCGGCCCATTTTAATATTTAGCTTTGAAGGAACTTCTTAATTTATTCGGTTAACATGAGTGATCGTATATCGAAGCGTAAAAAGAGACGTTCATCTAATAGCGATGCGCTAAATACGATACTCAGCCGCCTGAACGCAATCGAAGGCAGATTTGGTTCTCCTCTGACAATGGGACCGGCGCCGCCGCATCCGCCTGTCGACGACTGCGAGTTGCAGCCACCGGCGGCAGCCCATTCGAGTACACCACCTCGGCCGCCTGCACTGCCGCCACCTCTTGTAGTGGACACACCACCTATGTCCACGCGAAGCGAGTCGAGGGAGGCGCGCCGCACAGATGCAGGGGCGGACTGTGCGCCTTCATCTGTCGAGGAAACTACGTCATCATCGGCAAGGTCTCGCGGACAGGGTGTGGCCGAGGAGGTAACTGGAAGGATAGCGGAAGCGATTTCATCGCTTATTCAAGTAAGACCGAACCATTTTTATATCTCTAACTTTGACCCCAATGTGCATGACTTCGATACTTGGTGTGCAGAGGTTGACCGAGCTCGCGAGATAAATCGTTGGAATGATAGTGAATGTTTTTCGCGTGTCGCTGGTTGTCTCAAGGGGGACGCACGTTCGTGGCTCAGTGATTGGGTCACAAATGAACGTACTTGGACCAATTTTAAACTTGAGTTCAGATTTCTCTGTCCGCGAAGTATCGATGTAGCGAACATATTATTTGACGTTATGCGTACTGATTCGACTAATTATACGTCATATGCAGAATATGCCCGCCGATCTTTGTTGCGATTAAATATTGTTAGCGGTTTATCCGATGAGCTTAGATGCGCAATAGTGATTCGAGGTATCGTGGACCCTCCAATCAAAGCTGCTGCCACTAACGCCAAACTAAAATCCCAACAATTGGTTGAATTCTTATCTGTTTTTACTAAGCCCAAAAATAATTTTCGCACTACCTCCGATTCATTACGCCCAAAAAATAATTTTGATTCACGTAAACGCGAAATAAGAAAGTTTGAATTGAAATGTTATTCATGTGGTGGTATGGGCCATAAGCGATTTAATTGCACGAAGCGATCACGTGTTCAAACTACCCCCACTAATAATATTGCTACCCCGCTAGGTAATGGTTTCAACAGCACAAACAAAGCACCACCGCTACCAACGTCTTGCTCCTATTGTCATAAGCCTGGTCATACTGCAGAATCTTGTTTTATTAAGCAAAAAGTTGAAAATAATAACCAGAAAAGTAACAAAGTGAACTTTTGTCGAAAGTGTGAACCGAACAATAGAAACAACGACGTTATGGCCGCGGTGGTACAAGGCATAGCAGTGGATCTTGTCGATAGTGGTTCGAATATTTCTTTGATATCTGAATCCTTTCTCAAATACTTTAATTGCCATAAAATATCTACTTATCGTGTATTGCGTGGCATAGGTAGTCAAAACCTTGAATCTACTTATTACGTTAATTTAATAGTTGAATTTCCTGAAATTTCTTTGGAAGTCGAATTTTATGTTGTACCCTCTTCATGTATGAATACACCAATTCTTATTGGTACGGATGTGTTAAACCGTGATGGTGTAACATATATTCGCTCTGGCGAAGTACAAAGGTTGACAAGAGTAAAGAATCCATCGATAGTTCAACATTTGCAAACTGTCATACTAGATGTTAATACATCATTAGTTGATGATGATAAAAAGCTATTGTTGACAATTATCAACGAGTTCTTCGACTCATTTATAAGTGGTACAGCTACCTCCACGGTTACTACGGGGGAGATGGAAATCAAACTTAATAGCACGTCCTCTATTAATTATCGTCCTTATAAGCTATCTCATGATGAGAAGGTGCGCGTCCGTGAAATAGTGCATGATTTAAAGAGTAAAGGAATAATCCGTGAGTCAGACTCCGATTTTGCAAGTCCCATTATATTGGTGAAAAAGAAAGACGGCTCTGATCGAATGTGCGTGGACTATAGAGCGCTTAATGCTATAACTATTAAGGACCGATATCCATTACCCCTTATAGATGACCACATAGATAGGTTGGGGAAAGCCAAATTTTTCTCTAGCCTTGATATGGCAACTGGCTTCCATCAGATAAAGATGAGCCCTGACTCTGTTAGCAAGACCGCTTTCGTCACACCGGAGGGCCACTTCGAGTATATCAAGATGCCCTACGGTTTGACGAATGCCCCAGTAATTTACCAAAAAATCATCACTAAGACACTAAAATCCTTCATAGAGAGCGGCCAGGTACTGGTATTTATTGATGATGTCCTCATCCCCTCGGGCTCAGTGGATGAGGGACTGGAGATGTTAAGAAAAGTTTTGGTCACTTTGACATCCGCAGGATTTTCCATTAATTTGAAAAAATGTACGTTCCTTGCCACTGAGATTGAATATCTAGGTAGGTTAATTAGTCAGGGTCAGGTGCGGCCGAGCCCCAGGAAAGTCGAAGCTCTAATTAAATCTCCACAGCCTACCAATGTCAAACAGGTCCGCCAGTTCTTAGGTCTCGCAGGTTATTTTCGTCGTTATATTGCTGGCTACTCATCGAAATCAGCCTGTATTGCAAAGCTATTAAGAAAAGGCGAATCTTTTGTGTGGGGATGCGAACAGGAAAGGGCTCGTAATCATATAATTGCATGCCTTACTGATGAGCCAGTGCTTGCTATTTTTGACCCTAAACTCCCAACAGAGCTGCACACGGACGCTAGTTCTATAGGGTACGGTGCAGTTCTGTTACAAGAACATAAGGGAAAATACAGGCGAGTGGTTGGGTATTTTAGTAAAGCTACTATAGGTGCAGAGTCAAAATATCACAGTTACGAACTTGAAACATTGGCAATAATCAAGGCCTTACAACACTTCCGCCATTATCTCCTCGGTATTAACTTCAAAATCGTAACTGATTGTAACTCCTTAAAATTAACGGAACGGAAGAAAGATCTCGTACCCCGTGTTGCTCGTTGGTGGGTCTATATGCAGGACTTCAGATTTACTATCGAATATCGTAAAGGAGCACTTATGTCACATGCGGATTTCCTTAGTAGAAATCCGGTCGAAGTCCTGCATATACGTCGGCCAACCAATTGGGCTCAGATAGCTCAAACCGCTGATAATGAAACACAAATATTGATTGATGAACTGAAAAATGGTCAGTTAGATTCCACGCGATATGAGGTACGTAATAACCTGCTATTTTATAAATACTCTCCCACTGGTGAAGATTCCCGTCTTCTTTGTTTTATTCCAAAGGGGCACAGGTTGAGCTTGCTTCGCATTTTTCATGACGAGCATGACCATATTGGAATAGACAAAACAACTGACTTGATACTGAGACATTTTTGGTTTCCCGGTTTAAGGCAGTTTGTAAAAAAATATGTAACTCATTGTCTTATTTGTTTATCACATAAAAAGATACCCCGGTCTTCACATCAGCCTATTGAATCGTGGGTGAAACCGGAAACACCATTTTTGACAATTCATATGGACGTTCTTGGTCCACTACCTGAGTCAAAGGGCTTTAAGTACATTTTGATAGTGGTGGATGCTTTTTCTAAATACTGCCTTCTCTACGCACTGTATCGACAAGATACTGACGAACTGAAGCGCGCCTTTGCCAATGTTGTTTCTTTATTTGGATCACCCTCTCTGATCGTTACCGATCGTGCCAGAATGTTTGAGAGTAACAGCTTTCAAAAATGGGTAATCGATTTGGGTTGTACCACACATTTCATTACCCCAGAAATGCATCATGAAAATGGGCAAGCCGAGCGCTATTGCAGATCTGTTTTAAATTTACTGCGCGTTGAAGTCAATAACAAAGAGTCTGCCTGGTCCGATATTCTTTGGAAGATTCAACTAATCCTTAACATGACTAAACACGCGACAACGCAATTGTCCGCTTTACAGCTCCTGGTCGGTATCGACGCAACGACCCCGGTCCTGCGGTCACTGGTACGCGACGTCGCTTTGGATGACTCTCGCCCAAACCGTGAGGCGATGGTTGCGATGAGAAGACAGCGAGCAACCGACCTTCTCGCTGTGAACCAGAAGCGACAGGATGAAACCGTAAACCAGGGTCGAAAACAACCCCGTAATTATCAAGTTGGGGAGTTTGCATTTGTTATAAAGAACGCACAGTCTGCTGGAAAGTTGGATTCCGGTATGCGTGGCCCCTATAAGGTCACAAGGGTTCTTCCACATCATCGCTACGAATTACAGCTTCTTGCTGGCTCGTACGGGAAGCATACTCAAGCTGCCTCGGAGTATATGGTGCCATGGCGTGGAGAGTGGACGCCTGAGACATGCGTTGCGTTCTTTGAGAGTGAGTATGTACGAGTACGTTTCACGGTCCTATGGGGTCAAATTCCGTGGCAGACTACGATTCATTTCGCAGTGCGACTATACCGTCGTGGCAGGCTATGGCTCATGGCGCTGTAGTGCGGCTTCGGTCGCGGCAGACTGTGGTTCATACCATGGTACATACTTTTGTGTCCAGGCAAGTTTAAGAATTTGTTTGTAGCGCGACGTGGGTCGCGGCAGACTACGACTCATTGTAGTGCGACGTGGGTCGCGGCAGACTACGACTAATTAATTGTAGTGCGACGTGGGTCGTGGCAGACTACGACACATTGTAGTGCGACGCGGGTCGCGGCAGGCTACGATTCTGATCGTAGTGCGATGTGTATCGCGGCAGACTATCGTTCATACCTGGACTTATAGTGCGACTATGTGTTGCGGCAGACTGCATTGTAGCTCCATGGTAACCACAATGGAAGGTATGGTCCCGTTGCGGTAGACTTTTGCATATTCGAGGAGATGAAATAATGTTCATTTTGTATTAGTTACCTACTACTTAATCACAAAAAAAAACCATCTGGCGATACATATAAAAATAATGACCATGTTGAGCTAAATTGCAGTACAACAGTAAGCTGTTGTGGCAGACCATGGTACCATCGAATCCCGGCCGGAGCGTGATGTATGATTGTTCCTGTAAGAAAGTTATTATTGTAAGAATTATTGTAAGAAGAAATTATGATTGTTCCTGTGAGAAATTGCGATATTTAAATCTGAGCGATTGTAATTAACTTGTGGTTTGGAATGACAAATAGTGTGAATGTAAGGACTTGTTCAAGGTTCATTGCATTTAACATGTTAGTGTTAGTGTAAATACTAGGTGAGTGATCCTAATTTGTTTTTATGTCTTTACAGCTGAGGAGCAAACAGACGTGGACGTCTCTCCGTCAGGAACGGCCGTGTCAGAAAATAACTAAAAATAGAAAGGGACACACTCAAAAAAAAGAGACGGAGGCTAAAGAAAAACAGACGAGCAGTATGCCAGCGCAGCGTGGTGGTGGGAGCGAGTTCAAGGAGTTTCTTATAAAAGAGGACGGTCACCGGGAGCTCGCCCACTTTTTCATCGGCATTCAGAGGGTCTACATGTCTTTCGGTTGCGTTCATTTGTTAATCATACAGTGATTTTGATAATTCCTTTTAATTTATTAGCATTAGAGTTTATTCTTTCTGTTTTGTAAAGTTAAAATCAGTAAAAATAAATCTAGGTCGTTTTACTTTTGTTTTTTTTTATAAGAACCTGCTTCTGATTTTTAATACCAAGTATACGACGAATTACTTGTTTTGACTGAGACTGACTTACAAACTGAGGAAATACGATAAATAAGACATGGCTGTTATAGACTAGATCCCTTTGCCTTCTCGTAAAGGAGAAAATAAAACTAAAAAAAAAAATTACATACATTCATTCGTGGACGCAGCTGCCATTGTGGTTTTTCGTTTTGTTGTCAAAGCTATTTTTACAATAGTGAATGCTGTGCTAATTTTGTGAAATATGTGTCTTATACCTTGATAAAATACAATCGTGAACGGTTTAATTGATATTGCAATCTTCATTTCTATGATAAGTATAGGTATTGAGTAAAATGACTGAAGTCGAAGGTGAGTGTTGTTCCAATTTTTTCCAGGGGATTCTCGGGACCCTTTTCGCTAATATTCGTCTTTTTTCAGAATACAACCAGCAAAAGCCTGCGAAAACGGGCAAGCAGCATAACGTATTACCGATATGGGGTAATGAACAAACTATGAATTTGAACCCTCTAATATTAGCAAATATCCAAGGTTCTAGCTACTTCAAAGGTAGGTAAGCAAACATACCAACGCACAGGAGTTTTGGATTTAACGTGTTAACATTTTTGGAAATGTTTATCTGGCTAAGCTTGGATGTAATTTTTTGGTCTATGCTAAAATGTTTCTCAAATTTAACATATTGGTGTGTTGTCTGCAGTGCACCTGTTCAAGTTGAAGACATATCATGAGGTGGTTGACGAGATCTACTACCAGGTGAAACACTTGGAACCCTGGGAACGAGGGAGTCGCAAGACGGCTGGCCAGACGGGCATGTGTGGCGGCGTGAGTATGTTATTCACCATTCTTCTTAGTATTCTTTCAGCCTATCTTTATTTTACACTGTTTCTCAATATTTCATAGTTTTCAATATCTATATTGTACTGCTTCATTGAACGCATGAGGCAGCACTTAAAAAATAAATAAATTGGGAACTAAGGTAATAAGAAAATTCTGGTTTGTATATGAAACTTAACTAGGTTAAAAATTTACTTGTATTTAAGTATATACCGGACGGACACCACAACAAAAATGGATCATTTTCAATCATTTCTTGCCTAATAACTTTTAGTTCAAGTATTAGTATAACCTACCTAATAGCAACAACACAGAAGGAGACATTTTGTAAAGAACTACAAAACTACAAAGGACATCTAGACAACCTCCGAGCAAAAATTTTATTTGTGAAAGTGTATTAATTTATTTTGTTTTCATAAATATGTAAAAACTTCTGGTTGTATTTTATTGTATGATATAATTAGGCTAAGTTTGTAATGAGAAATAAATTTATCTTATACTTTTACTTGATTTTTGAAGCTGTATTTTTATGAATTTTATAAATATTAACTAATTTGTAAAAGCTTACGACTTTTTTTAAGCACAACTTGTTAGCAATTTTAGTAATAGTTGGGTACTTACATGAAATTTAACCCTCGTATTTATAGGGTAATATTGGAAATAAGACCGAAAAGTCAATAAGTTTAAATAGATTATGTCACTAGGACAAACTAAGACTTTTTTTAATAGGATTACCTTTATCTTTTACCGATTATTACATAAATATTGTCAGAGAATAGCATAAAGGCTATAACAATATATTTTTTCTTTGGTTATAGGTGCGTGGTGTAGGTGCCGGAGGCATTGTTTCCACAGCATTCTGCCTTCTCTACAAGCTCTACACACTGCGCCTCACACGTAAGCAGGTCAACGGGCTGCTACAGCACTCTGACTCGCCATACATCAGAGCACTTGGTAACCCAACTTTAGAAATCTTGCCACTTTGCCCATTATATCTGGTTTTATTTTGAAAATTGTCTACAATGCAAATTTGCATGCAATTTATAGGCTATATAGTTATGGGAAAATATGGTAAAAAATTTGCTTAGCTAGACATAATTCAGAACCGACTTATATAATTGCTATCTTATAGAGGTATATTAGAGATGTAATTTTGAATAATTAAGCCTAAAAAAGACGTAATGTTTTTTTTTTAGAAAGCCCTATTTTTAATTTGTATCTTACTAACAATAAATACTAACTGATATTTAATTAGGTGTAGACTTTTGTTAAACACAGTTAACTTATTGATGGATAAAAAACTAAGCATGTTATAGTTAGGCATAATGTTTCAAGAAAATCGTGGATATTCGTTTTTCCGAGGTCAAACCGTATTCTCACTGATATCATGATGATCCAAAATATGTATATGTTACGTTCTTCTGTTTCCCTCTATCCAGCTATCTTTTCTTACTTGGAAAACCTTAAGTTTGACTTCTTCATGGCTTTATTCGTAATGGTAATAAACATAGATCAAAGAGTAGAAAATCAACATGATCAGGCATGAGATTGTGCAATTCCATCCATTGATTGTCATTGACAACATGGTGCTATGACAAAATGTCAAATAGCTGAGCCAGCAATTTGCCAACTGATCACAGATCAGAACGTAATCAATGACAATATTGATGAAATTGACAACATTGATGAAATTGACAACCTCCCTCTTCCAGTGGGTTGGGTTGGGTGTCTTAAAGGCGAGTTTGTCACCGCCAATGTGCACAGTCTTCTTCTTGTGAATGTAAAGAAGATTCCAATATGCTACCTACTTAGTTATACTTATACATTTTCTATTCATCACAAAATCCTAATAGCGCTCAAACAAATCAAATGCAACAATAAAATCAAAAATGTGGATAAGTACTTTGTAAGTGGATAAAGTTACTTATAAAACAATTCTGCTGCTTGATGATAGAGGGCAAGACATTTAACTTTAAAGCAACATTCCAATTTAATCCTCAGGATTCATGTACGTTCGGTACACACAACCACCAGCTGACCTCTTCGATTGGTATGCGGACTATCTCGACGATGAGGAAGAGGTGGACCCTCGCGCTGGTGGCGGGGGCGGTACCACCATGGGAGCCCTCGTGCGCCAGATGCTGGTGAAGCTCGACTGGTTCAGTACACTGTTCCCGAGGATCCCTGTGCCTATACAGAAACAGATTGAGCAGAAGTAGGTAACGTTTTGTGTACATTTCAATTGTTGTAAGTTTTTAAAGATTTTATCTGCTACAAATTATGGAATACCTAGTAATAAAAATAAAGAAATTACACAATGTGCTGTATACATGTATGTAGTATCAAATCGATGTGAAATTAAATAATCACACATATTAAAAATAATAGAAAATTGGTAATATTTGTCTGTTTACTTATTTTCATATTTTCAGTGTTTATTCGTCAATTTTGGACAAAATTTTAACAGCATTCTACTCATTATGATGAGATGGAATTAAGGTATTGTATTATTTATGTCTAGCATAATCCAATAAAATAGAAGGACAACCCAAAGTACCAGTGCTATTCTGGAAAGAAAGAAGAACAAAAGGGAATCTCTCTCTATGGTAAAAAATTTACAAATAAGATATTTCTGTATGAAATGTAGGTTGGCAGACCACAGCAGGCAGTCAGCAGCGACTAAGCCAACGCCTAACTACCAGAGAGCTGCCCAAGCTGGCGCCAGCAACACGTACCCGGCGCGAATGGACTCCGACAGGCGGGAGCATGACGATCGTGATCGCAAAGACTATGGTGATAATGACAGGTAAGTTCTTACAAACTTATACATTGTTACAAAACACATTGTAGGATTACGCGAAATACATGCGAAAGTTTGAAAGAAAGAACAATTTATTCATTGTCACAATGGAGAACACAAACGTTTTTTTTTTTCTAGAAATGCCAAAGTAATAAAGAAAAAGTTACGATTTTCTATCTTTATTTTATTCTTTGAGAAAATTAAAATCAAACTGCGCATTTTAGTTCCAAATTATTTAAAAATGACCTGTCCCGTCACGGGCTGTGCCGCGTGCGCCATTAGGCGGGTCGATTCCCATAACAAAATTCTTTTTTTTTTATTGACTTCACCCAAAATCTTTTTTAATTATTATGTAGATTTATATTTATATTATAATTATTATGTAAATTACTCGAAAATCGGTTTTTTAGCGCGCTGAAGGTTCAAAATTCTTGAAAGTGAATGACAGCTATACGAATAATTGATTCTAAGGACCTAAAACTGTTGTGCACTGTTGTGAAGATAATTTCGATGTCAGTACCTACTTAAATTCCCCTTGTGTGTAATACCTACTTGTGCATTTTTATATATTATAAATAACCCCAAAAAATATTCACAGATATTTCATGATTAATTTAACCTCCTGAATTTACGTTAGTTCACCCTTCTAATAAAAACGTATAATGGCATCCCCCAAGACTTAATCACAAGACTCATTGGAATAGAAACCGGTCATAAAGTAGTTTTCAATTGACGATCGCTACCTTAATTGCGTTGCGTTAAAGTGCAATAGGTACAGTTGTTCAAACTAAAAATAATAATGCGTCTTTTCATTTTTATTCAAACGAATTTCAGCAGCCGCAAACTCCTCATTTTGTATAAAATAGTGAACCACCATCAAGACATCCACTCGATTGTCCGAGTGCAGTGGCCCTTCTAAAATCCCTCTACCATAGCGTATCACATAGAGGTACAGGAATTTATAAAATGAACACTTTAAGTGGAATAACTATTATTTGTTATAACAATAACAAACACGTAACTATTTCGATGACGACCTGTTTGGTGTAGTTGCTACTCTGACCACTATACCAAAAGGTTGCGGGTTCGAATCCCGCTAGGGGCATAATGTTTGTGTGATGAATACGGACATGTGTACCCGAGTTATGGATGTATTTATTTACAAAAAAAAAATGTATTTATGTAGTTATATCAACCATCTGGTATTCACAACACAAGCCTATAGTTGCTTACTGTGGAACTAGATGGCGCTGTGTGTATGTCTAAGGATATTTATTTATTTATTATATTTATTTCGGCAGTAGAATGAAAACAAATCGTGCGCGCGTGGCTTCATTATGAGTTTCACTGTGGCGCGCGGCCATGAATGCGATGCCACGGGTGGGACCGGTGACGTCAAGTAGGGAGCGCGCATAATCTCTGAAATTTAAAAAGTGATCCAAACTTCTCGCGGTTATAACTTCGGTAATACTGCATGTGTTTACATGAAATAAGAACTAATATAACGTACGTAGTCTACGCTTTGATGTTAGATATATTTTATTGTAATATTTTAACCCTTTTGTTCTTCTCCATTATCTACCCATAAACTCTTTGATCATCAATCTACCTGCATTAAAATAGCAGCAAAATATACGGGGTGAAATTTAATTCGTGTAATTCCTGATTACGAATATCTTTCCACTAGGAACCATAGCTGAATTCGATCAAAAAAATTTTGATTCCCCATACAAAGTAAACCATTCTGAAACCACCTTAGTCTAACAATTTTCGGCTTAATTCGGCAAAGGTTCCTAATGGAAAGTTGTTCGTAATCAGGAGTGGAGTCACCAGCCGAAAATTATTGGACTTCCACGCTAAAGTTGGATTCAGATAGGTTTACATTGTATGGGTAATGGAAAATTTTTTGATTTGGGGAAATTCGTAATCAAGAGTGGCATTACCAGTTAATGGGAATTATACCAATTCAAATTCACCCTGTATACATGTGGCACTGATGAGTTTGGATGTTTTGTTGTTCTATCATGGCAAAACTACTGAATCGATTTTGCTGTCATTTGGCACACATTATTATTATCCCAGTAAAAGGCGACGTTGCTTCGCAGATGTGTAGGGTTCCTCGCCATGTTTTCCGCCTTAACCTAACCTAACCTAATGACATCCAATAATAATTTCTTATATGAATAGTCTTTGGTTGATGGTTACGACTGCAGTCGTTAATAATTTGGCATTTCTGTTACAGATATCAAAAAGATCGATTCAAACGTGACGACGAAAGATTTACCAAACGTGACGACGACAGATTCCCCAAACGCGATGACGACAGATTCACCAAACGGGACGACGACAGATTTACCAAACGGGACGACGACAGATTCACCAAACGCGACGATAGGTTCACCAAACGCGACGACAGGGATAAGGATCGCGACCGCGAGAGGGACAGACGCGCTGGACCGTCTGACCGAGAACGTGACCGTGAACGTGACCGCAGGGACCGTCAGCGTGAGCGGTCACGGGAGCCGCGCGACCGCCACCGACAACGCTCACGTTCAAGAGAGCGTCGTCACAGATAGTACCAATCTGTCAATAACAACGATCTGAGAATTGTTCTTGAGAATTATAATTACTTTAATGTTTCAATATTGTTTCATTTTGTGCTGATTATACGAAACCCAGAATTCAAGACATGTCTAATCAAGTAAACTACTATCTATAATTAGTATCGGTTTTATGAAAGATTATTTTATTTTAGAAATTAACATAAATTTTTTTTTATTACAAAATCATGTATATTGAAATATTACATATTGAAATGTGAATTGCTCAATACATGTTATATCATTACACTTCAAGCTTAGCGATTACAATAATAAATAATTTTTATTCACTGCAAAATTGATACGAGCAATAGAAGAACTGTGCAAATAAATTGTAGTCATCTATGCTGCCGCACCTTTGCTCTCCTGTTGGTCGAACTTGGGATATTTTGCTTCAACATCAACCCAAGATATTTTACTATTGGACAGATCCCTAACTACGACAGGCACATCCACCAGTGGTAATCTCACTTGTCCCATACTATCTCTTTCCCTCAATGTTACTGTATGTGGATCTTGGATAGTATCAAAGTCAATAGTGATAGCATAAGGGACACCTAGTTCATCAGTTCGTGCATATCTACGGCCAATTGACCCAGAGGAATCGTCTACTTTGTGTGATACATCTACAGACGTCAAATCTTGGTTTATTTGTCTCACAAATGGATGGAATTCAGCATTGCCACTTAGAGGTAGTATGGCACATTTCATTGGTGCTACAGTTGCAGGCAAAGAGAAATATGTCCTCTGTTCATCACCCTCTCTCATTTTGAAATTGTGCTCCAAAATGCAATAAAGAATTCTGCCAATACCAAAGGATGGTTCAATCACACTAGGGATAATTTCATCAACATGAACTGTCTTCTGACTCTTCTTGATGCTAACAAGGTCGGGAGTGAGTTTAAATTCTCCATTTGAAGTGGCAAGAGTGTACTCTCCATCACTGTCCAATTTGCCTTGCAATTTTTCCAAAGCAGCTGTGTCCATTACAGCTAATGTCTCATTAATGACTTTCGCATCCTTTTTGAATGCTTTGCCAATTGCAGCCTTATTTACTACAGCTTCCACTACCTCAATTTGTTTAGGAGATGGTAGTTTCTTCTCAGCAGCTAATCTGATGCCAGTTGCTTTAGTGTGTTGTGTTAAGTCATATGCTGATCTATCAGCGCAACCAACACATTCTATCCAGCCGTAACTTGAGAGGCATTCGGCATCCCAGCAGTCACAAGCATAATGGGCCATCTCATTACTCATGTGCTGTCTGAACCTTAGCTTCTTAGGATTAATACCTACTGCAAGCATATACAAGTGAATTCTTGCCATGAAGTATCCCAGTGTTTCGTTATTGACAATGCCTTGAGATACAGCATCACCAATAGCCATGACTTCAGCTGGCTTTCCTTGTTCCTGATTATTGGCTGAGTAGAGCAACATTTTAGTGTCTTTCACTAATTCAAACTTAGGGTGGTCCTTGGTGTCGCAGAAGTGCTCAATTTCACACATGGTGAACTCTCTTACTCTCAGCAGACCAGAGCGTGGTGATATTTCATTCCTAAAGGAGTTACCAATCTGAGCTGCAGCGAATGGTAATCTGCCCTGATTGAACTCTAATAGACGTTTAAAGTTTACAAAGATTCCCTGTGCAGTTTCAGGCCTGAGGAAACCTTTTACAAGCCCGGAAGGACCAATCTGCGTATTAAACATCAGATTGAACTCAATAGGTGGGGTAAGTTCGTTGCCACTAATGGGTGATTTCATATTAAACCTCTTCATCAATGCTGACATTTCATCAGCATTCATACCATCAAGTTTGACTAGAATATCCTCAATATCAGCTTTTAATTCAGCTTTAGTATTCTTTTCACTCTTGATCTTTTCCAAATGAGCTTTGATTAAGTGGTCTAACCGGAAGCATTCACCAGATTTTACATCTTTAGTCATCAGATCAGCAAATCTTTCCACATGGCCTGATGCCTTTAGTACCGGTTCTGGTGTAAGTATTGAGCAGTCAACTTCCAACATTTGCTCCTGAAGGATGAAGTACTTCCTCCACAGCTGGATCATGTTGCTTTTGAGCGCACACCCCATCGGACCGAAATCGAACTGGCCAGTAATGCCGCCGTATATCGCAAAGGATTGGTCGTAGAAGAATCTTCTTTTGACGAGGTCATCCATCTTCGCGCGATCGAACAGCTCAGAGGGGGTGAGACTCAGTTCCTTGTCTTCCAACACCTTTTTTCTAGATTTCAGCTCAGCCACGGCCTTCTTTACGTCGATTTCAGGAGCTTTCTCCTCTTTCAACTTTCTGACGAAATCGCCCTGTTCCTTTACGCTGGCACGCAGAGGAGCGAGGACTTCTTCGATTTTAGGATCAGCCATGATTATTTCTCTTAAAGGATTAGGGATTCTGACTTTTCTATGTACCTTGTTGCTTCCCCACTGCGGGAAAGCTTGTGTATGCTTTAGCCTGACTTTAGTGCAGACAATTGGCAGCTGTTTACTAAGTACACTACATTTATACGCTAAACTAATAGTGTTTCTCATTTAACTAAATGCTAAGTAATACTCTTTTAAGAAACATCTGTTAGCCGGTAAATTATTAGCTTTTTGATTGCGTGGAGTGATCACTGCTGACGAAATTTAATTATTTAATGACGTGACGGACAGCATGCTCGTTCGGCTGTATTACCAGATAAGAAATGTGAAAATGCGTTATCCAAAGAGTAGAATAATACAACATCGACACTACAAAAACGAGGAGTTTCGTTTCGACGAAAAAAGCGGAATTTCTTAATAACATTTACAACGATTTTTCTCTCTCAATTCATACACCAATAGATATGTCAGTAATTAACAAATGAGAATAATGTTCAAGCTTAGATATTCAATCCTTTTTGACAGATTTTATAAAATCTACTGAACTATAACTAACTCTGTGGTTCGATATCGAAGGCAAAAACATCAAATTCATAAAGTGGTATAAGTCCATCCAATCTAAGATTTGAATTTTGTTTTGTACTTCTTTTCTTTTCGTACAGCGTTTATAAACAAACAATGGTTTAGCAAGAAATCCAGAAATCAATTTTGATTGAAGCCTTGTCGTGACTGGGGCTATATTTGTGACGGCCGCCCATGGACTTATTATTTAAACAGGACTGAGTACTCGCCGCTGAAAAACGAGCCGAGCAGGATGTGTAACGTAGAGGCCGTTTGTCTCTGTCTAACAGGGTGACCACAATATATTTGTTACTTGGGACAAATGTTGTAATAAAATATTTGTCAAAAAATTTGGCGTTTTGACATTAGCCGGCGTGAGCCATTTATTTCGCATTTCTTCATTTTTTGGGAAACTGCAATAATAGTACAACAGTCAGGACCCTAATCAATCACACATATTTCACATATTTCGACTCATTTCAAGAATTCATGGGCATCCTACTTCTTTGATTTACAAAAATATTATTTTTAGCTTACCTGTGGAAAGATATGTTGCAACCACCATAGGATTCACTTGGGCAAGTATAAACGCAACACTTTTTCACCATTTTACTCCTTTTACTTGTTATAATATAACAAATACTTTAAAAAACTTTTAATGCAAAGAAAATTCAAAATCACACCGAACCGCCATGACATGACATGCTTTTCAGGGTTACCATAAAAATAACAAAATCGAAATAAAAATGTATGTTTTCTGTTTGATTTAAGAATATATGAAAAGAAATTAATGCGAATGTTATTTGTTTATTTATAATTGTTAAAATAACATAAAAATATAAGTGTTTCAATGGAATTTTTGAGTAGCCAAAACTGTTGATCATAATCATTTTTTTTGCTGGCAAGATGTAAGAACGAGACACACGGCCTCCGTTATTTATATCTCTCTCGGCTCGGATTTGCCTTTGTGTATGGTGCATCCAATTTAATACCTTATTGCGTTGACATAGTGATCATTTTCCTAAATGATTCTTTTGATAGTTATCAGTCCTGTTTAAATAATAAGTCCATGCGGCCGCCAGTCACAGAATTATTATAGCCCCAGTTTTTTTTTTCTTTTTGACCAAAGAATTTATTTTATAATATAAAAAATATAGTACTGCCAGGCAGCCAAAACATGTCGCGGCTTTTTATTTTTTTACTATAGTTACTATACTTAGGGCACGACCTAAGCATTAGAATAAGAAATCAATCAAAATCTGATGAAATGGCAACATTTAATGCTATCCCGTTCTGCCTTCTAAATCACTGCGTGTGAATAAGCGTATCAGAAATAGATTTAATTATTTGTTTTCTTTTCCTAATACCCACAGCTTTGACAGCACAAAGAGGGCGGCCATTTTATTGCTGGTCGGAGAGGAGGGAGAAGCTGTGGCTTTTCGTATAGATAAGCTTTGTTGTATTTTTATTGAATTATTTTTGCTAAATTACCATTTTCACTACGTACAAATCAGTATACGTATTTAGTATAAGTGTTAGGTGTGTTTAAATATTGAGTTTTGTTAGAAATGGACGATCCTAATCGGATGATGGCGCATAGCGGTGGGTTGATGGGTCCGCAAGGGTACGGGTTGGCTGGAGGAGACGGCGCGCCAACGGCGGGCGACGGCGAAGCGCGCAAGCAGGATATCGGAGAGATCCTGCAGCAGATCATGAACATAACCGACCAGAGCCTGGACGAGGCACAGGCGAGGAAACACACGCTCAACTGCCACAGAATGAAGCCTGCCCTATTTTCTGTGTTGTGTGAAATCAAAGAGAAAACGGGTGAGATGAAAGTCGTATATATATTTTTTCGTACCAGCTGTTATTAGTATGATAGCGTTGTGTTATTTGGACTTTCTACTGATGTAAATCATAGAACTTGAATTGATTTTAAGTGAGTGTACAAGGCCCTCAGCTCAGCAAGGCAGCCAAAGCGGCACTGAAAAAACTAAAAAATCTGATTAGGTTAATATTCCATGTAGAATATAATAAAATTAGATATGATTTTGTTTTTGGGATGACCTAGCTGTGCTCCTGTGGGAGTAGACTGCAATAAATGAATGAATAATTGATTAATTGCTAATATTAGGATGGGAAAAAAGTTTTTTTAATAGTTTATAAAATCAGAATGTTAATTTCAAAATATATCTAACATTTTGCTCCACTTTTTCACAGATGACATGGACTATATCAGTAATAGGGCCACCAGAGCAATCTTCATCGTTTACATTAAAGTTTCCAGAATGAAAACCCCTAAACCATAATTGTGTTAACCTTACACTGCATTAGGTCCATATAGCTTTAATTTTGCATAAATAAGTTTTTTTTTTTTTTTTTTTTTTTTTTTTTTTTTAATATGAGAGGGCGGCAAACGAGCATGCGGGTCACCTGATGGAAAGCAATCACCGCCGCCCATGGACACCAGCAACACCAAAAGGGTCACAGATGCATTGCCGGCCTTTGAGGAAGGTGTAGGCTCGTTTCTTGAAGGTTGGATGACAATGCAAAATTATGGCTATTGGCACTCAGCAATGTCATTTTTAGTAAAACTGGAGTAAAATTTAAATTACCCACTCAACTATTCGCCGCGCCCCCTCTCAAAATCAAAATCAAAATCAAAAAATGCTTTATTTTGTAGGTACACAGGGTACACTTAAAATAGTCAGATTTTACATTTTTAAAGCTACTGCTTGTTCAAAAGGCAATTTTCCCCTGAGAAGAACAAGCAAGAAACTCGAGAGGTCGCTCTTTTTAAAAAAAGGTTTTTATATTACAAAATTATTATTTTATATTATAGTATTTCATTATTAATTGTGAAATAGCCTGGTTATGCGAACGGGCTGGTTATGTCCATGATTGTTTATCATCTAAATAATCTGATATTTTATAATATGCTTTCTTAATAAGTTTCTGTTTTATAGTATCTTTAAATTTATTGAAAGGAAGATTTTGTATATCAACAGGAACTTTATTGAAAAAGCGTATACATAACCCTTTGAATGAATTACTGACTTTGTGGAGGCGACTTATGTGACCTGCCAGTTTATCTTTATTTCTTGTATTGACATCATGTTTATCACTATTTTTCCTAAATGATGCTATATTTTTTTTGACATATATTAGATTTTCAAAAATGTACTGTGACGAAAAGGTTAGAATATTATACTCTTTAAATCTATCTCTAAGTGACACTGCAGGTCTCAATTGATAAATTGCGCGAACGGCTCGTTTTTGTAAAACAAAGATTGTATTGATATCCGCGGCATTTCCCCACAGCAAGATACCGTAAGACATCAGGCTATGGAAATAACTAAAATATACTAATCTAGCAGTATTTACGTCCGATATTTGTCTAATTTTTTTGACTGCATACGCTGCAGAGCTGAGCTTCTTCGCCAATTTATGGATATGAGGACCCCATTGTAATTTGGCGTCCAAAGTAATGCCCAAAAATACAGTGGACTCAACAAGGTCTAGAGTGACATTTTTTATCATTATATATCTCTAATGTCCCGACGCATTGTATCATTAAAATGCTACTTCCTAAAAAAATCGTCAAAGTCGGCGATATCAATAAATTTTCCGTAAAATATAAACTGAATTATATGAAATATATATTACTTTATATCAATTAAACTTATTTTAAAATATACTAGCTATACTAATTACTGTTTCTAAAGATACCAATATGTCTATATCTAAGTATACACTAAGTATAATATGTAGCAGAATAAATTGAAACAAACTACTCAATAATTTCAATGGATTTTTTTGTGGCTCAGATACTTGGCTGTCACTGCTCCTTGGTATATTTTTCGATAAAACCTTAATATGAGAACCTTAGTAAGAGAGCCAATAAGTAACATGAGTACCGAAAGGGCCTTATTTCCTCATGAACGGATAAGGCTTTGTTAATAAAAGGGCCATGTGGGACCATGAACGGTTGAGTGGTTACTCTTCTTTGGGATTAATTAATATGTAATAAGTATACAATTAAGGAATTTCTTGTGAATCTTTTATGTTTTAATCACTGCAACTGTTGCATTAGCTAGTAAAATTATTAAGCATCCTCTCGACAAATTAAGTGTTCCTATTGTATATATATATATATATATATATTGTACACCTGAAAGGGCATGTGACAGTGGACTTTATGTGAATGACAATAATATACACACATTGCACATACACACAGTGCCATCTAGGTCCACAGTAAGTATCTAGGCTTGTGTTATGGATACTAGATGGTTGATAAACTACACAAATACATTTTTCTTTGTAAAGAAATACATATATGAATGTAAACATCCATAACTCGGGAACACATGTCTGTATTCATCATGCAAACATATGCCCCTAGCGGGATTCGAACCCGCGACCTTTTGTTAAAGCAGTCAGGGTTTCTAACCACTACACCAAACAGGTCGTAATATGTATAATTATACCTGTAACTTGAACAATAAATGACTTGAATTCTGGTACTGGTCTAAAAGTTAGTCAACAAATAAAGTAATACAAGGGTTATTTTGTAAACATAAGGGGCAATAATTTAACTAGTTTTTATTTATCAATTTAAATAATTTCAAATACAATTTCTGTATTTCACCACAACGTTACCATTTGAATGGCAGTTTCAAATGCATTGCTGAGTTCATTTACAGTATGTTAAACCTCTTGCATTGCCAGTCTTGTCTCTACGCAACACACAAGAGGAGGAGCCTCCAGATCCTCAGCTGATGCGTCTGGACAATATGCTGATCGCAGAAGGAGTTGCGGGGCCTGAGAAGGGCGGTGGTGCAGGTGCTGCAGCGTCGGCTTCGGCAGCAGCCGGCGAATGGGGTAAGTCACTTTTTATCTGAATGTCAAATATCTGTGCTAAAGAAACGGATCTAATACTGTGTTGTGTGATTGATGATTGATTTTTTTATCAATCACTTATTTATAAAGCATTAACCATATAATAACATACATACCAAGTCAGATATAGGTACATCAGTAACCTACCACCTATAAACCAAAAAATTATTATAAAAAATAAGCTCTGTTTATTTAATTCATTGTCTACAAAAACCGTATTATGTATGATGTATACAGTAAAATGGTAATGTTGCATTTCTTTGGCACTGGCACCTCGTTTTTGTGATGTGATGGTTGACCTCACCTCCTCATATATTAACTTACAGCATGTTTGCAAACTACAATATGATTAGAAATTATATCTACGTTTGTTTTGATACCTCTAGGCCCTGCGCACACTCTATATTTTTAGCGTCGGTGACCAGCGATTTTGCGACTGCATCGATGCTGTGACGCCTCTTGGCGTCTCTCAGCATTCGAGCGCGGCGTCAAAATCAAGCGTTATTCTGACATCTTACCGACTTGTGCGATTCTAGCATTGTTTTGCTGCTAATGTGGCACAATGTTGTCTGTAGTCTGAAGGCTAGATCGCTGCCGTCGTAATCATAATGTGAGGCAGCTCGCCGGACTTTACTACAAGATAATTTTGATTGCAATACGTAAAGAATGTTTGATGCAACAAAGTCGCTGATTGTCGATCATAAAAGTACCGAGAGTGCACAGGGCCTTAAAATGTTTTGATACTGACATGTAGTTTTCATACACCCCTTGCCTCAATTGGTAGGCGTAGCGAGGTTCGGCGGTTTTTGCCACTGGGTTACATAAAGTTTCATATGACGCGTTTGCTGTTGCCTTATATTATTTCGATCCTATGTTGAAGTAAATTAACAACATCCTTTTGACTACTAAATATTTTTTGTTAAAGAAATAAAAGTAGTTAATACCTTGCTTCATTCTTACAAAGAAGGGCTTTGATACGCTCTCCACCTAAATATTAAAATATTATGAACATTAATAATTTGTCATTTCCATGAAGATAATTTATTGCATTACAGTTAACTAATGTTGGACAAAGTATACAGCTCTGTCCAATGCCTTACGCCAGTCTAAGATTAGTAATACATAATTATTCACCTTCACAGTCTGTCAATCAATCCGTGAGCTAGCAACAGATAACATCTATTCCATACTGTACGATTCATGGAGCGAATACATTGAGGGGGTATACAAATGTGTTCTGTGGTTTTTTGGAGCTGGTCATCACACACCCAAGGTCTTTCTTTAGATATGATACTATTGAAATGTGTATTAAATAATAATTTAGAATTATGGCACACAAGGAGGAGCTAGGAGTAAATGTTTGTGTGAGGAATAGAAACATTTATTCTTCATTTATGGATTTACGTATGTCTTTTTATGGTATACATAGTACAGGCTATGCCTATTTTGAGACGAGGTAATTGGTGTGTCAAAATATTTATATTTACAGTAGGATTATTCTATGAATCTTTTCTCCCTTTAACTTGTAATCAAAACAAGCTGTTTGTTACACAATACTCCAGATTTGACTACAGGGCCTCAACTTCCGTTCTAGTAGCGATATCTAGTTGTCCACAATACATTATAGAGACGTACGCAAGCAGAGGAACATCGATATCATTCACAAAATTGGCATGCGACGACACCCCCCACTATTTGGGCACCTTCCACCTCTATATTTGCTCTGTGGATATCAATGATGAATTAATGACAATTAGTTAGACCCATAGGCATAGTCAGGTAATAAAGGGCAATAAAACGACAAAGAAATGCATGAATCAAATGACATCAATATTTATGTGAAAAAAAAATGTGAAAGAAATTTTATGTAACCCATCTCATGACCATAGATCACATCTCATGAAAATCGGTCTACCTACTCTGATCTATGTTCGTGGCACAAACAATCAGGGGTTCTTTATGTAACTTCATTGGTATCGTCATCATTTGGCATTGACCAATGAGAAAACCTTAAAATTGTCGAGCGAGCGATGAGCCTACCAATCGTACATCAGAACGTAATCAATGACGATATCCACGAAATTACATAACAAAATGATGCATGGTGTGCAGTCGACCGCGCATCATATTGCTAGTGTAAGTTGAGCTGCCGTGCGGTAGCCCGCCCATACAACGCACAGACGGTCTAAAGTTTGAAATGTGACGTCTGATGTGCGGTCCACTGTACATATACGCATCTCGTATGTCTATAATCACAGATAGAAAAATTCTGCGCATGATTCTCTCATTATGCCTACAAACGTTGATGTAGCAAGATAATGAATAATAAAACAACAAAATCCATGGTGTGCCCGTTAACATTTTTTAAATTAAATTAATAATTTATCCGTTCAAAAAAAAAACCAAAAATATTTTATTCAATGCAGGATACAAAAATATCACTTATTGAAAGTCAACATGTTATTTCTTATAACTACATCGCTTCACACGGTGTTAATGCCCAGTTATGATTGGTTTTTGAAATAGCATAATTATTCATAGACATGGCTGGCTGTCACCCACCACTAGATCAATCTTTTATTGCTGTTTGATATCATGATATGGTAATTTTTTCCCCTTCATAGCTAGCCAGCAATGAAAGGTAGTTTAACAACTGAATATGACCAAAGTGTGTACGTATACGATCGGTTTTTTTTTCTGTGGTTGTAGGCGTAAACATTGGCTTGTAACATAAATTGTCTGGGTTTTGCATGTGGTGCTCAACATTCCTAGCCCATTGAAATTTAGTTATATTCTATTATATTAATAAAGCGATCTTAAGAGAGATTATTGACTACCGACGCAAAAAGGGATATTTTAAATATGAAGCCTTTTAGCTATCTGTGACAATATTGTAGCGCCAAAACGGTTAAAAACGTTTCCGCAATGGTTTTTAGCCATGTTTGATGGAAATCGGTTCATCTGTTTTCGTTAGCTTTTTACACAGTTGGTTTATCTGGATGACATTGTTTTTAGGGAGTTTTCTGAGGCCCGTATTTCAGAATGTTACTCAAACATAGATCTGTGTTGAGCATAGTCAGAAAGAGATGGCGCTATACAAGTTACATAAAGCTGTCCCTTTTTAACTGTCCTCAAGTGAAGATCGCTGCTTGTGTAACATTCTGTAATACAAGCCTTAATGATTTGAAATATCGCTTTATTAATACAAGCCTTAAATTGTTAAGAATACGTAAAAGCTTTTGGGTGTTAGCAACTCCTTATTTAAGCTAATCTAACTAACCGAAACGGATTTTGTAGTGATTGTGTGAATTTTTTATTGATGTACTGAAACGCATATTGAGAAATTATGGAAAACTAAGTTCGTCCGGCCGCGGCGGGGCGCTTGCTGCAAGTATGACGTCACTAATATATTCATTGACGTCGCGCCGCGTTTTGTAATTGTTTATACCAATTTTTCAATTTCAATCAAATTCAATTCATTTATTCATAACGTACAACATATCTTAGATATTCTATACTATTGACAAAATAACATTAGATGAAGAATTCTTGCAGTTGTGTGTATCAGTTCCGATGTCTCTTCTCAATTCTATTTTATGTAGTTTAACCACATCTGTGCGGTTTACAAAAGTAAAGACGTTTTGATTCAATATGTTTTAGTATTCGATTTCGTTGGTGATATTTTTAAATATCGACCTGGCTAGCTACCACCGTCTTTCCAAGTTTTCCTGTCGCAGGTTTGACTATTGTTCCTATGTTCTTGCAGTATGTAATAAATAAGACGAGCAGTTCCACAGAAAAATTGGGGATTCCGGGCACTTCAATCTGAAATTCACTTTACATCATTGGTGATTGAAGCTCTATTCCATTGTTCATAAATCAAAATAAAAAAATGCTTTATTTTGTAGGTACACAGGGTACACTTAAAATAGTCAGATTTTACATTTTGTAAGCTACTGCTTGTTCAAAAGCCACTTTTCCCCTGAGAAGAACAAGCAAGAAACTCGAGAGGTTGCTCTTTTTTTTAAAAAAAGGTTTTTTGTTACAAAATTATTAATTAATATTCTATATTATAATATTTCATTATTAATTGTGAAATAGCCTGGTTACGCGAACGGGCTGTTCATGTCCATGAATGTTTATCATCTAAATAATCTGATATTTTATAATATGCTTCCTCAATAAGTTTCTGTTTTATAGTATCTTTAAATTTATTGAAAGGAAGATTTTGTATATCAACAGGAACCTTATTAAAAAAGCGTATACATAACCCTTTGAATGAATTACTGACTTTGCGGAGGCGACTTATGTGACCTGCAAGTTTATCTTTATTTCTTGTATTGACATCATGTTTATCACTATTTTTCCTAAATGATGCTATATTTGACATATATTAGATTTTCAAAAATGTACTGTGACGAAAAGGTTACAATATTATACTCTTTAAATCTGTCTCTAAGTGACACTGCAGGTCTCAATTGATAAATTGCGCAAAAGAAAATTTATAACCCGTGAACAGTTTTAAAAAATTATACAAACTTTTGTTTTTTTTTTTTCAATGCATCGGATTGGATTTGGGCGCTATAGCATCTGCTACTCGCCTAATGGGCGAATCTGTATAATTATATTACTATATTTTAGAGCAATTATTTTGATAAAACAGTTCTACTTAAACAATAAAAATTCAAATTAGTATGGCGTAATAATCGATGGATATTTCACACGTATCACTACAAATCGAGTACGTAGCTATCATATCCGTGTAACTAATCCGCAACATGGTTCTGGAGGTTGCATGTTGTCTTTCTGTCCCGCTGCAACTAAGGCACTGTGGCCCAAGCAGATAACGCGATCGAGCACTCGGACTACCGCGCGAAGCTGGCGCAGATCCGCCAGATCTACCACCAGGAGTTGGACAAGTACGAGAACGCGTGCAACGAGTTCACCACTCACGTGATGAACTTGCTGAGGGAGCAGAGCCGTACCAGGCCCATCACGCCAAAGGTCAGTTCGATTGTGGACATACTGTTAGGTCTGGGAAAAGGTGTTTTCGTTTGTTATGGACTAATTGCAGACTTTTTAGTTTTTTTTGTTCAACAACAACATGAATGAATATATTTATTTACAGAACCGAAGTATGTACATGGAACTTAATAACTGCTACTACTGATACTACTATTTTTTAATTCTTTACATTTACATACGCAAGGGCAGACAACCACAGATTTCCACTGGCTACTATCCCGATATTCATGTCTTGCTTCATTCACTTAGGGTATTCTTTATTGGTGTTTATTATATATATTTTGATTTATTTATTTACATAGAATCATCTACATTATTACAAATTCTTATACAGAAAATTAATAGCAAACTTATGCCAAAATAAAGATTGTTATTATGTTACTGACAATTGTTGCTATTATAACTGAATGGGTAACGTTTTAATTATATTACAATAAAATGGGTGTTTTTACATTATTATTTATATATTTTATAACAATAAAAACTATCCTCAGTATTTATGTACAAAAAAAATGTATTTGTGTAGTATATTAAACCATCTGGTATCCATAATACAAGCCCAGTTGCTTAGTGTGGAGCTAGATGGCGCTGTGTATATGTTTTTGTTTCAAGCAGTGGCGTGCCTAGGATTTGAGAGGAGGGCAAGCCTGAGATGTGTTTGATGAATGATTTATGATTTTTATTGACACAGTTAATGAAGTTAAATACATCTTGTTGGCTCTTTTCTCTTTAATCTGTAGGGTCATTAATTGTCTGTGGTATAGACCGTCATAACTAGGTGTAGGTATGCTGGATAGTTTTAGTTAATATAGCGCAAACGTTTAAACAAAAAATTTCCTGTATTGTTTACAATTGATGTTCCTGATCGAGTACTTTAGTATGGAAGTGCCTGGCTTTTGGGCTTTTATGGAGTACCGCCACTAGTTACAAGACTGACAGACACCACATATAACGACAATTGATGTAATGAGTAGTGAACCTGCTGTGATAACGGTTGCGGGTTCGAATGTTTGTGCGATAAATACGAACATTTATTTCCGACTCATGGATGTTTATATAAATATGTATGTTTATCCGTTATCTAGTATACATAGTATAAGTTGCTTAGTTTGGGACTAGATGAATGGTGTAATTGTCCGAAATATTTATGTACAAATCAACGTCCTAGTTGTGATTTTATTACGTCACATTTACCGAAGCATGTTGTCCACTTTTGAATTGTAATGTTTTTATAATTTTCAATACTATTTCGCACATATTAGATGTATCCAATTCAAAAAAATCTCGTAGGACATTTTTCTCTGCTTAAATTCCAATCCAGTCAGGGCAGATGTACTTTATGAGTTATATTGTGACGTCAGGAAATCGAGCGCATGGTGCAGATCATCCACAAGAAGTTCAGCTCCATCCAGATGCAGCTCAAGCAGTCGACCTGCGAAGCCGTCATGATTCTGCGCTCACGGTATGTGTACTTATTTATTACATAACATCAACAATATAATTGTTTATTTTAGACAAACTCCAAATTGATTTCTATAGTTATTTGGGGGACTGCCCAGTTATCATCACAAACAGCAGCTGTAATACACAATGCTATTAGCTGCTTGACAGAAAAAATAGATAAGTCGTTAGCAGCCTTCCTTGTGGTTATTTTAAAAATGCCGTACAACCAGCGAAACTATGCTTGAACCGGCTATCGCCGTTCTGTAAACGAGATAGAGTTCTGTGCTTGAGACATAAGACCCACCTCGCACATCCATGTTTATGGCAATCCGACTTCGAAGGAATCTAGGGTTTAACACAGTTGGAATTTTTTTAAATTTTAAAGTGATCTTAGACATCAGCATATGACATAAAATTTCCATATAAAGTGTCGCCAGAGGTCGGACTGTCGTATCAAATAGATCTAGATACCTGAATGAATGTCCACCCACAGGCGGCTTGGGCTCTTAAGACTTGGCGGCTAATGGGACTGCTGCACTTTGAGGCTTATCATGGATGTGGAGACTCAGCTCACGGTCTCAGGCGCAATGTCGCACTGAGAAATCTTTCTATTTGTGTGTGGGGTGCAGGGTGCTCTTTCGCAAATTCACCCTTCATTTTTGCCTATGACGCACATAACATGTGCGAGAGTGCAACACGACATAAGAACACTTGAGTCCATAGTATATGTCTATTTTGAACGCCTCCGGGCGGTACGTTGGTTTTAGGCTAAGCTAAAGTTCACCCAACTTACACGAAACAACAACAGCCTCTCAACGAAGTGTCACTAATATGCAGTTGCATTTCTTCTCACTGAACTAGTTTTGTCAATTATTATTGTACAGTGAGCTGCAGTGAAACCAGGCACCCGTCCCCCTATTCACATAATGACTGAATAGGGGGTCTGATTTCTCTGCAGCTGATCGTACGTGGCAATGGCATGCATGCACCTCGTCACTTCTTCCATGATAAAATATCGTAACTAGACTATTGAAATATCTGCCTTATCACAGAAACCTTAAGCCCTGCAACAAGTGTTAAACAATTGTTACGAGAGTGCTACCAATAATTCGGGTTGAACATGTTTGTGTTACTGATTTAGAAAGTGGTTTTTCACTTGGACATAAACTAACCAAGTTTTTTCTTTTTGTGATAAGACTATATTTTTATATCCTATCGTACATTTAGAAATATAGTTTAATAAAATCCAACTATGACCAGTGGAGCGCTCATGCCAAAGGAACTTGTTTCAATGTATTGTATCGCAACACACACAATAGTATCCAGTATACAATCACGCGATAGATATCGCGATTTGACAATTTTTCTGGATGCCAAGTGAACATTCGACTTGCGCCTCCGTCTACATTTTACGTTACGCTATTTTTTATGTTTATTTGAGGGTTTTTAAGCGTATGTGTTATATATATATATATATATATATATATATATATATATATATATATATATATACATATGATATAGCTGCTATATTTATTATGCCGTCAGGTATCAGCAAGCTTTTTCGACCATCATCGAACTTCATGCATTTCTATTGATAAATACACAGTGAAATATTATATCAGTAATACTTAGACCCCTATAAAATAAAAATAAAAAATAAAAATAACTTTATTTTCACACCACATCTGTTCAACAAACAAGAAATCCAAAAATAAAAAGAAAAGATCACAAAATTATTAGATGTGGTGGACTGGAGCCTGAGCTAGACTATAAAAGTCTGTATTTCAGGACTCCAGGCCTCCACCCAGCGGAGTGGAACTAAAAATTTACAAACAAAAGGTCTTATACAAAAACAAATACCTATAGATTTCCAGAGCGACCGGTTGGGAGCGGCCTGCACAACCTATCGCTGATGTGATGACCTCTTCAAAAATTTTGGAGGGCCACGCTCTTGTCGGTGTTCGTTGTCCATTTATTCCAAAGATCGTTCTTGTACGACCTGAGATCACTTCCATTTATATTTAGTTGTTTCCATTTTTCGCTATGAATGACAATTTAAATCCATTCGAAATTATATGTCTTGTCAGTTCGCAAAGTGGTAGCAACACTTTACTGAAAATAAGCGGCGTAAGGATCCCAAACAATATTGTCATGATACAGATTGCGTGACTTGCGATCCATAGAGCCTCAAATAAATTCGATTCTAAAATAAAAAATAAAGCCTCAAGCCAGCTCAACTTTGGCCTCCGATTTACACGCATCAAAAAAAAAATTACCGCTTGCAGTTTCCTGGACGCGCGCCGAAAGCGCCGCAACTTCAGCAAGCAAGCCTCCGAGATCCTGAACGAATACTTCTACTCGCACCTCTCCAACCCGTATCCGAGCGAGGAGGCGAAAGAGGAGCTGGCCCGCAAATGCGGTATCACCGTCTCCCAGGTACTTCGGATCTTACAGCTTCAATTCTTACAGTTTCCTTGACTCGCGCCGCAAGCGGCGGAACTTCAGCAAGCAAGCGCTGGAACTGCTGAACGACTACTTCTATTCGCACCTAGCGAATCCGTACCCCAGTGAAGAGGCGAAGGAGGAGCTCTCGAGGAAGTGTAGCATCACGGTGTCGCAGGTATCGATATGTATTAGATATGACAATTCGATATGGAGGAAGTTTGACTGATATAATAAGAGAATAGTAGGATCCTTCACTTTTGACTATAATAGAACTACAAAGTACAATCGATGCGACATTTTGCTCGTCTCCGCTAGATGGGGCATTAGGACTCGTCCCCATCTCTGCCTTAACAGCCCCCTCTCATCCCGCGCAGTTGCAACACATAAGAATATAGGTAAAATGTATTGTGCCAACTCCTCTTGGTATGTGGTCTTTATATAATACAATCTTACGAAGGATATAGGCAAACTGAAAAAGTCCGCTATAAAATAATTACACGCGGGCGTAGCCGCGGGCAGGAAGATTGTATCCATTGCTGTCTTTCGCCCCATATCTCTTTAATACGTATCTAATTGTATAGCGATGTCGCGCTTGTTAGATTGGGTGTCGCCAGTTTAGGTTCGAATCTGTAATTCATTCAGAGGGCTTTGCACTTTCAATAAATTTAAAGATACTATAAAACCGAAGCTTATTAAGAAAGTATATTATAGAATATCAAGACTATTTAGATGATAATCATCCATTGACGTAACCAACACGTACGCATGCCAGGCTAATAATGAAATAAATTGTCTTATTTTCTATAATAAAAACCTGTTTAAAACTGGCAACCCTTCGAGCTCTTACTTGTTCTTCTCAGGGAAAAGTTGCCTTTGCAAACGGTTGCTTAAAAAGATGTAAAATCTGACTATACATGAGATGTCGCTGGGTTACAAAGACTACCGTATGGGTACAAGGCACACATTGTGTTTGTCATTCCGTGAATGTTTGTTATTAAAGTGACGTCATATGTTACAGGTATCTAACTGGTTCGGCAACAAGCGCATCCGCTACAAGAAGAACATTGGCAAAGCCCAAGAGGAGGCCAACCTGTACGCCGCTAAGAAAGCTGCCGGTGAGTGTGCTACCGTCTCAATGTGAATTATTTGTTACATGTCGGAATTTCGGTGGTTTTTTGTACAATTAAGTAAATATGTTAAGTTTCTTAAAAATTATTCTCCACACACTATTAAACACAGTTTTTTTTTTAATAAATCGGCGATTGGATTGGGAATAGCATTCTTTTTTCTTTAGATTTTTGAGAATTTTTTAAAGTCATGAGTAAAATACGTTTGCTGTGGTAGTTTAACATTTTTCATTGTCGATACTCAGGACATATTTATCTAAGTTTTAGTTGGACAAGTTTATAATTATATGTTGAAAAATTTGAAAATATTTAAATCGTCACTGGCAACACAGGAGTCTCACAGAATCATTAGTACTCTGTGAATGATAGATATGCATTTATTTGTAATTGTGGTCCCACACATAATAAAATTCAATATATATATACTATATGAATAAAATAGAAGCATTGAAATGTTTCCATGTAAAATTAACATAGGTCCTTTCTTTTTCGTTTTCTACTCTGCTTGGCCTAGTATAGCATTTTATTTATTTTCATTTTATTGATAATACAGAATCAACAGCATCATTATAAAAAATATTACACACAATTTACAAGCCAAAGTCATGCCAATTACAGATTCTCATTTTTCATTACAATTTTCTTTGTTGTAAAGACGACATAAGCCTGTTTCTTTCTGGTACATCTCGTAATCTCTAAGTGAGATTGTATATATCGACTCTGGCCTATTATTTGCAAATTTTTAAATGAAACGCGCCGTCTATTAAGATAGTTTGAAAGTGATTTTGAAAAATTGCTGAAAGCACCTATAATGTTTTTTAAATTCATTGATGTTCCATACATTTTTAACGTTTATATAATTATAAAACCCAACACAAAACCCACTGGAATTTCGACGCACATTTACTCATTGTTTATTTACGAAATAATTTAAATCAACCAATCTTTAAATAACCTGAAATGATCGGGCTTGCTCGCCAATTGTGAAATTTTCAACATTTCTCTTTACCAATGTAAATTTTAAACGTTACACGTTTGCATGACTGTTAATGTTTCCGAGAGAACAAAAAAGAATTGCATCCGTGCATCAGATATGTAATTAACCGCGTACTATAGTGACGTTTTTGGCACACAGACTTGCCTTGGATTGGCGCGTGCAGGCGCGAAGCTAGCTCCCCACCCGCCAGAGCCACTTCGCTATACAGTAAACATTATTACATAGTCCTTTATGAAATATTTAGAAAGCACCCATGGTTTTTTGCGCCATTAGCTTCACCCTTAGATTATCTCCATATCCGAATTTGTAAACCTACTCACTATTTGGCCATGACCATCTCACGTGTTATAAATTTAACTTCATGCAACTTTGGGAAATGATTCGATTTCAAGTTTCTGTTTCAACGAGGGGTTTGAGGGACGTTTGTAGGTGTTTTTATTGGTGGAATCATTTAACTATGCAAATTAAAGACCATTTTGAACCTTAAATGTGATTTCGTCAACCTGCATGCCAAATGTGGCTTTTGGCGCAAGTTAGAGGGGCCTTGTCCAGCATTGGATTAAATATCACTACCTGATGTGTATACGTTTGTGTAATGTAACTCTTTCACATAAATGATAACCTTAGTGCCATTTCATAACAATTTTTGGTCTAATGAAACGAGACGATTTCTCCCTCTTTTAATGAACACAGTCTACTTCAAGTCGAATGTAGTATTACCAGTAAAGGTGAACGCACAATGTATCGGGTCGCAGCCGGGCGGGGCGGGCCGCACTTGCAAACACATGCGATCCGCTCCTCCCTAGTTCATATAAAATGTATAACGGCAGGATTCCTTTTTGCAACCCGATATCATGTGCGCGCAGCTTAAGCTTAGTGTGCAGCAATGCATGCAAACCATCTCCCAACAATATGCTAACGCCTGAAATGACGCGAAGTGGTCAAAAGCGGCGAAAGAGTGTCAGGGTGGTTGACTCCAAGTAAATGGGAAAAAGATACCGGGGTTATTTTTTTTTTTGAAAAATTTACCTTAAAATAACTTAGTACAATTCATTTTTCCTTGTTTTATATCGACCTATAGTACTACGGTGGCAATTTCAACCGCCTCCGTGGCTCAATGTAAACAACACTGAGTTTACGATTCGGAGGTCGCGGGTTCGATCCCCAGCGGAGTACATGTTTAAGTACTCGGTTTGGTTGGTGGTAGGGCATTTTAAAATACCACCTGGCTAGCTACCACCATCTTATCTAAATCTGCCGCCAAGCAGCAATGTTAATAGCATTGTTGTGTTCCGGTTGTCAGAGATTATGATAGCCAGTCCCCCAAATGTGTTGGGGTTTCCGGGTTAGTACGCTTCCACCTTCGACCTCATCTTCACTTAACATCAGGTGTAATTCAGGTCAAGTACAAACCCGTCGTGCATAAAAAAAAAATTGACAACTGTGATACCTAATTTTGATGCTCACTGTGCCCTAACTGCCGAAAATTGTCAAAAAACCGACTTGAAATGATCGCTAGAGTCTTTCCTCTGTCTCGAGGGTGTGTCATCATCATATTCACCAAATTTACATGGAGTAAATAAATGACGTACATTAAACTCTGTCTTAACCTACGTAACATTTAAAGGTCATTATTTTGGTTTAACATTGACATCTATCCGTCAGTCGGTAAATATGTTATAGTTCCGCCATAGTGAGTGAACATGTATGTGCATTGCTCAAGCAATCTAAATCCTAGTCGCAACACTAAAAAAATTATCGCCGAAAAATAATCTGTCTGCATTAGTATAGAATTCTATGAGTATTTTCCCAATTGTTTTTTTTTTTATATGCCCCAAATGCTATCATTATTTATAGAATAAAATAACTTACTAATACAAGGTACATAATAAAATTCACAACAAACCATACAAGTACTAAAATTTTCATGAACGAATGGATTTGCCTCGGCATCATATTGTAGGGAGAAACAATTTAGATGGATAGTTCTGCCAGAACCTAAGTTTGAGATTAGGCACGTATCCCTCGCATTACAACAAATATCATCTATATCCGTTAGGCATTATACCGTGATTAAGTACCAATTTATAATAGGATAGAAGCTCGACGAGTTGTAGACTGCGTGGGAGAGTCCTCGTTTCATTACCACTAACTTCACATGTGTGTTTCCGAGTCCACACAACAGTGGTCTACATGTATGGAAACGTCATTACAGCAGCCGGCGCCTCACCATACTCCATGGGCGCTGCGTCCGGCACAGCAACGCCTATGATGTCGCCAGCGCCTACACAGGACTCCA
Organism: Oegoconia quadripuncta; assembly: GCA_949316235.1. NCBI lineage: Eukaryota > Metazoa > Arthropoda > Insecta > Lepidoptera > Autostichidae > Oegoconia > Oegoconia quadripuncta. Next base: position 3,019,649 of record OX438747.1, on the reverse strand, counting down.
TGGGGTATTCCCTGCCGGCGCCTGGGTACGACCAGCCGCAGCCGAGTTACGATGGCTCCATGGGCTACGATCCCATGCACCAGGACCTCTCGCCGTAGGCACCGCTGTGACCTCGGGCCTGAGGTAAGGGGGTGGTAGGAACGAAGCCTGAGGCTGTATCTCGTCGAATTTTGTCTATGCGACCGCCTCGGTGTTGTAACAGATAAAAAAAATACATCTATTGGTTTAAATATAAACACAATTTTATATTTACACTCTCTTCGGTTGGTGGTAGGGCATTTTAAATGTCCGCCTGGCTAGCTACCACCATCTTATCTAAATCTGCCGCCGAGCAGCAATGTTAATGGGCATTGTTGTGTTCCGGTTGTCAGAGATAAGATAGCCAGTCCCCCAAATGTGTTGGGGTTACCGGGTCAGTACGCTTCCACCTTCGACCCCATCTTCACTTAACATCAGGTGTGATTGAGGTCAAGTACGAACCCGTCGTGCATAAAAAAAACTCTTCACTGGTCGAAAATCACTGATTTTTGCTGCCTGCGTTTATTACGCTTTAAACTGAAAATATATACAAATTGCAGAAAATATATACAAAATGCAACTTTATTCGCCTAATTCCAGCCAAAACGTGTAAACATTGACACGAGTGATTAGTTATGGTGCTCTAGATCGATGGCGGGAATAATTGGATGATCTTTAAAACCTTAGGCCCGTATTAATAAGCCATTCTCAAGATTGAGTTGACCCTAGGTGGACGCTTGAGAATCTGTTGCATTTCAAAATAGTATCAAAGAAATTGTATTAAGACAGACGCGATCTCAATCTCAAAATCGATTTATTAATACGGCCCTTGATCTTGGAAAAACCACTGAGGACCCTCTCTGCTTAGCGTTACTTGACTTGCTCCGCACGACTTGTATTCGTAAAGGGCAAGTTTTTAGTCTCATTAAACTTTCCCAATCACCGCCATAGTGTGGCGTTACTGGTGGTATTAACTACAATGTCTACCTAATAATTAGTTATTATTTACAATCATTTTAGCTAATATTCAGCTATCAATATTATGTCGAAACCAACTCCTTATTTATTAGCAGTAAATAAGCTTTCATAAACTAATAGATGTGTAGATTAGTAAACTCTAGTCTGACACTAGTGGCCACCTTACAGTTAGTACTTTTAAGCCGCCTCAGTAATATTAATTTATAATTGTTGCAGGTTACGGGTATGACACATAATTGTGCAGCTTCCACAGAATTGCCATTTAACATTACATACTATATTTAATTAGCCGACGACCTTCTCTCGCTCGCGCGGCGGCGCCGGCGCACGCTCTGTCAGCCGACATTTGCCTTAGGACATAGGACATTGTATACTACTATTATTACCTTACACTATACATATTTGTAGCGTATTTTTGGAAGGACATGTAATCGAGAATAATTTCTCTATGTATTAATCAATCTTATACGACTGGTGCCCAGTATTTGTTTTAATTGACGACTGTTGTTTTTATAACTTAATTTTTTTTCTTTATAGAAACAATGAAATTGTGACAGCTATTTCTGAGGCAGAAAGATGGCAACATGGATATGTGTGTTAGGTTGATTTTTGACTATTATGTATGCAATGCGTGTATATTGTTTTACAATTTTGTGCGATATATTTTATGAAATTATATTCTTTGAATGAAATCAACGAAATTTAGATATTATTTAAAACGTTGATTGTATATTTTTAGAGTCATGTTAATTTTACTGTTTGTGTTATTTAAAAATCGATTTTTTACCTTTCATAAGTTTGTGAGCAGTGGGGTTTTAGGCTAATTTGTAATATCTGCACAAAGAAAATGATTAGTCTGAGTCCCATTGCAACCTTGTTGAGCAACAAATATAATTTATTTAACAACTGTACAGTAGATTTGCTTTCGCAATGGGTCACATCTCAATTCTAAACTATGGATCTAGAGTAAAACGTGAAGATTCTGCCACTGTCACGGAGCAAAGCAAAGAGGAGGATATGCGCCCCGTGATTCCAAATGAGGTCGTATCGTCACAGTAGTGGACGCGGGTCAGCCATTTTACTGAATCGCTTGTATATGCAAAGTATTGTACTTTTCCTATAAAAAGGTCTGTAAAAAACACATTCTACAGAAACCTTTTTCTATTCAACAATAGATGTCGCTGCTAGATGACGGTATGGGTTGCCCCTGCGCCGTGTTTTGGTGAAACTGTGATTTGAATCACACTGTCAACAGTCAAATTATTCCTCACTGCTTCCAAACATATGAACAGTAAAGTAACAAAATTTGATTCCGTGGATATGCTATGTTGCAGCTATGCTTTCTGCCTACCCTCGTTATAGCAAAGTATTATTTTGACTCAGTGAAATTGAAATTATCCTCTATGAAGTAATTATTTGGCAGTATTAGTGATTGTAACGCGTCACGTTTGTGCGGGATCTCTAACATACTTAACCTTTACTCTGCGGTGGATATAAATATACGATAGATGTAAGCTATTAGTGTAATTCTAATTATAAGTATTCAGATATTTTGTGCTGACTTAGTGTCCTATAGGGGTGCGCCCGTTCTGTGAGCTGTGGATTCAAGCTACAAAACAAACTGTTCAGTTGGCTGTTCTTTTTCTAATTATAGCAATGTTATGAGGTAAAGAGGTACGTAGATTATCTACGCGACTTTCAGTGTAATGCACTCGAAACACTATGAACTGTTTCCATTGCCGATGCGAGACAGACTTCAAGTTGGCTAATTGCAAAGTTTTCAGGTTTAACTGCGAAGTGCGTGAAGTCTATCTACCTCTTTTTCCTTATCATTGAGTATTGTCCTAACAAATTTCAATTTGAAAAGTACTGGTTGTATTAATTATACATCACACTAAGGCCCGTATTAATAAACCGTTCTCAAGATTGACATGGCCTCAAGTTGACGCTTGAGAATCTGCTGCATATTAAAACAGCATCAGAAAAAATGGTCTTGAGACTGAGACGCGATCTCAATCTCAAGAACGATTTATTAATACGGGCCTAAATCTATTGATGGCATTTAGCATATGTTGGCCTACGTCGTGGTCATTGCCCGCATATGGAGTCAAATATTTATCTTGCGAAGTTATTTTTATACAACCAGTTCAATGCAGTATAGTTGTGTGACCGGTTCGGATCGCTCCGGCCTGCGCGGGCGCACCGCGACTCGTGTGCAATTTTAATATTTTATTAGTAATGGTTGTGTTAGTCCAAGCGCGCACTAAGTATTCTGATGTTATTGAATAATACGAGAGTCCTACTAAGAGTTGTATCTTTACAGTTAATCACATCACTTTACATGTTATATTTATGCGAATTATTTGATTTCTTTCGAACAGGAGTTGTGAATATCAGAACAAAATTATTATATTTTTACGCGGTGCTATCATGTTCGTAGCGCGGAATATTATTTTTTCATATAGTCAATAAGTTAAATGTTAATCATTTTATTATTATTATTAATTATTTACGTTCGTTCTGATTTTATCGAAGCAAACAGATCTATATATTATTCGATTATTGTAACGTATGATTAGTTCCATTTAGTGATAGTTTAAATATGGTGAAACTTTGATAGATTTAAGTTGATGTGTTCTAAAACAAAATATCTGCAACAGTATACGAGAAACAAAACGAGAAATTTAATTAAAAAGTTTCAGTGGAACATTGAAATTGTATCGCGCCGCTGTCGCACAAGATTTTATATATACATATATCACACTCGCACGCGACTATAGCAGAGAGCGGACTTGCTAGCATATAATTAATGTTGTACTTTATCGACTTTTCAAGTTATCGATGTTATTACATTGGTGTTTTTATTGAAACATTTTTATACACTACAAATGAATTTTACTAAACTTTTCTAGACCAATATTGGTGACGATTCTCTTTTTGATTAGTAGCACACAAAAAGAACGGCATGCACTAAGGTACCATCTTGGTTTAGAAATTATAACCTCAAAGAATTTTTATTATAGGATCAAAATCTGATATCCTTTTTGTGTGTTCGCACTCAAAAGGATAGACTAGCCATTGAAAACTAAATTGTTTCAATCAATCAAAATGGCACCACTTAATTGGTGTTAAAAGGGGAGTCATACACTGAATTCAATAGCGAAATCAAATGCTGATTTATGTTATTAAAAAATGCATACCACAGAATAGTGACCAAAAAATATGCCAGTAAAACAAACATCATAATATTACTCGTTAAATTCATATTATTAATCAATATTGTATTTTTTTCTTACCAAATTTATGGTTAAAATTAATTTTGGATGTGCGCGGTTTTGGCTTTGACAGCATTAGTTTTTTTCTGAACAGTCCTATTAGTTCTCGAGGATTCTAAGAGATGGCGGTGTTTTATCCACTTAGAAAAAGCGCGAAATGGATATGTTCGCGCGACCATATCTATGGCATATTAATACTTGGCGGGCTATTTTTTCGCGTTTACTATTTCATTTACACTCGCTCTTCTTCTTCTTCTTATTTTTGAGGATGGCAACCAGTCAACCTCATTGTCGAGGGACATTACTGCCAGTTTCGAGTGAAAATTTTTATTTATCTTATTTCTTCAGTTTATAGGTCAGTCTCAATCAAAACAAGTAATTCGTCGTATACAGAGTCTAGTCACGGTCAAGTCATTCTTCAGTAAAGTGGCAGAATGCTTTACAAAAGATTTTGGCGGCTTCTTGTGGGAACCCGAAAGCTCCGTTACGCACTTTAATTTACACTTCCCTTCACCTGTACACCAACACTAACGTTTGCTGCACAATATTCTGCCATTATTAAGCTTCAAAAGTTAGAATGCACAAATTTTAAGACTTATAAAGAAAAATGCTACTTCACTCGCCGAGTTCCCGCCAAAAAGCCCACTCGCTCTGTAGTAGCATTTTGGTTTAAAATATGAAAGTAACTAATATTAACAACAGTACCGATAGTCTGAAAAGTCGATAAATCCCTATGAATTTTGCTGTAGCATAGCTATTTCGCTCTCTGATGCGAAGGATAATAATAATAAATATAGATAAACCGATTTTAAAAGTTATATGTGACATAGGGCGGCGGCGTGACCACCATGTATACGACGACGAGTTCAACGTTATTGCGACCATCAGATGACTAAATACATTTTTGTGTAGTTAACATTTGTTTTCTTTTAGCCACGCATATCCCTTACCTTCCTGATCCTAAGAGAATTTCCTCAACTGTTCTTCTTCTTATTTTTGAGGATGGCAACCAGTCAACCTCATTGTCGAGGGACATTACTGCCAGTTTCGAGTGAAAATTTTTATTTATCTTATTTCTTCAGTTTATAGGTCAGTCTCAATCAAAACAAGTAATTCGTCGTATACAGAGTCTAGTCACAGTCACGGTCAAGTCATTCTTCAGTAAAGTGGCAGAATGCTTTACAAAAGATTTTGGCGGCTTCTTGTGGGAACCCGAAAGCTCCGTTACGCACTTTAATTTACACTTCCCTTCACCTGTACACCAACACTAACGTTTGCTGCATAATATTCTGCCATTATTAAGCTTCAAAAGTTAGAATGCACGAAATTTAAGCCTTATAAAGAAAAATGCTACTTCACTCGCAGAGTTCCCGCCAAAAAGCCTCCTCAAATGTTTATGGTGAAATCTATAGGATAAACATATAGTAACACATTTATATATCACCTTTTAAAAACGCAAGGCATTGTTTGAAACTAAAAAGTTTTATTCCAAGACTTTTTGAAATTCCGTCTGTCTATCTGACGTACCATATGGGATAGTTATGCTTGTTATAATCAAAGATTTCTCATTACTAATTTGGAAGAATACATATTATCTGTAGTCGATTGTACTTTCAAGTTTATTTCCAAGAATGTCTCGGCCCGGACCCCGGCTCCAAATTGTTCGAAGGACGTATGTCAAACAGTTGGCAACACCGGTGGGTGACAGCCATATTGTCGCATGGACTTATTATCATGGACTTATTATTTAAACAGGACTGATAACTATCAAAAGAATCATTTAGGAAAATGATCACTATGTCAACGCAATAAGGTATTAAATTGGATGCACCATACACAAAGGCAAATCCGAGCCGAGAGAGATAGAAATGACGGAGGCCGTGTGTCTCGTTCTTACATCTTGCCAGCAAAAAAAATGATTATGATCAACAGTTTTGGCTACTCAAAAATTCCATTGAAACACTTATATTTTTATGTTATTTTAACAATTATAAATAAACAAATAACATTCGCATTAATTTCTTTTCATATATTCTTAAATCAAACAGAAAACATACATTTTTATTTCGATTTTGTTATTTTTATGGTAACCCTGAAAAGAATGTCATGTCATGGATGTGTCATGGCGGTTCGGTGTGATTTTGAATTTTCTTTGCATTAAAAGTTTTTTAAAGTATTTGTTATATTATAACAAGTAAAAGGAGTAAAATGGTGAAAAAGTGTTGCGTTTATACTTGCCCAAGTGAATCCTATGGTGGTTGCAACATATCTTTCCACAGGTAAGCTAAAATTAATATTTTTGTAAATCAAAGAAGTAGGATGCCCATGAATTCTTGAAATGAGTCGAAATATGTGAAATATGTGTGATTGATTAGGGTCCTGACTGTTGTACTATTATTGCAGTTTCCCAAAAAATGAAGAAATGCGAAATAAATGGCTCACGCCGGCTAATGTCAAAACGCCAAAGTTTTTTGACAAATATTTTATTACAACATTTGTCCCAAGTAACAAATATATTGTGGTCACCCTGTTAGACAGAGACAAACGGCCTCTACGTTACACATCCTGCTCGGCTCGTTTTTCAGCGGCGAATAATAAGTCCATGTATTGTCGGTACTGCGGTGCCACCATGGCCTTATTATTCAAAGTCCATGGGTGCCACCTGTAGTTGATGGTGGTACTACCACAGATTACTAATAAGTTACTAAAGTAACTACAGACGAGTGTGGCGGGAAAGCCTTACATAAATACGAGCTACGCAGAAGAACCGCCCTTACTTTAATTGACGGAGTTCACATCACCGTAACCGCATTATACTTTTTGTAATACCTGTTGTATGAATAGAATCCCAACTAATATTATAAATGCTAAAGTTTGTGTTTATAGAGGACCTGAATTAACATATAGGCAAATTTTCTTGCTGAACCGATTTTGATGAAATCTTTCACGCGGACGGAAAGCTAGTAATATATAATGTACTGATTCTTCATTTCATAAAATCATACTTTCTTCTTAGCGAGTTGATGGCAAAACCATAAAATTCTTGAGGACCATGTGGCCACGCGTACCAGCATAAATCATACTCGAACTTTCCAATATGTTCCTCTAGTTATTTAACACGCCGGAACACAATATTGGCCTATATTATACCATCCTAAATTCAGAGACCGTTTGAAGATCCAGATTTTTTTACGTTTGGTCTAAATATGTCAGTGCTGTGCAATGACGACTTCGGTGTAGTGGTTAAAAACTGACTGCTATACCAAAAGGTCGCGGGTTCGAATCCCGCTAGGGGCATTGTTTGTATGATGAATACAGACATGTGTTCCCGAGTTATGGATGTTTTTCATTTATAGGTATATGTATTTATTTCCAAAAAAAAATGTATTTGTGTAGTTTATCAATCATCTGGTATCCATAATACAAGCCTAGTTGCTTAGTGTGGAACTAGATGGCGCTGAGTGTATGTGCAAAGATTATTAAAAAAAACGTAATTGCGATATAGCAGTTTAACAGCCAATGTAACAGAGTTAGCATAATGCCTCAAACGAATAAAATCTCGTTGGTCTGAGCCTCAATCATTGAAAATTAAAATACCTATTGATCATATCGGCAACATTTTGAGTGGAACTCTTCTGTAATACAAATATTTACTAATTATACGACACGGACCGACTCATTTTGGTTTCTCGAGTGCAGATGTGCTTGCCATTCATTGTAATCTAATCTCTTACGGTGGTCCCCTGCTAGGGAAGGCTCACTACGGTCATAATCATAAAAGATGGTTATCTATAACACAATATGCGATTATTTCAATCTTATCTGTAGTTTATTTATTATTATGTTGTTTTTCCATATGGGATAAAAACTTGAATTTGCAAAAACAACCGGGAGTCTTAGTGTATCTATATAACAGTACGGGCGTGCATTACAATATGTCCAAGACTAATTGCAAGTCTGGGGATGTACAGTCAGCTACAAAGAAACATGAGCCGTACATACAGTCATATTTCTCTGCAGCTGACTGTACTTAGTACTGTACTTTAATAAGTACAGTCAGCTGCAGAGAAATATGACTGTATGTACGGCTCATGTTTCTTTGTAGCTGACTGTACATCCCAGACTTGCAATTCGTCTTGGACATACTTTCTTCCCTCCCTCCCTCGTATGAGGCTGGCCCAATGCGGGTTGGGGTCACATTGTCTTAGAATTTTTATTTCTCAGCGATGCAGGTATCCTCACGATGTTTTCCTTCACTGTTTAAGAGCAGTCGGATAAATGCAAGTAAAGTAATTAAATTTAAAAACTCATTGGTACATGGCCTGCCTGGGATTCAAACCCGGAATCTCTGCAGTGGGATCTTTAATTACGGGCTGAGATGTTAATATGTCATGCTGACTGTATGCATTTATTTAAGTTCATACACCTAAAGTCTATAAGACGACGTCACCAATAACGTTCTATGCTATTATATTCAATGGACGCTAAAAATCATCCGCCAAAAATTATTGTCACGTTCATTATTACTGTCAGTACTGTTTCGTATTTACTAGTAAGTTCATATTTATTTTTATCAGTTTATAGTGTAGTGTGTGACCTTCGCGGGCATGAATCAGGTGTTTCAACCGGGCTCAGTGTCATGAAGTCATCCGACTAGCTAGCAGGCTATTGCGGCTCGGTTATGTTAAAATCAATTGCCAATTTAACAACAGCGTTAAGACATTGTAAGTAAATATTTCGTATGTTATTTATTGCTTACTATTTAGTGTTATACGTGGTAATGAATAGACGATACGTGAAATTAGAAGAAAGAAACATATATAGGAGTTTCCATTTCATTTTCATAGAGAGATATTATGGCAGGTAAAAAGGATTTTCATCGCAAATAACCATAAATTCTATAATAAATTTGTATTTTATCACTTTGGCCGCAAACTATCAAAATAGAGTGAACGTTTATCCTTGGCATTAAATTATAGTACAAGTCTTCACTAAAACAAAATAAATAACACCTAGATGTTATTCGCTATCTATTACAAATGCTTCGATAATTCTTGATATCAGACATTGTATTTTGGTTAATCTGCATTGATAACATTGGTAGCTGGACGATTGTTACTTAATAACAGCTTGATAACGATTAGTTTAACTGTAATAATATACGTATGGTCATTTGCTGTCTAACATTTCCATGGATATCGACAACACGAATAGGTACTTCTCAAGAAACGAAATTGAGTTTTAATTTTCCTAATTTTTTTAAAGTTATGGGCTATCAATAAGATCTTATATCGTAATTGTGTCTCGCATTATACGGTTATAGCTGAATTAGCCTAATTAATAGTCTTTATTTTAATCAAATATTAATAAAAAAATATTTCTTTTTAACATATGAATACTTACATTTCAACAGTTTTATGTTTCCTGCTGGTGCACAATCTTCTCTTACCAATAGAAGGGCTATAACCCACCACCCACGCCCAGAGTGGATTGTGTCAGATTAGTGGTCGCCGAGAGATAGATCCCACTTCCGCACTACTCCCACTGTAACTCCTGTAATCCCAGGATCAACAGTAATTCTCTGCACGGCGCCTGTTGAAAGCAAATGATGCCCTAGTGACTCTATTGCTGGATTGAACCCTGATTAATTAAAGAAAGAATTTAAGGGTGAAAATGTAGGAACGAAAGAAAGGCCCACTTCCCCCCCAGCAATGGGGCCGGCCGGGAAATAGTGGCTACCTTACAGTATTGCAAAGGCACTCCTGTTGGTCTCAGGCCGAGACCGAAGTAAGGAAACACGTTGGTCACCTATTTATTTATTTGCTTATCATGTAAGATTATATGCACGCAAACTCAAAAGGCACGAAAATATCACGTAATTTCGCAGGTATTGATGCCATCTCCTGTTAATGTAGCCTGGTTAATGAGAGTGAGATAAATATAAAATGTAAAAGCCAAAGTGTTGTACTTAGTTCATTTATGTAGTACAACAAAATTTCGTACGACGCATCGGCTTCGAGATGTAATCAAGAAACGGGACCTTCTTTGTGGCCCCCCGCCCCACCCACCCCCCTTCGGGTTCAAAGGACTTTTAATGTGTTTATCTCCTAACTAGTCCAAACAAAGTTCTAAGTCAAACCTTCTACTTTTGACTTTTCCATCCACAAATTATTCGTTGCCTGGGCTATTATAGATTTCAGTGGTTTTAAGTTTGTGACAAAAAAATCCTATGATACAATAACCTTCAAACCTCTTTTGATGTTGTTCTGGCTAACAGCTGGGAGGATGACGAGCATACACAGCGCATACAAGGAGGAGGTGCACCAAGTGCCCATGTCAGTCATCATCAGGCCATTCCTGCCTGAACTGGACGAGGGGAAGGTGCAGTCGCTTATGGAGACCATACAGGTAAGGTCAAATACATTTGGGTCGCGATATTAAGAATCGCCTTTCAGAAGGTCGGCTCTATGATTAGGTCAATGACCAAAGAAATAAACATAAACATATGTTTGTACACATAAAAACCAACTGAAAGAGTAAATATAGGAATCTTTATAATTTCGCCATGTCCGGTCTTAAATTATTTATTATTAAACACTCAATTATTTATTATACGACCTGTTTGGTGTAGTGGTTAAAAATTCTGACTGCTATACCAAAAGGTCGCGGGTTCGAATCCCGCTAGCGGCAATATGTTTGTATAATGAATACAGACATGTGTTTCCCGAGTTATGGATGTTTTTCATTCATTTATGTATTTATTTACAAAAAAAATGTATTTCTGTAGTTTATCAACCATCTGGTATCCATAATATAAGCCTAGTCGCTTAGTGTGGAACTAGATGGCGCTGTGTGTATTTCCCAATACAGTAGGTAATAATAATACATATAGCTATTTAAAAACCAACAAATTGCTTAGTGTAGGTACATTTTCCGGATGCTATCTAAATCGAACGTCGTTATACCATTAAATGTAGGTATCCTATAGGACACGATCAAGATACCTTGCACTTCAAAATCGGTCAAGTCGTTTAAGGTACAGATGGTAACATATAAACCTATATTACACATATCTAAAAACATTACTTACGACGACATTTGACGACCGATTGGTCTAGTGGATAGTGACCCTGTCAGCGAAACCAACGGTTGCGGGTTCGAATCCCACGACGGGTAAATGTTTGTGTGATGAATATGAACATTTATTCCTGAGTCATGTACGTTTACATAAATATTTATATGTGTTTATCCGTTATCTAGTATCCATAGTACAAGCTTTGCTTAGTTTGGGACTAGATGATTGGTGTAAGTGTCCGACATATTTATTTATTATTTTTTTTACTCTCCCTTTTGGGACAGTCGCGGTACAACTATTACCGGTTATGTATACTTATTATCATACCATCTGGTGCATCGACTAATCGTCAAAATCTAAAGGTTCAACAAATTAACCGCGCCATGTTTGTTGGGTCATGGCCTGTGGTGGGCACTTAAGCTCCAGTCCCACAAGGTTGAAGATGATAAAGAAAGTGTCTAGGTATTCCTCGCCATCGGGACCATAACCTAATTTCCATGAGCCTGGTACAGGCGGTGGAAATAACATTCGCAAAGTGTGTTGTACTGAAAAAAAAAATCATTGTCATTTGACTTAAAATTAATTAATTCCTTTAGTTTGACTTTAACACTTATACAATTTAGACTCATTCACATAACGACTATATAATGGTGTCGATTCGGATGTACATCAACTAAACTAAACTAAAACCAGGGGTTCTATTACATAATTCCTTCGTTATCGTCATCGGTTACGTTCTGACATGTGATTGGTTGGTTCATCGCTCGCTCGGCAATTTGACGGTTTCTCATTGGTCAACGTAATCGATAACGATACCGATGAAGTTACGTAATCGAAGGGCAGTTTTAAAGTAGTACTGTCTCTTTCTCCCTGGAACAGTACGATGCGACGTCCCTACTCCAAAACTGGTTTTAGTTTAGTTTAGTTGGTGTAAGTACATCCGAATCGAAACCATTATCGATTATTTTTTTTTATTACATTTTTTTTTATGCACGACGGTTTCGTAGTTGACCTCAATCACACCTGATGTTAAGTGAAGATGAGGTCGAAGGTGGAAGCGGACTCGGAAACCCCAACACATTTGGGGGACTGGCTATCTTATCTCTGACAACCGGAACACAACAATGCTATTAACATTGCTGCTTGGCGGCAGATTTAGATGAGATGGTGGTAGCTAGCCAGGCGGACATTTTAAAATGCCCTACCATCAACCAAACCGAGTACTTAAACATGTACCCCGCTGGAGATCGAACCCGCGACCTCCGAATCGTAAACCTAATTACATTGAGCCACGGAGGCGGTTAATCGTAAACCTAATGTTGTTTACATAATAATAGTTTAAAATTAATAACCAATTTTATTGTAATATATAATACGTTATCCATTCAATTATTAAACGATAACCATTGTCAGTTTTCTGTATAAGAATTTGTAACAATGCTGTTGATTCTATGTAAATAAATAAATACTGCAATGAAGTAAAATATTAAAGATGAACGAGTCCTTACCGTCTAGGTAGATTCCTAGCGACTTTTATTGATATGCAGATTATCACTGGCTGGATATATAAGTTACCTACGAAATGTGTTAAAAATACCTGTTGCGAACAACAGATACCATATAAGTATTTACCTATAGTATTATCGTTGAGTTAAATGTAAATTAACTTGCAAATATTATCGAATTCGGGGACTTGGTATTATGTTTATCGAAATTGATAATAACATGCAAAAAAAGTATTTGTTTATTCAATATGGATAAGGATGCTCGGGTTACGTAAGGTGCGATTAAAATTCAGCATTTTTTGTCGCGTTTGATCTCAGACTCACCTTTTTTATAGGTACCTATAGCTGTAGGATGGCAAACTTGATTGGATTACCTATTTATTCAGAAACTGTGGTATGCAGCAAGTGTGTCTTCATTATAACTTTTGTTTGGTCTATTTTGATCGTCCTTAACAGTAGTAGGGAGACACCAGGGTCTAAAATGTAGGTAACACTGGACACTGGACGCACAGTATAACCATTATTAGGGGAAAATATGGTTATACTGTGCTGGTAGTATCACCATGTTCTTTCTTGATACCTCTTAGTATAATTACACGTCATAAATTGTAAAAGTTTGTAAGACTTTTGGTGTAAAATAAACTATTTTGTAATTGTATTTATTTAATAACAAACGCCGTATTTATTAACCGCAATTGCATTATGTAAGGAATCACCAGTTTTCAACAGCGTAGAATACAACCATACAGAATATAGTCCATCTGTGTACCAACATTAAAATCCTTTCAGGTGTTATTAAATAACAAAGAAAAAGCCATAATAGCGTTTATAACTTCAGTAGGAGAGGGTCCAAAGAGGAAAAGTAAATGTACATATCCAGCTCGGGGTAAAACGTTATTGTTTACAAAGAAAGAAAGAAAGAAAAATGTATCTAAACCCATCTCATGACACAAACAATCAGGTACAAATATTACACAGTGGAGACACATGCAAAGAATAACATTGGTTTGCCATCTAATTGTAGGTGTCGCAAGGTGGAGTTAAAAAGGTCTCCAACTCGGCATGGGTTGTAGCCGTTAACTACAACGCTGGTTTTCAGTAGCGTGGTCAGTCCTTGGTTGGGTTACCATTACCACTAGTAAGCAGTAAAATTACCGCAAAGTTCATTCCCAAAATTTAATACGGTTTATTCCTCAAATTGATAGTCCACTTTGGTAGTTTAAGAGTCAGTGAAAATTTGAGGAATGCCCAGTGGGTTTGTGCTTCGAGGAACTCGTTACAGTCGGGCCCGGTTGAGTTCAGTTAAAGGCGTAGCGAAATTTGATAAATTATAAGGTACAGCTTGGTGTCAACAGAATTGAAGTAGGTTAAAAGGCAGAACCATCGATTTTGGTTCAGTAGGTTCTATGGAACAGTTATTTTCAGACTCCTTTGTTGGCTCCACAGAAAGTTGTTCGTATTCATGTATACATTCCCGTAAGAAATATTCTCGACTTACAGCCTGCATAAACGATACTTTTTATCTTTTTCCAGAAAGACGAAGAGGCCGGCTACGTCCCTCCGATCGACATCCTCTGGATAAAAGGCACGGAAGGGGGCAATTACTACTACAGTTTCGGTGGCTGCCACCGGTACGCGGCGTACAAACGCCTCAACCGCCCGACGATACCTGCCAAACTCATCAGGTCGACTGTCACCGACTTGAAGACCTACTTGGGGAGTAGCACACCGGATTTGAAGTGATTGTGGACTTTACGAAGTGCATTTTGTATTTCAACTATAAGTTCGGATACAAACGTGACTACAACGTGTAAAGTGGTCGGTGCAGAACGGTTTTTAGTCATATTTCATTGATCTTCAGTACAGTGCTTTAGAGATTTCGGGGGCTTTTGTGGGCACAAGTGAGCTCAATCATTCCGTGTGTACATTACACGCGGCCGCACGATGACCGTAACAAATCCAGTATAAGCGTATCTTGAGATGTTCACATCTCCGATAGCGTAGCTCGGCCAGCTTACATTGGTGTTATGGTCGTGCACTACTCTTCACTTGTACAAGATAGTTATAACGTTTAGTTGCATAGTACAGAAACATACTTACAAAAATATTCGACTGCACATGTGTATTTTCTTTATTTTCTTAATAGCTACAGGATCTAGGTTTATAAATTGTGAAATAAGCAATTGATAAGCAATTTTTGGTCCATGAAAATTTCAGTAATTCCACATACTTTCTACACTACGGACATTGACCCGCCATCCTGACATCAGAATGGACGGTCAACCTTAAATGTTTTAATTCTTCTAAAATAGGCAGTAAGCAAATCTCTTATCACGGTAAGCAAATATAAGCAATTGGTAAGCAATTTTTGGACTATATTTCAAAGTATCCAAAGTATCAAACGCGAATCCAGTTTTTAATAAAAAAAAAAAAAAAAAAAAGTAAAATACGACTGTTGACCTGCCATTCTGATGGTCACATACTTGTGGTGTTATGGTTTACGAAATGTAGCCTATCACTAACTTTACTGCATATTATTCTGCTTTTATAGAACACACCAAAAGTAAAAACAATATAGGTAGGAGTAGGTAATAAAAATTGCAACGTCAAACCGGTCCTGCCCCCACAGTCTCGACATAGATAGCGATCGCTATACCACCGATTTCGGTCGTTAAGTCCTAACAATGTTATTTTAATTGGAGAATTAGAGTCTTTAGTATCAAAATATCGGTTTCCATTGAAACTACGATTCAGGCTTCCAAGAAAAACCAATATGATTTAGAATATGATCGTTAGGAGTTAACGACCGAAATCGGTTGCTACTGCGGGCCCTGGGGGTTCTATTACACAATTTCATCGTTATCGTCATCGGTTACGTTCTGACATATGATTGGTGGGCTTATCGCTCGCTCGGCAATTTGACGGTGTCTCATTGGTCAACGTAATCGATAACGATACCGATGAAGTTACGTAATCTAAGGGCTGGTTCTGGAAGACCATGTGGTCAAACGCGTATCCAGTCAATCATATAAATAAAAAATAAAAAAAAAAAAAAAAAAGACCCTCCGCTACCTTGGACCTGCGCCTACGTAAATAAAGAAAGAGACGCCTGTACAAATAATTTGACTGTGTATGCTACTATTTAAGGACCTACTTAAGTAAGTTTTATTGTTATTTTTGAATATTTTATATTAACGTTTAAGGAAGACTGCGAAATAAATATATTTTTTTTTTAAAATAAAACAACATACAAATTCTCCATCGGTGTATTTATTGTGGAGTTGCTTCACCTAACTATGGAACAATAGGATATGCTTCAGTATATTTATATATACAAACATCAACATAAATAATATCAAAATACATTGACGCATCGCCTCTCAACCTTCTAATATTATCTTGAAAAAATGGTCTGTACACAACCAAAAATTATTTACCTTTTGCGTAATAAGCTCCTTGACAAATCAATATTTGCCAGTTGCCAAATTTATAATTCATAAAATATTTTTTTTTACCAATTTGTCTGGTTATTTGTTTGTCTTTCATGTGAGCGCAAAGGTTGAGAAACGCTACATTGACACATCTGCATGGTGACCACACTTTTTGCCAACCTTTGGACACAACATAAATTCGTCAGCACCAACCTCACCACCAATATACAGAATACAAACATTTGCATTGGATTGCATGAATGTACTATTTAAAATGAAGGATCAACTCAATAGAGTGCGTTACGTTAAAGTGATAAATAATTGACAATTTGAGAGTCTTACAACAAAAACCTTAAACGTTAAACTAATATTTAATGGTCGTTTTGAGAGTGACGTCCGAATACTTTGAGACGCTTCTTAATTTGAGTCTCAACCTCACATATCTTGGTTTCAAAGACCTTTGCCGGCAGCGATTGTTTATATATTGTCTGCTGTGTCGTTTCTTTGAAAGTGACATCATGATATTTAAGGGGCGTATTCGGGCGTAAGAAATGAGATCAAGAAACTTCTCGTTTTTCAAGATGCGCACTCTATTGCTTTTCACCTTCAAATGCTTTCACATTTTTATTACATAAAATAGCAACAATTGACGCAATCGATCTGTGTACTGTTGCTAAAAAGATGAAAATAGTTTGGGAACCGATTAAGTACACATATCGAGTGCTACAATAGTTACATATAAATTCTGAATCATGTTGCAAATTAGTGAAAGTAGATTAGGCTAAATTAAAAAAAAAAATGGGAAATAGTCACATGGATAAAATACATATTTGTTTAACGGCTCATTTACACTGGTCAATTATCGCGTCTCATGTCGTCATTTGTGACCATCCAAACTCAACATTATAAACTAGAATTTACCCCTGGAATTCGTTTACACAGGCTGAAATTGGATTCATTCTTAATTATGAACAATTTTCTCTAAGGAACCATAATGGAATTCGACCAAAAAAAAAAATCGATTATCCATACAAAGTAAAAAAACATTCTGAATTCACTTTTCGTATGGATGTCCAACAATTTTCGCTTGAACTCTGCTATGGTTCCCAGTGGAATGTTGTTCATAATCAGGTGTGGAATCACCAGTAAACATAAATTAAACGAATTTAATTTCACGTGTATATGAGTTATTGCCTGATCTGAGAAATGAAAACTCATAGACAAGTGAAGTCCCCAACCCGCATCGGGGCAGCGTGGCGGACTATGGCAAATACTCTCTCATATAAGACGGAAGGCCTTTTTTTTATGCAAACGGATTGGTACTTGACTTCAATCACACCTAATGTTAAGCGAAGATGAGGTCGAAGGTGGAAGCGTACTGATCCGGAAACCCCAACACATTTGGGGGACTGGCTATCTTATCTCTGACAATTGGAACACAACAATGCTATTAATGCCACGGAGGCCTATATCCATGCAGTGGGATGTTTAAGGGCTGGTGATAATGCGTTATTTGTTTATTCCACGGAAACTGCTCACTTTATCGTCAGTCAATGTGTTAAGCTACAAGCGACCAAACAACCAAACTTTCGGATTTATTTTATAGTTGGATGTTTGGGTTTGTGTTTCTTTAAAGCTAAAATGGGGTAACGGATCGATAAGAGAACCGAAGGACCGGAGAGTGACTTACCGAGGGTACCTTCTATCCTGGATAGAAAAATATTAAAAGGGCGGAGTCACAGAATAGAAGCTAATAAGACAAACAATGCTTCAATACTGTCCTTGGTACTCCATTAGACCACGCTTTCCAATGACTTTCCAACAAATATTGAACTTATGATTCCTCTAAACACAATCACTTTTAACGTAGTACCATATCTTTCTCTTCCTGGAACAATGAAACGCGACAGTAGCAGTTCAAAACTTGTAACTATAAACTTATTGATCGTCTTGTACAGAGATAACGGATCATGCCAGTTAGGTGGAGTAAATATGATGTCATTCCCCCGACTATAGCGGTATTCCCGAACGAGTACGACATTGGAACCTTCAAGAAGCGAGCCTACACCTTCCTCAAAGGCCGGCAACGCATCTGTGACCCTTTTGGTGTTGCGGGTGTCCATGGGCGGCGGTGATTACTTTCCATCAGGTGACCCGCATGCTCGTTTGCCGCTCTCTCATATTAAAAAAAAAAAAAAAAAAAAAAAAAAAAAAGACTAGTGTAAATGAGCCGTGTTAAGCACATTCAAAAAACTATGAAGACTGAGCGTCGGAAATTTTATATCGATAGACCTTTACATACAGTACATATATTATTAAAACAATAATATGTATGTAATTTTTATACATTTGAATATACCGGATAAGTTTTTTTACCGCAAGGAAATAAATAGAGCATACTAGGTAAGTGAAATAGATTTGATTGGCAACTATTTAAGAGCTATGCTTTTATCGGTGGAGTCCTTTCCACACTTCTCTATATTCCGCCTTTTCTTTGACTTCCTGATACGACAAGGCATTTACTTTTTCCTTTACTTGTACCATGTGTATTACTCTCTTCATCTACCCCTCCACTTTTCCTTCAATGATGTTCTTGATTGAATTTTTTTTTATCCAAAAACGCACGCGCCGGTTGAATTGATATGCGACTAGAGGATTTGTAGGGTTCCCATCATGCGAAATTTATCAGAATTTTCTTTATTAATTTAATGATGTAATTATGTGGACCAGGCTAAAACGCGACTACAAATGACACAATTAACGATTTATTCGATTATGGTTTAAAAAAAAAATACTACTTATGCCAATATCTTCTATTTCACTTACTTATGCCCTATTTTTATTTAAGAGATCGTACCGACGCATAGATAAAAATATCTTGGCGCAGTGCACAACTGTTCTAAGGCATGGCGAGGGAAAACAAAGGGATTCGGACTATTCCCAACGACGATTGGTCAGAAATTTTGTTGGCACTTTGTAGCCGGTCTAATGATAGCTGTTGGGAATAATGCACAATGAAGTTTATCTTTTAAAAAAAATTAGATCTGCGCTTACTTTGCGACCTTGAAACCCTCGCCGTGATTCTAAGGCCCATTAATAAACCAATCTCAATACAAATCTTGAGGCTGTATCACCCGAGATGAGTCTTAAGAAGTTGACGCTATCTCATACTCCGTGCTAATTTATAAACCAATCTCGAGGTTAACTCAGCTGAGATCACTTCTGAAGTATACGCCTCAGCGGCAAATGAATGATAGTCTTGAGTTTCGTTTATTAATACGCGCACCTCTCAAGTGAACACTGCTTGCGTGCGCACGTGCTTGTCAGGTCTCAAGTTAGGTTTATTAATCCACACGTTTACTTGAGACCAGTCACAAGACTGTTCTCAATCTTGAGAATGGTTTATTAATACGGGCCTTATTAAATATATTTGCCCACTTCTGTGGGAAAATATCCTCGAGCCGCTCCCCGCTCTGTTCCCCATTAGTAAGATATGCCCCTACCTTAAGGCCTTAAGGTAAACGAAAATTTGGTTGGGCCACAGATGCAAAGCGGACCGCAGCGGGCAGCGCAAAATGTAGGGTACACTTATTACCCAAAAATGTGTCACTTGATTTTGTTCACCCATGTTTCCCCTTGGATGTTGCTGAAAATCAGTGTTTTGCATTTCAGCAATCCCATACACTGAATTATGAGTAAGATCCTTTTGAAAAATTTAACTTTGAAGGTAATACCACAGTAACCAGTTTTCATATAAACTGTGATCGCCCACAGGTAAATAAATTATACGTAGATAATTTGTATCTGTATGTATTCGTTTCTCCAAACAAATACATACATAAAGTTTAAAGAGTATTTCTTAAAAAAAAAATCATTTTTGTGTCCTATTCCATATAATTACATCATTAAATTAAATAAACAAAGACGAGAAAATATGAATTCCAAATAAATTTCACACGAAAGGAACCGTAAGAATCACGCCAGTCGCATATCAAACAGCGGTACCCGCGTGAGTTATTGAAAAAAAAAAAATAATAAAAAAAAAAAAAATTGCCTATCCTAATATCTTCTACTTCACTTCGCCTGAAACACAGGATTTTCGTAGTTCAGGCACTAGTGTTACAGTTGCAATTAAGTATTATTATGTAGATTCTATGTTTCAATGTACCATTTGAATTAATAAATATATTTGATTTGATTTCACTTACCTAATGTGCCCTATTTTTTTCCTTACGGTGAAAAAACTCATCCGGTATAGTAGTAGTACATACAAAGATGTATTTAGAAGTGAATTCGGGCGGATTTCTATGTCGCGAGGCCCGCTGTGGTCCGACGACATAATACACCCGAAGCTAAGCTTCGATACATTACATACGCGGATGTATGAAGGCTTCAGTGCATTACATATTATAATAAGAGCATTGAATCTGTGAAAACTTCGTCCCATAAGCCCCACAATTGGTAACAAACTTGATGGCCGTCGGGAACAACCCACACATCCTTCTATAACATTCTAACCTTTTCGTCACAGTACATTTTTGAAAATCTAATGTATGTCAAAAAAAATATAGCATCATTTAGGAAAAATAGTGATAAACATGATGTCAATACAAGAAATAAAGATAAACTTGCAGGTCACATAAGTCGCCTCCGCAAAGTCAGTAATTCATTCAAAGGGTTATGTATACGCTTTTTCAATAAGGTCCCAGTTGATATACAAAATCTTCCACTTGATAAATTTAAAGATACTATAAAACAGAAACTTATTAACAAAGCATATTATAAAATATCAGACTATTTAGATGATAATCATCCCTGGACATAATGAGATTGTTCGCATGCCAGGCTATTTCACGATTAATAATGAAATATAAAAACCTTTTTGTAATATAAAAACCTTTATGTAAAATCAAAACCTGATTTTAAAAGAGCAACCCTTCGAGTTTCTTGCTTGTTCTTCTCAGGGGAAAATTGCATTTTGAACAAGCAGTAGCTTAAAAAATGTAAAATTGACTATTTTAAGTGTACTCTGTGTACCTACAAAATAAAGCATTTTTGACTTTGACTTTGACTTCGAGTCCACGAAGACGCATATAATTAGATCTTTCAAAATTTACTATTGAAAATATAATTTTTCCAGCAAACTGGACTACCAAATTTACATATTCCCTCTATTCGTTTCGCTGTGTCCACACTTATGTGATATCCATTTTAATTGATTAGTACATGGGGAGGCTCATCTGTTTACCTACAGTAAGACTGCTTGATTTTCTTTTCATGTAACAGCAGCAGTTGACATTGGACTGCATTCCTCTTTCCAAGACTTTCAAAATTGTTTAAACTTGGACTATGATCTCTTATATCCATTCAAATGCTGCTCAGTTTGAGTGAGATAGCAGATAACCGCTGTACATAAACGCATAAGTGCATCTCAGTTTGACAGTAAACGTACTTAATACCATTGCCCGATGTACAATCGCACAAATACAGACACAACGTGACTTGCGACATCCCAATATTGTCACCCACATTCACCCCAACAAAATAGAAAAAATATATTTCTTCAATGTCACAACAGTCATAATTTTTTCTATCTTATACAATTTCAATATTATAGTATTTGAAATATATATCTATTTTACATTTAACAATGTCCCTGACTCTGCCGCTCACCATGAACAAGATACTATTTTTATTATATTTATTATAATTTTTTATTTCAATATTTGCACGTTTTACCACAAAGATTCTAAAAAAGCATAATGATTACCTGTAAACAGTTTAAGGGCCGTATTGATAGAGATCTTGAGATTGCTACTCAGTCTCAATACAATTTTTTTTTAATACTGTTTTAATATAGTCAACAGATTCTCAGGCGTCAACGTCAAAGGTCATCTCAATCCTGAGAACGGTTAATTAGGAGTGTTTTTTTTTTATGCACAACAGGTTAGCACTTGACCTCAATCACACCTGATGTTAAGTGAGATGAGGGCGAAGGTGGTCGCGTACTGACCCGGAAATCCCATCTTATTTAGGGGACTGGCTATCTTATCTCTGACATCCGGAATACAACAATGATTGCTGTTTGGCGGCAGATTTAGATAAGATGGTGGTAGCTAGCCAGGCGGACATTTAATATGCCCTACCACCAACCAACTACCAGTGTTACTAGCAACTATAGTTACAATTGCTTTTAAGTGCCACCAGGGATTGATACTCGCAGTTTATCCTTCGACACTGTTTTTTTTTGTGGTAAAACCGCAACTCTTCACAGCTGGACATAAAGCGGTGGTTAACATATAGATTCATTGTGCAAACTTTTACACTCGATTAACTTTAAAGTGGCACTAACACATAACATTTAATTACAGAAAATACATTCCATAAGTTCATTTATTATGACAAATTTATTGGAAGTGGCCGATCAAAATTCAAACCGAACGTGCGTACCTTTACATTTTTATCATGTATGTATTAACTTTTGGATGTGATTAATACTTTTATTGGTCAAGGGTTAATTGCTTGGCTTTTGACTAAATTTAAGCCATTTTTTTTTGAATTTATTTATTTGAGAGTTTAATTTAACTACACATGGCCACTTCCAAATTATGCATCTATCAATATTTTACAACACTATTTTAATATCTCGAATGTCAATAATACGTTGTCATTCATTTCTCTACGTCAAGCCACGCACCCACTGGACGCATGGAAGGATAATATTCATTGTGTCGGACATTTAACGCTATCTTATCTTAAACGAGAATAAATTAACGATATTTACAAGTTCAGGATATGACAGATCCAAAATAGGGTTTTATAGAAATAGTTAAAATTAAATATACGACAAAATACGGCCAATGTTATAAAACAGTTGGGCTTTTTGATGAACATTAAAATTACATAATACTTGAGGCGTAAGAAATAACAACTGTGAAAAAATTAAGGTATGTCACCGATGTTCATATATAATCTATCTAACACATGATTTTAAAAAACGTCCAATAATTATTACAAAAATAGGAAACTAATGATTTGGCACCCCATCTCACTATTGCTTTATTGAGAAGTTTTTCTAAACTGTGAACAATTGGAAAAGATCTAAGTTCATACAAAAATAGAATTACAACAAAACCTAATTTGTAGCAAGTGAAAATTTCATATAAAAAGTGAACACTGCTGTCAAAAAGGAATTATAATAATAAATAATTCTAAAAGACGTGCGTTTTTCGATAAGAGAAAATAATTGAGCATGGAAAAGTCTTACTGCGAAGTTTGAATAGAATTCTATCTACAATTTGATTACAACACATGCAATCTAACATCTATACAATTAACTTAATTTAAGGGCAGGTTATTCAAGTTTGTATGTTTTTCAACTAGTTTTCTTTGGAAATACATAAATTATGAAAAAAAAAAAAACAATTTTGAGAGTATTTTTTTCTAGGGAATTTGATGGTTCAAGGCATGGTTTGTTTTAATTTTCACCATAGAAAGAATTAACTTGGGTTCATTTGCGAATTAAATCTGCTTTTACGTATATTGTACATGATAGTGGAACTGATAAACAGAATAAATTGTCTTAGGAATTTATGGGGGATATAATAATGTACCCTTCTTCAATTAATAATGGACCTTTCTTCAAAGAGAAACACTGCAAACGTGATTTTTGGTGGCCGCGGTTCCGCTTCGAGCGGGATGATTAATAGCAAATTCACTGTAGGAACGACACGCAGCACAAGGATAACCCGCCCTTAACATAATATCTTAGACAACAAGTTAATTTGTAAAATATCTAGTAGAGCCATATTGAAGTTTGAACTTCAGAACAATTCGATGCTAACTCACATTTTGGAGTTTCCAAAATTTCTTTGAGATGCGGTCCGGTACAGCCCACCCATCTACTCAAGCGATATATTGCCATTGCCCAACCTTAACGTTTTCAGAATCACACAGACGCCCCTACAACGGAATATACCCAACTGTTGAATGACTTTCAAAAATACATCTCAGAAAGTATAATATTTACAAGACATTGGCGTTGATACGTTCTTTTTTGGCGAAAACTATTCAGAATCAGAATCAATTTATTGTCTTGCAACATAACCTATTTCAAAACTAGATTGCTTTGACACTTGATATATCCAGTCAGTGCTACACCGCTTATTACACTATCCTAAATGCAGAGACTAATTTGACATACGTTGCTGGTTGAAGCAAGGCTATTTCAATAACAGAACCAAGCCTCCCAACAATGTATGCCGAATTAGTCTCTGCATTTAGGATGGTGTAATAAGGCCTTATCTCTCGAGTTTTTTCTTGCGTGTGCGTGTGTGTGTTCTGCAGTGTTTGCGATTAAAAAAATACGTTATTTAACCGATGTGGATACCGCGAGGTTGGTCTATTTCAGTTATTTCCATAGTATACTGACCTACGGCATTCTGTTGTGGGGAAATGCCGCGGACATAAATTGTATCTTTGTTCTGCAGAAACGAGCGGTTCGCGCGATTTACAAACTGGGCCCCAGAGTGTCTCTTAGGAATAAATTTAAAGAAATTAATATATTAACATTAGCATCGCAATATATTTACGAAAACTTAATGTATGTAAGAAAAAATATAGAATCGTTTAAGAAAAATAGTGATATACATGATGTTAATACCAGATATAAAAATAAACTTGCTGTTCATGCCAGCCGTTTACACAAAGTCACTAAGTCATTTAAGGGGCAATGTATACGCTTTTATAATAAGGTTCCAGTGGACATTCAAAATTTACCTTTAAATAAATTCAAAACCATCATAAAACAGACATTATTTACCAAAGGCTATTATAAAATTTCTGACTATCTGGATGATAAGCAAGCATGGACATAGACCGCTCGGCGATATTCAGCCTAATTATACAATATAATATAATTGTAACCCAAACTTATTTAAAAGAGCAACCCTTGAGTTTCTTGCTCGTTCTTCTCTGGGGGATCTGCTTTGCGAATGAGCAAAAATGTCAATAATTTTAATATTAAGATAAAAAATGTGACGTTTTCAAGTGATAATCTTTATCCTACGAAATAAATATTTTTTGACTTTGACTTTGACTTTTGGAATGATTTTGAAAACCTGATTTGTAAATCCCACACGTAGTAGTTCATATTAATAAAACTTATCCATATGCATGGCAAAAAGCGTGACTCTGAAAACGTCGCGTCCGATTATGACCACACCTACTGCACTGTGCAAAAGTAGCACTTTTGTATCACGTCGAATCAATATTAATACTTCATCTGAAAAATGTACTTCAGCAAAAGACCCAACAGTTAAGCCACATTAATTAGTCCATAGACACTCGTTCTATAATCTCGATGGATAAAACAGCCTTCAATTTCTTTCCAATTTACACGAACCCTAACCTAACATTGTTTATACATAAATATAACTCTACTATTAAAGCAATTTTATGCACCATCAACCATTTTAAGAGTGCTGACAACCTAACGAAGAAGAGAGACGAATGTCATTAGAATTTCCATTTACATAGAAGAGATAGATTGAGAGCAACAGTTAAGAACAAATGTGTTCCGTATAAGTATATATAATTATTTAGGTACTTAACATCGTCGCCTACATTACGAGAGGATTAATTTCATGACAATGGCAACTAACGTTGACCAAATAGCCCTAATTCTTAACGTGTAATCAGATGTACGTGCGCACTTGTTATGCCGCCGCACATCCATCATACCTTTATATATGGTACAAAAATACTGACTCTGATTTTCCTTAATCTCTTGAAGAAAAATTAAAGTATCGCTAATATTAATAATTTCTCGCAAATCAAAATTGAAAACTCCTACAGACTGCTACGTGTGCGTCATGCTGCACACGCACGACATCTGCAAATAATAGTTTGAGCGTAATATTTACACAACTATATAATTAAGGGCGATATCTAAATAATTGCATGTGAACATGCATTGATCAGATTGAATTAAGCGAATTCAGAATCTGACCTACAATCGCGGAATGTGAAATAAAACATTTTTATATAGTCACATCTTGTATAAACATTTGGGGACCGATTGTCGTGCAAACCGACTATTCAAATCGATAGGTACTTCACTTTTGCACTCGCATATACTGGATGTAGATTTACTCAGCTTTAAAACTTTTGTTCAGACCATCAAAACTGAACAACTTTCATAACGAACCAACTCTGAAATCGAGAAAAAAACGTCAGCTGTTTCATACACAAGTTCAATATCGACTAAACTGAATGAAAGAGCTGTTTACTTTTTCGAGATTTCAGGGTTGGTCTCTTAGTGAAAGTTGTTCTGTTTGATGATCTGAACATTTTGAAGGTGAGTAAATCTACACCCTGTGTAAAAATGTCAAGTGCGCGACAATCGGGGCCTTACTCTATCATTTTCATTCGATATACCTCCTTTCCATCTTTACACATACTCAACGAAATTGATTACACTGAGACAAATCTTAAATCCACAATGCAATATCGCCCTTATCAATTACCACCACTCCCATTCGATATCAATATTTACTGAAATATGTATAGTCAATTTTACTACTTAATTCAAAATTACATACATGTATTTACCACTTATGTAGTCCATTCAAAATATAAGTCATTAGACTTCCTTTGTTTTATAGCTCATAATGTTATTTACATTATACAATCTTCCCACATCAATTCATTATTATACTACATTGAGAATTCACTACCTAAAATTTCACAATCCATGTAACACGGAAACAACACTAATTTCAAGTTTGACTTAAAATTCTACTTTCACAAGGAAACATGATTATTCCTGTGAATATTTGAATAATCGATAGTATTTAAGTCCATCAGTTGACTCACGTACAGCAATGGTAAAATAAATATGACGAGGTCTGTCTTCTCTCCCGGAAGACGCCTCTATCAACATGAGTTGAAAAATTTGTGTCACATCGTTGAGATTTGATGAATCTGATTTGATTTTTGGCAACCGTTTGAGTACCAGTGTCATGAAGTGTGACACAAAATAATAAAAATAGTATTTTTTAATATTGGTTTAGTCTTCTTTCATCTCTCGCAGTGTTCAGTCATGGATTTAGAAAGTAAAATTTCGTACACGATCTGCGACTATTTTGAGCAGGTCTGCTGGTCGGTCTGGTTTATTTCAGTTAATGCCGCGACTAGATTCGGCTGCAAGTATTTTATTGCCAGCATATTTACATATCTCCATCTGTTACAGTTCCACCCATAAAAGGGACATTCCACACGAAAGCTGACGTTGATTCAATATTTCATTGCAATGGTTCAAGTCCCATGAGTGACATCATGAGATCCAGTGACAATGTAGAGGAATTTCATTGCCATTCTTCTTCATCGAAGCCTCAGGTAAAATAATTTAGCCGAAGCAGGGCAAGGACGTCCTTGTGATAGTTTACGGCACCGCATGGGGAAATAGCGGTGTTTTATACTGCGTCAGTGGTTTAGTCCCTCGGGCCTGCATAGTCAACGTGATCGGGATTCACACAATTTATCACTACAGCGGGTCTTTTACTGACATGAGATCCGATGGCGATGCAGTGAGAATTGTTGTTGCCCGATCCGACCCCCTGTAACCCAGGAGCAGCAGGCGACTACCGAAGGCGCTTACACCAGGTCGTTTAGCAGGTCCTCGCGCTGCGCGGGCGGATGGTAGTGCAGCTCGCGCTCGGCGAGGCAGAGCTGGCATCAGTCCAGCGCGCCGATGCACTCCGGCTCCTCGCGTACGCACTCCTTCGGGAAGTAGCCCGACCTGTTGTCGCCCTGCAAAATGGTGACATTTTTTTTTTATTGTTGTAATTGAAATACCATTAAAATATAAATCCTAATTCATTTTATGTAATTCAAATTAAAAACTAACTAATAAATTCAATGGTGTCGATTCGGATGTACACCAACTAAACTAAAATCAGTTTTGGAGTGGTGCCGTCGCATCGTACTGTTCCAGGGAGAAAGAGACAATACTACTTTAAAACTGGTTTTAGTTTAGTTGGTGTACATCCGAATCGACACCATTGTCTGTATAACGTTAGTGGGAAAAGGGTCACTAAGCCGAAAAGGGGGTTCTAGTTATCTTAAGTAGAGCACATTATAAAGTATTTAGTAGTAGTATAGAGTAGAGATTGTGGTAGGCGTTGCGAGCCACCGATACGGTGCCAGTCTCGTGGTAAGGGGTGGCTCAGTCAATTGCGATATTTTGTCAATGCACTAAAGGGGAGTAGGATATCAGAATGACACTTGGAATTTTACAGAACGAGGTAATGGTCTGCCTCTGATGGAACAGGAGCCCGATTACATTAAATCTTCAAGGTGGCAATACAGACCAATTAGCCACAGACAATAACGATTAACATTCAATTATGATCATGAAACCTGAGATGCTTACCTGTGAAGAGTAAACATTTGCACTCCTCTCATGGCATACAACTTGGCCGTCGCATGCAGTCTCTGAAATTCAACCTAGCTAGTCGTCGGATTCTTCCAAGCGTCGGTGGTAATAGTCACTCGTGGTCGTTGATGTGCTAAGTGGTGGTCCATCTCCTCTGACGGATGGTAGCAAAGTCAATATAATTTTCGATGTGCAGACCTAATATTACTGTTAACGTCGTCACCTCACCATTTTCGGCGATGTTTACTTCCCATTGCAAAAATAATTTATCGCTATCTACAAGATATATATGTTTTAAGATCTCAAGTTTGCTGTGTTTAGGCACGAAAAAGCATAGAACCAACCAGTCTTACACGATTTATTTACTTTATATTTAGCATGAAGTTTCTAACCTAGCCAAAAGTTAATTGGTACCTTTTTATTAAACGTATCGAATAATTTTGATATACTACGAGTGGCAAAAAACGTTCACGTCTTACTTCTTAGACATATTAGATCGGATTAAATTTTGATATGATAGTTTCGAAAGACGAAACCATATTCTTTTATCGAAACGAATTTCGAGATAAGAAACATTATACTTTTACCGAAACCTATTTCGAAAGAAGAAATATTATTCTTACTTGAGAACTGGTTTCGAACTTTGGTTTCGAATGTGGCCGAAGACAATTTGCACGTGTTAACGGCGATTTGCTCACCGCCTGTCACATGTGCTTTTCTGTATATTTCTAAAGATGAACCGTAGATGTTGGACTGTTTGGATGTTTCAAGCAATAAACTTTTAATGTTTGGAACATCCAAAAGCTAATGTTTGGGATATCTCTGACCACCCTATTTGGGATAGAGATCGTGACGTTACGCATGCATGTATGTGAGATCTCATGTCAACGTAAATAAATTGTAAATTCAATACCTAGCTCAATCATCAATCAGCTAGTATACCTAGCGCCCTGGCTTGAGGATCAGCACCTTGGGCTTAGACCATCCATCTGTGAAGGCTAAAATTGTACAAAGTTACAGGTATCTAAATCCGAAGTTACCTTGTCCAGGGTTCTGCCTTTCCACCAGCCCCGACTGTCTCCTTCCTTGCTGAGGATCAGCACCTTGGCCCCCGGCCTCAGAGCTAGCTGTGATGACTCCAGCGGCCTGAAGTCATGCAGCACGGTCGCCACCACTCTCCGGAATGGCCATCGAAGGTTGGAGTTCAGCCTGAGGGCATAGAGATTTTTAGTTAGCTTGGTTCATTTTGGCTCTCACTTAGGAAGTTGGCTGGCTTACTGGCTAGTTGTTTTAGTAATTTGTACGCCAACTTTCATACATGTTTTTTTCTCAATAAATTAAGTTGATTTTCAGGAATAAAACAAAAAATGGAAATTATTACTACTAAAGACCTTTTATTTTTGAAATTAAATGAGCATTGGGCAAGCTTTTTTTTTTAAGTGTTCACTCGTTCCTAAAGCTTTAAAAAAAGTATCCATTGAATGTACACAGTGGAATAGTTTTTTCATAATTAATTGTTTCTCGGAACATGTCAGAAAATTTCTAAAAATTATAAAATCCATCATAGCTCAGTAACCAACCATTCTTGACCGCTGGTGTACTGGAATTAATTTGTTGCCAATGACCTCTACTATAACCCCTTTCAAGGAATAGGTAGAATTTCCCTGTCACTCTGTAGAGAGGTCATCGATACAGAGATCTGCGTTCATCGCTGAAGTATTAAGTGTGGAGAGAGTTATGAAGCTATAAATATAAATAAATTATAGTAATAAAACTTTTAATTCAATACCATAAATAGCCGTCGTAATAACCACATCCGAGAACATACGAAATCAAAGTATTCATCATCACGGTATCTAAGACCTATGCTGAACATAAAGTACCACTTAAAATTACCCTGTATGGCAATTTATGGAGCCGAATGGACCTCCTAATCCCTACCTAGGATACTTGTAACTGAACTTAAGTTTGAATAAATGAAGTACTATTTATTTATAATTAACTTTTGGGCTTATTAGAGGCATTATACTAGCTTAATAAATAATTGTCTCGCGGATATGGTTCATTTTATCCCGCTGGAACTACGCACTTCATCTGGATGAAAATATCCTATGTTTTAATCAAGAGTATGTTCCACCTATACAGGGAGAATTTCGAATTCGTGTAATTCTCATTAACTGGCGACGTCACTCGTGATTACGAACAACTTTCCCCAACAGTCCAACAATTTTCGGCTGGTGACTCCATTCCTGATTACGAACAACTTTCCACTGAGACACTAACACTAACTTTAAGTATATATCGTATTTATTTATAGGTTTTGTATTTATTTTTATCATATTAGATTATATATTTTATTATATTCATTTATATTATAACAACACCATAATTTAAGTATGTATGTCATCGACATGGTTGTTATTTTCTCTATTTATTAGTTGTACGTTTGTTTATAACTACTGTTTTTGTAAGTGTACTCGCTGTCTACTTTTACGTTACCTCATCTATGTGTCTCCTTACTGAGGTGTGCTGGAAGAGATCTCTTATAGAGATAAGCTCGCCGTTTGTATATTTTAATATTCACCTGTTTTTTTGTTTTGTTTGACGTGTATGCTTATATACAATCAAGTGTTAAATAAATAAGAAACAACCGAATTCACCCAAAAATTGTTCGGCTTCCATACTAAAGATGGTTTCAGAATGGTTTACTTAGTATGATTGATCGATTTTTTTTATTGAATTCGACTATGGTTCTTTGTGGAAAGTTGTTCGTAATCAAGAGTGGCGTCACCGGTTAATGGGAATTACAGGATATAAAATTTCACCCTGTATACCAAATTTCATCCAAATCCGTTTATGAGGGCGCCACTGGATCTGCTGCTTAGTAAAGTTGGGGTTTTTGGTAAAATTACTTGAAAATAAGTCTTGCTTTTTGATGTTGAGTTGAGTTTTTGAGTTCCACTGAACGGTAAAAAGGCATTGAGCATAAACTATAGAACAGAAGACTCACCCGACGAAGTTCTCCGAGAGGCTAGTCTTCTCATAGTAGGAGATCAACTCGACGATGCTGCGGAAGAACCGCGACTCGGAGAGGAAGTAGTGCGGCACCTGGTCGATGGGCTTGCGGCACACACGCATGTGCTTCACCGTGTTCTCGGTCCTGACGCGAATACATCGATTCTTTATTTTATAGCTAAAATTTACCCTTGATAAGTTCTACATTAAAAATACTTTTAATAATTTATATATTTAGAAACCTGCTCAATTTAACTGTTACACTTCTCGCCGAAAATTAAAATTCCATCCACATCACCTGGATGAGTGGAAGTCTATCACTGTACGTTTCTCAAGAAACTTCCTACCACGTACGACCACCCTGTGGAACGGATTTCCTGCAGCGGTATTCCCGAACGAGTACGACATTGGAACCTTTAAGAAACGAGCCTACACCTTCCTCAAAGGCCGGCAACGCATCTGTGGACCTTTTGGTGTTGCGGGTGTCCATGGGCGGCGGTGATTGCTTTCCATCAGGTGACCATGCTCGTTTGCCGCCCTATTATATATAAAAAAAAAAAAAAACAAAAATCCCGACATCTTTTGTATATGCGGACGCCATGTTGGATTTTTACCATAAAATATATCCTAAGATAGTCCGGGTACCAAGACGAATCTAACGACACCATGCACTTCGAAAAAAAGATTCTCCCATTTACTTTGTTACGTAAGAGACATTTATTTATTTTATTAGGCACACCAACAGCATTACATATAGTTTTGAGTGAAAGAATAATACACATATGGTAGGTAACATATCTTATACACATGCTGATTAGAGATGTTTTATTTATTATCTACAACTATTCTTTCTCCATACATGCAGTTAGACTTTGGAATTCACTTCCCACCGACGTACGTGATAGTCAGTCGTTACCGGTCTTCAAATCGCGACTGAAGGAGCATTACCTTAAACTGTCTCAATAGATTATTATTATTATTTGTGTACATTTGTTTAAGTATATATCATATTTATTTATAGGTTTTGTATTTATTTTTATCATATTAGATTATATATTTTATTATATTTATTTATATTATAACAACACCATAATTTAAGTATGTATGTCATCGACATGATTGTTATTTTCTCTATTTATTAGTTGTATGTTTGTTTATAACTACTGTTTTTGTAAGTGTACTCGCTGTCTACTTTTACGTTACTTACCTCATCTATTTGTCTCCTTACTGAGGTTTGCTGGAAGAGATCTCTTATAGAGATAAGCTTGCCTTTTGTATATTTTAATATTCTCCTGTTTTTTTTTGTTTTGTTTGACGTGTATGCTTATATACAATAAAGTGTTAAATAAATAAATAAATAAATAAATTATTTTTTGTAAAATAAACTTCTTTTTTTTTTGAAAACTAAGGGCCGTATTGACGGGGCAGTCTCATGATTGAGATCCGAGTCTCACTCTCAATAATATATTACATATTTGATACTGTTCAAATTCAGATTAGACGGAAGAAATAGAATAATCTCAAGTATCATTCTATAAGTTTTTCTCAGTCTTGGGATAGTTTTATTACGTGCCTTTTTTAAAGTCTTGTTGGAATAACTATACAGCTTATATTTATATTTATGTGTGGGTGGAAAATAAATGGTATTAGATGTACAGTCGGTAACACAATTAATGTAGCAGGCATAATTTTTATGATATTGTTTGGAGGGTCTTAGTTGGATTTTGTTATGTTTTCTTTAACATCTTGATCGATGTATGTTATTTACTGATACGATAGATAAATTTCACTAAAACTTAAATAACATACATAGATACATAACGTCATTCCGATCACATTATTAAATTAAATATATTAAAGAAATGACTAAACATACATAAACAACGTCTCGACATCTATCCCAAATGGGATGGTCAGAAATATTCCAAACAATAGTATTTGGGTGTTCCAAAAACCAAAAGTTCAATGATTGAAACAACATCTACGGTTCCCTTATGAAATATACAGGGGTTGCAGGGAAACCTGCAAAACTATGGATGTTTATTGGTGTAAAGTCCCTTAGTTGCCTTTAACGACTCCCACGGAAAGAGACGGATTGGTTTTACTCTAATTTAACTTACCTTTAGACTTTCTCCTATAAATATTTATAAATAAAGGCCTGCTACCTCAACTGTGTTGACGACTGTACACGCATTGGCCAAACTTCAAATACAAACTGAATTAGTTATATTATTTTAATTTGGTCATTTATATATTGGCACACTTGATTGTATTTTGGTAGTATGTTATTATCGGTTCATTGTAGAGACACTATTTCATTGTCCATAATGTTCATCAGAAGGTAATTGTGTGTAGGGTGCTTTAGGGGTGTGGAAATCAAACGTAGATGCACTTTCAACCACCGTATATTGGAGTAAACGACGATTACGGTTACATATAGGTTATCTATATACGTACACCGATATTGTTACTTGCGACACATACGGAGCCCCGGAGACGACTGAGGTCACGGGGGCTTCGTATGTAGAAATTGCAAACCATGCATTACACGTACAGGCATGTAAGTATACATGTGGGTGTGCTCCCACAGTATAAACCCAGACACAAAGTCTAAAATGCTTTATTTTGTAGGTACACAGAATACCTACAAAATAAAGCTACACAGAATACCTACAAAATAAAGCTACACAGAATACCAAAAAAATGCAATTATCCCCTGAGAAGAACATGCAAGAAACTCGAAGGGTCGCTTTTTTAAAATCAGGCTTTGACTTTACCTAAAGGTTTTTATATTACAAAAAGGTTTTTATATTTCATTATTAATTGTGAAATAGCCTGGCATGCGAACGATCTGAAGGGCAATTCTCGTAATATCTCTTATTACAATTACAGTCAAAATTCAGTTCGGAACTAGTCTCGGTCTCCAAATGTCAAATACGTAATGACGTACGAGAATGCTCGTACGACAATATAAAGGTTTGTAATGTGATTATATCGAAATGTGATCGAAAGTTGAACAAAGCTTTTAACATCAAGTTCGAGATTAAAAAAATTACAGTTAGTCAAATATGCGCTTCCTTCCTTCTATTTATTCTCTTTCACATTTGTCAAAAAACTACTTATATCACTTCAGCTGGGCAATACTGAACAATTAATAGTGAGAGCTTTATTCAACTTTCGATCACATTTCGATATAATTACATTACGAATCTTTATATTTAATGTCGTATTTGACATTTAGGAGATCGAGACTGGATCCGAACTGAATTTTGACTGTAATTGTAATACGAGATATTACGAGAATTGCCCTTCAGATTATGTCCAGGGATGATTATCATCTAAATAGTCGCGATATTTTATAATATGCTTTGTTAATAAGTTTCTGTTTTATAGTATCTTTAAATTTATTAAGAGGAAGATTTTGTATAACAACTGGAACCTTATTGAAAAAGCGTATACATAACCCTTTGAATGAATTACTGACTTTGCGGAGGCGACTTATGTGACCTGCAAGTTTATCTTTATTTCTTGTATTGACATCATGTTAGACACAAAAACGCGATTAACCAAGTTATCCGTAAATAAAAATTAAGCATCCATCTTTCTCTCATCCCTCCGCAATTCATCTAACCAGCTTGTAACATTAGTACACCGGCACTCACTTGAGTGAGAGCGCGTAGTGCGTGTCAGTGTCGGCCTGCAGCGTGGGGTGGGGCCGCACTCGCAGCAGGAAGGTGCCGTCCACGCGCCGCTCCAGCCGCGCCGCCGCCGTGTCGCGGCCCATCTCGCCAACGTACCTTCAACAATGGCTCAATTTAAATAACGATTAAGATAATTTGGGTTTACGATTCGGAGGTCGCGAGTTCGATCCCAGCGGGGTACATGGTTAGTACTCAGGTTTGTTGGTGGTAGAGCATTTTAAACGTCCACCTGTCTAGCTACCACCATCTTATCTAAATCTGCCGCCAAGCAGCAATGTTAATAGCATTGTTGTGTTCCGGTTGTCAGAGATAACATAGCCAATTCCCCAATTAATATGGGGTTTCCGGGTCAGTACGCTTTCACCTTCGGCCTCATTTTCACTTAACATCAAGTGTGATTAAAGTCAAGTGCTGACCCGTTTTGCATGAAAAAAGGCCCAGAAACGCTATACAAGGCAACGCAATAGCCTACTCCTACTACAACTTCATAAAACATAAAGTGTGTACACGCACCAAATGTGTGCGTGAACTATGTAGGGCGTTCTTTATTCTCTGACAAATACAGGCACTTTTACTTGCGATGTTTTAAGAATTTTTATAGTGGTAGAGCCACGCTGTAAGCTATTAGCTTGCAGCATGAATGGGCCGGCTCGACCGGGGAAGTACCACCCTCTCGCAGAAGACCGACGTCTGAGTAGTGGCATTTTGCCACTGCGCTTCGTCCGGTGAGCGAGGGCGCCGGAGGCCCACCTTCCAGTCTCTCCAGAATGGTAGCGGTATTTAAAGAGTTAGTACCCCTGGAGGGTACCAGCACTGCTGGAGAATCCCTCATCGCTCAGGCTGCCCTACTTATTCTGGGGTGGACACCTTCCTCAAAGGCCGGCAACGCATCTGTGACCCTTTTGGTGTTGCGGGTGTCCATGGGCGGCGGTGATTGCTTTCCATCAGGTAACCCGCATGCTCGTTTGCTGCCCTCTCATATAAAAAAAAAAAAAAAAAAATTCGATGACATCGATTTATGCCTTCGGCGACGCATCACAAAACTCGATAAAAATATTACTTCAATAATACAACGGGATGCACTCGTTGCGTGCGCACGCAGAGGGTACGTACCACATGTAGTAGTGCAGCGCCTGGTCGGGCTGGTGCTGGTGCGGCGGCAGGGGCGGCGCCAGCGCCAGGCCGCCGCCGCAGCGCCCCGACAGCGCGATGCACTCCTTGTGGGCGCAGGCGTTGCACACGGTGCACAGGTACCCCTGCACATACACGGGTTCATTCAAGGTAAACGGTAGAAACTAGGGGAAAAACCAATGTTGGGGGGTAGGCTGAAATAATAGGCTCAGTCACTGATTCTGCTTTCGTTTACCCCTAGGAGACACATGTCCCGCGTTGGGCAACATTATGCGACGTTACCAGACGTCGCACGACATGTCCGGCAACAGACATGTGGTCCGAGAAAAAAATGTCTAGCGGCGTATGTCCTGCAACATTTGTCCCTTAGTGAATACGAGGCTTTGCACTCACAGCCTTATAGATCCACTGGGTATTGTTGGCGCACACCCAGGTCTCACGAAATTGCCTACCGCTAAGCGTATCTCTTGATACAATTATGGTAATACAGCCTATAAACATCTAGTACTGCTCGAATCGCCACGCTGGGCAGATAGGTTGGCGACCGCAGATTTTTTGGAGCCCCGCCCTAATGATTCTGTCCCATCACTAGTATAATAATACTGTTATGTTTACAAGTCGCCTTTTATCACCCACCTGTCCAGCGTGGCTATCCGTCCACGCCTAACTATGGCCTGTTGATTTACCTGAAATATCCGCCCTTTGAGGAACTTGGAGCAGTGGTGGCAGGTGGCCGGCTTCTCAAACGTGTGCAGTACAAACTTGTGGTTCGTACTCCGGCATCCCGCTGGCTCTAGGTTGTCGCTGCAATACGTAAACACAATTAGAAAATGATTGACCCGCTAAAAACTGGCAATACAACCGACTTCAGTAAAGTTCCACTATCTAGCTGCATCAATCAGGTCTTAACCAACTTTATATGGGACCGTCTGCTGATGATAAACCGTATTAAACAAAAAACAATCATCAAAATCGGTTGACAATTGACGAAAATATGGGTGAATATAAATAGAAAAGTACCTAATAAAACGATAAACCAATCAATGTTATTTTGATTATCTTGCTTAAAAGACATGATGCTTTTCCGACATTGATGATTGTAATGTAATTCATAAAACTGATCTCGACTCGAGCAGGCGCCTGTCACTCGCTCAAGGCCTCGCGTT
The DNA here is from genome assembly GCA_949316235.1 of Oegoconia quadripuncta. NCBI lineage: Eukaryota > Metazoa > Arthropoda > Insecta > Lepidoptera > Autostichidae > Oegoconia > Oegoconia quadripuncta. The sequence goes on along the minus strand of OX438747.1, from coordinate 2,981,918 downwards.
ATATGCCTACCGTTTCGGGTATCGTCCACGATACAACTGACATTAGGCTGCCGCACGCCCGTCTCAGATTAATTACGCGATTTAGGATATATTCACCAACAAAATTTACGAGAATCAGAGAAGGAAAAATATCTATCATTATATAAAACTTGCTTAAAAATAATTGTTTTTTTTTTTCACAACATTCTTTTTATTACCAATACCATTATAGGTAACAACCCTAGCGCATTCGTTCGATGACGTGCTTGAACGTGGGACGCGCGGCGGGTAAAACAATCTGAACTCTCTGTTTGCACACTTATGGTACATTTCTTCTTGCTGAGAACGCCTAGTGTTATTACTAAGGTTTTGTAAATTAATATAGCGTAGCTATTTTCGCTTTTATATTGTACTAGCTTTCCTCCCGCGACTTCGTCCGCGTGGAAGATTTTATCAAAATACAAACTACAAACTTTCATCCCCTATTTTATCCCCTTGGGGGTAGAATTTATCAAAATCCTTTCTTAGCGGATGCCTACGTCATAACATCTACCTGCATGCCAAATTTCAGCCCGATCCGTCCAGTGGTTTGGGCTGGGCGTTGATAGATCACTATGTCAGTCACCTTTGAGTTATATATATATTGTATGTATCTGTTACGAAGTAACTATTTAGTAATCTGTGACTAGAGTCTCTGTTGAGCACCAAGTTTCGCTAATTTTCGGGAGCCAGATAGAGTCGAGTTCACACAATGAAGACTCGAGTCTTTTCGAAAAGCAGCATGTACTCACATAGCGTCCTTGATGGCCTTGACCCACTGCCGCTTGCAGTCGTCGGTGCGCGCGTACAGGGTGTAGGTGGCGTCCTTAGTGCGGCGCACCAGGTAGAAGTGCGAGGACCAGCGCGCGTCCGTGCGCAGGGTGCGCCGGCTGCAGCCCTCCTCCACGCGGTACTCCGCCAGGCGGACGCCCACGCGGTAAGAGTACTGGTTGTCCTGGATAACGCAACACAGCCCAATCGATATTATAAGCAGGCCAAAGATGAGGTACAATTAAATATTCGGTACTCTGAAAAAATATTAAGTAACGAAATTCCCAAAACAAAGAGGGTTGTTATTGTTATTTCATGGGGAAACTAATATCTATCTATCTATATATATAATATTGGACACTTACACCAAACATCTAGTCCCAAACTAAGCAAAGCCTTGTACTATGGGTACTAGATAACGGATAAACATAGATGTTCACGCCAATATGCGTGAGTTTAGGCCAAGTAATTTTTCGGTGGCAACCCCGCCTAATTAAAAAGAAAAGGCAGTCAGTCTACTCTCGGGAATTTTCTCGCGCGGCACGCGGTTTTTTTTTTTTTTTTGTTGGAGCGATAACTTCCCAACCGGGTAATTTTACTGGCACTCCTGTGCACGCGGATTTATTAAGTTTCCTTGGGAAACCATACTTGCGGGACATTGACAGACTGAGGTGTGCGGGTATCTGGTGGTGTGACGTGTGTGGTGGGTGCTGTATTAAGGCATGGGGAGCCCCTTAGGAAGACCAGCGGACGACTCTCCAGCCAGTCCAGCTAAATCCAAGTAAGCCACCACCCATATGCACACCAGACGAATCTAAACAGCGTAGGGCAGAAACAAAATTCCTAAATTCACGTGCCAAACTGAAGAATTGCGCCTACTCGCAGTTCATGGGACACTCCCTTCAAGAGTTGCTCCGACAATAGAAAATATTTATATAAACATTCAAGACTCGGGAATAAATGTTCGTATCGGTCATTTATCAAATCGGTCGTCCAACCGTCCGTCGTATACAAACAAAATAAACCTGTAACTCCTATGTAAATAATTATTCAAACAATACGACGACCTCCACATTGTAAATAGGTAACATAACTTTTTGTGAGAATCGAGCTACCACAAACTGTGCAAACAGTTTTGTGGAGCATTGCTTAATTAAGACCATATAATCGATTTAATAATAAAAGCTTAACAGTAAATTAATAAATTTATTTATCTATTTAGATATGTAAGTAGGTATATGTATTGTACATATAAGTATGTGTATACAATTATTAAATAAATTAAATTAAATATCTTCAGACATACACACAGCGCCATCTAGTTCCACAGTAAGCAACTGTTGGCTTGTGTTGTGGATACCAGACGGTTGATATACTACATAAATACATTTTTTTTGTAAATAAATACTTATTATAAATGAAAACATCCATAACTCGGGTACAAATGTCCGTATTCATCACACAAACACACGCCCCTAGCGGGATTCGAACCCGCAACCTTTTGGTATAGTGGCCAGAGTTACCACTACACCAAACAGGTCGTCAAATTATATTAAAATATATTAATTATATATTATATTACTATTATTAGGTATTTATTATTATTAAATCTGTACACGTATGTATGTCTATCCACTTCAATTCTCACTCTTGTCACTCACGGTCTTGCTGGAAGAAATCTCTTTTTAGAGATAAACTTGCACCTTCGTACATCCTCTTTACTGCTGTACTGTTTTTATGATTAGTGTACAATAAACTATAAATAAATAAATAAATAAATCTGCGCGGACAATTCGGTTTTATAAATATCTTTATCTGTGTATAGCGACTCTACCAATAAATCCTCGGACATTAAATCACCGATATATAGGTTACGATAGATAAATAATCTAATGGTCGATAAATTAAGGATAAGACTCGTTTATTACGTTACATAATTTAATGATTGACACTTTAAAACCCTTTCTTATTATCTATACCAATAAATCTGAATCTATTTGACCCATTTAGCGACACGCACATGTAAGTTTAAATAGATAATGAACACAATCAAATTCGAACCCTTCGGCAGCGTACGAAGCTAATGGTTCGTAAAGTTACGGTATAAGAAAAAAACATTTTCATATGATACCACTTACTGTACAATTTTACCACCTCCTTGGCTCAATTAACAACATTGGATTTAGGAATCGGAGGTCGCGGGTTCGATCTCCAGCAGGGTACATGTTCAAGTACCCGGTTTGGTTGGGGTGGTAGGGCATTTTAATTGTCCGCCTGGCTAGCTACTACCATCTAATCTAAATGTGCTGTCTGTCTAGCAGCCATATTAATAGCGTTGTTGCGTTCCGGTTGTCAGAGATAAGATAGCCAGTCCCACAAATGTTTTGGGGTTTCCGGGTCAATACACTTCCACCTTCGGCCTCATCTTCACTTAACACCAGGTGTGATCGAGGTCGAGTGCTAACCCGTTGTGCATTAAAAAAAAATATATAAGTTTTTTTTATGATTGACTGGATTTGAGTTTGAATATGGTATGGTGTGAGGTGTAGCTGACCTTGACTGGCTTGCAGAGCAGCATGAGCTTGTCGAAGACGAAGACGTATCGCGAGCGCAGCTTCTGGTCCTCATGCGCCCGCACCCGCAGCTCCCCGTCCAGCAGCAGCCGCCCGTACGCCGCCAGCCCCGCGCCGCCCGCGCCCAGCGCCCCGCCCTCCCAGTCTATTATACTCTCCTGGTAACAATCATATACGCTTCATTGTATTAAGGGTTGTATGGGAACACCACGGCGAACGTACCACGATGAAATCGGGGACGTCTTAAAGTAAAGCCAAGTGGAGTACCCTGAACCGACGAGCGTGTATGAACATCTCAACCGCCTCCGTGGCTCAATGTAAACAACATTGGGTTTACGATTCGGAGGTCGCGGGTTCGATCCCCAGCGGGGTACATGTTTAAGTACTCGGTTTGGTTGGTGATAGGTCATTTTTGGACTGGCTACCACCATCTTATCTAAATCTGCCGCCTAGCAGCAATGTTAACGATTTTTTTATATTTGACGAGTTTGACCATAACTTCAACTGATAGAAAGTGTACATGGACACTGGACGAAGATGAGGCAATGAGAAAATGTCGAGCTAGCTTGGAATCTGTGCGGAAATTCTAAACACAACCTTCCTCGTCAAAACTCTTTTTGATGTCAAAAGAATGTTTTGTGCAGGAACAACATATTTGGAAGGAGGAGGCATGTGTTTGAAAACAAATGTTTTTGTGTATTGTTTTATGTGTAATATTTCAATAAAACACATGCAGGAGACCCGGCTTAAGTAGTACGTACCTGTACTTTGGACAACAGCGCCAACACTTCGCTATCCCTTTTCACCTCATTTATATATTGGGCCACATCAACCATCGCCTCTTTCGCTCGCTCCAGCCCTCGGAACTCTTCGTGATTCTAAAATAAACCATACAACATATAAAACCCCCACATTTTGTTTCGAGTTCACAAGTATAATTTTAAGTAATAGTGACGTGGTCGCATTGAAATCTTCACTTAACATCAGGTGTAATTGAGGTCAAGTACCAACCCGTAGTGCATAAAAAAAAATTGAAATACTCCTTATTTTCATTCACACTCATATTAGTGACCTGAGCAATTTTAAACATAATTAGTGTTACAATTTGCACGCAGTAAGAAACAAAAGAATCTTAAGAGGGCTCATTCCGTCCAGTGCGCCCTCATTGGATAAATTAAAACTTCTCTTTAAATATAGAATAAATCAAAAAAATCGCCCTGACCTGCATTCGGGAGGCCTAAAAGCTAATTAATAATACCTAAATAGTTTTGATGGAGGTTATTTTCCAGAATTTACGATTATAAAAAAATTGTCGGTTTTTATAAAAAATTTGAAATTCTCGAAAATGACCGTAATTAATACTATTTATGTATTATTTACAATAAGCTGTTCTACCTTCTCGAGTGCAGGTCAGAGCGATTTTTTTTTAATTATTCTGTATTCAAAAAGAAGTCTTAATTTATCCAAAGAGGGCGCCACTGGACGGAATAAACGCTCTTAATCTAAGTGGATAAATAAATGAAAATGTGTGACATAAAATACACAAGCAATACCCATAAAAGCCACTTAGGTTTAGGGAAGTTGAGCAAAGTCTGTCAAGGTCAGTGGTCTTTCACAAATACACCAATCAGCACTAGACAATCCCACAGGAGGGGTGGCACCATGTTTGTTTGTAAACGCTTTATTGTACTTCATATGAATAAATATACATTGATAGATTAAATGTAACGGCACGGCACATGTTTCTTATAGGTGCCGTGTAGACTCGACACGTAAAAAGAATAGATCCAAGTCTGTTCCCGTCCATGTGGTAAATGAAGACTGTGGACCTTTCCACCATAAAACATTTGCACGTGTCAACGGCGATGGGCTCACCTCTCTCATTGTGCATTTCTGTATATTTCAAAAGGAAGGATTGGATGGTATTTCAAGCACTAAAGTTTTAATATTTTGGACCACCCAAGCGTTTATGTCTGGGATATCTCTGGTTTTCTACAAATAGACGTCTGACAATATCTAAATTTTCCTCAACGTTCGCAGTTGGAAGCGGAATTCATAAATTTCATTACACCGCCCGTACACCGTCAACCACCAACCACCATCAACTTCAACGCACAAATATCTGGTGCTTCCCTCTCATAAGCATTTTCAATGGCAATCTTGAGGAGAAAAGAATTTTAACATATCAACATACACTAAATCATTTAAGACTAAAATAAAAAAGTTCCTGTTAGAAAAGTTTAACAAATCATGCTTGTAAATATATATGAAACGAAGCACTTAATGTTTATGTTCCATTTACCATGCATACTCGTAATACTGTGAAATTCACAAAAGTATAAAGAATGTGTTACAATTACATTGTAACCCTCTTATTCATAAAAATTTACAAACGCTTTATAAGCGTGTTTTAGTTAAAGTATGTTTTGTCACTTTCTTTCATTGCAACATTTCCTTATGAACGATAGCGACAAAACATACTTTAACTAAAACAGGCTTATAAAGCGTTTGCAATTTTTTATGAATAAGACGGTAAGAATATTAAAATCAAGGGAGTAGGCAGAACATATTTCTGCCCATAAACTATTTATAGTTTGGTAGAAGTGTGTGAAATTAGTAACTCTAAAAGAAACTCAAAATAAACGTTTTATTTATTATTATTACACATAATGTCACGATCTTTATCCCAATTGGGTGCTCCGCTTAGAATAAAAGTCGTGACATTATATGTTCCAATTCCAATTCATTTAATCACAACATACACTAACAGTACATAAGCTATCATGTAAGCTTTAGTCAAAGTTAAATATTAGATTACATAGACATATCATTTTATCACTTAAAGTTTATCTGTAAAATTTATATGTGCGTCTATCCTCCCATTCCCAAGTGAATCTATTCTAAATATCTATCTACATCGTACTGCTAAGTAGGAAATGCAAGTGTCATAAATATTAACTCACCGGTTGTGTCTCATGCACTAATTTGTCGAGCAAGAGATGATATTTGAGCACCCTCTGCATAGGCACCGAGAGGATGTCGCGTAACTGTATCCGACCGTCGCTGTGCTCCTTCTGACATTTCTGGAACAACACCCCATAATTAGCGGGTGGACGTTAGGTTAGTTTGTCTTAGGCCCGTATTGATAAACCAATCTCAATACAAGTCTTGAGGCTGTATCACCCGAGATGCGTCTTAAGAAGTTGACGCTATCTCAAGCTCCGTGCTAATTTATAAACCAATCTTGAGGTCAGATCACTTCTCAAGTATTCGCCTCAGCGGCGAAGGAATGATAGTCTTGAGTTCCGTTTATTAATACGTGAAACTCTCAAGTAAGTACTGCTTGAGTAAGCACACGCATTTCAGATCTCAAGTTAGGTTTATTAATCAACACGTTTAATTGAGACCAGTCACAAGACTGTTCCCAATCTTGAGAATGTTTTATTAATACGGGCCATAGTCTAAGTGAGGCAAAGACCACGGCCTGCGACACCGACCTCAGCGCTGTACTGTCCTAGCTACATCACTCTACATATACTAGGAGCATTACGGGCGCGATAAACGTTTATGTCACCCGAGATGAAGTTCGATTCATCATTCATCATCCGAACAGCCAAGGCATGGAAATCCCTTCCGGCGTCAGTCTACCCTGAATCCTACAACCTTGGGATCTTCAAGAGCAGAGTGAATAGGCATTTACTGAGATCGCGTGCTTCATCTCCGACCACATCGTCACTTTCCATCAGGTGAGATTGTGGTCGAACGCGAATCCAGTTAATCATAAAAAAAAAAAAGATGAAAATTTTAAAAATTCTGACTGCTATACCAAAAAGTCGCGGGTTCGAATCCCGCTAGGGGCATATGTTTGTATGATGAATACAGACATGTGTTCCCGAGTTATGGATGTTTTTCGTTTATTTATGTATTTATTTACAAAAAGAAATGTATTTGTGTAGTTTATCAACCATCTGGTATCCATAACACAAGCCTAGTTACTTAGTGTGGAACTGGATGGTGCTGTGTGTATGTGCAAAGATATTTATTTATTATATATTTATTAAATATAAAAACCTTTAAGTAATAAAAAACCTGTTTTTAAAAGAGCAAGTTTTCAAGTTTCTTGCTTGTTCTTCGCAGAGAAAAATAGCATTTTGAACAAGCAGTAACTTAAAAAATGTTAAAGTGACTATTTTAAGTAAGTAAATGTACCCTGTATACCTACAAAATAAAGCAACTTTGACTTTGATAAATATAAGACTATATATGTTATGTGTAGATGAAGATAAATGTATGTATTAATAAAGTATTTCTATCGAACATATAAAAAGTACAACCTTTAAAGTTTCTTGGGCTTCTTCTCAAAGGAGGGCTGTAAATTTCGAACGCCTGGTAGCTTCAACACACTATTTTCAAGTGTAAATATTACATATGAAAAAAAAAATTGACTTACAGCTAATTGTTTGTTGAAGGTATTGTCCCTCGCGTCCAGGGTCTTGAGCGTGTCCTGTCCCTGGGTGAGGTTTGAGCAGTAGTCGCCGTAGAGCAGCAACCGCTCGCGCCACGTCAGGAACACGTCGGCGAGACGGGGCGCGCCGCTGCCAGGCACGCATGCCTCCGTCGCCAGCTTCAGCTGCCGCAGTAGGCCGGAGTGGATCTCGTGGAGTTCCTGTGAACAGTGTTACGCTATTAGCGACTTCATTGAAGCGTTATTCTTAATATAACCAATAACTAGGCCCCCACATTTTTTTTTTATGCACAACGGGTTTGTACTTGACCTCAATCACGCCTGATGATAAGTGAAGATGAGGTCGAAGGTGGAAGCGTATTGACACCGGAAACCCCAACACTTTGACAATCTTGACAATTCTAAAGGCCGCTGTACACATTGGGCCAAAATATCGAATCCGAAAGTCGCTGTTTACACATTAGCGTACTGATCATTCTGCATTGGCTCTTGATAACGATGGACGTGGATTCTCTTACAATTTATTTATAGAAGTATGTTTAAATATTACCTAAATGTACAGCAAAGTAGAGGGCTAAAAAGAAATTGCGCAAAAGAAGATGGTGGATGGTGATTATTCATCAGAATAGAACGGTGTCGATTCGGATGTACACCAACTAAACTAAACTAAAACCAGTTTTAGAGTAGTACTGTCTCTTTCTCCCTGGAACAGTACGATGCGACGGCACCACTCCAAAACTGGTTTTAGTTTAGTTGGTGCACATCCGAATCGACACCATTGACGACCGATTCGTGTAGTGGTTAGTGACTGTCAACGAAACCAACAGTTGTGGATTCGAATCCCGCGAGTGGTAAATGTTTGTGTGGTGAAAACGAACAAATCATGGATGTTTATATAAATATCTATACATATATTTAACCGACTTATTATTGTTATTTTTTATTTCAAGAAGTCGGACGAACATAATTACAAAAAGTTTGATTAAAAAACTTGTAGCCTAAAGCCCTTCAAATTATTAGCAATCCCTGGTTTCTCGCTGTGACAGCGACAGACATCTTCTAGAATTGAATGAAAAAAAAAAACTACCCACGTAATACTAAGGCGGTTCCTGTGCGTGCAAATTTCATTTTATAAAATGCTTCTTTGTTGTAGTTGAAAGAAAGGCAGCTTGCATTATTTGATTTATATACTCGATGCAACAATCTACTATTAAAATTCTTCGGACAACCAGGCGCGGGGAGGGTTTCCATCCATATGTTGTCAACATACTGAACATCCGCACTAAGCGCTTTGCTTCATCATTTATAATGCGGACTGCTAAGGTATGGAACTCACCGCCCGCGTCGGTTTTTCCCGACACTTACAACCTTGGGATCTTCAAGTCTAGAGTGAATAGGCATTTACTGGGTGCGCGTGATACATCTTCGGCTACATCGTCACTTTCCATCAGGTGAGATTGTAGTCAAACGCGAAACCAGTTTTAATAAAAAAATAAAAATAAATTCCTGTTGTTGGAACTCACCTTTATGCCAAAGAATATGAGCTGCAGATCCTGCGGCTTCAAATACGGCGTTAGAGGCCTCAAGAAGTACTTGATGATTTTGCTTAGTACATCAACATAATTACACTCTGTGTCAACTAGCTCCCGTATTACGTAGTCCCTCTTCTCTAGGCTGTGCGACGATGTTGCTAGCTGAAAATATTAGAAAAAAATAAATAATAATTCTGGCATAAAAAAGATTTGCTGGCGCCATAAAAGCGGTGCGACATCGCGTTGTTACTCCATGGAGGTGTGTAACAATTCTTTTATCCTTACATTGAGAAGATATCATAGACAACTATCGGCTCACTGACAGCTGTCAGTCAGATCAAACGATCGGTGGTAGTTGTCAAATTTCATATTACCAAAGTACTGCGAGTAGCTGATATCGTAGAAAACGATTAGGCGAGAGGTACATACACTGACATATTTCTGACATTTAATTGATATTTGACATTTTTTTTTTTAATTTTGACAATGTTTTTTGATCTTTGTTTAACCCCTCTCACCTATTCTATAATGTTTGTACCCATGTTCTTGGCAATAAATAAATGAATATGAATACACTTTGAGAAGAAGAGGGATACACTAATCAGAACGCTGAAATTATGACATAGGAATTGTGCAGACTATTTTGTCCTCTCCACACTCGACGTCGTAAACCTCCATAGAATACAAAGCGCTATCACACCGCGCTACTTGCTTTCAGATGAAGGCATTAAGCTTGACCAGAATATTTAAATGCAGGCAGCCTACATGCTGGCAACATTGCAATATAGGATAAGTTCGCCTTTGTACTTATTTTGTGTATTCCTAATGTTGTATTTTATTCTTTTGTACAGTGTAACACTGCCAGTAAAAACTGCGCTCATGTACGGTAGCGCGTTCATACAACGACCGGACTGTACAAAGGTTGAAATTTTGCGTCTTTTGTGCGCTCGACTGTACAATAAAGTGTATACAAACTTGTCAGGCCCAGTCGCAGTGCAAACGCTATTACACACATCGTGTCTCATTTGTATTATATCAGTGATAAGCAACCAATTATGAAGTGTGATATATACATCACTGATTGAATATGTACATGAGTGATGTCGTAATACGTAGCCGCTGTGACAGACCTTATACAATTTACTTTAATTAACCCGACTGAAAAGTGACATGGTCATAAGTGCATATCCAGTGCCAGATCTAAATAACCTAAAGAATAAATAAATTAAAAAAAAATCACACTGCACACTAATATTATAAATGCGAAAGTTTGTGTGTGTGTATGTGTGTATGCGTGTTTGTTTTTTTTTTTAACATTTACAAACCGTTTATAAGCCTGTTTTAGTTAAAGTATGCTTTGTCACTTTCTGTCATTACAACATTTCCTTATGAACGACAGAGACAAAACAAACTTTAACTAAAACAGGCTTATAAAGCGTTTGGAATTTTTTTATGAATAAGACGGTAAACTCTCGGACATTACACTAAACATCTACAGGGTGAATTTGAATTCGTGTAATTCTAAGTAGTACTAGTAAGTAAGTAAAATAAGTAATTCCCATTAACTGGTGACTCCACTCCTGATTAAGAACAACTATCCACTAGGAACCATAGTTAATTCAGCCGAAAATTGTTGGCCTTCCATACTAAAGGTGGTTGCAGAATGGTTTAATTTGAATGGGTTATCGAAAATTTTTTCATCGAAATCAACTATGGTTCCTTGGAGAAAGTTGTTCGTAATTAGAAGTGGAATCACCAGTAAACAGAAATTACAGGGATTAAATTTCACCCTGTGTAGTCCCAACCTAAGCATAACTTGTAATATGGATACTAGATAACGGATAAACTTATTTATAAAATGTCTGGATCTGAATATGCACTTATGAATCCGATTGTACCTATAAACTAAATAAAGGATCTAACTTCATTGTACTTTATCCTGTTAAATCGTAAAAGACTAAACTGACCAAATAAGTAGGCTCTCTAAGGGTCTTACTAGTTTTCGAGTCACAAGCATAAATATTCTGATCAGGCAAAACTATAACAATTTGAACTCGTGCAATTAATTATTCATGTAAAAACAAAATAAGGAAAAACAAAACAATGGCAAATGTTATAAAGTACTGATTAGAACTATGGTTACGTTTGGAAAGAGAAATATGAATAATTCAGTGGACGCTCGGAATGTCGCGTCGAATTTCTTTTTTTTTCCGCGAAGTATTCGGTTTCAAACGAAGCGTGAAATTCCCTGACGCGATAGTTTATAAAAGTTACATCAAGAAAACATTGCTCTACCTAATTCGCTTTCTTCCGCAATCGAGTAAAAAGAAAATTTTGTAACATTCAAATTAGGGTGGTATTACACTTGCCAAATATCTTTTGATCAAAGAAATTGGACAGTTTAATCAAATATTCTAGTATCACCGATTTTGATCACAGATTAATGACATTTGAAACAAAATGGCTGCAAGTAAGATTTCGTGGACAATTGCAATTTTCTCTTCGCCTTCGGACCATGGCTTCACCCAAATTTTATTTGTTTCGCTTTTTTTCTTTTTTAATAATAATCTAATGATTAATAGCAGTACGTAAAGTCGCTCCACGTTCCTCCATTTTCTCGAGACTATGCCAAATCTTGGACAAAAATATTGAACAAGTGGAAGAAAGTGGACCTTAGAGATGTGCAACAAATATTTGGCCACTATTCGGCAAATTCAGACTACAACTTTCTCAATATTGAAATTACTAAAACGTTGTATTTATTATAATAGTATTACGTTATTTAATATGAATCAATGCGAAATTGTGGTGAACAAAACCCCGTTTTACTGCATTTGCTGGTAGCAGACAATACTGTTTTTCTCGTAAACACGTTGTCATTTTTTTTACGGTTTTACGGTCTACAAATTTCTCATAGTTGGAAGAGACCAGTTTTAATGATAAGTTAAGATAACTTTTGTTCTATGTTATCATTAAAATGTATTGTAAATTATTTTATACACTAAATAATCTTTGTATTGTCTCAGAAAATAGTCTCTCACTTTACGCATTACAGCAAGGTGATGATAGATAAATTTTAACAAACTTTGTTAGATTGGCCACAGTCGTGAGCGCTTCCGAACATTCGGTATTCGACCAAAGCGCTATGCGTTGCATCTCGAAATCTAACCTCTGCTATAAAATGTACTTCGGATGCGCGATCAAATATTACAAATATTGCGTAAACCATTTCAACAGAAAAATTCTTACAATTTCACGGCAAAACTGAAAAAAAAAAGATGGAGTATCGTATAAAGCCCGGTGTCCTTTGTAGTCGAATCTGTAGTCAGGACTCTACACTCTGTATGTATTGGTATACGATGAAGTAGCTATAATACAATACAAACGCACTTTATTGCACATTAGAAATAGAAAATACAGTTTCAGAAAGGTGGTAAGAGTACAATTTAATACTTCTCTTTTCAAACTTTTCCTTTAAAAATGTGAAAGATGTTAAAGCTCTATATTCACTAAAGGTTCACTATAATGTTACTATAATAAATAATAAAGTCACTGAGAATGCGTTACTGACGCTACAGATCTTAGGATTAAGAACTTGTCGTCGATGTATTAATAAATGTTTCATCGACTATAAACTTGCTCAAGATTTCAAAATATAAGCGTAAATTTTGGGAATTCAACGTGCCACGAAAGTTAACACTATTATATATACATATAATAGCTTACAAATTAATGACTTAGGTCACTGTTTGCAAACTAAATCATTCAGTTGTAAATAATAATTGAGTTTTGTTGCACAATATTCTGCATTTCTTACACATCAATATTCGAAATACATAACTTGCAGCAAATATTAAAAAAAACATAACATCACTCCCCGCATTCTCGCCAATAAGACTTTCTCCGACTCATTGAAAGTTTTTTGTACACTAGGGAGCAAAAACTTTTGATCATAGCACCTGCTGCCATCAATGACGCATACGCACTATAATTAACATTCATAACAATACGAGCTTTAATAGTAATAATATGTAAATACCAAAGTAATTCGTTCATATAGCTAGGATTTGCAGGTTCTAAACAAACGCGTCAACATCAATCACCAAGCCAAAAACTTAAAAAAAAAATAAGAAAAATAATAAGCGCAGCATACTGTATTGAAAGCGGGGGGGTGCAACGGCAGCGGGGGGTCCCTTGCGACGGCCTTGACCGCGCAGAGGTCGTGGTAGATCTCCTCGTCGTGAATGCGCGCGCAGTAGCTCGCGTACTCACCCACGTCGGCCGCCGGCGCGCTGGCGCCACCGCTGCGAGCCGGGCCAATCAGACGCGTGCGCAACGGCTCGAGGGATTCTGATTGGCCCTATCTAATTCTATGCGACAAATGGTCCGCCTGATAGTTAACCTCTGATTGGATAGCCCTCGTCACCGAATGATTTAATACCGTGCCCATAGTGGTGTTAAATTAACGTCTGTTGGAGTAATTACCTATTTCTCATAGTCAGGGATTGCCTTTTTGAGCGCACGGGTAAAGAACTTTTGCATAAGTACCCTCGAAGCGCACGTACTTAGCGACAAATGGCCATCATACATATTACCTAGGTCGTACGTGCTCTGTGTGAAATGATGCTAGCACATCTGATAACATCTTTCTAAATAGAACTGCAATTTTGAATTTGTTATCAAGCCAGTATCGTTACGCCTTCGTCACACCGACAGCGAAGCGGGGGGCAAGAGATGCGAAATCGCGTTGTATTTAAGCGCACACATGTTAGGGAGGACATATTCAGTTCGGCTCTATAGCTATCCAACAAATATTATAAATGTAAAAGTTTGGATGTTTGTTTTATGTTCAATCATGGCAATATGGATAACAGGATTTAGATGAAATTTTTTTTTTTTTTTTTTATATGAGAGAGCGGCAAACGAGCATGCGGGTCACCTGATGGAAAGTAATCACCGCCGCCCATGGACACCCGCAACACCAAAAGGGTCACAGATGCGTTGCCGGCCTTTGAGGAAGGTGTAGGCTCGCTTCTTGAAGGTTCCAATGTCGTACTCGTTCGGGAATACCGCTGCCGGAAGTCCGTTCCACAGGGTGGTCGTACGTGGCAAGAAATTTCTTGAGAAACGTACAGTGGTAGACTTCCACTCATCCAGGTGATGTGGATGGAAATTTAATTTTCTCCGAGAAGTGTATCGGTTAAATTGAGCAGCGGGTATTAGCTCGAACAGTTCTTCAGAACACTCCCCATGAAATATGCGATAGAGAATGCAGAGGGACGCGACGTCTCTTCGCAACGCCAGGGGATCCAGTCGCTCGGTGAGACTCTCTTGGCCGACAATTCGGACTGCGCGACGTTGAACGCGGTCAAAAGGAAGAAGCTGGTACTGAGGTGCCCCAGCCCATAGGTGAGAACAATACTCCACGTGCGGCCGAACTTGCGCCTTATAAAGTTGGAGGCGGTGAGCCGGCGTGAAGTAACGAGCCGCTCTACTGAGGACACCTAACTTTTTGGAGGCCAACTTGGCCTTATCCTCCAGATGACCGCGGAATTGAACGCTACTGGAGATGTTCACTCCGATTTGACTTTGATTTTGACTTTGACCGAAATTTGACTTATAGGTAGAATATGCCCTGGAATACGTCATAGGATACTTATCCCGACAAAGTGAGTAGTTCTCGCGGGATAAACAAATTCTAGGAGCGCGAAAACTACTGTATTTATATGGCATTTATGTCAGTGCGAGCATGTGTGTCGCATTACAAGAGATGTATCAACGAAGTCACACTTGCCGCATCGCTTCGCTTTCAGTGTGCGTAACTTTAGTAAATAAATCTTTAGTTTTCCACGCCTTTCACATCGGGATTCCAAACTAATTCAGTATTTTGTCCAATCAGAATACCTCACCGTTGCGTCCGCACCTGACTATCATGCGTGATAACAGCACACAAAAAAAAATCAAGAATAATACAATCAGATTGATAAGGGATAACAATATGTACATGAGTCAAACTAAAAATAACAAAATAAACAGCGAAAATATCAGCATACGGTTAAGTTAAACCTATAAAAAAAACCATTCATTTAAAGCAAATCATAAGTTCCAATAGTGCTAACAATAAATTTCTAATCTAGTCTACACGTCAAACAACTATAGAATGACTAGTTAACAGAGAATGTGCGTGAGAGTTGAAAAATAAATTCGTTAAATAAGGCCCCCAAAAAGCAGAGACCTTAAAAACGGGCTTCGTTGCTGTACGTGATATTTCACTTGTATGTGCGCGGCAATCAGAGCGCTAGGCTTAAAAACGGCGACACTAGAACCCTTACTAATTTAAAATGACATCTCATTTTTTTCATGGTGTGACGTTTTAACGCAAGGGGACAACAAAATGTCGTCATTATAATTATTGTTGTAATTTCTTTTCTTCATTCAGAAAACTACGTGGAAGATCGTCACTGTAAAGAGTTCAAAATTTCATTAAAAAATATTTCTTTACTCCAATGGTAATAAACTTTCGCCAACTATCAATTTCTGCCAATAGTAACGCTTCAACTACGAAGGCGGGGCGAGGGAGATGAGAATGATGTTCATCACTGTTGTAGTTAGGAAATATCTTTCAATATTTTGAAGTCTTTAGGTACAGTGAGTAATGTCCTTATTCCAGTCCAGTTTCTAGATTCTAATATTAAAAGGTCTAATTTTACGACCTTTGCAGTGTGTTGCGACTCTAGAAATGTGGGTATTTAATAAAACTCTCAGGCACATTGTCACACTACTACTACCCCACTACGATAAGTGGTTTATGATGAACCCCCAAATGATGAATTAAATTTCGAAGCAAATGCGTTCTTTATTTCAATTCTTAAATGCATTAAAATTGTGTTTATAATTTCCTCCTTGCTGAAATGCACCGAAAACAGGCATCACCAAAAGATAAGTAAAATACTTACACATGAAATATGTGTGTTATTGGCTTCTATCTATTTTAAAAGCCTCAAATGAAAAAAAGGTTAAAAAAAAATCATTTGATTGATGATGACTCTATCATAGCTTGTAATACCGCAACAGTTTTCACACTGAAGTTAAGTGAAGATGAGGCTCTTTGAGGTCGCAGGTTATCTTATCTTAAACAGTCCTAACACCTACCTAACAGGGATATTTATTACATTATAAATAAATATTTTTACCTTGTCTTTCAACAGGTAAATATAAATATCACAAATGTACTTGGAAGCACTCGTGGCGTATTCGTTGTTCCTTTTTTCATTAGCGAAGTCATCACAAACTTCAAGCATTTAATTCAACATAAGACAGACAGAATCATTTGTTGCATGTCAATTAAAATCTACTGGAAATAATAATAGAGCTTATTGCATTTATCTGTCAGTCAGTAGGTCCAAGTAGCGTTTCGGAAAGGGAAAACATCAGTGGGAAGAAAAGAGGCGCAATAAACCCACAGGATCATTGTTCTTACTTTTTTTTAACGTAAAATACAATTTTATCATTTTTAAGAGCTGGCACAAGTAGACCAGGTTGATCTATTTATTCTTGTAACATCTAAATTTTCTTTTAAGAAGCTAATTAAAGCACATCTGCTAGAAATACAAAAGATGAATATTCCGAAAGCATTTGCAGTAACTGCAGGATGGATGAAATGGCGACAGGTTTCTGGGACTACATGTGACCCACGAATGCCCCTGAAACTCAAGGGCAAAATTTATAAAACCATCATAAGACCTGTCACCATGTATGGATCTGAATGTTGGGCAATGAAAGAAACTGATGAAAGTAGAATGCATGTGGCAGAGATGAGAATGCTAAGATGGATGTGTGGTGTGACTAGAATGGATAAGATCAGGAATGAGTATATCAGAGGAAGTCTAAAAGTGGCGCCAATAACAGAAAAGCTGAGGAGTAATAGGTTAGCATGGCTTGGGCACATTATGAGGAGGGATGAAGGGCACGTAACAAGACGAGTGTTAAGTATAAATGTGGAGGGATACAGAGGTAGAGGAAGACCAAAGAAGGTGTGGGTAGATTGCGTGAGGAATGATATGTATGTGAAAGGGGTGAGTACGGAGATGACGGCTGATAGAGGAGAGTGGAAGAGGATGACATGTTGTGCCGACCCCACTTAGAGTGGGATAAGGGCAGGAAAATGAAATGATTTGCAACATTTCGAATAGCTTAGCGGTAACTGCTCACAGACATCTTGATTCGTTAGCGTAGTGGGTATTTTTTTTGTAATGTGAAGCCTACTTTTGACAATTATTATTTTAAACGAGTATCATTATGACCCATACAATTACTATACACCACCGTACAACATGATCTTTATAGAATACACACTTATGGTTGTTATTGAAAATTTTTGCACGGGTACCCTACCCTCGCTTTCTCTCGCCGGGCACTAGCTGAAAATCAGTGTCTTACCGCTATAGGTGAGGATCCACACTGAGCGATGGCCCATTTATGGTACAGATACACATACAACTCTATAAGTTGCAACAGTTGTACTTAATTTTTGTTTTTATTTTTATTACTGTGAAAGAAGGCTACATTTCGTAAGAATAACACCAAGCAGAATGATTATTGCGTCGAATATTTTTGTATGTGTTTCTGTAATATGCTAATAAACGCTTTATCTATCTATCTATCTTCTCATTCAGCTAGTCACTAATTTTGTAATAATATTTTTTGCTAGTGTTGTTTTGATGTGATCTTTATATGACGCTCCTAGTCCTAGATTTGGTTCAATAAAATTTGAAAATTTCCTGGATTCAAAAGAAGAAGTCCTTAAATCGGTGATCACTAGTGGCATTTACATACAAGTGTTTCCGTGCTTTGGAAGGCGCGCTAAACACTAGTTCTCGTTTGTTTTTAATTAAAGCCAGTGGTGTGGCCTACAGGGGTATATTGAATATTTTAGACTGCCCACTGGTCAATAGTCAGACAAATCTACCAATGCACACTGCACCTGCATCCACCCAGCGATTCGAACCCGCAACCGTGGTTTCGAAGGCAGGGTCTACTCATTAGACCAAACGCCAATGTAAATCTATGTCAACAAGTTAGTATAGGTTTATGAGAAAGTTTACATTTGCAGTAATACCTATGTTAGATAATTAGACAGTATCGCACACGGCTTTAATTTTTGATTGTTCTTCTTCACTTTACTACCAAAAACACAAATAAACACAGTGTTATCGTGATTTACCTACATATTTAGATATTTCTCAGAAATATCGAGTGCTTGAGTACCTATAAGTATGGCTTATCATATCACTATGTTAGGTAGATCACGTCGGGTACGGCCAGAGAGTGATAAAGAATGACGTCATAAGGGTTCGTCTTGTAGGCGAGTTGAAACGTTTCTCAGAATCGATAGCCGCTCTGCGAGGAGCCGCTTCGACCAACAGATAACGTGAGCATATTTCGGTCACTGCTATTTCTGTTTATTTCATATTTGCAATAGACTAACCATTATGTTCCCACTGCTGGGGTTAACAGCCTTTCTAACATTACAGTCATTCATTAATCGTTTCAGTAGTTGTTAGGTAGATATACGCAGAACTTGCTTGTTTAATATGCAGCAAGGATGTCTTCATTTTATTTCGTCTGTTTTGATCATCCTTAACAGTAAGGCAGGGGAGACACCAGGGTCAAAATACAAGGTAAAGTATTATTACCTACTTTGGATACTGGAAGTATCACCATGTTCTTTCCTTATACTTTTTAGTGCAATAGACGTCATATATTGTAAAACTTTGTATGACTCCATTGGCATTGTATTTTTTGTTTAATCATGTTTTATCGAACCACAGAGTTCGGATTCTGTATACCACCTACGATCAGACTGCTTCTGAAGACAAATTAACCGAGCTTAAACTCAATTAGGTTGCATTAAATAAATAAATATCCTTAGACATATACACAGCGCCATCTAGTTCCACAGTAAGCAACTAAAGGCTTGTGTTGTGGATACCAGATGGTTGATATACTACATAAATACATTTTTTTTTGTAAAAAAATACTTATTATAAATGAAAACATCCATAACTCGGGTACACATGTCCGTATTCATCACACAAACATATACCCCCAGCGGGATTCGAACCCGATAACGACGATTAATTATACAAGTCAGTTAAAAATAATCGTCATAAAATTTATAATAGATTCGCACTCCTCATTTTTGATACTCCGTTGAGTCAAGTAGATGTCTGTGATCTAGTGTAAGTCTGCCGCCCGCAGCAATTACATTATTTATCAGGCTGTTTAAGATAAGATAGCCATGCGGCATCTCGACTAGTTGGGGGTTTTGGGTAAGCGCTTTTAACTTCAGGCCTCATCATCACCTAACATTGTAGTGCATAAAAATATATTTTATTATAAACTGTTTAATACGAAATAAAGAACATCACAAGCTTCGATCCCCTCATCCCCAAACAACCTCCGGCGTGGCCGATGTGAACTTGACATAGCAGAGGTCCTCATAGATCTCCTCGACGCGGTCCTCGCATGTAGCGCTCGGGATAGTGAACTGCACCCACGGGACTTCCGTTTCGGGCTCCGCCAAGTCGGCCGCGCTGTACTGCGGCGCGTCGAGCGACACGCTCGCACTACTAGCAACCGTGGTGTGTTAGAGAGTGATAGATATTACACAACTACAGCAGAGATCGGGAATTTTACGGACTGAATTTCTGTCACGTGTTGAGTGGGTCGCTCGCACTATTATCAAACGTGGTGTGTTAGAGAGTGACAGATAATAGAGAACTACAGCAGGAATCGTGTACTGCACGAGCGGGAATTCCGTTTCTGGATCAGCCATGTCGGTTGCTCAGTACTGCGACGCGTCGAACGACACGCTCGGACTACTAGCAACCGTGGTGTGTTAGAGAGTGATAGATACTATAGAACTATAGCAGGCATCGGGAATACTACAGACTGAATTTCTGTCACGTGTTGAGCGGTTTGCTCGCACTATTATCAACCGTGGTGTGTTAGAGAGTGACAGATAGTAGAGAACTACAGCAGGGATCGTGTACTGCACCAGCGAGAATTCCGTTTCTGGGTCAGCCATGTCGGTTGCTCTGTACTGCGACGCGTCGAACGACACACTCGGACTACTAGTGACAGATAGTAGAGAACTACAGCAGGGATCGTGTATTGCACCAGCGGGAATTCCGTTTCTGGCTCAGCCATGTCGATTGCTCTGTACTGCGACGCGTCGAGCGACATGCTCGGACTACTAGCAACCGTGGTGTGTTAGAGAGTGACAGATAGTAGAGAACTACAGCAGCGATCGTGTACTGCACCAGCGGGAATTCCGTTTCTGGCTCAGCCATGTCGGTTGCTCAGTACTGCGACGCGTTGAGCGACACGCTCGGACTACTAGCAACCGTGGTGTGTTAGAGAGTGACAGATAGTAGAGAACTACAGCAGGGGTAGTGTACTGCACCAACGGGAATTCCGTTTCTGGCTCAGCCATGTCGGTTGCTCAGTACTGCGACGCGTCGAGCGACACGCTCGGACTACTAGCAACCGTGGTGTGTTAGAGAGTGACAGATAGTAGAGAACTACAGCAGGGGTAGTGTACTGCACCAACGGGAATTCCGTTTCTGGCTCACCCATGCCGGTTGCTCTGTACTGCGACGCGTCGAGCGACACGCTCGGACTACTAGCAACCGTGGTGTGTGACAGTGACAGATAATAGAGAACTACAGCAGGGATCGTGTACTGCACGAGGGGGAATTCCGTTTCTGGCTCAGCCATGTCGATTGCTCTGTACTGCGACGCTTCGAGCGACACGCTCGGACTACTAGCAACCGTGGTGTGTTAGAGAGTGACTGCTATTGAACTACAGCAGGGATCGGAAATTTTACAGACTGAATTTCTGTCACGTGGTGAGTGGGTCGCTCGCACTATTATCAACCGTGGTGTGTTAGAGAGTGATAGATACTAGAGATCTAGAGCGGTTGCGCAGTAAATTGCGCAGGACATCGGATGTTTAATGTAAATTCTGGTAAGATTGAAATATCCTTCAAGTTATTGCAATGAATACATAGTATTTATACAGGTATAATACTTACACAGACTGCAAGTCTTTGTAAATGTCCTCTTCCGACTGCGTCCTGTGAGCCGAGAAGGGTCTGCAAAAACAAACATCCGATATATAAAACCAACGTGTTGTGAACTTACAAGTGAAGGGTGTGAACCCGAACTCCCAAATTGAATGAAACTTTAAAGGTTTGTAGAGTAGATGATTCTGAACTGAACTCTACATTCTATAGCGGCCGAATTGGCCTGTTCCCAGAATTGCTACCAAGTATTATTAGTAAGAGAGCGTCTGTCTGAGCGCTGAGGTTAAGACGCGGTCTCCCAATTTGGGAGGTCCGGGTTCGATTCCCAGGCAGGACATGTACCAATGAGTTTTTAAATTTAATTTAATTACTTATGTGTATTTATCTGACTGCTCTTAAACGGCGATCGAAACCTGCATGCCTGAGAAATAAAATTCTACGGCATGTGAAGTCCCGAATCCGCATTGGGCCAGAGCGTGGTGGACTATGGACCATACTCCCTCATATACGACGGGAGGCCTATATCCCTGCAGTGGGATATTTACGAGCTGATGATGATTATTAATAAGAATATTGAGAATATCTTTCAAGGTTTTACTAAAGATGACGAATTGTACAATCTAATTCCACCATCGCCATTCAATCTTTGGACCACGGGCGTAGCAAATGCATTGAAATATTAACACACTTATTCCACAAACCCACAGTCAGAATAAATCAGAACTTGACATGTGGAAAGCAATTGTTACAAGCACTTCCACTACTCCAAAATCTGCTTTGGCATGCCTAGATAAGTGCATTGAAAAAATGTTGGCTACCCTGCCTGGGGGCCGATCGCGCTGAGTTTGAACGATAACACCAAAAGTAAACCATAACCAAAAACGTTACGTTAAGCACATTTTATTTGAACGGAAATTAACCTAGTTTTTTCTAATAATCGTGGTTAGCTCTATACATTTTGGGTTTGGTATTACTTTGGTAGCGTCAACGATATAATAGTTCACAAAAAATAGCGCGATACCATTTTTTACATCAGCTAAACTAAAGCTAAACCAAAACCAAAAACGTTCTGTTGTAAAATAGCGCGATTGGTCCCCTAATTCTACTTCTACCCCAGAACGGACTAAGGCCAGTTTTAATAAACCAATCTCAAAACAAGTCTTGAGGCTGTATCACCCGAGATGCGTCTTAAGAAGTTGACGCTATCTCAAGGTCCGAGCTAATTTATAAACCAATATTGAGGTCTCCTCAACTGAGATCACTTCTCAAGTATTCGCCTCAGCGGCGAATGAATGATAGCCTTGAGTTTCGTATATTAATACGCGCACCTCTCAAGTGAGTACTGCTTGAGTATGCACATGGTTTTCAGGTCTCAAGTTAGGTTTATTAGTTAATCAAATACTCTTTATTGTACAATTAACAAAAGCTACATGAAGAATACAGCGTACATCATTAATCGCACAAAAAGGCGGCCTTATCGCTAACAGCGATCTCTTCCAACAAACCTTAGGGTAAAGATACAAGCTACCAGTAGATGAGGTTTTTGCACTAATAGTAGCAATACGGGTGTATTTTATAGTTGTTAATTATTATATAACGTAAAGATAAAAATACATAAACTGAGCCTACAAACTATAACTAGATAATTTTACTGCACGTAAACACGTTAAATTAATCAACGCGTTTACTTGAGACCGGTCACAAGACTGTTCTCAATCTTGAGAATGGCTTATTAATACGGGCCTAAGTCTCAGGAGACTGGAAAGCTTGTTGCGCAACACAACGAGTGAAAATAGACTGTATGGTTTCAGACATGAATATTCACTATGGGCACAGATTACTAATAAGTTACTAAAGTAACTATGGGGTAGAAATTGATACGAATAGAGAAAAACAGAAGATTAATTCTTTAATGCGTTAGTATTAGCATTAGAGAATCAAATGAAATCAATTTATTATTAATTCATTTTTATTTTCTTGAACCCCCCAAACCTAAAAACTGGCTACGCCCATGCTTCGGACTAATATACGCGGTGATGTTTTCCACCCGTATATCGTTGACATAGTGAACATTCGCACTAAGCTGCTTGGCTCTTCACTTGGCTGAGGAGTATGGAATCCTTTCAGGTGTCAGTTTTTCTCAAATTCTACGATCCTGGGACGCTGAAGAGCCGGGTGAATAGGCATTTACTGAGTCGGATCTTCGACCGCATCGTCACTTCCCACCAGGTATCATTGCGGTCAAAGGAGTATCTAGTCAATCATAAAAACTGGCCAAGTGCGTGTCGGGCAACGCGCAGTGCAGGGTTCCGTACTTGCCCTCACAATATGCGAGTTTTTTGTGGTTGACAAATAATTTTCAACGGATGATCTACCGTCCCCCAACAACCACTCCGTACATCCAGCCTTGACCTCGTCGTCGTCTACGAGAGGACTCGTGGGCTACGTTCACTGCAGGTCAAAGACCTAAATGAGCTAAATGAACAATAAACAATGAATATTCTTTTTTGATTTACCTATCTGCTGGCGGCTAAACGGGTGCTAAACGCCCTAAGCAATCCTTAACCGCCGGAACATACATAAATATTTATATAAATGTCCATGACTCGGGAATCATTGTTCGTATCCCTCACGATTAATATTTACCCCTCGCGTGATTGACACCAATCATCTAGTCCTAAACTAAGTAAAGCTTCCACTATGGATCCTAAATAACGGTTAACATACATAAATACTTATATACATATTCATCACTCGGGAATAAATGATCGTATTCATCGCACGACCATTTATTTATCCCTCGTGGTTTTCGAACCCGCAACCGTTGGTTTAGCTGACAGGGTCACTATCCACTACACCAATTGATCGTGATGCGATCGACTTCCTTTTGATGCGTATCTGTGCATATACGCTTGTAAAAATCGGCACAGTTCGTGACCTCACTTCTGTCGTAGAGCGTGCATTTCCTTCTTTCCTTTTTTTGTAAATAAATACATATATAAATAATATTTGTAAAACGTGGCGTTTGAAGTAACCGCAGCGGTTGCAATGCGGAAATTAGTAAAAAAGACATGTATCATAATTACAGTTATATCGTGTTGATTTTTTAAATATTTATGTACTCGTAGAATTTTGCGGTGAAGGTGGAAAAATCAAGTGGATACAGTTTCTTTATAATCTGTATCTCATCTACTCATGTAGTGTGTAACGTTTTGTTTACGTGATCTTAATTCTGAGTGGTTTCCAAATCTGTTCGTTGTTTACATTATCAACGAGCTGTTTACCTTATAGATTCCCCTTGGATTTATATTTGGAGTGTTATTTGTCTGTTGAAACCACACATATTTTTTTTTATGATTGACTGGATTCGCTTTTGACCACAATCTCACCTGATGGAAAGTGGCGATGTGGTCGAAGATTATTATTAAAACGCGCAGAGAGCGTTGTATTCCTGCAAAATAACTTGCACTAGCTAAAGTTAAAATATAAGAATACAGTTCTCGAGGCGTAAGCTCAGCTTTGCATTTGTGTGAGTGACGTCAAGCTGCTAGCGGTACAAGAGGTGAAGTGCGGCATGTGCGCGGCAGGGAAGCGACGCGCAGCGGACACGCCGCGCCTCAGGCCGCGTTTAAACAATGCGCGGGACGCGCTGCGCCACAAGCCGTATCTCTATCTGTGTGCACTCACACAAATGCAAAGCTGATCTGAGATGAATGAGAACTGTAGTTTATTATGAACGCCACAACATGATGCAAAAACAAAGAAGTAGTAAATTATAGTTGATATGAGTTGTTTCTTTTTTATTTCATTAATAAACTGTTTTCACTATATCTGTTAAACTCGTCACTTGAACCGAGTTATTCGGTATCAAAAAAACGCCGAATATGCCGAGTACCAAGTGGATACCGAGTACTCGGCTCATCTCTAATAGTAATAAGCAATAATAATCTGTACTAACATTGATATAGATTTCTTCGAAATATAGAAATTGAATACTCACTTGATGCTCTTAGCCACCGCCTTGGTACATTGGCTGAGTTTTGCCAACGTGCACAACACGCGGTGGAAGTTGGACAGGTCGAAGAGCATCGAAGGGTCGAAGAGGTCCGTCTCCCGCAGCTCGAACACCTCGTGGCATGTCCGTAGGAACACTTTAATGTTGCGCATGCACAGGAACTGTGGACAATGTTGATATGTCAGTGAATTTTATGGACTACTATGAGTTACAGAGTTTCAGAACTAGACTTTTTATATGTTTAATTAATTCTGTGACGTTTAGACATTTTCGTAACTACATAAATTATTTAAGTAATGTCCGCCGTTTATTTGTAATGTGTGTGTGGCGACCGATTGGTGTAGTGTGTAGAGATTCTACGCTCTAAACCAAGTTGCGGATTCGAATCCCGCTTGGGGTATATGTTTGTATGATGTGAACATGTGTGCCAGAGTTATGGCTGTTTGCATTTATAATTTGCATAATAATATTCATTTGCAAAAGAAAACATGTATTCGTGTAGTATATCAACCATCTAGTAACCATAATACAAGCCTAGTGTGGAACTAGATGGCGCTGTATGTCCAAGAATATTTATTTCTATTACTTGCTAAATAAAAAAAGGTTACTTAGTTCGATTTTTAATTATGCTAGATTAAATTTATCTACCCCTTTTCAACAGTTAAGTAGAGGACATGGTTTTAGCAAACTTCTGAAATAGGAGCATTAGTACGATTGACTGGGACCTGACACAAACAGGTGTCCGCATTGACTCGATGGCTAGATCTCCGCTCTTGACGGCAACCGTTGATTTCGAAGGCTAGTGTTGCCGGTTGTCTTGCTTTTGGCGCATTAAAAAAAAAACGTTATTAAGAAAAATGCATCTGGAAACACCCACTAAATTCTCGTCTGTCGAGAGTGTTACTCAAGAGAAGGCGACTGAACCCGTCGGACATACTGCTTTGCATTAGTAGTTTCACATCTAATTTGTGATCGTAAATTTTATGCCTAAAGTAGATTCGTGTAGTGCGATGTTTATAGGTTATAAAGGTTCATTTACTCAGGCAACTTTTAGCCGACTGCACCCAGAAGGGTAATGTTTTTCGAGTGTATTTATGTAGATTTCTGTTACCTCCGGAAGCCTAAAGACTTGACCGACTGAAGTGCAAGGTGTCGTTTGAGTCGTACCGACCGACGTGTCCGTAAAATACAAAATCTCTCAGGTTTTTGGTTAGACTTATCTTGTTCTTTGAACAATAATTGCTTTGTTGCCTGAGGTAATGGAGCAATTTCAATATTGCGCGGCAATTGTTTCGGTAATATTGCTTACTACAGTTCATAATGCTCACTGTGGTCGAATTGGCGGATCCAGTGATAAATTTTAGTCAACTATTTATTTTTTCGTACATATAACTACGTCCGATTTAGCGGGAGCGGTCGGCGTGAGTATACCTCCACCGAAAAAAAACCTCGTCCATGGCGAGCGTTAGTTGATCAACTTGTGGCTCAGTGATGGAGTGACGGTAACTCTAGCACTATTGCTACATGTTGCCATCACAAAATTGCTCATGTCTTGACGTCACACTCGTCTATAAAGAAAACTGTGCTGCTCAGCACAGGTCAGTTAGGTTGCTTTGAATACTATCGAGGTGTCCCACGCAGTACATTACGATCAGCCTAGGCATTTCATGAAATCGTTAATGTCTGTCTGTGACTTGACTAAATTGTACTGTAATACTCATCGCACACTACAACCAGACCAGACCAGTCATTTTTTACATTCATTATTTTTAGCAATGAAAACGGACACTATTTTTGATTGAGGTGAAAACTTTAAACGCTATTCCAAATGTGACCGACGTTTGCCAGGATGGTGATGGGAATCTTCACTAGTTAGAGGAGGCTGTGCCCCAGTAGTGGGGGACATAAGGCTATTAATATGCTCTATTAGGTACTTGGAAGAAACAGCAAAGTCTCAACAAATAACAAACTACTTTCACAAGACTATGAATGTACGGAATAGGGCTGTGAGGAAGCGGACCCAACTCCAACATTTTTGCTCTATAAAGAATGCAAAACATCAGCCTCCAAACAATTGCGCTTAGTTCATTGAATTGAAGATGTATGTGTATACTCCAGCTGAATTAATGAAAATAGACTGTCAATAGATAGCCTTTATTTGTGTCCACAGTCACACACATACATTAGCTTATTTATTAGACACAGATAAGGTAACCAATGAACAACATTAGTTGTCATGTAATAAGATGGTTTTATTTTTTTATGCACAACGGGTTGGTATGACCATCTTTGATGGCCATCTGTCGTGGTCACCTCATATAAACGACGTAAGCAGGCGCATGCATTACACCTTTCACTCTCTTAAGCGACTTCAGAACTTCCTTCCTTTAAAAACTAAAATTATGCTATCACAAACCCTTCTTCTCCCCATACTAGACTACGCTGATGTATGCTACTTGGATGTGACTGAGGAGTTGCTAAATAAGCTTGAGCGCCTACAAAATCTTGCCATTCGTTTCATTTTCGGATTACGTAAATATGACCATGTATCTGCGTTTCGCGCTCAGCTAAAATGGCTCCCCATCCGACTTCGGCGCAATGTGCACATCCTCTCCTTCCTATATAATATCCACAAAAATCCCAACTCTCCTGATTATCTGAGTTCCCGCTTTAATTTACTCCCCCCTCCTGATGTTCCTAGGCGATCCTGCATTACAAAAACACTTGCCTGTCCTAGAGCCACCACAAACTTTCTTTTTCACTCCTTCAGTGTTCAAGCAGCCATGATGTAGAATAAACTGCCAAAATTAATTCAGGACAGCCCTTCAATTGCAGTATTTAAGAAAAGGCTAAAAGAGCATTACCTCTCCCATCTTTCGTGATATTATTAGTATGTGTATGTAGGTTTATAGTATATATATATTTAAATTATGTTATGTATATATTTCGCAGTAGGTATATGTAATATATTTAGTGTAAGTTTATTATTCGTTACATGATTTTTTCTTTTGCACACAATTTACTGCTAAACCCCAAATTTACTAAGTTTCCTATTTCAATGCTCAGGTTGACTGGAAGAGATCTCTTAAAGAGATAAGTCCACCTTTGTACGTGACCTATTGTTTGTACTCTGTTATTGTAATATTTTGGTGCAATAAAGAATATATATATGACCTCAATCACACCTAAGTCCTAACCTAAGTGAAGATGAGGTCAAAGGTGGAAGCGTACTGACCCGGAAACCCCAACACATTTGGGGGACTGGCTATCTTATCTGTGACAACCGGAACACAACAATGCTATTAACATTGCTGTTTGGCTGCAGATTTAGATAAGATGCTAGCTAGCCAGGACATTTCAAATTCCGTACCACTGACCAAACCGAGTACTTAAACATGTACCCCGCTGGGGATCGAACCCGCGACCTCCGAATCGTAAACCCAATGTTGTTTGCATTGAGCCACGGAGGCGGTTAAAATTATCCCTACTTTGTATTATGTGATTGTTTTTTTCTGCTTTTGTAAATATTTAATGTGTCGTTCAGTTAAAATAAAATATCTCCAAAAAGTCTGATTCACATAGAAAAAAAGTTTCCCATGATTAATCCTAGTGTGAATAGACCTTTACAATCTCATTGCATCATTTCATTTTATCTCCAGTGATAAGCACTTGGAAGGAAGTTTTAACTGAACTGTTATTTCCTGTATTCATTTCACAATTAATTTACTTCTTCGCCCACTGTTTACATGAGTAATTTGTTTTAAAAATTATCTTAGTATAGGGCATATTCTACCTGTATATGTACAAAGTTTAATTCAAATCTGTTCATACATTTCGCCCGATCCAAACTTTCGCCTTTGTATATGTAATTGGATTCATAACGACTGTCACACACAAATAGTTTTTTTTTTTTATCCACAATGTGTTAGCACTTGACCTCAAACACACCTGATGTTAAGTGAAGATGAGGCCGAAGGTGGTAGCGTACTGACCCAGAAATCCCAATTACATTACTGATTTGAAATGATAAGCTCTTGGGGCCCTACATCTATCATGCCTCATTGACAAAATGAGAGACCGAAGAGCCGGTAGCTAATCTGCCCGAGATATTGCCATCACTATCAATCAGGGCAATACTACTAGTAACTTGAGTATCCTGCCTCATTTTGAACTGGAGGACAATTTTGTTTGTGTTTTCCACTTTTCCATATAATTTTTTTTTTAAATCTTGTTTTTATTTGAGGCTATTATACACCCTGGGTGACTTACATGTTAATTATACTAGATGAGTTTTTTTACAGTAAGGAAAAAAAATAGGGCATATTAGGTAAGTGAAATAGAAGTTATTGGCATAGGTAGTTTAGTATTTTTTTTTCAAATACCTATGAGGAGATAAAATGAAATGAGGTAATGGGATTGTAAAGGTCTATTTCAACTACCTAATATGCTGTATTTTTTTCCGTACAGTACAAAAACGCATCCAGTATAATGTTATTGTGGAATTTACACTCATCTATTTCGTTTGTAAATAAGAAAAGTTCTATTGTAATTATTCAATAGCATCTTTTTTTTTAAGAATACACCAATTTCCATCTAGCCTCTACTGCTCACTTATTAATTTAACATAAAAAAAAATCTCGAAAATAACACCCAAACCTTCAAGTCTGTTACATTATTATAATCAGGTTTTGATCTAACAGTACCCAAAGATGGCGCTTTTTAAGAAGATAAATTTCAAATGTCCTTGACCTATATTTCTGACCACCCCAATCAAGAAAGGTCGTGACATTCTGCATACATGCAAATTTCAAATGTCAGGTGTAACTCTTTTGAATCTTAAAAATGGTAACCTATCCCTTTAGTAATAAAATAAGTACAAAAATTTCAAAACAAAATGTAATTTTGTAAACTATTTGAACCGATACACTCGCAAAAGCTATTCTAATGTAATACAGACAAAGCCATTAGTGAAAAGAATGTTATATTTATGTGTATAAGTACGAGTGACAGACCCTTTTCATTCACAACATTATAATGCAGATAGCAGGAAATTTATAGTAGCAATCAAACATTCAATTCAATCTCTCATACCATTCACCCATTCATCAGTGAATGCATAATTTATCATAACTTGTATTGACATAGTTCATACAAGACAAGGCATAACAAATTACAATTTATTGGTGACATGACAACACATTTGATCGAAAAATAGATCCAGCAACGGAGGAAGTCATTGTTTATCAGAAAACATAATGAATTTAAATATAATCGTATTTCCCAACACCCAAACTACGAAAACAAGAACGAAATACGCAACATTATTTCACATGAATTTGCCATCACAAAGAGCAATTGTTGGTGAATTAGTTCGGGATAACGCGCGTATCGCTGTTACGGAGAAAATTGACGGTTTTGTAATAATTAGAGCGAAGGTCGCGATAAATTACCTGCGCCATCTGAGGCCGTTGGTTCACGTCCTTCATGTCTATGCAGCCTGGGTGAAGGGCATTGAGAAGGTTGCAGATTAGCACCCCATCGCGCAGGGTATATGCCAGATCGTGGATAGTACTCGTCTCCCAGTTTGCTTTGTGGTCCGGATGCAGCAAGCCACATCTCGTCAGCCAACCAGCGCACTCGCGCCAGAGCTCCTCGCCGCCAGCAGCCATGTTCACATATACGCGGCACTACACATCGATAGTTCCAGCACAAAGCACTGCTTTTTAATAATCAACAGGCCATTATTAACAAGGGTTAATTGATAATTGACATACAAATTGGGCGCATCTACGCTCTCGCAATCAAGAATCTTTTGACAACTGAATTATAGTGTTACTACTTGAAAAATATGACTAAAAGGTAGTGATGGGATTCATTGGAATATGCAAGATACGAGCGAGAGCAGAAGCGTATTATGCGCGATATGCCTATAATGCGATAGGTATGTTACCACTATCACAACTATCTGGGATAGGCTCATCTAACTTCTAACTAATCAAATAAAATAAATGCAAAAGTTTGGATGTTAGTTCATTAGTTTGTTGCTCACTCACGGCGAAACGGCTGAACGGTTTTGGATGACATTTGGTATATAGGTAGAATATACCCCGGATTAAGACATAGGATATTTCCCGCGGGATAAACAAACAGGGGCGGCCCTAGGGCGGTGCGAGCAGTGCGACCGCACTGGGTGCCATCATGTGTGGGGCGTCGAAAACGCCCTACCACCGATCGACTATCGTCGTGTTGCCTGGGGTCTACTCTCTAATGAAAACAACTTCGGATCTTTTCTTCTGCAAAGAATCCTTTATTTGCATAATTTCAGATAATCCTTGCGTCCCGTACTTACTTGTGATGTCCAACTTCATAAAACAAAAGCAAAATAATGACGATTGGTTTATAATTGACATAGCAAACTGCAAAAGAAAAAGTCCGAAGTTACGCCCGTCAGAAGCTGTTTTCCTTAAAGCTTCCTTGGAAGTACTTAAAATGTAGTTACTTACGTTAGACTATGTGTCAAGAACGTTTATCAGATTTTGAATTTTATCCATTGACAATGATATTGCCCAAGTAACCCTTCTTTTTTAGTAGTAAAGTAATTATTCTGATTTAATAAATGAATTCGCAAGCGCAAAAGCAAGAAAAGTATGTTATTTAAATAAACGTACTTAGTGAAACATATATTTTTTTCATTTATTATTTCTTATCCAAAAAATATAAACGAAAAAAAGAACATAAATGTAAAAATAATTATGTTCTTTTTTTTTCGTGTCTAAGTAAAGTCATGTCAGTCATGGAATTCACAAAATCAGGAATAGACTATATCAACTTTATCCTGAAAAATCATATAACAAAAGTGATACCTTTGTTAGCTATGTTAAGAATTATTCAAAATTATTTAAACGCGTTTGTTCTGAGGCAAAATTTTTGTTTCTTCGTATTCAATTTAAGAGCTGTGCTCTTGTCGGTAGAGTAATGACCACGTCTCTCTACTTTATTTGCCATAGAAAATTATTATTATCCATTTATTATACTAGAATTAAAAACAGTTCTAACATTATTAAATCCACATGGGAAGTCATAAATAGTGAGACAAAAAAAGTGGAAGATCGGAATTTTGACTTCAATTTGAAAATTAACGATAATACGAGTATTATCAGTAATGAGTGACTTACAGGTTGCCGAATCATTTGAAAAGTTCTTTACCGACGTTCCCATCTCGACCACTAAGTCTCTTAATTCATCTCCCGCTCTGGCTAAATCACTTAAATCTTACAAAATGTAGAACCATGTAAGATAGACTCTAAATTTACTCATGTAAATAGTAATAATGTAATGAAAGCATTTAAATCATTGTAAATGAAAAAGTCTAGTAAAATTATTAAGATAAGATGTTTATTTACCAAAAAAATCCATACACAATTATACATTTGCAGTAGCGTCCACACTAGGCTAGGCCTGTATCGTGGATGCCAAAATTTCCACATTAGAGAAACAATTTCACTGGTCATTACATTTTATAAGTAACATCATCTGTTAGAATTAGGGAGATAGACATGCATGCAGAACTAGCCTTAGAAGTAACTAGCACGTTAGAATTGTACAAGTTGCGCGTGCGCATGTGTGCGGGTGTGAGATCATTTAATTAAAATTTGCATGCTTCTGCCTATTATCAAAAGGAAAGGCAAACTAACTAACATAAATATGTTTCCATAATATGTTGTATCAAGAGTAAGCGAGTAAATGTGTGTAGCAGAGGATGTGTGAGGGTGCATGTATGGTTTGTGTGAGGGGGGTGTGCTTGTGTGTATACGCGTGTGTGAGGCAAATATATAGATAGGCACCATACTAGAACAATTCTTTCTATAATAGACATATATATATATATATATATATATATATGTACGTAATTATATAAGGGCATAGTATGGCACCCCACTTGGCTACTATATTAACAACCGTTTTGACCGTGGAATGTTTCTTGATTTAATGAAACTAAGTAAAGTCATTCCATAATTTAAAGCAGGTAGTACATCCGATCCCTCTAACTTTAGACCTATAACAGTACTACCCACATTTAGTAAAAATTTTGAGAAATTGATATTAAACCAGTTAATGTCTCCATTTTATCAAAACAATATCATGCATCCCAAACAATTTGGATTCACACGGTGTCGTCAATAACTGATGCCGGTGCTGAGCTAGTTCAACATATTTTTGATGCCTGGGAGAATTCGCAGGATTGCGGCATCTTCTGCGATTTGTCAAAGGTTTGTCAAAGATATTGTGTTCATTATGATATATTAATCAGGAAACTACACCATTACGGCATACAAGGTCACGTTTTGAATATTATAAAATAGAATTTAGAGGGTTGATATTAATGGCACTAAGTCCTCTGGCTCTGAGGTCAATATGGGCGAGCCTCAAGGTTCAATTCCCAGACCATTTTTGTTTATTGTTTACATTAATGACTTGCCTCATTTTGCCCGGAATAGATGTGAAATAGTATTATTTGCAGATGACACCTTTGTGGTATTTAAAGTTAAGAGATATGAATTATCTTGTGATGTAAACACTGCTATTTTTGAACTTGTTAACTGGTTTACAGTAAATAATCTTCTTTTGAATGAGAAAAAAACTAAACCAACTGTTAAACAACAGCTTACTGACATATTTGTACAAGGCGATACATTGGACCTTGTAGACACTACTGTCTTTTTAGGACTGACATTGGATGCTAAGCTTCAGTGGGGCCACGTATTGACAAACTTGTGAAAAAGCTTGCTTCTACAGCGTATGCAGTCAAAAAAATCAAAAATGCTAACAGACGTTCATACTGCAAAACTGGTTTACTTTAGCTATTTACACAGCTTGATGTCCTATAACATATTGTTGTGGAGAAACGCTGCTGACATACATATCATTATTGTTCTGCAGAAGCGTGCTATTCGTGCCATTTATAAATTTGGACCTAGAGTGTCTCTTAGCGATAACTTTGAGGAAATTAATATCTTAACAATGGCATCTCAATACATATATGAGAATTTGTTATATGCAAAAAAATATATATATAACCGAATTCGATAAAAATAGTGATAGGCAAAACAAAGGAATAAAAACCAATTATTTGTATATGTTAGCCGACTTCACAAAGTTAGTAAATCCGTCAAAGGGCAATGTATACGCTTTTATAATAAGGTTCCAGTAGACATTCAAAATTTGCCTTTAAATAAATTTAAAGCAATCATAAAACTGAAGTTATTAGCAAAAGGCTATTATAACATCACTGACTATTTGGATGAAGACGAAGGGAAGAAACCAGACGGTATGACCTTGATTCCTTCCTCGCTCAACGCTTTGGGTACCTTGCCTCGCGGCCCCAATTTTTTACATTTGTTCTAGTTTATATTTAAATTCCATCTCTTTATTTGTTACCTACTGTTTTTAAATAAATAAATAATTTTTACTCATCTTAATAGTGATGTTTTCAAGACAGTGATAATTTTATCCTATGAAATAAAATATTTTGATTTGGTTTGATTTGTTATTGGTTGGCAACCTCCTTGTATGTAGTGAGTGAGTGAGCAAATAGTGCTGTTCTGTGGATGAAGTACTCAGACTAAGAAGTAGTAACTAGTAAGAAAATGGAAAAACGTGGGAAAAATGTGACTGACTGACATTCAACTTTCCAGTTGGCAACACTAATAAAGTGAGTGACGCGTGTGGGTGTTCTGTGTATTTGTCGATCGAACGATTTCTCATAAAACTTAAAAAAATTGTTTAACACAAGATTTTTCCTGACTGTCTGCTGCTTTGCAGGTAAGTTATTTTACTCCGCATCACTCCTACAAACTGTATCCAACAAAACTGAATTCTCCTGCACATTTTTATCTTGAGCTGTGACACACCCATGTATCGGTGAATTCCAAAGTTTTTACCTGTTGAAATTTTAAACTATTGAGGCATTTAAATACGAAGAACATTCGCCGTTCCAACGGGATATCTATACTGGTTTCCGATGGAAGTCTAAATATGGCTTCAGCCGTTATCCTTATTAGGTTTATTTTAGAGCATTACGTCACTGTACACAGGGGAAGTCGTTCATTGCTATACTGGTGTATGTGTAGATTAGGTAGGTATACCGGTAGCCGTCGGCGCGTGGAATCTGGAACACCGCGTATCACCGCCACTGCACTTTCTATGGTAATCGATTTATTGTATTTTTTTTTTTTTATTTTGTATTGGAATAGAAAATATTTCGTTAATATCCAAGCTATAAAAACATTGCAGAACATTTAGCTGTAGAACGCAAAAGCAAATAATACTTTGTTATTTAATTAAAGAAGTGCTGCTATAAAAAACTGACACTTACAAACTTGATCAAATGTGGCTGCTTCTGAAGTATGATTAGCATCAACCTTAGAATCTAATAGATAGCAATGGACTGCATTTTTCACTGACAAATAGTTGTTAATTTTGTGAGCTAAAATTTACTGCTTCAGCAATTATTTCAAAGCAGTGTTGCTAATTATTAAAAAAAAATCTGTGTGAAATACAGCGTAATGAAGTGCAGATCCCTTTGATGTGAACTATATGAACTTCTGTCTTTGCCCCCCTTAGGTCCTCAACCCTACACCCCGATCCTTGTGGCCTTTTAGGTATGACCACATCCCAATTTGATCAATTCCTCATATGACCAGTTGCAAATATCAGCACTTCTCAATTCTCCTGTGGGTTTCTTGCACTGCTTCTTTTACCACAGCTGATTTCTCTTTCCAAAGCGGTAGTAGCTTGCACACACTGACTGACAGATAAATGCAATAAGCCCTTTTGTTTCCAGTAGATTTAAATTGACATTCAACAAAATTAAATGATATTATGTTTAGAAAGAAAGAAAGTATTTATTTGGATTTCTGTTATAAAGATGTATACATACGTAAGTTTACAATACCTAAATCCAAAATGGTCTCCACACAAGGGTTGGAGTAACCACGACGCTGGTATTCTGTGGAGCCGAAAGACAGAGTGGTGCCACTGTACTACTTAATATTAACAACTCTTCATTTCAACTACCCATAAACATCTATTTTTTACTGTTTGAAGTTATGATAACTTTCATTTTTCAAGTTGGACATCTTCTGATCTATAAATTATAAAGTGAAATGAGATTTTGGAAGAGCTACAATATGAGCTATAAAATGTATTTGTGATCTATCTGGTATCCATAATAAAATCCTAGTTAGTTGCTTAGTGTGTAACTAAATGGCTCTTTGTATATGTGCAATAATATTTATTTACATTATTGAGAATGACAATAATTCATTGGGCACAGACATAAATATACACTGTATAAAAATGTGATGATAGCTACTGTAGTTGCATATTAATGAATGAGTTCGCAATCAACATTATGTGTGTGTATTTGTACAGTAATTTTCAATAGGCAGTCATACTCCCAACTCAGTTGGATTTTTTAAATTTCTAAAGGAAATTACTGTTAATTATTATGCAGAAAAATTACTTGTATTCAATACAAAGGTGTTTAAAAAATCTAACCTTCCTATTTGGGGCTATGACTGTTTGTTTGAATTTGTACTATGTAATTGTATTTATGACTACTGATACAAAATAGATAAGTGTTAGTGAACGATCTTTCTCCACTGCATAACTAATACTCAAATAATGTTTATTTATGAAGTCAGAGACCAATACTTTCACTTTAACTATTAAAATATTCAGTAAAACTTCAATAATATGTCTCTCTCTAGATGATGATTCCAATTGATTTATATATTTACAACACTTATGTAATATTAGGTATATGAAATAATAATGTTCTAAATTCTCTGATAATTGCCCACACAGCTTGATTGTGTAAACTCAGCTACTATTATTATAAATACCTTGTACTTGTGTTTTAGAAAAATCCACAGCTTTACAACTGGAAATATGACAAAGTTTTACATCAATCTTTGATACAAAAATGAAGTTTATCTTTTTTGAAAACCATCTTTATTATTATTTAGATAACTATGCTGTTCGCAAAGTAACACTCGTGTGCTTAAGACCAAGTATTACCATTATCAGTGAATTCTCTCGTGGACTATAGTGGGTTGCTAAGTGCCATCCTGGATTGTTAACATATAACCTGGATCTTTAAGTCAATCTACGACTACTGTCATTTTGGCTACGTTATTCCACGTCGTTCTGAATTACGCTGGGGTCTTGGTCGACTTGATAGCTATGGTGGGGGTTATCGCAATATCATGTAAAAGAAAATATATTCGTATCTAGATATGTGTATATGTCGTTTTTACTATATGTATGTATGTGTATTTATCTATATTATATATAAGTATAATATGTATCTGCGTATATATTATTATGTATCTGTTTTATGATTGGATTACAAGTATAAATATAAGTATGTGTACTGTATGTATATTCGTGTATGTATATTATAGAGAAAAGGCTGACTTACTGTTAGATTGTAAGTATATAACTCAGTGGATAACTGTTATTGGCTTCCTGAATAATATAGTTTTAAGAATCATGATTATAGATAGTATAAAGCTGTTGTTATCCCTAAAACAATAAAATAAAAATAAATAAATAAAATAAACTATGGTATAATTACTAATACATTTAGGTGAGAATGGTGTCGATTCGGATGTACATTAACTAAACTAAAACCAGTTTTGGAGTGGTGCCATCGCATCATACTGTTCCAGGAAGAAAGAGACAGTACTACTTTAAAACTGGTTTTAGTTTAGTTGGTGTACATCCGAATCGACACCATTATTTGCCAAGTCAATTTATTTTTAAAAGTGGCGCAAGAAACATCTTCTACAGACTACATATTATTCTCTTAATAAATATAAATAAATAAATATCCTTAGACATACATACAGCGTCATCTAGTTCCACCATAAGCAATTGTGTTGTGGATACCAGATGGTTGATATACTACATAAATACTTTTTTTTGTAAATAAATACTTATTATAAATGAAAACATCCATAACTTTGGTACACATGTCCGTATTCATCACACGAACAGATGCCTCTAGTGGGATTCGAACCCGCGATCATTTGGTATGGTGGTCAGAGTTTCTAACCACCACACCAAACAGGTCGTGTAAATTTATGTTTTTAGTTTTGAATTGACAAAGCATTTTAATGACATGTCTAATGAAATTATCAAACTGGAAGTAGGTTCCATTAATGAGCAAGTAGGCAGTAAAATTGTTTGGAAATTTGGAATGCCACTGAGTTACCCAATAATAGTACAGGTATGGTAGTGCTTTATTATGTGTAACCGCCTCCGTGGCTCAATGTAAACAACATTGGGTTTACGTTTCGGAGGTCGCGGGTTCGATTCCCAGCGGGGTACATGTTTAAGTACTCGGTTTGGTTGGTGGTAGGGCATTTTAAATGTCCGCCTGGCTAGCTACCACCATCTTATCTAAATCTGCCGCCAAGCAGCAATGTAAATAGCATTGCTGTGTTCCGGTTGTCAGAGATAAGATAGCCAGTCCCCCACATGTGTTGGGGTTTCCGGGTCAGTACGCTTCCACCTTCGACCTCATCTTCACTTAACATCAGGTGTGATTGAGGTCAAGTACCAACCCGTTGTGCATAAAAAAAAAAAAAAATGTGTAAAGACAAGTAAGCACGCCAAATGAATTTAATTACACCACTCATTTATAAATGCAATTATCAGATTGTATTTCTTTACAAACATTGGTTGGTGTTGACCTGTTGGTTGGTTGGAGGTGGTGGTGACGACCTGTTTGGTGTAGTGGTTTAAATATTCTGACTGCTATACCAAAAGGTCGCTGGTTCGAATCCCGCTAGGGGCATATGTTTGTATGATGAATACAGACTTGTGTTCCCGAGTTATGGATGTTTTTCATTTATTTACAAAACAAAAATGTATTTGTTTAGTTTATCAACCATCTGGTATTCATAATACAAGCCTAGTTGCTTAGTGTGGAACTAGATGGCGCTGTGTGTATGTGCAAAGATATTTATTTATTATTGTTACAAAGTTTGTAAAGAAATTATCTTATTTTTATAAATTATAATTTGATTCTTTATTGCACAAGAAATACAAACAAATGTCAGAAAATATGTACAAAGGTGAGATTATATCTAAAGAGAAGAGATCTCTTCCAGCCTACCCTACTGGATTTTTTCTGCTTTCTACATACAAATTAACATAGGCCTCCTACAGCCCTTATTGTGTGTTACATATATACATACATAATTTTTTCGCCTGTTATGGAGTAAGCATTCAATTCGGTTCTGAATATATTTTTTGTCCAATTCTTTTTATTTTTCTAATCTAGTCAGTCTAAGCATATTGATTATGCTCATGGTCATATATTATAGTCCCACTAGTAGACTAACTAACTACCAATATCAGTATTCATGTTGCATGATTGTTCGAAAGCATGATTTCTCACCTAGACATTGTGTGGAAAAATTCCTTTTTTTTTAATTTTTATTTATTTATTTAAAGGAAAGCAAACAGCTATAAATATTACAGCAGTATTTGTTACAGTATGCATCATACATTAGCCAACAAAGCTTCCACGGATAAGGATAATACATTTGCATTGAGTTAACACATACATTGTATTTAAAGAAATGCTATGTTATATTAATTGCTGGATAACTAAATTCACTTACATTTAACTGTTAAATATGGCAAAAATAGTTATATGGATTGTAGGTACTTAATGTTATTTAAGCATTTAGGGCCTTGCCAATATAAGCATTCACGCAACGACTATGGTAAGACAGTGATGATTTTATGCTAACAATGACTGAATAATGATGCTCTCTACTCCACAGAAAGATGAGTAATTTTAGATACTAGCCACAATGGCTACCAATTGAAGTGTTTTAACATATCCTATAAACCGGACTATACATTATTTTATTACAAATTGTAAACTCTTTTTAACTAGGGTTACCAGAAAAGTCCTGACAAAAAGCTTGATTATTCATACAAAAGTCCTGAAATTTTCTCGTATTTCAGATGATTGTTATTATTATTATATTATTATAGACAGCACACATATAAAAAGAAAAGAAAAGAAAATGATCCTGTGGGTTTCTTGCGCCGCTTTTTTTCCCACAGATGATTTCCCTTTCCGAAGCGGTGGTAGCTTGGACATACTGACTGACCGAAAAATGCTTAGCCCTATTTTTATTTCCAATAGATTTAAATTGACATTCAACAAATGATATCATGTATCTTACGTTGAAATAAAATGCTTTGAGTTTGAGTTTTGAGTTTGCAGTATTACTGCTGGTATGTCTATGTCACAGTGTTGGAAGAGTTCACATTGTTCATTATGTTGTTATTCAGTCAATATTTAAGTCATCACTAGTTTTTTAATTTTTTTTCCTTTGTTTTGTGTAATTGGTTTCAACCGCCTCCGTGGCTCAATGTAAACAACATTGGGTTTACGATTCGGAGGTCGCGGGTTCGATCCTCAGCGGGGTACATGTTTAAGTACTCGGTTTGGTTGGTGGTAGGGCATTTTAAATGTCCGCCTGGCTAGCTACCACCATCTTATCTAAATCCGCGCCAAGCAGCAATGTTGATAGCATTGTTGTATTCCGGTTGTCAGAGATAAGATAGCCAGTCCCCCAAATGTGTTGGGGTTTCCGGGTCAGTACGCTTCCACCTTCGACCTCATCTTCACTTAACATTAGGTGTGATTGTGGTCAAGTACCAACCCAATGTGCATAAAAAAAAAAATTGGATGTTATGTGTAATTTAAGCTAGTTATATTATCACTTCTATAACTTTCTTATAAAAAACAAAATTGCCTGACATCTCAGGACAAATCCTAATATATGGTAACCCCAGTTCCAACCAACCATGCATGACACATTCACTAAGTAGTTGAATACAGAAGGTTGCACCATTCTGTCTGGCTTTAGATCAAGTTTCACTGGTTCAGGTGTGGTCAATGTGACATCAAAATTGCACTGCTTAGCGCATTTTGTTCGTAGCAACACGCTTCAGTATTGTGCCGCATTCGAACAGCGGGCCGCGAGTTCGCGAGCCCGAGCTAGGTATTGATTGCTAGCTACAACTTGAAAGTGTATTACGTGACCTATATCATTCATTACAATAAGTATTAATTCTAGTTTTACATAGTAATATTATATA
The DNA here is from genome assembly GCA_949316235.1 of Oegoconia quadripuncta. Lineage (NCBI taxonomy): Eukaryota > Metazoa > Arthropoda > Insecta > Lepidoptera > Autostichidae > Oegoconia > Oegoconia quadripuncta. The sequence goes on along the minus strand of OX438747.1, from coordinate 2,940,261 downwards.
TTCTGTGCTTGTGTATGATTTTCATACTTGAATCAGTCATATTGGTCCAGTCATTTAGGCATCTAGCTAATATTATAAATGCGATAGTTTGGATGTTTGTTTGTTTATTTGTTGCTCAATCACGGCGAAACGGATGAACGCATTTGGATGAAATTTGGTATGTAGGTAGAATATACCCCGGATTGAGACATAGGATTTATATTATTAAGTCAGTAGTTCCTACATATTTCCGCGACAAAGTTAAGAAAAAGCTAGTTGTTATTAGTTATTATTAAATAACTAGGTTACCGCCCGCGGCTTCGCCTGCGTGGAATAACTTTATCGCGTAAATATGTTTATGCTGCGGGAACTACTCACTTTATCGGATGGATGACTCATGTATGATGGACCTTTTAATTATAAAATTATAAAAAAACCGTTTTATTTATGTCTGTGATACAAATATTGTATTGGATAAAAACTGTACAATTTTTTTGAAGCTATATTTATGAAGTGTATTACTTTCTTGTGCAATAAAGTGTACTTGATTGATTGAAATAGGTATGTAGTTAGAATATCAGCAATATTCTCACAATATGTTTGGAACATTAAGACAACACATAAGTTATATATATTGTTCAGTATTCATTGGTAGAAACTGTTTTAGTTTCTACCAATGAATACTGAACAATACTCTTGCAATAGCCATAAGTTATTAAATTGTATACACCGAATTGTAACAATAAATACGCAATAAGAATTTTACGTGATTATTACGTTATTTGTCGTATATATGTACCAGTAAAGTAAATTACTACGGTGCATATATTTAAGTAAAATTTTGTATTTATTTTCTTCTGTGCAATATAGAGTTTACAATACAATACAACACAAATACTGTTTATTGCGCAAAATAATTTACAATAATTTTTGATGAGATAACAATAGAACACAATTAGGCGGTCTTATCACTAAAAGCGATCTCTTTACGTTTATTAAAAGAGTTTACAAACAATATTGAGGGCTCTCTCAACACATAAACATAATAACTAAACGTTGTCTCGATAGAAATCAGATGTGAGGTAATTTGCTATCTTTTTACCTACTGTAATTATGACACCTATATTCTTGTCACTAATATTAGTATTTTATTTTTGTGTGCAATAAAGAATTTAATAATAATAATATTAGGAATGGTGTTTCTAAAAAAAATTTAAGATAATTAATTAAATTAAAAAAAATTAAAAATGTTTATTTCGTTTCTCATAATACTATAACTCGATCCAGGGTTGAGACCTCCTAGTAAGTATTAAGATACTTGTATCAGGAAGTCTCGCTCCTCCATAAACAAATGTTGTCTAAAAATAAACATAACACAAATATAATTTTGAAAATAAAACAGTTATCTTATCACATTGCAATAAAAGCAGAATACAAATACAAGATTGGTGGAACATTAAGTCACACACACATAATTACTTTCTTATTTATTGAGAAAAGAAGCAAAATTTGTTATATGTGGGAGCGTTCGTCATGAGTAGGAATTGGCCACCTTCCCTTTAGAACGAAGAACATGTGGCATCTGAATCGTCGTCGTCGAATTTTAGGGATTAGTTAGAAATTAGATTAGATACTGGTTGTGTGCCGGAACGTATTAATAAACAGGCACCGATTTCATATTTCGGACACTTTCATAAACCATCTTTTTTGTATTTTTTTTTAATAATAATATTAAATAAATATTTCGGACACTTACACCAATCATCTAGTCCCAAACTAAGCAAAGCTTGTACTATGGATACTAAATAACGGATAAACATACATAAATATTTGTATCTTTGTATCTTTGTATCTGACAATTGTATCTTTTGTGTTTATTTGCAATAAAGAATAATGAATATTTATACAAACATCCATGACTCGGGAATAAATGTTCGTATTCATCACACAAACATTTTTGAACCCGCAACCGTTGGTTTCGCTGACAGGGTCACTATCCACTACACCAACCGGTCTAATCTCAAACTAGGCAGTGGACGTCCTGTGGCTGATATGACGATGATTGAAACTAGGCAGAGCTATTGATACTAGGTAATGGATAAATATTTGTGTAAACATTCATGATTCGGGACTAAATGCAATTCGGGTCCATTGCCCACCAACGTTGCGGATTCGAACCCGCAACGTTGGTTTTGAAGGCAGGGTCTCTACACATTACACCAATCGGTCGCTGTCAGATTTATCGCAATGCGTGATGGCATCAACGCTCCGCATCCCGTCCGCATTGCACCAACATTGCCACTACTAAAAAAACTACGGCAAGCTCACGTTATTCACTGAGAACATTTTTCTAAATAGCCATACGCGATTCTATTTATTTTTATAACTATAAATTGAACATTTAGACATATAAGCGCTAGTAGCAGGACGCGGTCGATAAACGTTGTATGTCGCGCGAGATAATATTTGTCCTGCTCATTCGTTTGAACGAAATATACAACTATCCCACTCTCACATCGCGTACGTCGAACGATGCCATGCTACGGTGGTAAATAATGCCAAGTGAAGTGGAGGCCTTTATTATTTCCAATAGATTTAAATTGGCATTCAACAATATTACATATCTTCCGTTATAATAAATGCTTAGTTTGGGCGTCCTGTGGCTGATATGATGAATTGAAATATTTGTTCCGAAGCAGCTTGCTCTTAAGGTCGCCCTCGCATTAGAACAGTGATCACACTTGACATCACTGGTTGCCTGCTCATTGCGGTTACATCACGCGACCTTCATGAGTCACTGGTTATCTTTATTGTACGCTAAGTGGTCGCTTGATAATCAAGTCTGTCTGGCTTGTAAATATTCCTTACAATATTTGACCATCTAAAATGCTGTAAATTCGCCTCGGGGCAAACTACTACTTGAACATGTTATGTTCCACGCCTTGTAGGCTTTTCAATAATTTGTCTTATTTTACGCCGTATACATACAACATTAGTCGGAAAGGGGTAGGTGTCGCGTAGTGAAGACTTTCATGGTTAAAATATATGTTTTTTTTTAAATTTTAAGTCTTACTATGCACACGCGGCCGCACAATGACCGTAACACTTCCATTATAAGATGGTCTCGCGGCGTGTAGTAGAAAATTTTTTGTTCGATATTTAAATTTTGGATAATAATGGAAAATTCTCCCCCGATATATTTTTAATCGACTTCAAACGGAGGAGTTTCTATGTTCGTCTGTATGTATTTTTTTTCATGTATGTTCAGCATATTTTCGGCAATTATAAACTGATTTTGATGTTTGTTTTTTTTTCATAAGGTTTATCACCAGAGTGGTCATATATAAATTTGGTTAATAGCTGATGATGCACTCCGAAGTTGGGCCCGTATTAATAAACCAATCTCAATAGAGGCTGTATCACCCGAGATGTGTCTTAAGCAGTTGACGCTATCTCAAGCTACGTGCTAATTTATAAACCAATCTTGATGTCTACTTTACTGAGGTCACTTCTCAAGAATTCGCCTCGGCGGCGAATGAATGATAGTCTTGAGTTTCGTTTATTAATATGTGAACTCGGCGCACGTCTCAAGTGAGTACTGCTTGAGTATGCACGTGCGTTTCAGGTCTCAAGTAAGATTTATTAATCAATACGTTTACTTGAGACCGGTTACAAAACTATTCTCAATCTTGAGAACGGTTTATTAATAATAAAATAATTTTTTAATTATTTCTATGTTAATTGCCACAATTTTTACTGTAGAAACATTTTTAAACTTCCCTACAAAAACAAAATTGAATGACTTGTTTTGTTATTTTGAGGAAATTCATTTTATTTAATGTATTAAAATTAACTAGGCTTCCTTTCGGATCTAATTTCTATCGTGTTCCTCTCTCCGCCCATACACTCAAGGTATTGGCGTGGCGTGGGAACAGCATTAATTTGATTGATCGATGAGAGGGAGGCACCAATCCAGTCCATAACTGCCTAAGTCAGCTAACGTAGCGGAATGTCGGTCGACACAGGGCGAGGCAATCAGTTGATTCGTCGACCTCTCGAGTGTTACTCAAACAAGAGGTTGAGTGAAACATCACTATTGATTAGTATAGATATCGTAATAGCACTGTTATGAGATGACTCATTGTTCGAATTAAGTGCCCAATCGCATAAACCTTGTGTCGAACTTTATTCCCCATTAACTCGGTCAGATTCTGGGGTCATGTGCTTATTGCGGCGATAGATTTTTTTCTTAATTAAGAAGGCAAATTAAAATGGAAGAGACAATCGCTGCTTGGGTGAGACTTAAGCTTCTGTTATCATCCTAACAAAGAGACCGCACTAATATTGGCTCAATCGTTATCTATGTTAGCAACAAATTTCGGCACTGTACGATAGATGGTGCTGCATTCAATTAACATTAATAGACCATTGCAACACCATTTTTTGAATTCCAACCAAAAAGCCACCTTGTCAGCTATCTTCTTTGATAAACATAGACCACCCACCCCCTAGACCTACATGCAGAGAGCGTTATTCACCAAAACATGAAGAAATTGCTCCCTTCCGCGTCCTATTAGTCGCGTGGTGGCATGGCACACTTATAAGGTAAGGTACAAGGCACACGGATAAGGTTGTTCATACATAAGCACTCAATAAAGTCACAATATTCGACTTCAACGGTTGTTGTTATGTATCCGTACGTGATTAAGATAGACTACAGCGAACCCATTTAAACGTCGCCATACATTTATCGCTGTGTAGTCTATAGGAGCTATGCAAAAGTTTAGCAATAATCTATCAACGACATTCATCCTATACAAACAAACAAACAAACAAAATATTCCTTATTGTACAACAATAAGAAGCATAAAAAAGAATAAGAAAAAGAGGATAGTACAATTTGGCGGCCTTATCACTAAAAGCGATCTCTTCCACGCAACCTTTGGGTAAGGAAGCATATGCACATGACATGTAAGTAGCGTGCACGGTAAACTAATTTTAACAAAATAAATCACCCATATAAATACATACGTTAATTGAATACATACAAACATACATACATAATATACAGGGCGTCCCAAAGTTATGGGACATGAAGGGGAAGTACCTTAAATATTGTAGATAGTGAATTTTGCTCAAAGAAGACTTTATGTTATTTTTAAAAGTTAGTAATTCTGCATTCATAGATTTTCTAAAAATTACTTGCTTCGGCTGGGAATCGAACCGACTTAAATGTGAAAAAAAAAAACACCCTACTTTTATGATGCCAATCGAAAGAATAGCTAAAAAATAATAACTCTGCCTAAGTAACATAGTATTTTAAAAGAAAGGAACAACATAAAATGATTGAGTCAAATTTCAAGAAAGTTATTTATTGCCGACGACGTTCGAAAAGTAGCGATATTATCATTCCAAAGATAGCATTGATTATTCGTAAATAAGTACCCACTTCATAAAATAGGTACTAACATAGTTTTCCTTATTATAAGTGCACGTGTAGATGAAATGATAAAACTTGTATTTCAATACGTCCTCTGTAAGCTAGACAGAAGGCAAATTAAAAACAAAAATAAATAATTTATAATTTGAAAATGGAACAGTTTATGACAGCGTTTGTTTGAATGCATACTTTTTAAGATATTTTAAAAAGAAGTGATATTTTTAAATGTTGTTCTTAAATTTGAAAATGGAACAGTATGTGCGAGCGTTTGTTTTTCGGATATTGATCTGTTTAGTCTCAATTCACTTACACAAGTGTTATTGTGTTAATTTATTGCGAACATGGCATATCAAGTAAGTTTTGATCTAATGGAAGCATATTTTTTGAACGATAAAGATATCTCTAGAAGTTTGCGGTGGTATGGCGTAAAATATCCTGATAGACAAATACCGTCTCGTAAAGTTTTGAAAAGGCTTGTGAACAATTTGAAAACTCTGGGACGTTTCGATAAACGCCCAAGAGAACCACAGCAAGAAAACCATACGATCAACGACGAAGAACTTGGTATTTTAATTTACTTTTCGGCTTTTCCGAAAGCATCGGTGAGAGAAGGAGAACATGAAATTGGAGTTTCAAAAAGTAAAATACACCGTGTATTAAAAAAACACGGTTTTAAGAGTTATGTTGAAGGACGATTGGTTCAAAAATTACTTCCGGGCGATACAGAAAGGAGAAAAAATTTCTGTCTTGATATCCAGGCACGATTGCTCGAAGATCCAAATTTTTTGGATAATATTATTTGGACAGACGAATCTAACTTTAGCAATAACGGTATGTATAACCGCAACAATAATCGTATTTGGTCTAAAGAAAATCCCCTACGAGTGACTGAAACTAATAACCAAGTGCGTTTTTCACTCAACTGTTGGTGCGGACTTTTAAAAAACCGGGTTTTCTTAATCCATTTTTACCAAGGAACCTTGAACACAGAAAAGTATTTAGGAATACTTCAAATTTTAAGGGATAAGATAAGAAACCATTCCGCGGCGGAGCAAGAAAACTTAATTTTCCAACAAGATGGAGCTCCGGCTCATAATAGTCGGAGAGCAGCAGATTTTCTAAATGAATGTTTTCCTACATGGATTGGTACAAATGGACCGATTAGATGGCCGGCCAGATCCCCGGACCTCACACCATTAGATTTCTTCTTTTGGGGATACGTGAAAGATATGCTATACAAAAAGCGATACGAGAACGTAGGCGAGTTGCAAACAGAATTGTGCCATATCACATCGAGTGTTCACCATAAAATGATTAGAAAATCAACAGGCAGCGGGCTCATTAAAAGATTGGCGATTTGCGTAAGACAAGAGGGATCACATTTTGAGCATTTAATTAATTAATTTACAAAAAAATACCTACTTAATTGACTACGGCAGTTTCATGTATGTTTTTTATTTGATTAAAATGATTAATTTCACGTTGTTCCTTTCTTTTAAAATACTATGTTACTTAGGCAGAGTTATTATTTTTTAGCTATTCTTTCGATTGGCATCATAAAAGTAGGGTGTTTTTTTTTCACATTTGAGTCGGTTCGATTCCCAGCCGAAGCAAATAATTTTTAGAAAATCTATGAATGCAGAATTACTAACTTTTAAAAATAACATAAAGTCTTCTTTGAGCAAAATTCACTATCTACGATATTTAAGGTACTTCCCCTTCATGTCCCATAACTTTGGGACGCCCTGTATATATATAAAATATTAATAATACATATAATATATACCCATATTTGAATTTATACTAATTAAATTACGTAATTACTAAAATTAAAGTACGTAACTAAGCACACAGTAATTAATGCGAGTATGAAAGGAAAAGAGGATAGATGAGGAGCTAGAGGGTTAGATACAACTCCTTCACTTGTGCCTTGAATACGTTCAGTGACTGAGCACGTCTAACTGATTCAGGTAGCGAGTATAGCCGAATAGCTTACATACTATTTATAATTACCTCAATACCGATAAAGTCACCTAGACCCGTGCACGGCCACCATACTTCGTAATTTGAGAGAAATTCTTTCAAAGCCAATGTGTCGCAATATACTCCTATTGTGATAGGTGGTCTGTGGATGTAAAGTTCAATTAATTATCGAATGGAGTAGCCCTATAGAAATATTATGAAGATATAATTTCCATTGTTACAGTTGATTAGACGCATCCATCATGGAGCAGATACCGCCACCCAAAGAGGTGAAGATCCTCGAGACCGCCGAGGATATTCAGGAGCGTCGAGAGCAGGTACCTACTGAATTCACAACATCAAACATGGCTACGACGAAACCGCTTTCAAATCGTTTTAGGCGTTTTGTCGCTAAAATGCCAAAGGTCTTAATATCTTTATTGTACACAAAAATGTTACAGAAATATGCATTGTATATAAGTGAGAATGAGGTCGAAGGTTAAATACTGTTGTGTGTATACATTTTAAACTTATACCCAATCTTTCCCAAGGTTCTAAACCGCTATGAAGACTTCAAGCAGGAGGCGCGCGCTAAACGCGAGAAGCTTGAAGACTCTCGCCGTTTCCAGTACTTCAAGCGCGATGCGGACGAGCTCGAGTCTTGGATTCAGGAGAAGCTGCAGGCTGCCAGTGATGAGAGCTACAAAGATCCTACCAACCTTCAGGTTAGTGAGACTCAAGCCCTCCAAAGTTGGGCCATACACGCAGCTATGTCTGAAACCATTCAATTATTATGAAATATCTAACAAAATGTATATTGACATTGATGCCACTGAGTGTTTCGAAGTAAAATAACTACAATTATGCAAATAATCCGGATAATATACTTTAGCAACTTTTAACGGTTATAGTAAGTAACGCTCCCACTCCACAGGCCAAGATCCAGAAGCATCAAGCGTTTGAAGCTGAAGTCGCTGCGCACTCCAACGCGATAGTGGTCCTCGACAACACTGGCACCGAGATGATAGCCGGCGGTCACTTCGCCTCGGAGACCATCCGCAAGCGGCTGGACGAGCTACACCGTCTTTGGGAACTGCTACTCTCCAGACTAGCGGAGAAGGGAATGAAATTGCAACAGGCGCTGGTGCTCGTACAGTTCTTACGGCACTGCGATGAAGTCATGTTCTGGATCCACGATAAGGTGAGCCGCTGTAGAATTCAGGTATCAGTAACTGGTAGAAGCAAAGCAGTCTAAGATTTTTTACTTGGAATTTTTCTAATTTATTTTCTTTTGTACAATAAAGCGTTTACAAACAAATGACTTATTTGTACAATTATACTAATAATTTATTTACGAATAATTTTCTTGCCCTCAGGAGACATTCGTCGGTGCTGACGAGTTCGGCTCCGATCTGGAGCACGTCGAGGTGCTGCAGAGGAAATTCGACGAATTCCAGAAGGACATGGCCGCTCAGGAATATCGCGTCACCGAAGTGAACCAACTGGCCGAAAGTCTGGTGCTGGAAGGGCATCCAGAGAGGGAGACAATCGTCAAGAGGAAGGATGTGAGTATGAGATTACTTGAAGAAGTTAAAGGAATTAGTGCCAGATGAACATTGCTCTCTCTCTCTGACTGCTATACCAAACGGTCGCGGGTTCGAATCCCGCTAGGGGCATATGTTGGTATGATGAATACAGACATGTAGTCCCGAGTTATGGATATTTTCATTTATATATGTATCTATTTACAAAAAAAAATGTATTGATATAGTTTATCAACCATCTAGTGTCCATAATACAATCCTCGTTGCTCAGTGTGGAACTAGATGACGCTGTGTGTATGTGCAAAGATATTTATTTATTGCTATTTAAACATACCATCTGGTTCAGCACTAGTGACAGTGCTTTGGCGGCAATCGTTATAACACTGACACTGAGGTCATTACTAGTCTACAGAAATCTACCAAACCGCACTGGGCCTGCTAGGTGGGTTATGACTCATACCTTCTTCTGGTAAGAAGAAGCTGTGTGGGAACGTGAGGTTGTTGATGATAAACCAGCTGCTGGAAACCTCACTCGCACCTGGGCACATGTGGAGTTACTTGTATCTGAAACAATTTTAAACAGCTTTTCTAGATTCCCCTACTTTCTTCTTCACCCAGGAGCTGAACGAGGCGTGGCAGCGCCTCCGGCAGATGGCGCTGATGCGTCAGGAGCGTCTGTTCGGCGCCCATGAGATACAACGATTCAACCGCGACGCTGACGAAACTATCGCCTGGATCTCTGAAAAAGACGTGGTACTGGGCTCTGACGACTACGGCCGCGACCTGGCCACCGTGCAAACCCTGCAGGTGTGTTAAAGATTTCAATTCGACCATCTTCGCTGCGGCATACATAAGCACCGTCTACAAGAAGGTTTAGTTAGGAAGAACCTAGAAAAGAATTATTCAAATTTGTTCACAATTGGCGGAGATATCGCGGAATATGCATAAAAGATACAAGCGAATTGCGAACTTCTTTCTTTCTTAGTTTAAAAACAACCTTACTAATTATCTAGAATAGTAATTCCTTCCTGTAAGTAAAATAATAACAATGGGCATATTTTTGGCCCCATTTGATCTTTTTGGGTATTCCACATTTGGAACTTCATTATGTTATGCCTAATTCAGGAAAGAATAAAGCAATTCCATTTACAATACTGGTAAGTGACGTGAAAGTTGTCAGGGCTAAAGAAATTGCTTGATTTGTTGTATCAATTTAGTGATTACCATTTCTGTTACACAGCGTAAACATGAAGGAGTGGAACGCGATTTGGCAGCTTTAGAAGACAAAGTGGCAACCCTGGATGGAGAGGCAGCTCGCTTGGCAGCTATCCATGCCGACCATGCGCCAGCCATCCACGGCAAGCGCGACGAAATAACCCTCGCGTGGCAGAAGCTCGTGCAGAAGGCTAAGGTCAGTGGTTAAAGGCGACAGGAGATGAGACTACCAGTGTTGCGGTTTCAGAGTGTCTTAGTGACAAGGTTTATTCTCCTCAAGGTAATAATGAGGTTATGTGTCTCTGTAACTGGAGCGTTTCTATACAAACGCAGCACAAGTTTGTTTTCATTTTTAAATGACAGGATAATGTTTATTACTTTTTATTTTAAAAATAATAACACAAATAAAATTAGAACTCATTGAAATGTTATATGGAACACTTGAAATGTTTTAATTAAAAGTTGGGAAAACATATAGGGCTACTGTTTTTATAAATATTATGAAAAAGAAAATGAGCAGAAGCATTATTCTCATACTATTGATCTCCATACCACCTTGCGTTCCTATACTTTGACGGTGCCTCTGAACGTATATATGTCTCCAGGAGCGTCGATCGGAGCTGGAGTCGTCACATGCGCTGCACCGCTTCCTTGCGGACTACCGGGACCTCGTGTCCTGGGTCAGCGACATCCGCGCCCTCATCGCCGCTGATGACCTCGCCAAGGACGTGCCCGGAGCAGAGGCGTTGCTCGAGAGGCATCAAGAACATAAGGTAACTTTCTTAGTAAAATTAAGTTTTATAACATGTCTTGTACATTTTGCGGATTCCTTTTGAAAAATACTTTAGTTCTGATGTCATTTTATGGTTTTCACCAGGATAGTCGACAAATTTAAAGACACATTCGAGTTCACATAACGGGGAGAACATAAAATTATTATAAACAAAATTATCATTATTATCTCTCTCATTCAGAAATTGATGTAAGCATAATGATTAATTATTTAAGGGTAGGTTATACCTCATCTTCACTTAACATCAGGTGTGATTGAGGTAAGTACCAACCCTTTGTTCATAAAGAAAAAAAAACTTAGGACCAGCCTCGTTTTATCAACAAAGCGCTAAGCATTCACTTTGTATTAATTACGCATTAAAATAAAGGTCTTAATGCTAGTGAACAAGCGTTTAAAAAAACCGATGAAAAAGTATATACGCGATGGAGAGTACTAATTTGTGATATCCCTTCTTTATTAGTTTGTAAACACCACTTCTAATGGTCCTTGCTCTAGGGTGAAATGGACGCCCGCGAAGACGTGATCCGCGCCTGTGCCACGGCGGGCCAAGCTCTGGTCGACAACGGCCACCGCGCCTCCTCGGAAGTCTCTACCGCACTCGAGACGTTAGAGCGAGAGAGCACGGCGCTACAGCAGCTGTGGGAGCAACGCCGCGTGCGATACCTGCAGTGTATGGACCTGCAGCTGTTCTACCGTGACACTGAGCAGGCGGATGCCTGGATGCACAAGCAGGAGGTGTGTATGAGTTTCCTCTGAAGTGCCTAACGTCCTGAAGACTGAAGTGTTCCAGTCGCTGTACCAGCAGTCTATGAACCAGCACGTGTTCTACCGCGACATTCAGCAAGTAGATGCCTGAAGCAAGCAGGTGGTATGTATGAGTATCTGTAGAAGTCTCTACTGCCCTGCAGACTGAAGCGTTCTACCAGCTGTAGGTATCAGTTGTGTATGGTTCTGCAGTTCTTCTACCGAGATACTGAGCAAGTAGACGCCTGGATGCACAAGCTGGAGGTACGTATGCGTTTCCTTTGAAATTTCTTCCGTCCAGGAAACTTTAAGGCTGTGCACCTGCAGCTGTTCTGCAGCGATACTGACCAAGCTAACGCTTTGATGTATAAGCAGTCTTTTATGGCAGCAGTAATCGTTAACATTTCTGTTTTATTTATTATCTGTAACCAATTTTGTGAACGCATTCTACGCCTTCTGAGACTCCTACATTAACCAATAGGTGTCTGATATCTTCAGATAAGCTTAATATTACCATAATCAGAATCATTAAACATTTATTTGGAGTGGAAACATGATATTTCTTCTTGAAAGTCACACATTTTTTTTATTAATATTTTTAAACCGTTTTCCGACAAAACGCCAAATTTAAGCCCTGGACTACTTAGACATCGATTAATAAACCCCCTGGAAGAAGCAACCCAAGAATCATATAGTAACACATGTTTTTAATGTCGAAACTATTGTAAAATCCATACATTTTATTTGACCAGGCATTCCTCGCCAACGAAGACGTGGGCGACTCTTTGGACTCTGTCGAGGCTCTGTTGAAGAAGCACGAGGACTTTGAGAAGTCGCTCGCGGCTCAAGAGGAGAAGATCAAGGCTTTGGATGAATTCGCGTCGAAACTGATCGAGGGGCAACACTATGCTGCCGATGACGTCGCGCAGAGGCGCGAGATGGTAAGAGGAGAAAATACAGAATTAAACATTTTTTTTCTTAAAATTCTATGAAATGTTGCCGATAGAGCCGTAAGCTGAAGACATAGTTAAGCATCAAGGGTGTGATTCTCACGCGTTCCATGTTTTAACGTTGATAGACATTAGTATGTCTGTCATTCTCACTCTTATAGGCAGGTCGAAAAGTGATAAACCTATCGATATTGATAATTTGTATGTGAATTAAAAAAGTGAATGGGGTAAAAAAAGACTGGAATCTTTGCAAGATCAATACTTGTTTTATATTTGAGAAAGGCCATTATACATGCCTCCAATGTAATTGCCATTGATGGCCTACTTACTGGTCTCTGCAGTAATGTACTAATTCAGTACAATAATATTATGTTTTGATTCGTTAAATGATCAATTTATGATTGCATTGTAGCTGTTGGAACGCCGCGCCGCATTGCTGGAGAAGTCAAACCAGCGTCGCGCTCTGCTCGAGGACGCGTACAAATACCAGCAGTTCGAAAGAGACTGTGACGAGACGAAGGGTATGTACACATTCCTCCTTATTCCCACTCGAACAAAGACTTGTATAATTAATTGACGAAAGAAAATTTTTCATTCTTGTGCAGAACATATTCAAATTTGAAACTATCTCGTATATGATGTTATGAGATGCAGGGTTGGTAATAGAACCCTTAAATATCTATTAACCATGTGATGAGTTCTATTCATCATGGTGATTGTGCGTATTTTATCTAATTGTCCAGAAAGGAGGGTACTTAGGTAAATTGGATGTATGCATGTTCATAGATAGATTTCTATGTTACCTCTTTAGCCTGAACATATTGACCAATACAAGCTGTCGTTAGACGCGTTTTGATGCCTGTAGTGTCATACAATAAATCCATTACGGCGCCCGATAAATACAAAATGGCGTCTGCCTTTCTAAGCATTAGGTTTCATGGATTTTGAAGTAATATTAGTTCCTTTTTTATATGCAGTCAAATTTAGTTTTTTTTTTAATTTAACTTTTATGGAACTATATTTTCACCATCTCTTCGTCGGAAGGTTGGATCAACGAGAAGCTCAAGTTCGCGACCGACGACTCGTACCTCGACCCGACCAACCTGAACGGCAAGGTGCAGAAGCACCAGAACTTCGAGCAGGAGCTGCAGGCGAACAAGCCGCGCATCGACGAGATCACCGCCACCGGAGCCCAGCTTCTGGATCAGCAGCACTTCGCCCAGCGTGAGTATCTCAATCAAATCAAGTTGTTCTGTCCACCAGACAGATGAATACCAACATTTATTCCCGAGTCATGGATGTTTATGTAAATTATTTATGTATGTTTATCCGTTATCTAGTATCCATAATACAAGCTTTGACTAGTTTGGGACTAGTTAATTGTTAATAATAACAACTATACAAAAACTTTACAGATTTTTCTTGTTATCCAAATTAAGCTAGTTATATATAGCCTATGTTATTGTATGGTCTGTGTATTATATGGTTGGTGATACTGTCCTGTATACTATGGAACGGCCCTGTATACTATACAGGTTTTTCTATTTACCTGTATAGTATACAGTGCCCTTCCCCGTAGGACAGTGTCACCAACCATATAATAAGAGATAAGATAGCCAGTCCCCTAAATGTGTTGGGGTTTCCGGGTCAGTACGCTTCCACCTTCGACCTCATCTTCACTTAACATCAGGTGTGACTGAGGTCAAGTACCAACCCGTTGTGCATAAAAAAAAAAAAAAAAAATTACTAAAAACTTTATTATTAACATGTTCAGGGATACAACTTGAATTGGTGACATAAATTGATGTAAGTGTTCAAAATATTCTTTATCCATTCAGCACAAATCGAGTCCCGCGTCGGCGAATTGGCCGGCTTGTGGGAGAAGTTGGTGCGAGCGTCCGAATTGAAGGGCAACAAGCTTCAGGAGGCAGCTCAGCAGCAGCAGTACAACCGCAGCGTCGAGGATGTGGAGCTGTGGCTTTCTGAATTGGAGGGGCAGCTGCTCAGCGAGGACTACGGCAAGGTGAGAACCACCTCCGACATTTGTGTACCGATTTAAATAATTCTTTTTGTGTTTGAAAGGGGATACCGACAGTGGTTCCATGTGAAGATTTGATGATGCGTTCCGGAAATGGAGAACCTGGTTGTTTTGCTAATTTTAGCCGGTTCAGTTAATTAAATGTTCGAGTTGACGTCATCATAAGTCTATGTGCGATAGTGGTGCCCCCAATTAAATAATAGTTTTATGCTAATTTTCCTCTCACTCGCCTCACTTCAAGGCGTCCCAGTTACTAAGAAACGATCTACATTGGTGTCAATTCGGATGTACACCCAACAAAACTAAAACCAATTTTGGAACGGTGCCGTCGCATCGTACTGTTACATGGAGAAAGAGACAGTACGACTTTAAAACAGGTTTTTAGTTTAGTTGGTGTACATCCGAATCGATACCATTGCCTCAGCTTGTGAGTTCTCGTTATCACATTTTATAACATTGTTGTACATGTGTAAATTTCAAACATAAAATGGAAAAACATAATGTATTTTGATTGTCAACAAATTATAATTACCAATAAATAAAAAATAAATCAAGAAAAAATCATTATTTCGTAAAATATAAAAATAGCGTCTGAAACTATTCTGAGACATACTATTAACATTCATTCACAAGACTAGAGAAGAATGAGCAAGAAGCTTACGGGTTGTTCTTTGTGAATAAGTAATTATACGATTTGTGACTCCACTAATGAAAGAAAAATAATAATAATTGGACTGATTTTCATTAACGATAAATAACAGGCAATAAACATTTTAATTTATCTATTTATTGTATCCAGGACCTGACCAGCGTCCAGAACCTGCAAAAGAAGCATGCACTTCTGGAAGCGGATGTGGGCTCGCACGCGGAGAGAATTGACGCCATCCGCGGACAGGCTGAGCTATTTATTGAGAAGGACCACTTCGACGCAGAGAACATCGGGACTAAAAAAGTGAGATTACTGTCTTTCGTTGGAATTAATTATTAGTAAAGTCAATCACCAACAGCCTTACACATTCCCACTGTTGGGGCATAGCCACCTCTTACTGGGAGAGGTTATGGGCCATAATCCACCACTTTCAGCCCAGCACAAATAGATGGACTCGTGGCCACCTGACAGGCAGTGTTTTTAAGCCTCTGTAAGCCAGCGACTTGGCTTAACGCCTGCCTTTTACGAACTATTTAACGAGCCCTCCGAAGCATGGAAAGACTCCTTTGAAAATCCTACTAGTGGTCACCCACCCAAGGACTGACCACGCCGGATATTGCTTAACTTGGATAATCGAATTCGAATAGAATTATTCATTGCAGGTTAAGTATAAATTGTAAATCCAGCTAAAGACTGTTTTAGAGTAGACATGAAAACTCCAAAATTGTAGGATTCATAGAAAATTTACGTCGACAGAGTGTTATAACTCAGCAGTTAACAACGACAAAACTCACGTAACCATACACATTGTTTTAGTATAAGTTTATTTTGCACATATAGGTAATAATACATATCTTATTTTGTATTTGTATTACTTCAAGTCCACGATTGAGTTGTTTTCTACCGAGGTAACACATAAATATAGTTTGACCATCCCAATAAATAAAATAAAAAAGTATACAGACTAGACATAGAATAAAGAAAACATAAGAAGGTACATGTTGTTTGCCATCTAATTGTAGGTGACGCGACGTGGAGCCAAAAGGGTTTCCTACTCGGGTTATAACTGGTTGCACTACAACGCAGGTTACGCAATGAAATACTAGAATAATTGTATAATGCGGATTGGGTCCATATCTGAAAAGATTTTAAGTTCAGTATTTTAATAAACTAGGTATAAAGGCTCATCTCCTAAATCCCTATCAGTCTTATCAATGAACGGTTCACGTCGCAGGATGGACTGGTCTCCCGCTACACGGCACTCGATAAACCGATGGCGACCCGCAAGCGTCGTCTCCTGGACTCTCTGCAAGCGCAGCAACTCTTCAGAGACCTGGACGATGAAGCCGCTTGGATCCGCGAGAAGGAGCCCATCATCGCCTCCACTAACAGAGGTAGGTCTCATAAATACCATAATCTTCTTTCTGCTCTCACTAGAAAGACCTGACTTAGAAGATGTAGCCATCAGGAGGAAAGCCCAATGTCGCTTCCATCAATAAAACTACGTATTATGAACGTCAATTTGATGAGTGTGGACGATGCAAAAGTAGTCAGGATCGTTACAAGTGGAAATTATTCTTATTCTTATTCATTTAAAGAGCCTAGCTTAGCATACTTACTGGTGGGTATTGAAAAATTGCCTATTTCGGACAATCAAGCACTCCAACTGATACTGCACCTAACAATTATATTAACCTTACAGCGGGGATTTCATAGGCAAGTTTTAGATCGCTGGCAGCTGTCAGATAAATGAATGGTTGTTAAATTTCATATTCCCAAAGTACTATAGAAGTAGCTGTTGTAGTAGCGTACTTAGTAGTAGAGGTAGATGTACATCTTGGCCGGAAGACGAGCTGCAGTATTTTGGAACGGGCCAATGCGGGTGGCATCTCACACCGTACCCTCCGCATGGTCACCGAAAGTAGACGAGGTGAAACAAGGGTTGCTTGTTCTTGAGCTGTGCTGCAAGTGTGATTGAGTTGAAGTGCTTTAGCCATTGTATATAAAACATTTATAACTTCCTATGTTTTTCCCGTCCGGTCGCCGTGGCAACTAAGTTTCGCAACCAGTTGTTAATAAATTTGCTTGCTTTGTTATTGTTATTTTAGTGTTCAGTGTAAATGTACCTATCACCTTTACACACACTTAGTTATAAGTAGTTAGTAGTAAAATTTGGAAAATATTTTATTTAACTTACCCAAACTTATTTAAGATACTTTCAAAATTCTTTTTTATAGTTTAAAATTCTACGCCTACAGTTTTATAGTGTTATCGTACTACAAGCATTTGAGTGTTGTGCTCGTCTGTAATTGGAGTTCATGCCAGATAATTTCAGTTTAAATGATTTTGTAAGATGCAATGTATGTACTCTGTTGGTGAGCCTAAATAAATAAAAAAAAAAAAATCTCAATTCACAAACAGTTGCCAAAAAAGATATTATTATGCTGGTTTCATTTTTTTCTCGTTCTACATATTCGTTACAACCTGTTCCATTGCATGCAGGTCGCGACCTGATCGGCGTCCAGAACCTGATGAAGAAGCATCAGGCCGTGATGGGCGAGATGGCGCAGCACGAGTCCCGTGTGGAAGCGGTCAGGGCCGCTGGGTCCGCACTGAGGGTCGCCGGCCACTTCGCCGCCGACGAGATCGGCCAGCGGCTCCAGCAGCTGCAGCAACAATGGAGCCATCTGCAGGAGAAGGCGCTCCAGGTCTGTACCAAATTGTGAGGTACTTTGGTCAAAACATGACACAATCATCCGTGTCCGTGTCCTTTGTTTTTAACCTTCCGACTTAAATAGAAGTGTTTTAATACTCCATTGCAGTCTGTCGCAATCTACCTCTATCTCTCTTAAACGTATGACAAACTTTATCTTGGGTATTTGTTCAAGTTTAATTTTTTTGTCCATGTTGCTGTCTGTAGCTTTATAGCGCCAATTTGAGAACGGTGAAATGCTTATTAACCACGATTGATGATGATTGACGATATTTAGCTTTGAACAGAGTTGGATATTGATATTATCATAGTTTCACGGGGTTTTTTAAATTTTCAAATTTAAGCCGTGGGGTCTGTAGCAATAGAGGAGACTTTTGGGAACTGACCAACGACGCTACTGTCCACCACTGGTCTGTTCGATCCCTTAATCGCCTTTTCACGATATCCACGGGAAGAGACGGCTATTGGTCTTATCCAAAACTAGCTTTCCGCCCGCGGCTTCGCCTGCATGGAATAACTTTATAGCGGATATCTTTAATTTGCTTGTATAAATAAAAGTATCCTATGTCTTTATCCAGGGTATTCACCTATATATACCAAATTTCATCCAAATCCGTTCATCTGAATTCGCCGTGACCTAGCAACAAACAAACAAATAAACATCCAATCTTTCGCATTTATAATATTAGTTAGATTATCCGCACATTATCGTTAATGATATATCACATATGGGGTGACTCTGAAAGATATAATCAGAAATAGTGTAATTAGGGAGTTAAGCAGTGTGAATGAAGATGTACTGACAAAGATTGAAAAAGGTATGCTGAGATGGTTTGGACATGTGGAGAGGATGAATGAAAGAAGACTTACGAAAGAAATATACAAAGCGAATGTGGATGGTAGTGTTGGTAGGGGAAGACCACGGCGAACGTACCATGATCAAATCGG
The DNA here is from genome assembly GCA_949316235.1 of Oegoconia quadripuncta. Taxonomy (NCBI): domain Eukaryota; kingdom Metazoa; phylum Arthropoda; class Insecta; order Lepidoptera; family Autostichidae; genus Oegoconia; species Oegoconia quadripuncta. The sequence continues at coordinate 2,921,286 of OX438747.1, read as the reverse complement.
GGACGTCTTAAAGAAAGGCCAAGTCAAGAGTACCCTAAACCGACGAGCATGTATGAACAACCTTATGAGAGTGAAGGAAGCGAAGAGGTGTGTCAGGATCGTAGCAAGTGGAAGTCTGTGGTCTCTGCCTACCGCTACGGGAAACAGGCGTCACATTATGTATGTATGTATCGTTAAAGTATTAATTAAAAATCTGTACCAACAGCGCAAACAAGATCTCGAAGATTCGCTCCAAGCGCAGCAGTACTTCGCCGACGCCAACGAGGCCGAGTCCTGGATGAGGGAGAAGGAGCCGATGGCGAACACCCACGACTACGGCAAGGACGAGGACTCGTCCGAGGCACTGCTGAAGAAACACGAGGCGCTCCTGTCGGACCTTGAGGCGTTCGGAAACACCATCAAGTCACTACGGGAGCAGGCTAACGCTTGTCGGGTGAGTTGCTAAGGATTAACTAGTGCGGAATGTAAGGCTCTGCCATGGGGCGATTTGTATTGCTAACTGTGGGAGGATTTGCCCTAAGTGAGTTGGCGATCGCAGATTTACTTTGGCACCAATGACGCTGCTGCCCATTTAGTCTATGATGTTATGCTCATCTCTTAGTCGCCTTGTTCGACACCCGTGGGAATGATTTGAACTAGTAATCTTCCGTAAAACATTCTGTTACTTTACTGAAGAATTACTACAGAAGGAATATTACAGAAACTAGTCTGTATCCCTTTGCCTGCAAACATTATTATTATTATTATTAAATTCTTTATTGCACACAAAAATAAAATACAAAGAATATTTAACATAGATGAAGAAGTGTATAAAAGCTCGGTTTTATCGCTGATGTCGATTTCTTCCAGACAGCCTCAGTTAAAGAAGCTTTCTAATAAGTAGTTGGATAGTACAAAGTAAAAGATGAATAACTTTAAATATCAGTAGGACGATCATACATAGGTATAGTAGAATACATACAAAGATAAACCATATAAATAAGTACAATAATAAAATACACATAAATATATATATAACAGTATATACAATTCATTAAAGAGATAAATAATTTCCTTTAGACGCAGTTTAAACACTGCAAGCGATTCTGCGTGACGAATAATTTGTGGTAGTGCATTCCACATTGTTGGACAATAAATCAGCAAAAAAGAAATGTCTAGCCTGTATGTGAATTCTCATGTCCTGTGTACGTTTGTCCAGCAACAGGAGTCGCCGGCGGTGGACGTCTCTGGCAAGGAGTGCGTGGTGGCCCTGTACGACTACGCGGAGAAGTCTCCGCGCGAGGTGTCCATGAAGAGAGGCGACGTGCTCACCCTGCTCAACTCCAACAACAAGGTAATTAACGCCTGTACTAATAAAACGCTCTCAAGATTGCGATGAACTTAAGTTGGTCATTGAGATACTTTGGTGTACTTAAATGTATCAAAGTAATGGAGCGTAAAATTCGATCTTCATCGACGACCTATTTGGTGTAGTGGTTACAAACTTGACTGCTATACCGAAAGGTCGCGGGTTTGAATTCCGCTAGGGGTATATGTTTGTATGATGAATACAGACATATGTACCCGAGTTGTGGATGATTTCATTTATATTTTGTATTTATTTACAAAAAAAAGAAAAGATAAGCACGACTTTTGGTATATTTTTAATATTGTCCTGGTTTTTTGTTTCGTTTAATGTGCTTATATGCAATAAAGTGTTAAATAAAGAAATTATATGTGTAGTATATATATCAACCAACTATAATATAACCACAATAGCCCAGGGAAAATACGGTTTGATCTCGGAAAAACGAATAACCGCGATTTTCTTGAAACATTTAATAAAGTGTTGTAAATGTAGGCACACGCACAATTGCTAAAAACTAAGCATTAAAGCAACAGAAGTACTAAGTAAGTAACGAAATAAGCTAAAGTTGAAAAAGTGTTTCCTTTTAAAAAAAAAATGCTCAATTGATGGGTATTTCTTTGAATTCAAAACATTTAGGGAAATTATCGTTACAAAATGCAGCTCAACGTCATTTTCAGCTAAAACACATGCATGCCCAACTATAACATGCTTAGTTTTTTATCCATCAATAAGTTAACTGTGTTTAACAAAAGTCTACCTAATTAAATATCAGTTAGTATTTATTGTTATTAAGATACAAATTAAAAATAGGGTTTTCTAATAAAATCTAGACTAAGCGCTCGTTTTTTTTAGGCTTATTTATTGCTAAAACTATTAAATATGTCTAGCTAAGTTAATTTTTTACCGTATTTTTCTTGGGCTGTAATACAAGCCTAGTTGCTTAGTGTCGACTAGATGACGCTGTGTGTATGCCCAGAGATATTTATATTTATTGCTAAAGTCGCTAAAAGAGGGACGAGACGCATTGTACTAACAGAGTGATGAATATGGATGTCGAGGGTTGGAAAGGAAGGGGAAGACCACGAAAAAGATGGATGAATTGTGTGAGGAGTGATATGAACGGCTGATAGAGGAGATGGAAGAAAACACAAACAGATTATAATACCCATTTGTTGTTTTTGTGCCATATAAATGTGATAACAACATGATGCATACAGGAGATAAAAAAGGGACTCTGTCAATATTTTTCACTATTTTTCTAGTTGTTTTCCTTCTCCATGGTTGACAAGCTCTAAATATATAAAGCCGATTAAGTCATAATTATAAACATTTGAGAATTCCTAAACCGATAAGAGGAATAGTAGTAATACTATTTGATTGAGCATCTCTATCAAATACGCCTTATCTATCGGTTATCTCACGCAACGTAGAGTGAACCGATAAAATCAGTAGTATTTTAACATTTGCAGAAAACAGACAGATGTGACTATTATTTGGTATAGTTGTCTGTGATACGTTTGGTATTTCGTGTAGTTGTTTAATACATTAAACATTCTGAATGTCGTGAATACCGTTAAATGAAACAAGCCTCCCGATGTCCTTCGAGTCAGTATCAAAGATAAACTATTATGTTTGGAATGAGAAACAAAATGACGCAGGGAAATAAAGGAAGAATGAAGTGACATCGATGATATATTGAAAAGTAATACGTTTTATATAAGACGCTGGAAGTGATTGAAAACAACGATGACGGGCCCTGGGAGAGGCCAGCCGTGGTGATGTTGACAGTTTGAAGTGAATTATTGACTACTAAGTACTAACCTATTTCGTGCCGAAGTAAAATCATTTTGGACAAGTACATTAGTGCTTCACAAAGGATTGCGTCGTAATACATAAGATTACCTCAGCTTAGGTTTACGCGTGCAATATTTATGGGACACATTTTAGAGACACCAATAGACATTCAATGTCCGTACATCTATTGTATCTTTTCACAGCTTGTTTATATAACACTCGCTAACGATTACTAATAAAAATGTTAGTGATACATGATCGCTGCAACGAACGAACGCTTTGTGCGATTTAATTTTGTAATGTAGCCTTAATTTAGAGCCAGTGAAACTGTCTGTGATAGAATCGTGATACTTACATAGTTGCTAGTGATAGATACAATGATAGTTCTTAGTTGGTTATGCGTACTGTTCGCGGAAAATGTTTTTGTGTGCAAAAAGAATGATAGGAAGAAGATATTGTCGCATGTAAGTTGTATGGAAACTTTTTTCTTATGTGTATAAGTACAATAATGGTGTTAAACGTCGGTACCAGTGGCATGCACAGTGTTTTATCACAGGGTAGGCAGGATGATAATATTTGCTATTAAATGAGAAATAATACAAGTACAAAATAATAACTTACTTTTCTGTTCAGATTAATATGAATCAGCTGTCTTGACAATGCATTTCGAGGAAAGCTTACAATGTGCCAGGGTGGGCACTGCCTGTCTGTATGAAGGGCACGCCACCGGTCGGTACTAATCTTTGAATGACCAATTCTGGATTCAAACTTCATCAATAGTGCTCCATTCTTGGGATATTAATTTAACATTTTGAAGCAGCCGTTGTAGGCCACCGATTTGGCTTAACTACTGCCTCCAACCGAAAACATTTGAGACCGACCGTTTAACATGTTCTCCGAATCATGAAGACACTGGCATAAAAAATGCCGCTAGTGGCTATCCATCCAAGGACTGCTCGTGGCAAACGTTGCTTAACTTCGTTAACCGGGAATGAATAACGAATTCGTTTGTGCTAATTAGTACTTCATTAGTTAATACATCTGCATTCTCTAACCAGGACTGGTGGAAGGTCGAGGTGAACGACAGGCAGGGTTTCGTGCCGGCCGCGTACATAAAGAAGATCGATGCTGGCCTTTCCTCCTCGCAGCAGAACCTGGCTGATTCCAGCTCCATCGCCGCCAGGCAAAACCAGGTGATCAGCCTGTTGTTAACTCGTCTTATTAGCATAATCTTGGCAATTGCCACGTCACCTCCCTCCGGTACCCACAGTGATGTGCTTAAAGGGCAGTTTTTTTAAGAGAGATAAACTAGATCGTAGCCTTCAACTCATTTTAACCTGCTTTTCTTTATCCTAAATTTTGATTTTCTTTAAAAACATTAATTGTGACATTTTAATGGGTTATATTTTTGATTTTCATCAATACTGAAATCACGACAAAAAAATCAGCATCCACCAAAGACGCATCTAGTCCATAGGCGTACGTAACATGATACTATATTAATGACTTGACTTCCAAAATAAGTTTCACTTAGTTTCTGAATCAGAAGGACATTATAACACTGCAACTTTGTTCCAATATATCTTTCTATATTTCGTTTATTTATTAATTACACTCGGATTATCTGGAAGTAAAGAAATATTAAATAGCAAATAAGAGTAAAAATACAATTTAAAATGGATTTCTAGCCGCCATATACCTCAAAATATTTTGACATCAAGTAATTTCTCAGCCAATATACGATTGATCACGCGTTTTTGTTCTTCAACAGATCGAGTCGCAGTATGACAATCTCCTGGGTCTCGCTCGGGAGAGGCAGAACAAACTCAACGAGACAGTCAAAGCCTACGTGCTTGTCCGTGAGGCAGCAGAGCTCGCTACATGGATCAAGGACAAGGTATAATATACTAGGTGTTGCCCGCGAATTCGTTGGCTCGAATCTAACGGCCAGTCAAATCCGTCAAGCCGCCTAAACGGCACACGAAGAGGTAACAAACATGCACACACATAAACTTTCAAACAAAATTGTATTTGAAATATTGTTTATTGTACATTAGACTGGACGCGTAACACTTATTCATCATCATACCAGCCACAGGACGTCCACTACAGAACAGGCCTCACCATACATTTCCAGAATGACCAATTGGAAGTGGCCTGTATAAATCGACTTCTGGCAACTTTCATTACGTCGTGCTAAACTGCGCTTGTCGGTGCGTGGTCTCCACGCCTAGGTTCTTATTACAGAATATTACTCAGCAGAGATCTCCGCTAGAGGACATTTAAAAAGGGACAGCTTTATGTAACTTTTGTAGCGGCATGTCTTTCTAACTATGCTCAAGCCCAGATCTCCGCCCTTTATCTCCGTACTTTAATGTTCCAATGTGCTATCAGTTCTTCGAGCTATGTGCCCTGGCAGTGGGCGTTGGCAGTGGCCACTACCGTGTTACTTTTAGCTACACCAACCTTCGTTCTCGCAAATAAATTATTCACTAATTCCCAGGAGATGCACGCTCAAGTCCAAGACGTCGGCGAGGATCTGGAGCAGGTGGAGGTGATGCAGAAGAAGTTCGACGACTTCCAGAATGACCTTCGCGCCAACGAGGTTCGCCTCGCCGAGATGAACGAGATCGCTGTACAACTGATGACCGTCGGACAGACTGAGGCCGCACTCAAGATCAAAACTCAAATGCAGGTGTGTGTGTGTTATTTTCTTTGTTATATACATTTGCGGAAAGTAGAGAGACATGGTCGTTACTCCACCGACAAGAGCATAGCTCTTACGTTGAAGAAGAAGACCACCAACCAAACATGAGAATAATATCTGACATCGTCATGAAATACAATTCGGAATCCCTCTAGGGGCATATGTTTGTATGATGAATACAGACATGTGTTCCCGAATTATTTATGTTTTTCATTGTATTGTATGTATTTATTTACAAAAAAAAATGTATTTGTATTGTTTATCAACCATCTGGCCTAGTTGCTTAGTGTGGAACTAGATGGCGCTGTGTGTATGTGGCATGATATTTATTTATCGCTAATTCACTAGGCAGTCTCCCCAGAGAAGAACGAGCAAGAAACTCAGGGGTTGCTCTTTTTAAATAAGTATTTATACAATTTATGATTCGACAAAGATATATAAGAATACGATATACTGGATATAGTCGAGCGGTTCATATTCACGCATTCTTGTCATCTAATAGAATCACGATATATTTTGTAGATAGAATTAAGTACAATTTTGTTAGTCTGACTTACCTCGTATGTACCAAATTACCCTCGGTGGCGTAAAAATAATAGAATTCTATACTGTTTAAAATTTATGCCACTTGATGAAAATTCCAAATAGTCGCGCCACGATTGGCTGGCACCTCTAATCTAGATATGATTAAATTGGAAGCTCTATTACTATTATTTAGTAACATACAAAATCTTTGAACTCCTTAAATAAGAGACTTTTAAAATTATAAAATAATTCGTGTTATCCTATATACAGGAGCTGAACTCCAAATGGACGTCCCTCCAACAACTGACGGCTGAGCGCGCGGCCCAGCTGGGCTCCGCTCACGAGGTGCAACGCTTCCATCGGGACGTTGACGAGACGAAGGACTGGATCGCGGAGAAGGAGGCCGCCCTGGCCACCGATGACCTGGGCAAGGACCTGCGCTCCGTGCAGACCTTGCAGCGTGAGTGTCAATACTATTGCGTATGTAACGAGACCAAGGAGTAAATGGCGAAGGAGGTCGCCCGGTCAACAGGAAGTTACTGTTAGGCGTGGAAAGTTTAATTTAAGTATTTTAGAATCGGTATTAACACGAACATTACTTGATCGTTTACGTCGTGGAATGTTCCCATCAGCTCCAGTTTTTCTTTAAAGAGCTATGTTGTGGGGTTCTTCAAGTTGCGGATGAATAAAGCTCTCAAAGATTAACAACATATGCTCAGCTCTTCTAGTGTTACAACTGTTCCCGAGGTGGCCTTATTTGAAGTTTACGGACCAGAAGTAGCGGGCCGCATTAGCAATTCGTCTAAAGATAATTTATTTTTAGAAGTTCCGACACATTCTTAAGAATTCTTCTTTGTGTAATATAATATAGATATGGCCTAATACGAATTTGAGCCCCTGAGTATTTCCACAATAACTTTGAACTCCGAAATCTCATTATATTTATGATAATGTCCTATGTGTCTGAAACAAAGAATACACTTATATTTCTCGTTTTACATTGCCCATCTATCTCTACAGGGAAACACGAGGGGCTCGAGCGCGACCTGGCCGCCCTGGGCGACAAGATCCGCCAACTGGACGACACCGCCAACCGTCTGATGTCCACCCACGGTGACTCCGCCGACGCCACCTACAGCAAGCAGCGAGAGATCAACGAGGCCTGGCAACAGCTGCAAGCCAGGGCCAACGCTAGGAAGGAGAAGCTGCTGGACTCTTATGACCTTCAGAGGTAAGATCGACGTACAGTCTTTGTGTGGTAAGTTTAGCCAATTGGATGTTCACCCACGATGACTGCTGATGTTAGCTGTAAGCGAGGGGCAATACGAGAAAGAAGTTGCTGAACTCTCATACTTTGAGAGGTGAGATGAAGATTTTTATGAGGTGAACTCGGCAATCCTGAGTTCTATATATGGCGACTGTTTATGTCAGCCCAGCTGCAAGCCGAGTCGAATGCGTTCTTTCATAGGTGAGATGACACTGACAATCTTTGTGTGATAAGACCAACCTGATGTCCACCCACGGCGACTGCTGATATCACCAGTTGTGAGCCAGGGCGAGAAACACATTGCTGAACTATTATGACCTTCAGAGGTGAGATGAGACCGGCGACTTTTTGTGGGAAGCTCGGCAAACCTGATGTTTCAGAATGTAAGGTATCTAGACCTAAGATAATTGGTGTAAATGTCCGAATATTTGTTCACAGTAATGTTTGTGTAGGTTCCTCTCCGACTACCGCGACCTGATGGCGTGGATCAACTCTATGATGGCGCTTGTGAGCTCTGAGGAGCTCGCTAATGACGTCACTGGCGCAGAGGCTCTCCTGGAGAGGCACCAGGTATTGTACTTGTTTATCACGTCTAACACTACCTCTCTCAAAATAATTAAATACATAAAAATGTATACCAGTTCTTACAGCGAGATATGAGCGGGGGCAGGACAGAAATGGCTCATGCGCCGCGGTTGAAGCAGCTGATTGGTTTTCGGTATTTACAATCTCAGAAAAAACCTATTTTAAATACCACCCTCTGGTTTGATTACTTCCACAACTACTACGCTGTTTTCAATGAAACCAAGTTGATAGCTGTCAGAGTGAATAGACCAACCGATACGCGGTATTACGCGTGCGGTAAAAAGTGGATATCGGGAAAACATTCCAAACCGAACTTAATTTGAAGGGTTGTATCTATTGAATTATCTGTGATTGAAGATCGGTATGTACTCACAAACGCAAAGCTCATGCCTCGTTGTGTGAGAACTATAATAATAGCAAGTATGAGTCTACGAAAGAAGCGTCTTAAGTGGTCATACATTACGAAATGGATATTGGTGTCAATTCTGATGTACAACGAACTAACTAAATTTAAAGCAGATACATCCTTTTCTAACACTATTAACATGAAAGGGACGACTATAAATTAAGTCCTGTCAAATTAAGTTAAGAGCTGTCAAAACAAGTCGCTCCATAGTATTTTAATCGTGACGTCGTACACCTAATATTGATAAAGAAGTGCTTGTTTTGATCCTTTTACTTAATCAATCAATCAATCAATCAATCAATCAGGCCTTAATTATATGTCGTCCTTTTCATGTATTAGTGGTTAGAAAAGGATACATATAATTTAAATTTAGTTTAGTTCGTTGTACATCCGAATCGAAACCACTGTATAATTAATGTTATAGACTAGCATTACATTTGTTTATGTCCGTTGAATCATTCTCCATTTGCAGTTAAAAAAATCATATGTCTTCCTACTCGGAAACGCAATTCTTTCTTACATGTTTTCTATTCAAGTCAAGTCCTATATTATAGATTTACGACACGACCCTGCGATCAATTACTTAACTCAGTCGCAATCGCTAATCAACTGAGGTCAACATACATTTGTAGCAGGCGTACGATCGGCTTAAACCAGAAACTGAATCTATTTCAACTATTTATATTTTTTTGTAATTCCATTACATTGAAATTAAAGAATAGTTACAAAATTGGTAAAAAGCTTGTTAGATATCAAGCGGATTATCATTTATCGAAATAACTAAGATTGGGTTTACAAAAAGTTTTATTAATTTGTGAAGCTTTTACCGCCGCGGCGGTCACCGGTGACCGCAAAAAATTATTTTCATTTGTGTCCGGCACGAGCGTGAAAATGTAATTATGCAAAATTTGTTATGGTGCTTGAGTTTTCTGATTTACTTTGTTAAATATTTCCTGTTATATTAGCGATTCCATATCACTTTACCTTAGTAATTAGTTATTCTCGGGTGTGCATTTCAATGTTGTATACGATTGAATTAACACTATTCAATGTGTTTCTCAGGTTTTAACGATTGCGATTGTGTTAGCGATTCTATCCAGCGCAAACTATACAGGTACACTAACACGTGCGGTATTTCTAGACCCAGCGGCTGGAGATTGACGCGCGTTACGGCATATTGCCGCAGGTCAGACGCATTGCACGCATGTGTGCTACCAGCCTAATATAACTCTAAACACGTACTGTCACGTTACACTCTATGTGCTGTATGATTGGTTTTGTTGTTTCATGGAGATGGGTAAACCATATACACTTTTAATAATAAGTAAGAAAATTAGATAAATACCCAGATGTACTGTGGTTCTACGGAGTGCATCATTAAAATATGGGACCACCCTTGAAATTTACCGCTATAAAAGGGCTTACGAAAGTGGGTGCATTATTAACCTCTTCTTTTTTGAAGTCTATCCTCTGGTTTATTAGGACTATTTTCCTAAACTTCTCAAGGTGATTCTACTTTTCCAAAAATATATACCTTCCTATAACTACCCATTTCCCAAATTGAACGACTTCCCAAAATGACCGCCTTGTATGACCGTCTGACTGTATCAATTCCTACCATATTTAGAGACAATAATTTTTTTTTTTTGATCAAAGCACTTATAACAAAATTACAAATATTTTACATTTCCATCGTACCGAAACCTCATCTTATGTGCAGATGGTCCACCAAAATGACCACGTTCCCAGAATGACCATTTCATTAAAATACTTTCTCAAAAACCGCTTTCCCAGACTGACCCCCTTCCCAAAATGACTACTTTCTAAAAACTATCACTTGCTCAAAAAGACTACGAGTATTTAGTCACTTTCAAATTGCGTTCCGTGGGGCTCCATTTTGTATATTATAAAAGAAAAGTGGCATGATCTACCCATCTTCATTACATTTGAAAATATTTTGCAACACTGCTCAACTTGCAACAGGTGTAGTGGTGATAGCGTTTTGAAAACGATGACACCAGCCGACATGTGCAATTTTTTTCATTACCTTAACATTCATTCCTGACAACAAAAAATAACCATAATGATGTGCCATGTAAAGCCTATACACTTATTATTTGTGGTACTTTTCAAAATTTATTAAAAAAGAACTTACTCTCCTATGTTTTTTTTTTAATATATTGCATATAGCAGATCATTAGTACAATCGCACCTGCGACACCTAGCGGAAGAGAGATTACAATAAATAACCTATAAAAACTATAGTTTAAATGCTATCATTAAAAACTGTCAAAAGTTGTAAAGACTTGAATACATGAAACTTTTGTAATAATATGTAGGAATATAATACAGTAGTGTAAAATGTATTGGGAGCATTGTGCGAAAAACCCAGCGGTTTAGGCGGGCAATAAAATTGTATCCACACAGTCGTATACTGTTGTAGAAAAAAAAATCTTTTGTTGCCTCATTAGGCTTTCTCGCATTCAGTATCTTTTAAAGCTTTAAATATGATCTCTTGTTTCTTTACAACTAGTTTCTTTATCAAAAAAGTTGTACATGTCGATATAATATGTTAATCACCAACGAAAATGTTCGTTTTCATTTCCTCACAAAGTATACTAAAACTTAGAACTTGATGGGGTTTAGTCGTGTAATAATAGTAACAAATAGAGTTATTTAGACATTAATAATTATCGATATGTATACCTAACCTAACACGATAAACGTTAGTCACAGAGCTGCAACAACTTAACAAACTTATGTTTTATGTATGATATAAGACGTATCTACCCTTTTTTTCCGTATAAATGTTGTGTATGCAATCACTTTCAAAAAAACTTTCCCGAACATAAATTTTTACAAACAGTCCACAATAGTTGTTTCTTAATTTTGAAAATGATTGTAAACTTAATTTTTATTGATTTTCAGTGTGATATTTTTGAATATACTTTATTACGTTTCGTGGTTTTCCGTGTGTTTTGTGGAATTTTTTATGTCTTATTATTATTATTATGTATTATTATTTATTTCTGTTGTACGTGAAGTGTTTTTATTTATACCTATATAACTAATAATTATCCATATATCGTAATAAGTGTTGAACCGAATGTGTGCACACTTTTTGAGAAAGCTATTCCAAAGCCGTTAAACTATAAAAAAATATTTTTGGGAAAATTTACACCACTAAATTGTAAACAAATATTACAATTTCCGTTAAACCGGAATCCGGCCTAACAATCCACTATGTTTACTACCGAGTTCCTCTGTTGTAACATATATCGCGCAGGAATAGAAGTAGTGCTACTATGATCTCGAGCGATACACTCGTCTCAACTCACAACCGCGTAATGTATCAGGCCTAAAAAACACAAACACCCAAACACGTTATAAGATATAGATTACATTTATTCCTGGCAGTATTAGCCACAGTACAATTTGTGCCATCTGTCAATATCTCTCGATCTACACGCGTAAAAAATGGTTGAAGTTATTTGAAGTCTATTTCTTATAATGTCTTTGCATATACCAATAAAAAAAAATAGAAAGAGCAATACAGTGATACTGTGTGTCTGCGTGAATAGGAACACCGTACGGAGATGGACGCACGCGCTGGCACCTTCCAGGCGTTGGAGCTGTTTGGAACCCAGCTACTTCAGGGCGGCCACTACGCGAGCGTTGACATCCAGGAGAAACTCAATAACATGGGTGATGCCAGGCAGGAGCTTGAAAAGTAAGTGCTTATACCATATGGATACTTTCACACGGCGACTATATTTTCCCGCATAGACTCCGCGTGAAGAATGTAATATATTTTCTACTGTCACTGCTCTATTCGATAAAATCTCTTGTACGGTATACGGGAAAAATATTTCCGTGTGGAAGTAGCCTATGGAGGCATCTTCCAGATGATAGAGCTGTAACATCGGCAGCCATGAGAAGCTGAACTGACTTTAAGATGTCATTTTCCGCCTTTCGTTGTAGTCCGCAGTTAAAAAAATGTTTAAGATATGTCTTCAAAGTTTATAGATGACAGTGATCAGATAATTTGCCACACCAGCAGTTGCATTCACCTTTGCCTTAGAAATACCTTAACCACTCTCACTTCTGCAGTGCATGGGTGGCCCGTCGCGTGAAACTGGACCAGAACTTGGAGCTGCAGCTGTTCTACCGCGATTGCGAGCAGGCAGAGGGATGGATGGGTGCGCGGGAGGCGTTCCTAGCGCCTTCAGCCGACCAACCCGACCAGCCGACGTCCGATAACGTGGAGCAGCTGATTAAGAAGCACGAGGACTTCGACAAGGCCATCAACGCTCACGTGCGTATATGTTGTACTAGTTTGAATAACATTAGTTAGTTCCATACTACGGTCATGTCATCGTTCACTATAGTGACAGAAACTTCAAGAATGTATTTAATCAACATCACTTATTATTGATATCTTTATGTGCGATTTAGGATTCGCTCCCTGATTTAGATGCTGGCATCGTTTTGGAAATGATACCTCTCATTATAAACCGCAGGCATTTGTAGTTGTGCCACGGAGGTGTAATCCGAGCTATTATTGCACGTACAACATTCCCCGCAGGAGGAGAAGATCGCCCAACTGCAGACGCTGGCCGATCAACTGATCGCGTCGGAACATTACGCCGCCGATCCGATCGACAGCAAGCGACGCCAGGTGCTCGACCGCTGGCGGCACCTCAAGGAGGCCCTCATCGAGAAACGGTCCAGGTCAGTGCCAGGACTAATCATAATTGGTTATGGCTGACCTCAATTACATATTAACATGGTCATCATCATCAAGCAATGAGATCGACGGTAGAACTGCTCACAGGGCTGGGAATCAAACCCGGGTAACTCCGAAAACTTCATGTTGGCATAGGTCGTTAGAATGGATAAAATAGGATCTTCAGTAGTGTTCAAAAGGTCATTACCTAGCTTCAGCGGAATCAATTTGGTTTTTTCCGAAATACTTTGAATTTTTAATCAATCAATCAATCAATCAATCAATCAATCAATTTATTTGTGATGCACAGGTAAATAATGATGTTATTATACAGCAGGATCTCTGTGATCTACCAATAATTGGCTCACAAACATTATACTTATCAATTATCTACAATACATGCATGCTGATGTCAATTAGGTTATTATTATTACATTTCACTATTATATATTTTTACTACATGTCATTATAAATTTTAATACAGTATTGTTATTTGTTTTTGATTACCTAGACATTAAAGAATAAGTACGTTGTTATTATTGAAATAAGGTAGATTAAACTGTTAAACATAATTTCTCCCCAAAAAATTCGTCAAAATTATAATAACATTTATGGATTAATAGGTTAAATAACATATTTTTGAACCTTTTCACACTTTTAATTTCTTTTAGAATTTGTGGCAGCTTATTATATATTTTCGGCGCCATGTCAACTATACTTTTACGCATCAAGGCAGTTTTACACATATTCGTTTGGACAGTAATGTTCCTTGGTCGTAAATTTAGACCTTCTGGTCGCACAGTCAATTTAAATAGGTCAGGATTAGATTTTACAAACATAGAAGCCTCTAGTATATACAAACAGGGGAAAGTTAATATCTTTAAATACCCAAAATATTCGCGGCAACTTTCAGTAGACTTCAAGCCGCAAAAAGCTCTGATACATCGTTTTTGCGCCCTAAACACTACTTCTCGATAGCTCGAATTGCCCCAGAAAATAATACCATATCGCAAAGTAGATGCAGCGAAGCCATGATATGCTGTTAGCGCGGCCTCCCGATTAGCAATTTTTGAGAGTTTGTGGAGAGCGTATGCGTACTTGTAGAGTTTACTGCACACCTCCAACGAATGTGATTCCCAAGACATATTACTATCTATACATAGCCCCAGGAACCTGGTAAAGTCTACTCTAGCTACAACTTGGCCATTATAATTAATATCTAAGTCGTGTACTTTTTTTCTTTGCGTAAAGTGCATAATTTTAGTTTTTTCCAAATTAACCTTTAAATTATTTGTTTTTAACCAAGTAACAAGATCTTCAATAGTTTTATTGATTTCATGTTCATATTCAGTCTCATTTTTACACTCTACAGTGATTGTACTATCGTCTGCATATAAAACCATTGGATATTTGCTATGCTTTGGCATATCGTTTATATATAGCAAAAATAGTAATGGTCCCAATATACTACCCTGTGGAACTCCGAACTGAACATTTCTACATTTCGACACATGTTGAATTTCTCTTCTAGAAGTTATGCATAGGTGTGTTAATTGTACATACTGGCATCGCTTACACAAATACGATTGAATTAATTGTAAAGCACTACCACGTATTCCGTAACGACTTAATTTATTTATTAATATTCTATGTTCTACATGATCAAAAGCTCGTGTCATGTCCATAAATACAGCACAGGTTGGTATCTTCATATCTAAGTTAGCCATGACAGGGCGTACTAGGTCGTAAATGGCCATATTTATGTTACAATTTCTGCGAAATCCTCTCTGTTCGTTAGATAAAATGTTATACTTTTCTATAAAGGAGTAGAGACGGTTATAAATCGCTTTTTCAAAAATTTTTGAAAGGACCGGTATTAAAGCGATTGGACGATAATTCTTGACATTTTCTCTATCACCTTTCTTATAAAGTGGTACTATGACAGTTTGTTTTAATTTGTCCGGGTAAATTCCTGTCCTCATACTCAAATTAATTATATAATTTAACGGGTATGTAACTATATGAGATACGTATTTAATTACTCTTGTACTTATGCCGTCGTAGCCAACGCTCTTTGTGTTTTTTAAAGACATTATGATTTTATATATTTCCTCAGGAATTGTGGGGGACATGAATATCGAATTATAGTTGTTCTCTATTTCTTTTGTATTTGCGCTCGTACCTTGGTCACGAATTTTTTTAATATCATCAATGAAGGAGTTGTTAAAAGTATCGGCTATTTTGCTAGGGGATGTAATACATTGATCATTGCTTTTTATTTTGAGTATGGCTTCTTTAGGCTGATTCTGTTTAGACTGATTAATGATATGCCAAGCTGCTTTACATTTATTTTTTGATGTGTTTATATATTGATTGTTTAAGTTAAGTTTAGTTAGTTTTATTATCTTTCTTAATTGGACAGTGTACTTTTTTAAAATATCTTTATTAAGTGCATTCTTATTTTTTGGATATTGCCACAGATAATCTCTCTTTTTTTTTACAACATGCCTTGACTCCCGCTGTCATCCACTTAGGTTTGTGTTTTGATTTTTTAATTACAAATTGTACCGGAAAACACAAGTCATAAAACAGTCTGAATATGTCCAAAAACGCGTCATAGGCCGTGTTAACATCATTGCATTCAAATACATCAGAAAATGTCAAGCTACTTATACATTTCTTGAATGTATCTAGATTTTCTTTACAATAATTACGGCGACTAATACACCAAGACCTAAGAGTGCATGTTCTTTTTACTGGACACTTTAAGAGTTGTGCTGTGTGGTCTGATAATTGAAAATCAAATATTTCACATTTAGTGCCTCTTAAGTTATGAGCAAAATTATCTAGACACGTTCCACTAATAAGTCTTGTTGGTTTTCTTAATTCTAATTTAAGATTATGACTTTGTAGTAGATTTTCAAAATCGCGGCTTGAAGTGTTGTTCACAAGTATATTTATATTGAAGTCTCCGCAAATTATAACTTTTTTATTTTTTTGGTAACAAATATTATATAACACAAGCTCTAGTTTTTCACTGAACGTATCTAGACTCGACTTAGGTACCCTATATATACAAGCTATAATAGTATTATGCATTAAAAGTTCTATTGCACAGCATTCTATTGTGCTCATAATTGAACACTTCGTAACCTGCTCTATAATTTTATATTCCAGACCAGTTCTTACTAATATGCAGGCTCCTCCTCTCTCTTTGTTTCTTGAAAAGCTCGTAGCCAACCGATAATTAGGTATCGTGAGATATTCTTCAATTTCCGTCGTCATATTATGTTCAGTTATGCATATCACATCCACCGGCCTCTGCTGTTTATTGAGATAATCTAGGTGAACTAACAACTCGTCACTCTTACCAATGAGGCCCGAAATATTTTGATGAAGAATATTAATGTGATTATAAACGAAAAAGCTGATTTTTTTGTGTTGATTCTATTGTGTTCACGGTATCCCAACTTTCATCAGTGGCATTGCATATTTTTTCTATGGAGTGTCTTGCTTCATGAGTTGAAATAGCATCAGCCAAATTCATCATGATATTCTTGATTCCTCTGTTATTGAGTCTTCCGGAAAATGAGGAGAACATATCGAGTGTCAAAGTTAAATTTGAGTCTAACAGATTACCATAGTTGTATTCATGAACATCCTGACATAAAAGGTTGTTAAATTTTTCTATCCCAAAATTATATATATTTTTTCCACATATTACATTAGTATTTTTCAAACTTTGTAATTTTTTTCTTAATAATTGTACTAACAAACTACTGTCTTTCATTAACCTAAAGTCTGATTCGCCAATCATGATAACGCAGTAGTCTTTTTTCGTGAAATTCTTCACCCGGTTTTCGATGTCTCTTAATAAAATCTCAATTCCGACATTAGGGGTTATATAGTGACAGTAATCAAATTCCGCAAACAGATCCATACTATCTACTGCTTGCACTACCTTATTTCTTCCATAATTGGATAAGATCCACAATTTACCTCTATATGATTTACTATGTATCCTACTTTCTTCTTCGTGGATTAGATTGTAGAGTGTCTTCGTAGAATTGTACTCATTACCCTGTATATTCGCCTCTAATCTTTCTGATATTTTATTTAGTCTTGATATTTCATCCTGCGCTTGCAATAATTCCGTTTGCAGTTCTATAATTTCTTGTTCCAGTTGTTCCATTTGTGTTGTATCTATTGTTGATCCTGGAGCTTTAGTAGAGTTAGAGGTAGTTATGAAGCTTTGTGTGTGGTCATCGAGATTCTCAAGTCGCGTCTGTTCTGTTGATGGGGTGTTCATGCGTATTTCATGCTGTCCATTGCGTTCGGAATACTTGTTAGCACTTGATAATCCCGTCTTTTTAATCGCACCCGGAGACTTGCAGATATTCTTTAAAACAGTAACTTCCTGTGTGAGTTTTGCAACTTGTCTTTCTAACTCATTTCGTTCAACAATTGTGTTATCTAGTTCGTTTTCTGCGCTTTCTAAACGACCTTTGAGAGTCTTTATTTCCATTTTTAATTCATTAACAATTTCCAAGTCGTTTATGGATTCCAAGCTCAATGACACAAAACGAGAATTGTTGATTGTATCGTCTGTCATCACTAGTGACTCACTAGACTTTGATTTTATAAGGGGGTACTGTGGATTTAGTGCCATATCTTTAAATTCGCTTAAATCTTTCGTAGTTGGAGTAGTGTTTGCTTTATCAATCGATAGATCTTTCTTTCTCATTGTAACATTGGAGACATCTTGTTTAGTTTTTGATGGTAGCTTATTTTTGACGGTATTCAGCCGCTTACGACAAGACAAACACTTCCATACACTTTTGCTTTCTGGCGTCATAAGATAATATATTTTTTCAGGAACTTTGGCGCATTTAATATCATAATCCAGTCTACACACTGAGCATTTTAATTTTTCTTTTAATAGTGTGTTCGAACATACTTTACAAATAGAAGACGCTGACGCCATACTGGTCACTTAGCAAGATTTACCGTAGCACACAACAATAAAAAAAAAAAAAGTACAGACAGTTCGCGGGGATCGAACTCGATACTAGCGGTTACCGTCACCGTCGTCTTATCCCCGAGACTAAATTGGATGTTACAGTTGCTGATGAAATAAACAATGATATGGTAGAGGACGTGTTTACAATGTGAAGTTAGCTTTTAGATTGTTTTTTATTATACACCCTCACTGTAGATTAAGTCACTGTAAATCGTATATTGTCGCATATTAATAATATCACCATTATTTAAATAGGTAATTAATTATCATTTTCACATCAAGTTGAGTGGTAGCCACTTGTTATTAGGATTCTCTTTGCTTTTTATTTAGCACTATCTTTTCACTTATCGTACCGCTGAGATCTAATTTTCACTATTAACTCTTATTCCATAATCAACATGGCTTGAAAACACTTATGCATAATTATCATTTCACTGTTTTTGATATTCAATGCAGTCGAGATGGATCGTCTTAATTTTATAATTTAACGGAAAGTACTTGTAATTATTGTCCAGTAAAAAGTATTACGGAAAAGGTACTCAATAAAAAATGTTGTGTGTTGACAAAAATACCCAATAAAAACATGACCAAGTAAGAGTTTTTCAATAATTAGTAAGACTAACAACAGTCGACTACCATTTGATTTTGCAGCGCTGATTTTCACAGCCTTGCCCTACGGGATCTTATATTGGAAGTGGATTTTAGTGGGGTGGAACGCGTAATTAATTTGTGTACTGTGTAAAAAATTAAATATCAGAAATGGGGTGTGTATGGTAACATATATTGAAAATAAATAAAATAAATCGGTATGTAAAACTAATTTCAATATAATTGGTGTGAGTACACGCGGGAAAATGGTGATGGTATGGAGATCGGACGTAACTGGCAAATGTCATAAAATGATGATATTTAGTAAGTGCTGAGTTGGCCGCGTGTGACCTACCAATTGTATAACGCAGTTCATACAGGGTGTGTGTTTATCTATGTTATGGTTGAATATGTTTTATGTTTTGATGGACAGGTTGGGTGACGAGCAAACTCTGCAGCAGTTCTCCCGCGATGCCGACGAGATGGAGAACTGGATCGCGGAGAAATTGCAGCTGGCCACTGAGGAGAGTTACAAGGTAAGTTGCCACCAACGCTACCGATTGTGTCAACTTTCGATTCTATACGTGCTTCTGACCAAATTTCAGGTCTTGCATATCGATTTATGTATAACTTCTTTGTGAAATTCAATACATTGTTCATTTTGTGACTTAACAAATAATCTAGTAATGTAATGTATGTGTATAGTTATTGTTTTATGTTTGACAATCACTTTTACTTTAAAAATCATAAATTTACGGAACTGTATGTGTGACTTAATATTGTAAAAGTGAACTAAATAAATCTAATCTAATCTAATAAATTATTCTTATGTTTATCTCTACCAAATGCTAAACTGTTGTACTAATGTTGCTCCACCCAGGACCCGGCCAACATCCAGTCGAAGCATCAGAAGCACCAGGCGTTCGAGGCGGAGTTGGCCGCCAACGCTGAACGTATCCAGTCCGTGCTGGCTATGGGCGGCAACCTCGTGCAGCGCGGACAGTGTAGCGGCAGTGAAGACGCTGTACAGGTAATTTCAAACTTCCAGCAGTTGGTTAATTGGGTCTTTACCTATGAAATTGGAGTTTTTTTGCTTCGTTAATCATATGTACCAATTCCTGCGATTGTCAAAGCTATATCCAAATTTGTTTTTTATTTGGAAAATTGAATATTATTTCAAGGTTTCACATGAAATATTTTTTAATTTATGGGCTAAATCACATAATAAAAAAAAATTGAACAGAGCTCTTTTCATGCGCTTCCCATAATCATTTCTTAGATTCGCTGAAACTTTTATAAAGCGGTTACTTTTAAAAATTAACGCTGCCTATACTTAACTTAATGTTATCCCATAATACACACAAAGTTTAGCTAAATTTGGATTTGCCGTTCCCAAAAAAAAAAAACAAAAATGTTTGTATGGACAAAACAGTCTTAATGAAATTCTTCATACAAAACGCCAACTTCATAGGTAAGGACCTAATATAAGTGGCTGTTGCAGGTCATTAGAGCCCTGTATCACAGCCACTAGCCTACAGTTCGCTGATCAGGTTTACCGCTTTGAGAAATTGCAGTACTTTCCTGACAGAAATCTTATCTGCGTGCAATAAGTGTCCACCCAGACCAACTTCAAAATAGTACAGACCAAACATATGCTTATGCTAAAGGCGACGCTGGTTTTCCTTATCACAAATAAAAAAAAAAAAGTTTCCTCATACGTTCAAATTTAAATGATACTCTTGCATATTTAAACCTCGTCTGCTATATGGATTATGCAGCAGGCCACATTCACACAGCAGATGTACAGGTGTTCCTTCTGCATGGAGGCAGAATCTCCCTGTATCCCCGAACTCCATGATCAGCATATATTTGCTCAGACAGCACAGCGCCCCATGAGTGCCCCTGCAAAGATGCGTAAATGTTCCTGCTATGTGCCAGCAATTCACTTTCGAAATAAGTAAAAACCACAGACACATTGAATTGGATATCGCAATTAAGTAACTTACACATATACACACCCTTTTGTTGTCCCTTACTTTAACACCAACTCGTATTCTGTTAAATTAGCTCCCACTGCAAAGGGAGCTGGAGGAGAGCGACGAGGTAGAAATAGGGAAGACTTCGAAGCACCATGCGCAATAAACATTATATACACCGTGTAACGGTTAAGTGTAGTCATATTTTAAGGGCTTGTTCTACCCATCAATACGAACAACTTTTACTATGGGGGCAACTTCGAAATCGCGAAAAAAAAATGAGCTGTTCCATAGAAAATTTCAATAACCTCCCGATGCAATGTATGAAACAGCTGATTTTTTTTTCGCGATTTCGAAGTTGCCCCCATAGTAAAAGTTGTTCGTATTGATGGGTAGAACAAGCCCTTAAAATATGACTACACTTAACCGTTACACCCTGTATAATAATCATAGTTAAGAGATTGTTCTTTTTACGCCAAATGATAGTGTAGCCAACCAAATTGAATGTTCGTTTCATTACAATTACGTACAAGGATGACACTTACTCCTTACAAAGACGTCTTAGGAAAGAAAATAGAGAGGTTCAATATTTAACGTTAAAAATAAATTGAATGTCAATATTTAGTCGTCAAGTCAAATCAAATCAAAAAAAAAATTATTTCGTAGGATAAAACTTATCACTTGAAAACGTCACATATTTTATCTTAATATTAAAATTATTGACATTATTGCTCATTCGCAAAGCAGATCCCCCAGAGAAGAACGAGCAAGAAACTCAAGGGTTGCTCTTTTAAATAAGTTTGGGTTACAATTATATTATATTGTATAATTAGACTGAATATCGCCGAGCGGTCTATGTCCATGCTTGCTTATCATCCAGATAGTCAGAAATTTTATAATAGCCTTTGGTAAATAATGTCTGTTTTATGATGGTTTTGAATTTATTTAAGAACATTAATAACATATTTTTACTACATTGTATTTATTTCAACAGGCTCGACTGGCTTCCATCGCGGACCAATGGGAGTTCCTGACACAGAAGACGACGGAGAAATCGCTCAAGCTGAAAGAAGCCAACAAGCAGCGCACCTACATCGCCGCGGTTAAGGACCTCGATTTCTGGCTTGGAGAGGTAACTGCCTGCCGTTCAAACATGTTCATAATATGACATCTGATAATATATATTTAGGAAGTTTCCAGATTTAATTATTTTTTTTACCTTTTCTGTTTTTACCGAAACGCATCACAGTATATGTTTTTTTCTATGACAGGTCGAGACACTATTGTCTTCTGAAGATTCAGGAAAGGACCTGGCGTCAGTACAAAACCTTATGAAGAAACATCAGCTCGTCGAAGCCGACATCCAGGCGCATGAAGACAGAATTAAAGGTATTTATCAAGCCTCAATCCCTTATTTGTTAGTTGAGCCAACCGAGTTAAAACTTTGTGGAGTTGACTCCATTGCGGGAACTTACAAAGAATCGAGATAAGAAATAAACAAGAAAACAGAACAATCATTGGTCAACATTATCGATAACGTTCCAGATGAAGTAACATAGTCTTAGTGTAGAAATATGTAGAGAGCGCTGTTCGCCAAAACATGGTAAATGATTGTGATATCGGACACTTATGAACCTATTATACACCATTACTTCATAGGTTGTTTTAAAGTTTCTGTACGTGAGTAAAAGATTACAACGAATCCCTTAGCTAAGTACACCTCCGCCTCCGTGGTTCCATGTAAACATGTGGTAGGGCATTTTAAAAGTTCGCCTGGCTAGCTACCACCATCTTATCTAAATCTGCCGCCAAGCAGCAATGTTAATAGCATTGTTGTGTTCCGGTTGTAGAGATAAGATAGCTAGTCCCCCAAATGTGTTGGGGTTTCCGGGTCAGTACGCTTCCCACCTTCGACCTCATCTTCACTTCACATCAGGTGTGATTGAGGTCAAGTACCAACCCGTTAATGTATTTAAAAAAAAAACATTATCGCTGGGTTGTCTGCTGACGCGTGGTTGATTGTAGATGTTAGCAAATATATCGATAAAATATTGTCATCCATTAATGCTAAAACCACCTTTGGCCCGTTCACGACCATCAAGCTTTTCAATTTGACAGAATTTCTGTATTTTTGATACGAATAACTTTATCTTCTGGAGACTTCAAATAGCTCTCCAGGACGCTTAACGGTCTATCTTCTGGTGGAATTTTTGAGTAATTGTCCGTAACGAACAGACATGAACGCGCAAGCGGACGCGCTGGTGTCCAGCGGGCAGTTCGACAGCGCCGGCATCGGGTCGCGGCGCGACGCCATCAACGAGCGCTTCGAGCGCGTGCGCAACTTCGCCGCGCATCGCCGCGCCCACCTCAACGACGCCAACACGCTGCACCAGTTCTTCCGTGACATCGCGGACGAGGAGTCCTGGATCAAGTCTGTATATCTGTCTATTTTTTTGTATGACAACGGGTTACGTTCTTCATTTCGATATTCTGTTTATCCCCATTTTCTATTTTATCCGGCGTAAACCAACGTAACTAAAACCTACTATCTTCTCTCCTCATAGAGAGAAGAAACTCCTCGTCGCTTCAGACGACTACGGCCGCGATCTGACCGGCGTGCAGAACCTGCTCAAGAAGCACAAACGCCTGGAAGCGGAGCTGGCCAGCCATGAGCCCGTCATTCAAGCCGTCCAGGAAGCTGGGGAGAAACTGATGGACGTCTCAAACATGGGAGTCTCCGAGATCGAGCAGAGGCTGAAGGCTCTTGCGCTGGCGTGGTCGGAGCTGCAAGCCCTGGCTGCGGAGAGAGGCGCCAAGTTGCAGCAGTCGCTGGCTTATCAGCAGTTCTTGGCTAAAGTCGATGAAGAGGAGGCATGGATTAGGTAAGTTGAAAAATTGAGGAGGCTAGATGGAGTAATTAAGAACTTCAGATCTCCAAAATTGTGACATTGTTTTGTTTGTTGATTAATCCATTGTAATATGTAATTCTTTTTTTTTACCGTCTGTCCATTTTTACTCGTAATATACTCTTTCCTATCATTGGTTCAGTGGGTACAATCAATGCGGTTTCGGATCTCCGAGAAGAGTATGAGGAATATGAATAATTGATCGTTGCGAGTGAACCTTCGACAAGGTCGGGACGAGGCTAAGGAGGTTCCACAGAGCTGTTAGAGTGGCTTAGTTTTGTTCTAATAAAATTGCTCGAAAAGAAGATGAATGAATAATTAATCTCCAGTCATGGATGTTCATATGAATATGTATGTTATGGTTAGTTGGGGTTATGCCTATCAGCATTTCACCACCGTTTTTTGCAGTATAATCACATTCGTATTCTACATGATACGAAAGTCGATATTTGATTCGGTGTAGAAAAGTTTCCGTATGTTTTTTTGTCTACGGAAAAGAATTCAAAATTTGAAAGTTCGACACCAAATTGAACAAACGACTCTCGAGCCACGCTGGCCTAGATCTGTGCGGTGGGTATACGTGTCGGTGCGTGTGTCGCAGCGAGAAGCAGCAGCTGGTGGTGGTGGGCGAGTGCGGCGACAGCATGGCGGCGGTGCAGGGGCTGCTGAAGAAGCACGAGGCGCTGGAGGCCGAGCTGGCGGCGCGGGCCGAGCGCGTGCACGAGCTGGCGGCCGACGGCCAGCGCCTGCTGGCGCAGGGCAACCTGCACGCCGACGCGCTGGCGCACCGCATCCGTGCGCTGCAGGTGCTCCTCCCCACCCCCACCCCTCATATATCATCACTCATGTACAAAATCTTCCTTTCAAAACTTCTGCTTTCTTCCGATACAATAAAATCTGTTTGTTGTAGTGGTTAGAAACTGACTGGTTTACCAAGAGGTCGCGGGTTCGAATCCCGCTAGGGGCATATGTTTGTATGATGAATACAGACATGTTTTCCCGAGTTATGGATGTTTTTCATTTATATATGTATTTATTTACAACAAAAAAATTGATTTTGTGTAGTTAATTAACCATAACACAAGCCTAGATGCTTACTGCGAACCTAGATGGCGCTGTGTGTATGTGTAAAGATGTTTTTTATTATATATATAATGAAATAATCCTTACTTGAAACTGAGTCGATCGGCATTAAATTTTTTTTAATCAAAATGACGCATTTTTGTGGACAACTCACTTGACCAAACAATTCACTATGCCCCTCACAAAAAAGATCTAATAGTTACTGAGACAGTTTCCCTGTATCTTCTATAGCGCTGTCCGTGGTGTATTAAATTACGGAGTCGAGCTTCACTTGACTCTCTCCCCCATGGGGTTAGCCGCTTTGGCTTTTTGCGTCACATTAGCTACTCCACTCCCATCTGCTGGGGGGAGGTGGGACTTTCTTTCTTTCCTACTTTTTCACCCTTAAATTCTTTCTTTAATTAGCCTGGGGTCCAAAGTAGCATTATAGACACGTAGGGCACCGTCTACCTTCAGTAGGCGCCGTACAGAGTACCATTGGCTTACAAGAATTACAGTGCGAGAAGAGCGGAGGTGGGATCTGTATCGTCTATGGTTTCGGATTTCCCCATACTGTCCCATTTAAAAAAACACTATAGCTGAAGAGGGTTTGATTTTCTATAGGACCGTACATTCACGATAGACCACCGATGCGCTCGCGCACCGCAACCGTGCGCTGCGAGTCGTTCACCCTCATTAAACCTTGTATACATTCATTAATTCAAACTATTTTCTCCACCAGGCTAAGCTTGAGAAGCTGACTGGTCTGGCGGCGCGTCGCAAAGCAGCCCTCGTGGACAACTCGGCGTACCTGCAACTGCTGTGGAAGGCGGACGTGGTCGAGTCCTGGATCGCTGACAAGGAGACCCACGTGCGCTCCGACGAGTTCGGACGGGACCTGTCCACCGTGCAGACACTGCTCACCAAGCAAGACACCTTCGACGCTGGTAATTTATTTTCTTGGTTCGTCTTACTTTAAAGTACCGGTGTACCCAATTAACGGCTTAAAACTCTTCGAAGCCTAATAAAGAGACTGTTGTAGTAATAGTACTAATCTCTGAGTATCTAGTCGTCATTCATAAACGTAATTTCCACTTGAGTAGCCATGTTCTGCACTCAAATAAAATAACAATGCCAAATCCTTGTAAATTATACGAAATTTGTCAGGTAGTTTGCAATCACTTTGGCTGATTTATTGATCATTCTAATTGCCTCTATCTTGTTATGACATGTCTTTTTACAATACAATAGTAATTCAGAGTCAATACAATGAGAGTGTTTTTTTATGAAATGAATCTTAGGCATGTGCCTAATTACACAATTCATACATTACTCTTTTTACTTTCTACTACATACAATCCCACATTTTATTTATTTATTGACACAATTAAGACTTTATTTAACACCATTTCACTGAAACAAAGCACTCGACTAAATCAATATTGCGGTGTAAGACAATAGCGACCCAAATAGATTGTAATCTATGCAAAGGTTAACTATGCAATTTAAGACAAGTCTATTCTCCGGTCATTATGTGACGTTAGTATAATTATTTTAATTTTAGGTAAAGGTAAAAATATATTTATTATATAAATAAATGTAGAAATAACTCTGTCTGTTTACTTTTCTCGAATAACCTCTGAACCGATCGTATTGGAATTTGGCATAGAATACCGTCCTGAAAAGTCCGCGATAAAGTAATTCCAAGCGGGCAAAGCCGCGGGCGGTAGGTTAGTGAATAACTTATCTTTGTATTCTAACTTATATAATTCCTTCTAGGTCTGGCTGCTTTCGAACATGAGGGCATCCAAAACATCACGTCCCTCAAGGATCAACTGGTGGCGGCCAATCATGAGCAAACGCCCGCGATTGTAAAGCGCCACGCTGACGTCATCTCTCGCTGGCAACGCCTATTGGCCGACTCGGCGGCGCGCAAGCAACGGCTACTGCGACTCCAGGATCAGTTCCGCCAGATCGAGGAGCTATACCTTACTTTCGCTAAAAAGGTGAGTCTGAATACCTAACAGTGGTGAGGTCATTCCTCCGACAACGTTTCTCTGACTACGCAAGTAGCGGCACCAAGATCAGTTGCAGATGGTGACGTCATCTGGCTAGTAGCGCCCGGCGCTAACAATTACTGTGAAATCGTCAGGAAATTGAGTAAGAAATGTATACCCTGCAATAGTGATGACATCATCTTATTATTGTGGCACTTCACGAAAAAAATCGAAAGCCTGCACATAGTGTGATGGTGACGTTTTCGTCTAAGTGCGCTTCACATTATCAAACTGTATTATGTCATTTTTATTTCCATAATAATAGGGATCAACTAAATCCCGATTTTTTGGTTTTCTATCTGACACTCGACATTTTTATCTCTTACCATTTGTCAAGGAGAGAGCATCGTTTTGTGACGTTTGTAGAGATATGTGCTCCTCTGTCTATAGACTAGAGATCTTCTTCAAAATCGATGGCAAAAACTTCAACATTACACAAGAGTGTGATTTGCCTTGCACCCAAAATATTTAATAAAACACCTTTCTCCATAAAGGACGAACCCCTTCCTGTCTTTAAACGTAGGTTATTTGCCATATTGGTAAAAAAATGTTATTAGTTAACACTATAAAGGAATATTTAATTGACAATGATTTGTAATACTTATTTTAATTTGAAATTCAGTAATTAGATACTATAATGTTTTCACATTATATTATTATTTTGATGATTAATTGTTATTAATTTTACCACTAGCTAAATTATGTATTGGTATGTTTTCTAACTTGATTTGTAACTTTCAAAAGGTACTTACTAGTTCTTTTCCACAATTGTTATGCATGCTGTATGAAACTTTCATATTGTCCAATATTTGCATGTCATTGTAATGACTGAATCAGGCGGATCTTATTGTAACAACACCTAATCTAATGTACCCTATTCAAGAGCAAGTAAATCATATTAATCTATTCTATTCAAATTCTTGAGGACCACGTACATATATTTATAGTATTGTAGAGACAGGTCCACTCAAAAATCGGCATAACACAATGTCTATTCATAATATTCGCAGGCATCGGCGTTCAACTCTTGGTTTGAGAATGCGGAAGAAGATCTAACGGACCCTGTGCGTTGCAACTCGATTGAGGAGATCCGCGCGCTTAGGGATGCTCACGCGCAGTTCCAGGTAATGTCTAAGTTATTTCTTGAAGGGCCCCAGATACATTTACTTTAATAAGCGCTCATATAAGGGTCGGATACAACTCAACATCAACCGGGTTCGGTAGTATGTAGTCTCTTACCGTCGACTGTCAAAGTTTCAACCTTATGGCATTGAAACATGGATTAAAAGTTTTTGCGTTCGGCCACTAATAATCTGCCTGTTAGTTCGCTTGCGTTCGTTTGCTAAATTTGGTATTATGGTTAGAAGTTTATGGTACCAAATTTAGGGATCGAACGCAAGCGAGCGAAATGGCTAATTGTTAGTTATAAAACAAAATTTTTACGTGGTACGATGGTTAATCACATTACATTATCTTTACAATAGTGTAGAAATATTTATTCTCTTGGTCCAAAGGCTGAATTCGTGTAATTCCCATTAACTGGCGACTCCATCCTTAATTACGAACAACTTTCCCCAAAGAACCGTAGTCGAATTTCGATTAACCATGCATGACGACCGATTGGTGTAGTGGATAGTGACCCTATCAGCGAAACCAACGGTTGCGGGTTCGAATCACGCGACGGGTAAATGTTTGTATGATGAATACGAACATTTATTCCCGAGTCTTGGATGTTTATATAAATATTTATGTATGTTTATCCGTTATCTAGTATCCATAGCACAAGCTTTGCTTAGTTTGGGACTAGATGATTGGTGTCCGAAATATTTATTAAAAAAAAAAAAAAAAAAAAGTAAACCTTTCTGAAACCACCTTTAGTATGGATGTCCAACAATTTTCGGCTGGTGACTCCGCTCCAGATTATGAACAACTTTCCACGAGGAACCATAGATGATTTCAGAAATTGTTGAACTTCCATACTAAAGGTGATTTCAGAATGATTTGCTTTGTATGGGTAATCAAACATTTTTTGGTTTTTTTTTTTATGCACGACGTGTCCGTACTTGACCTCAATGACACCTGATGTTAAGTGAAGATGAGGTCGAAGGTGGAAGCGTACTGACCCGAAAACCCCAACACATTTGGGGAACTGGCTATCTTATCTCTGACAACCGGAACACAACAATACCATTAACATTGCTGCTTGGTGGCAGATTTAGATAAGATGGTGGCAGCTAGCCAGGCTGACATTTAAAATACCTTACCACCAACCAAACCGAGTACTTAAACATGTACTCCGCTGGGGATCGAACCCGCGACCTCCGAATCGTAAACCCAATGTTGTTTACATTGAGCCACGGAGGCGGTTATGGTGATGGAGTTCGACTATGGTTTATTGGGGAAAATTGTTCGTAATCAAGAGTGGCGTCACCAGTGAATGGGAATTACACGAATTCAAATTCACACTGTACGTAATATCCAAATATAGGCATGAACAGTATTGATATTATGGTTTATGTATCAGGCGTCGCTGTCGTCAGCCCAAAGTGACTTCGAGGCGCTGGCAGCCCTTGATGAGCAGATCAAGTCGTTCAATGTTGGCGCTAACCCTTACACCTGGTTCACCATGGAGGCGCTGGAGGAGACATGGCGTAACCTGCGCAAGATTATCGGTCAGTGTTTACCCAGTATATTCAAGCTGCTTGTCTATCTTCAAGACCTTTGAAATAAATAAATAAATATCCTTAGACATACACACAGCGCCATCTAGTTCCACAGTAAGCAACTATAGGCTTGTGTTGTGGATACCAGATGGTTGATATACTACATAAACTCATTTTTTGATGTAAATAAATACTTATTATAAATGAAAACATCCATAACTCGGGTACACATGTCTGTATTCATCGCGGTTTTATTCAAGACCTTTGAAATATTTCACTTGACACTTCCCGATAGCTTTCAGATATTAGGCTTGTCATTTTGGACACAAAATTGTTGTCTGGACTTAGTGAATACCAATAAAATATAGATATGGTACTTTCCTAGTGATGGCGTTCGTAATACCTTCGCGGTGCTTATACATACCTATAAAACTGTTCTCAAGTTACTAATGAGTGAGAACGACGATAAGTACATAAATTACGGGAGTAAAAGAGATAGCTATTCGAAAACAATTGCTCTTGGAATGTACTGTGCCACCTTGGACGGAGCATATTAAGAGTTGTCGTGCTACAATGACATTAATTTAATTGTCCGCCTGGCTAGCTACCACCATCTTATATAAATCTGCCGCCAAGTCAGAGATAAGATAGCCAGTCCTCCAAGTGTGTTGGGGTATCCGGGTCAGTACGCTTCCACCTTCGACCTCATCTCCACTTAACATCAGGTGTGATTGAAGTCAAGTACCAACCCGCTGTGCATAAAAAAAACAAGCTACAATTGGAGTATTGCATCTTTGGGCGCGTTAGTAACATTACTTACTCATTTTCTGTATATATTATTTTCTTATGAAAACGATCTTACATTACGAAGCTCGTCGTTGCTAATCTGCTGCCCGAGATACCAATCTTTTACCACTATTAAATGAGACATCTTACAAATTCGGCACGTAATTTCAACTTTGTGAAATCGGCAACATCGCATCGTTTAGCCGGTCGCCATATTGCATTTACCTTTATCTGAGATGTCTTATTCAAATTTCGCACTGCTCCACCGTGCTCAAGTCACATACCGGGATTAGTACTGGAAAAGTCAACGCGCTTCTAAACGACAAAGATCACAAGTAATCGCCTCCGTGGCTCAATGTAAACAACATTGGGTTTATGATACGGAGGTCGCGGGCTCGATCCCCAGCGGGGTACATGTTTAAGTACTCGGTTTGGTTGGTGGTAGGGCGTTTTAAATGTCCGCCTGGCTAGCTACCACCATCTTATCTAAATCTGCCGCTAAGCAGCTATGTTAATAGCATTGTTGTGTTCTGGTTGTCAGAGATATGATAGCCAGTACCCCAAATGTGTTGGGGTTTCCGGGTCACTACGCTTCCACCTTCGACCTCATCTTCACTTAACATCAGGTGTGATTGAAGTCGAGTACCAACCCGTAGTGCATAAAAAAAGTAAATAATATACTTTTTTAGTTGCCTTTTGAACAAGCAGTAGTCTGACTATTTTATATCTACTATGTGTACTCACACAATAAAGATTTTTTTCACTTTACTTTTTATACTTCCCACAGCGGAGAGAGATGTGGAGCTGACGAAGGAGGCCCAGCGCCAGGAGGAGAATGACAAGCTGCGCAAAGAGTTCGCGAAACACGCCAACGCGTTCCACCAGTGGCTCACCGAAACGCGGTAAGTGCACCATCTACTAAAGGTTTCTCAGAGATTGGATTATTTCTATCGGTCAATGTCAAGATATAGTGTGGCGTACTGTATTACTACCTGTAATGTGTAACTTAGCAGAAGGAAATAAGAGTACTAATGGTGTACATTTGTCTGGTAAACTATTTAACACTACTGTAGTTAGCCACATTTTATTAAAAATTTACTTTATTTAAATCTCGAAATGTCAATAAACAGAACATCTTCATAGTAAATTCCAGCTAAAGATAAACCGTAGTTTGCTACAATAATAAATTTTAGTTCCGTTAATACGTGTTGAATACCAGAACAAATGAATTTCTTTGATCCCTTCGAGATTCTGGAACTTTTTATTAAAAAAGAGACTATAAAAAGTGTTACTACTGTCAAGTGTATTCCTTTATTGACACAGAATCAACAGCATTGTTACAAATTTTTATACAGAGAACTGTGACCAAAGTTATGCCAATTAAAGATTGTCATTATTATGTAAACAATGGCTAATGAAAAAAGAAGTGTATTCTTGCATTAAGATTGTGTTAAGGATATTGTTCAGTTTCCAATTGGTGTGCAGGTACCGGCTGCTAGGCTGGGACGGGTAAAGTATTCGAATGTCGCGTGTACTAAACCAACGAACCGCTTGCATGCTCTTGGCACAAATTTTTTGCCCATTGAAAAATAAAATGGAATTGTCTAATGTCAGGATCATATAAGTAAATAAATTACTTACATGTGATAATGAAAATATTTGTGGGTAGGATAAAAAATACCTTTTTATGTCCCACGTAGCATCCAAATGCTATGTTTATTATAGTGCACTTGCTTTAAGATTACACTTTGAGAGTGATATTTGTAGTTACAAATTACCAAGATAGCAGAAGCTACTAAAGGGGTTCGCTATTCTTAACCTTTTCTTAACTTAAAAAAAAAATGTATGGTCATAGGCACTATACTGTCTATTATAAAAGTCGCCTGTGTAGTAATGAACTCCTTTATCTTACAGTTGCATAAATTATTTTTACTTTTTTCTTCTCCCGCATTTGTTTTTTTCTAAAAGGATATCCCTTTCTGAAACGGTGGCAGTATGCCTATACTAAGAATGATTGGAACAGAAACGATAAATCCAAATGTTACCGCACGATTCGTATTTTGTTAGACACCTATATTTATTTCTATTTAAATAATTTTTGCCAAGATCAATGTTGGAAGCAATTCGTACTCTCGATGTCTCTGCAGCTTGCCGTACAATATAATCTTCCAATATTAATTGTTGTATCAATCAATCCTAAATTTAATATACACTATTGTAAATACAATACTTATCTCAATTAACTTTTAATCTGAGTGTTGTGCTCACTATATTATGTTGATTACTAATTCACGTTTTTGTTATAACTTGACACCATATTACCATGGAAATTTCTTGTAATAGAGGTTAATCATTTCTAATATCAATAAAACATAACTACACACACACAATATGATTTATAAATTACAGTTATTTAATTTTGCATACATTAACTTGTATAAAAACCAACTGTGCTGTGTGGTTTCGACACATAAAAATAATAGAACCAACCCGTCTCTTCCCGTGGGAGTCATAATCGGCGACTAAGGAACTTTCCACCAAAAAACATATACAGATATGCACGTTTTAACGGCGATGGACTCACCCCCGTCACGTATGCATTTCTTATTTCGCAAGGTGAAACGTGGTTGTTCTTTCAAGCATTAAACTTTTAATGTTTGTGATATCTCTGACCAATCCATTTGGGATAGAGGTCGTGACGTTATGTATGTAAAAACCAACTGACTAGCTACCACCAACTTATCTAAGTCTGCCGCCAAACAGCAATGTTATTGTTGTGTTCCGGCTGTCGATAGCCAGTTCATTTAGTTGGGAGCACCGGGTGAATTCGCTTTCACCTTCGGCCTCATCTTTATTTAACATCAGGTATGATTGAGGTCCAATGCTAACCCGTAGTGCATTAAACTATCCAAAATAATATAAATATTTTTTTTATTATTACACTTCTGTCTGTTTATATGATGTCTATTATGTTTTGTTTATGGTTTTGACATTAGCTGACTAGTTTTCAGTACATTGCTAGATGAATAAATATTAATTTTGTAATCAACAAATATCCCATGCAGGGTCAATCTATATCAGCAGTAGACCATTCACAACTAAACGAGTCTGGAGTGCACTTTTTGCATATTTTTGTATGTTTATCCGTCATCTGGTGTACGCAGGCTTAATACATCAATTACCTAGTTCTTACCAAAAAAAAAAGGTAAGAACTAGGTAATTGGTGTATATGTCGAGATACGCATTTAAAACATTTTTTATTTATTTACAAAGTGCGATAATAACTACATTCGTCTAACACTGTATAGCAGTCATTAAGACCCACCTCCAGTAAACAATTATTTACACAGTAATGATGAAAAAATTATTAGGAGGCAACGAGAAAAGGAATTAGTCATACGACATTCTTCATCTCACGAGCCGATGATCTATCAATAGTAACCTCTCATCAACCCCCTTCCACATTATAGCACGTCAATGATGGAGGGCACGGGCTCCCTGGAGCAGCAGCTGGCCACGCTGCGTCAGCGCGCCGGGGAGGTGCGCGCGCGGCGGGCCGACCTGCGCCGACTCGAGGAGCTGGGTATGTGGGATATGTCAACAGACTATACAGTCCACTGCTAGATATTAAGCCTCTCCTAATCATTACATTTACTTGCCCGCAACTTCGCGTGAAACATTTCATCAAAATCGGTTCAGCAAAAAAGTAGCCTATATGTTAATCCAGATCCTAATCTGTCCACTAACAAAATTTCATCCAAATCCGTCCAGCCGTTTAGGCGTGAAGAGGTAACAAATATACAAACACACACAGACACTTTCGCATTTATATTATAATTAGTTGGGATATTATATTATAGTTGGGATTATTTTTACATTATTAGATCACATTATAAACTACTAATAACCATTATTGAATATTGTACAATAGATTAGTTGTCTTTGTCCTTGAGTTGCTCAACGCAGTCAAATAAAAACGACTTATCTTCTAACATCATCCGCAGGCGCCGCTCTGGAGGAGCACTTGATCCTCGACAACAGATACACGGAGCACAGCACCGTCGGCCTCGCCCAGCAGTGGGACCAGCTCGACCAGCTATCCATGCGCATGCAGCACAACCTTGAACAGCAGATACAGGCCAGGAACCACTCTGGTGAGTAGGATTTATAACTCATTTATAACGTCCATTTTTATTAGTCTCAGTTCTTTATAAAAGCTAATTAAAAAATGTATATATGCTGTAGAACTAACGTAATGCTTCTGCGTGAAGTGTTTAATGTGTCTGTGGAGCTGAAGCTACAAATAACCTATAGCATTATTCAAAATTGCAAATATATGACTAACTCTCCACTAGAGTGTGATTAGCGAATCAGATTGGTTATTTATTATCCCATGTACCCTACAATAATATTACGTAAATTATCAAAATATAACCATAAATATTTTATTTATGTCATCGTATTTCAATATGTAAATAATATATGTACTTCAATATCCGTTGTATGTATTGTTTTTATTTATTTGCATTTATTTACATTGATTAATGTATACTCATTTATTATGTATATTTCTCCTTACTTATCCTATTATATATACTCATCTTGATTTGTATAATTGCAGCCTACTTTCTACAAAGCTTTGTGTATCAGATGTTTCTCTCAACACCAAATTGTGTGTATTATTTAAGTAGTGGATAACTGCTTTGGCTGTATGGGAAGTAACTATTTGTTGTAAATTAATGTAATGTTAGCTGTTGTTATGCCAAATAAAATAAAAATATCACATAATGCATAAGACGTATATCATGTTCATACGCATTATTGTACAAGAAAATACATAACGATTCTTAAAAAAACATTTCGCATGTTACAGGCGTGAGTGAGGACTCTCTCAAGGAGTTCTCGATGATGTTCAAGCACTTCGACAAGGACCGGTCTGGGCGGCTGAACCACCACGAGTTCAAGTCCTGCCTGCGCGCGCTGGGATACGACCTCCCTATGGTGGAGGAGGGGCTGCCAGACCCAGAGTTCGAGGCATTACTTAGTGAGTAATCGACAAATACATTAACATTATAAATCTTATAAAACATTACCTACTTCACTACCCATCCAGTCATACACAGAAAAATAGAATATTAAACAAAAAAAAATAAAAAAGTACCTACCTACGGCTTTGAGAAAAAAAACCATGTCAATAACTCCAAAACTATTTTAACACCCAACTTATTATAACAGACGTGGTGGACCCGAACCGCGACGGGCAAGTGTCGCTGCAAGAGTACATGGCGTTCATGATCAGCAAGGAGACGGAGAACGTGCACTCGTCCGAGGAGATAGAGAACGCGTTCCGCGCCATCACCGCGCACCAGGACCGCGCATACGTCACCAAAGACGAGCTCTATGCTGTGAGTAGACAGTTGATTTTTTTTTGTATTTATTCTTTTTTTGTAAAGGTGCATTTTAGGCGGGTTAATAATATTTTCTCCTCCCGTATCGCATCTGTTAATGTGTGAAAGGGGGCGAGTGGCGGAGATGACGGCTGGTAGAGGAGAGTGGAAGAGGAAAACATGTTGTGCCGACCCCATCTAGAGTGGGATAAGGGCAGGGTCGCTTCGCCTGGCTAGCTACCACCATCTTATCTAAATCTGCCGCCAAGTTGCAATGATAATAGCATTGTTGTGTTCCGGTAGTCGGAGATAAGATAGCCAGTCCCCCGAATATGTTGGGGTTTCCGGGTCAGTACGTTTCCACCTTCGACCTCATCTTCACTTAACATCAGGTGTGATTGAGGTCAAGTACGAACACGTCGTGCATAAAAAAAAGGAATTTAATGATGATGTGTGGTAGTAGAAAAAATATTATATTACTGCGTAATTAGTACTTGCATAAATGACCCAAAAATAGCAATAGTGTTGCAATGCCCTTCATTACTTGGCAGGACTCGTATAGTTGACTATACGGGTTGTATGGGACAATCTGACAATTGGTTTACTGAAAAGTTAGGTTTATATGTTGTTGCGGATTTCTTTACGTAAATAAAACGCTGCATATCCATATAAATAAGTAAATAAATATTTCGGACACTTACACCAATCATCTAGTCCCAAACTAAGCAAAGCTTGTGCTATGGATACTAGATCACAGATAAACATACATAAATATTTGTAATATACTCCTCTTTTATACTAAAGTAAATTATGTAAAATGGGTGAAATTCTAATGAGTGTTGTTCTCAAACCTACTGCAACCCTGGGGCGTCCATTTTGATTTTTTTTTCATAAGGCTCTGATTGTTAGTCCTTTTGAGCTATCACTTTGTGGAGAATAATCAATTCTCTTGTCAGGAATAAACTTTATAGCGCCCCTTTAGAATTGCTCTTTTTTCTGCAGAACCTCACCAAGGAGATGGCGGATTACTGTGTGGCCCGTATGAAACCTTTCGTGGATACGAAAACGGAGCGCCCTATCCCCAACGCGCTCGACTATATCGACTTCACACACACGCTCTTCCAGAACTAAACACAGCGCACGCTTTACCGCCCGCGCAGTACTCACCTATTTTATATTAAAGCTTGAAAAAACAAAGCTGTTTTTAATTTTGTGACGTGACACCCCACCTAAATCTTTGAATTGGTTGTACTGCTCGGGCAGAAGTTGCGTCGACACGTTTTCTTAAATATATTTACGCACTTTATCTACCTACCTGTAAGACTACCAAAACAATATTTTGAC
This sequence comes from Oegoconia quadripuncta, assembly GCA_949316235.1. Classification (NCBI taxonomy): domain Eukaryota; kingdom Metazoa; phylum Arthropoda; class Insecta; order Lepidoptera; family Autostichidae; genus Oegoconia; species Oegoconia quadripuncta. The sequence continues at coordinate 2,884,139 of OX438747.1, read as the reverse complement.
TGAATGTAATTTGTCTAGAATCGTACCTAGTTGCAATTAGTCGTGTCGTTGTTGTGAAAGCCAACGTCATAGTGTTAATTCTGAAGATTATGCTACGCCTTCTATTCGAATGCGCTTACGCATATTTTCATATTACAGCTGCTCGCGTCACTACTTGTGTAGTTTTATAATTTACCTCCGGGTAAATGATCGCTGCGGCCTGGGCAGATATTCCTTTTCTCTGGCTTCAGCAGAGAGATACGAAACGCCCGTTTTTCGAATACACGATTCAGAATCTTCTAAATTAAAATTCTAATTAAATTAATGTTTCGAATTACAAAGTCTATTGCATTTCGCTTTGTGTTGCTTAGTTAAGAAAATGTATTTATGTATTCCATAAGCTAAAAGTTATTCAATGCTAAGATTATATTTATTTTTTGTACTCCATATAACTTACATTCATTTTAATAAACTTATATCTCAATTTTATCGTTTTTCATTTTGTAATAATAATACAGAATTAGTGTTATATTAATATCATTTATTTATACATTATTATAATACAGTTGTCATTATTTACATTGCCAATTTCTACAATTCTCGAAGTTTCAAGCTTAACCCTAGCAAAGTAGAATTGAAAGAAAACTAATACATAATGTTAATGAAACATTACAAGGTCAGATTAACCTTAATTGTTTATTAGCCACTTTTGTCTAGGATTTTTTTAATATATTACTTTTTTTCAATAATGTTAAATTTGGTTAAAATTTCATTTGTTCATGTTACAATTATTTACATTACAGTTTTTAATCTTTTTATACAAAATATTCTCGTATTTTTATCAAAAAGGAATAGCTTTCATTGCCTATTGAACGAAATGACGCGAATGGAACTCGTAACCACTGCCTAAGGACTGGAATTATAGAAATGAACTTATAAAATCATTTACAGTTGTCCTTTTATTTCCATTTACCTTGTCAAATTCCAATTTCTTTTTTAAATCGTACACAGTACGAGCTGCACAGTTGTGGAACAAGCTTCCTGCACAGATCCGAGAGAGTCCCTCCGTCCAAGTTTTCAAGAAGAGGCTAAAAGAGCACTATCATTCTATCATGATTTAAGATATATATTTATATAATTATGTACTTATATATGTGATATTTATTTATTTATATTATATAGTTTACTAATAATCACGTGTAATTTTATAACTAAGTGTATTTCTGTATTCTAGTAGTGTATGTATGTAAATAACATATTATATTATATACCTATATGTATAGTATATTTGTCCTTCCGTAACTGCACTTTTTCTTCACCGTCCCGCACAATGCTCTAACCACCACTGAGGTTGGCTGGAAGAGATCTCTATTAGAGATAAGCTCACCTTTGTACAATATTTCCGACTGATTGTCAACATGTTTTTTATGTGCAATAAAGAATACAATACAGAATTAATTCACAGGCAACCCATACATAGGTGGAATTCAGTTGACCAGTTCATTTCTTTTAAGTTGACTATATAATAAATAGTAATACACTTTTAGGTTTAAGCGCATAATGGTGTCGATTCGGATGTACACCAACTAAACTAAAACCAGTTTTGGAGTGGTGTCGTCGCGTAGTACTGTTCCAGGGAGACAGAGACAGTACTACTTTAAAACTGGTTTTAGTTTAGTTGGTGTACATCCGGATCGACACCATTATGCGCCTAAATATTTTTTTTAAGGAACGCGTAATGCCAATCGCCGTTTATGAGTCAGTGCAGGAGGACGTTGAGTCGCAAATACGTTCGCGCTTCAGAAAAATCTGTGATAAACAAAAATATTCGAGTAATATCGTGCTTTTCAAATTAGTGTTAAATAAATACTAAAGGTTAAACAACGCCAATATTTCACAGGTGATCATCAAACTGAATAACTTATACTGCGGGTACAACTATGAATCGCGATAATATATACGGCTATTTCATAGAATACTAATAAAACTATCTGGTACAAACTGTTTCCAATTGCATATAGAATAAACCTTTAGCTTAAAATATCTTCAAGTATTTCAGAAATACTTTATTGTAGGAGGTATAACAGGAGACATCCTATGACTGGTATGATGACGATTAAATTTCACATGACAATTTGTGAGTTGGTTTATAACTGATTTTGTACTAAAGATAATTTTAAAGCGCGGAAACACCCTCTGGCGTTACTCATACACGGAGGGCGGAGTGTGAGTTTTATTTCGACTTAACTTTACTACCGCGTTCACGTTTACGTGACGGTTTGTATGAAGAAATGTGCAGCGCCTCTAGCGGATAGTTTGCAACACGATTTTTTTCATAGGGACATTTTTCGTAAACGCGAACGCGATGGTAAAGGTAAAAAACGAGACAAAACTCACACTTCGCACACAGATATTGGCTTTACAAAAGTTTTCGAACCCTATTTGAAGGATGAAACACTTCTTTGGACCATATTTTTTCACAAACAGAATAGGTACCTAATCAATATATACATGACAATTTTTCACTAATGTAATCAAGTCAAGTATGTAACCAAGAACTTAAATCCTAAATAATTTCAATCTAATACAGTCTTTAAAATGGGACAGGCCTAAATCCAACAGTGGACTTCAACAGGCTGACATTGATGAATCTTTGAAATCGCCACAAAGATGTTCTGATCACAGAAGAAATTTAATAATCTATTTGAACTGGAAGTTGCATCTTTTATTACAATTTGCAAGTATGGTCTAAACTGGTTTGCACTGCTTTGCGGTTAACAAATCACTGCATCACTCATAATAAAGCAAAGCTGAGCTTGAGGCTCGCGCATTGTACCTGTGATGACAGTATCAATTTGACACAGAAGGTTCATACAATTAAATATCCCATTCAACGAGTAAAGCTGTAATGTGCATTTGTTTTTTTTCCTACTCCCATACCGTAAATTCTTTGTTTACGTTACACTGCATTCCATAAAGCTTTCAAATTCAAATTATTCGAAATCGCATAAGCAGGATAGCAGAACGTACTCCTAATTGTTAACTCCTAAAAAAACCCCATTGTTTGTGGCGACTTTAATATAGATCTCTTAGATAGTTCATCTCCATTTAGTAATTTGTTATTATCGTTATTCAATTGTCATAACCTCAAAAACTTGTTTCTAGAGCCTACTAGAATTACTTCTTCGACAGCAACTTGTATCGACAATATATTTACAAATGTTCAACCAACTTACAAGAACATAATTAATAAATTAAAATCGGATCATAGTGGTCAGTTGGCTACTTTTGCATTTAATGGAAAATATAACACAAGACTTATAATATGTAATCCTATAAATGAAGGTCGGCTAAAAACCTTTAGTAATAATGTTAAAGTTAAATTACCCACCTTATCCTACTGTAAGGATCCGAATAAACTATATAATACTTTATTTAATTTAACGAAGAATGAATTCGACTCTGTTTTTAAAACAAAATTAATAAAAATTAATGATGGCTTGAAGTTTAGTGACTGGGCCACAGTGGGCATACATCGAAGTAGAGAAAAACTTTACGAGCTATATGAAGAAAAAACAATAAATCAGAATGAGCTTTTTGTAAACTATGTCAGGAACTACTCAAAGCTATTTAAGCAAGTATGTACGATAGCCAAATCTATGTTCGTTCGTAACAAGATTATAAGTAGCTCAAACCTGATTAAGACGACCTGGCAAGTAATCAACTCTGAAACTGGAAAAGTCAAAACTCGTAGTTTCGATTACCAAATTAACGTAGAAGGTCAAACATTAACTAATGCTCCTGAAATCGCGGACGCGTTTGAAAGTTTTTTCACTAACATTCCAGTATCGATAACTAGGTCTCTTAATTCTTCCCCCACTCTCGCTGAATTATTACTAAAACAAAATGTAACCGAATGTACCGATGTATTTAAATTTCATCACGTTACACCATTATGTATTATTAAGACATTTAAATCTTTAAATATGAAAAGGACAGCGGATCTTCATGGTCTATCAGTTAAAATAATTAGTTTTATTATAGAGGATATTGCTCCTCATTTAGCTATTATCTTCAACCAGTGTACTAATAATGGTGTGTTTCCTGATATGATGAAGCATAGTAAAGTAATTCCGTTATTTAAGTCTGGTGATACTCAAGTTCGTACAAACTTCCGACCGATCTCAATTTTACCGACTTTAAGTAAAATATTTGAAAGCTTAATTTTAAATCAATTGCTCTCACATTTCAATTTGAATAATTTGATTACAACCAAACAATTTGGTTTCACTAAGGGACGTTCGACAACAGATGCCGGTATTGAGTTGTTACAACATATTTTTGATGCCTGGGAGGGTTCACAGGACGCCCTTGGCATCTTTTGTGATCTGTCCAAGGCTTTCGATTGCGTCCACCATGACATCTTAATTATGAAACTACACCATTATGGCGTCCAGGGCCAAGCACTCAGCCTAATGAAATCATATCTACGTGATCGAATTCAGAGGGTTGATATCAATGGAGAGAGATCATCAGGATCTGCAGTTAGCATGGGCGTACCGCAGGGTTCAATACTGGGACCATTCCTATTTTTAGTTTATATCAACGATTTACCTCACCTCGCTAAGGAAAGACACGAGATCGTATTGTTTGCTGATGACACTTCTTTAATATTTAAAGTTGACAGATATCAATTAGCATATGACGAAGTGAATAATGCTGTCTCAAAAATAGTCGAATGGTTCACAGTCAATAACTTGCTCCTTAATGAGAACAAAACGAAATGTCTTAGATTTTCATTACCTAATGTTGAACAGGTTGCCACCAAAATAAGAATTAAACATGAACAGTTGGAACTTGTGGACACAACTGTATTCCTTGGTATGACTTTAGATTCTCGGTTACAGTGGGGACCCCATATTAAAAAACTAATGAAAAGACTCAGTTCTGCCGCATATGCTGTTAAGAAAATTCGAAATATCTGTGATATTGAAACAGCGCGCTTAGTCTACTTCAGCTACTTTCACAGCTTGATGTCATATGGTATCTTGCTGTGGGGAAACGCTGCTGATACAGATAGCATATTTCTCTTACAGAAACGAGCTATTCGTGCAATTTATAAATTAAGGTCAAGAGATACATTAAGACAAATATTTAAAGAAATTAATATTTTAACATTTTCGTCACAATATATATATGAAAATCTTGTATATGTTAAGAGAAATATATATTCATTCGAGAAACATTGTGACCGACATAATGTCAATACAAGGAGCAAAAATCAATTAGCTGTACCTTTTAGTAGACTTCGTAAAGTTAATAAGTCATTCAGAGGTCAATGTGTGCGCTTCTACAACAAGGTTCCCATGGATATACGGAATCTTCCGCTTAATAAATTTAAACTTATTATAAAACAAAAATTATGTAAAAAGGGATATTACAAAATTTCAGACTATATTAATGAAAGTAATCCATGGGATTAAACGGCTCCTCTACACGATATATAAAATTGTTGTAACCTTTTGCATGATTTATTGAAAAGAGACAAACCCTCTGAGTTTCTCGCTAGCTCTTCTCAGTAGTGGTCGCGTTCCGAGCTAGTGGTAGTTTAAAAAACAAATGACGTTCATAAGTGCATATTGTATTGCCTACATGAATAAATGATTTTCATTTCATTTTTCATTTCATTTCATAATAATTTTTTCTCTTTGTTTTTTTTTCCTAATAAAAAAATTGCAATTCTCTGTGACTACAGAAAACGTAATCTCTAAATTGGTTTCAATACTGGTTATTCCTAAATATTCTCTGCCAACTTTTACTTAGACTTAGGTATCCTGTTTATTCATCTTGAAATTTTGAAGTTTGTGTGGACTGCCACACTCTTAAATAATGGTGAAGTTTAATATAAGGTCCTTACCTATGAAATTGGCGTTTTGTATTAAGAATTTCATTAAGACTGTTTTCTCCATACAAACATTTCTGATTTTTTTTTTGAAAACGGCAAATCCAAATTTAGCTAAATTTTGTGTGTATTATTGGATAACATTAAGTTAAGTATAGGCAGCGTTAATTTTTAAAAGTAACCGCTTTATAAAAGTTTCAGCGAATCTAAGAAATGATTATGGGAAGCACATGAAAATAGCTCTGTTCAATTTTTTTTATTATGTGATTTAGGCCAGAAATTAAAAAATATTTCATGTGAAACCTTGAAATAATATTCCATTTTCCAAATAAACAACAAATTTGGATATAGCTTTGAAAATCGCAGGAATTGGTACATATGATTTTCGAAGAAAAAAAACTCCAATTTCATAGGTAAAGACCCAATACAAAACCATGAACTGTATAGTCATACATTGCATCCGAGCTTTTTAATAACAAATTCACTTCACATCTTTGTGAACCAATATAAGTATGCTAAGTATTTTTGTTATTTTTATAAATTTATTATATATTGAAAATAGCACTCATGACTCTTATTACCTTGCAAATGCATACCTTTTTTTATGCAAATTATTATTACTTCATCATATTTTTCACCTAATAGAATTGTCTACCACTCTACCTCGTTAGGTATAACAGTTCTTATATCACAACAACTCACGACCACATTTGAAGTCATATTTGAACAACACGTGAATCACTTCACTGTATCACACAACACTAGAGCCTCTGCATGAGCGTCTTGTACTCCTGTGGAGTTAGTAGTGACTGCAGCTTGTCGAGTAGCGGTTGGGGCAGCGGCGCGCGCGCCTGGGGCTGGAGATAGGGCATGGCGAGGAGTTCGCGCACGTACGGTCGCGCGCGAACATTGTACGTCAGGCACCACTTCAGTGCCGCGATCAGTGATGGAGGGAGGTCTGGGGAATGGAAATAAATAAAATAAATATCTTTGCACATACACACAGCGCCATCTAGTTCCACACTAAGCAACTAGGCTTGTATTATGGATACCTAATGGTTGATAAACTACACAAATACATTTCTTTTTGTAAATAAATACATAAATGAAAAACATCCATAACTCGGGAAACACGTGTCTGTATTCATCATACAAACATATGCCCCTAGCGGGATACGAACCCGCGACCTTTTGGTATAGCAGTCAGAATTTTTAACCACTACACCAAACAGGTTGTGAAAATGAATGGAAATGGTTTATTATCTATTGTATGTCTCCACTGTGTTGGCATGGCCTCAGCACACTATGAGTGGGGGTCGAGCCGAGTGCTGCTTGGTGGGTCAGACTAGTGGCCAATTGCCAGGTGCAATCAATATTTTCAAACCTCTCCTGTAAGCCACTGTTTTTATAAGAAACACACAGTTTGTTTTATATTCATAAGTGAAAATCAATTGGAATTTATGAGAACATTTGTCAGTGAAACTTTTTAATGGTTTTTATCGTATTGCTAATACAAGTGCATTAAATAGAAAAACGTTTTATATAAGGATCTAAAAAAAACATGAAATCTGAGAGTAAGTTTTTGGAATAAACTGGTTAATTTTTTTATATACTTTTATCATCATGATATCAGCTACAGAAACATACTGAACATAGGCCTCCCCTATAGATGTCCAGAGCAACCGGTAGGAAGTGGCTGCAGCACTTATACTCTTTATAAATTTTTTGACTGCACTTTCTATACTTCACGTGCTTCGTCATTTTAACACGTATAAAGCACTCACGCTCAACGGGCGGGTACTCGATGCGGTGGTTGGGGTCGAGGATGGCCGCCAGCTTGGCCAGGTTGGGTATGTGTCCGAACGGGGTGCGTCCGTACACCATGCTGTACAGGATGCAGCCCAGAGACCACACGTCGGAACGGAACGAGATCTGCAACGCGCAATGTAGCAAGTAAAAACATTTCTTTATTTTAAGGCTGTAAATAAGCGTAATTTAAAGTTGTCAATTTAAAATACAGAAAATATTGTATATAACTTTTTACATGTGGTCAGTTTTTGTGAAAACTAGGTGTGACTGTAGGAACAAATAAATCCTTAATCTGAAGCATGATCATCATATCTACGAGTGTACCTTGATGGGCGCGTTCCCGTCGGCGGGCGAGAGGCCTGCGCCGCCGGCGCCGCCCATGAGCGCCTCGGGGCTGATGTAGGAGTAGGTGCCGGTGGCCTGCGCGCGCACCACGCTGGTCGCGTCGCCGCTGATGGCCGACGCGATGCCGAAGTCGATCAGCTTCAGCCGCCCGCACACCAGGAGGAAGTTGGCCGGCTTCAGGTCCGCGTGGATTACGCCTGGTTGTGCACAACGGGTTAGTGCTTGACACCAATCCTCAGGCTCATACATGTACAAATGTACAACTATCCCACTCTCACGTCGCGTCGCGGGGGTAGGTTTATCCAATTTAGTGTCGATAAGATGAAATTAATTACAATTCCTTTATGGCAAAAAATGCGAAAAGTTGACTATGGTTGGACATCATTTTATGTTGTAGATGCTACACCTCCATCTATGGCCGATTGAACCTTGCTTGAAGTGTTTTCAGATAAAAGTCTGCTAAGGCCTTTAGTGTAAGCGTAGAATAATAATGTACATTCATCTTGTAAATAGCCTAACATACCATGCTCATGAATGTAGTGCACAGCATGCAGCATCTCCTCCCAGTAGTGCAGCACTAATGCGGGCGGCAGCCCAGTGCCGCGCGCGCGCAGGAACGACGACAGATCCGTCTCGCCCACCTCCAGCACCATTCGCAGAAACTGATTGTTGCGATCATATTCACTGCAAGCGCAAATACATCAGTCACTCTATGAAACAACATATGCAGGGCCATGCTTAATTCCATTTCATAGATTTTTTGGTTTATAATTTTATAATTCATATATTTATTGCATTACACATGTCATAGTTACAATACATAGGTAAGTTCTAACATACACATGTACCTTGTCAGGCATGGCAATATGGAGGAAAGGGAATATCTATGTTATTAATGTCGTTTCAATGACCAATAGTTATAATTTTTATGAAGCTACATAATAATATGTATGTTGCAAGTTCAAAGAAAGTGCTCGAATTCCACAGTCAATCATTTCCCCAAATTACTTCAGGCTGTGCTTAACAATAAGGAATAATCGCTCTAGTTATGTGGACAGTCAATGATGATAAAATAACAGCCCAAATATATGTTTCGGATAATAACATTTTCTATGAATAACATGGTCATACTCACAAATCATACAGCTTTATAACTCTGTCAGAGTTCTGCAGTTCTCGCAGCAGCCGCACCTCATTGATGTAACCCAGTGCTAGCTCGCGATCTGTAGCCAGGTACACACACTTCACTGCATACTCACAGGATGTACCTACTTCCAGCACCTACAGGTTGAATGTATAGGTTCATTAATTTCGAAATTAAAGTGTTATCAGACTCCATACATACCTAACAATCTATAGTTCGTCTCTAGCATGCATTAAACTGTCATAGTCAAAATTTATTTTAAATTTGCGAATGATATGCCTATCAAATATATCCTATGGCCTTTATCATGTATTTGTTGTACTTGTCATCACAACACACGGCTCCGTATGGTCCAGTAAGATTACACTTTTAACTTCCTGTAATCTTAAAGGCCGTAATTTTTTGCACATGGATAGAGTACCTGTCAATGATAGAATAAAAATGTTTTCTAACATTTGTTAGATCATTTTTTTTTGTAGAGAAATCATTTTTATTCTATTAGAGATGGGTACCCTATCCTTCTACAAAAAATCAGAAACTAAGATTACAGGAAGTTATACCACAAAAATTATGTATTTCTACTGGACTAATAGAATCACTTGTTTGTTATATCAAGCGGACTACACATAACGAAGGTAAAATACATTTTATACTTATCCCCGTCATTTCGACGACCGATTGGTGTAGTGGATAGTGACCCTATCAGCGAAACCAAAGGTTGCGGGTTCGAATCCCGCAAGGGGTAAATATTTGTGTGATGAATACGAACATTTATTCCCGAGTCTTGAATGTTTATATAAATATTTATGTATGTTTATCCGTTATCTAGTATCCATAGCATAATCTTTGCTTAGTTTGGGACTAGATGATTGGTGTAAGTGTCCGAAATATTTCTTATTATTTATTATTACTATCATTTACACAGAGCTTAATATATTTACACAAAACAATATATTATATTTACTCTCACTTTCATGAGGAACACATGCTTGTATGAGAGAGCAAGCTATAACTTAAGACAATATTTGCACAGTATGTGATGGCCTTCATATATCAACAGCCTTACATCCTCACTGCTGGGGCACACTTTACAGTTCACCTTGGATTCAGTGCATATTGATGGATTTCTATCAGCCTAGTTAGTGTTTTGAAGCCATTAAATTTATAACAACCAGGACTAACTTAACATGGACACATTCACATGAAAAAGGCTGACGTGGTCACCTATACAAAAACTGACCACGTCAGATATTGCTTAACTTCACCAATCGAGAACAAATAAGGGAATATGACTGTGCTGCAAACGTTTGTCATATCATGTATAAAAACATATATTATTTATTTAGAGCTAGCTATGTATACCATTACCTTATATACTTCACTAGAGCCTCCAGTGCCCAGCTTCTTTATAAACATGTACTTCTTATCTTTTATAATTGTAGATTTAAACTGTACTTTCGAATTCCCACCAAGAATGCCCTGAGGGTATGAAGGTGTAGCCACATAAGACGCGGGCATAGGCTTATTCCTACTCATAGGGGTCTCGGGAACTGGAACTAGGGCCTGAGGAGTGTCTAGAATGGGATGTGGCTCCTCTTTCTTGTTTTGTGTAAACAACTCACACCTTACTTTATCTCTATTTTGTATTACACTATTTACTGGAGTTTTTTTATTACTGTGGCGCCCTGAAGCAGGCGTAAACTTTCTTATACCTGACTTGATCTTAGGTGTAGCGGATTTTGGTTTATGAGCACTGGTAGGTAGCTTAACAATATCTGGGGTCTTTTTAACGGCTGAATTGACATTGCTACTTAACGGTTTTGCATTATAATTGTGTGGCATTAGAATATTTCGCTTCTTCGCTTCTGAACCGGGATATATATGAGAAGCAACAGTTATGTGAGTGTTTTGTGAAATTTGACTATCTTTATTAGGATACGTCCGATTTGTTGCCCAAATATCATCTGAATTTTCCTTATTATGCTCATTGTAAACTGCTTTTTTCTCCGAAGCAAAACCTTTTACGTCTTGTGATTGGGAAGCTTTTCGTGAGGGTGTAATAAGAGGTAAAGGTTTCTTGGACACTGTCTGGTCATCACTATCATCGCCGGATGTGAAGCTGGAGTCTGGACTGTCGGGTTGGGTCTGCAAAGGCATCAAATTAGCGAGCAATGCAGACATCGGCATAGGGGCAAACTTGATACTGTTCGAAGTGGATTCTGTATTATTACTCATGATATTAGCGTTATATTCCCATTTATTAGTAATTTTCAATAATCTTCACACTTGATAAACACAACGATACACAAATACAAAAATAAAGACACGAAATCCGTTGAGCAAGTGAGAAAACTTTTAAAAAATGACAGGTTGTACATTTTTTTCTCGTTTTAATTCACTCCTCTCGGAGAAGGCAAAGGTATATTACCCCATACAACCATGTCTTAAGTCTTAGGTTTAATGAAGTCAGTTTCAGTCAAAATAAGTCATTCATCGTATACTGACATTTATACAGCAGTATACAGAGTCTATCAGGGTCAGGTCACATTGATTCAAGAAAAAATTTAGCTGCTTCTAACGCGAACCTAAAAGCTTCGTTACGCACTTTACACTTGCCTTCACCTGTACACTATCACTGACTTTTGCTGCACAATATTCTGTCAAAACTCAGAATGCACAAATTACAAGAAATAAAAACAAAAACTCACTGAGCTCCTTCCAAAAAGCCCCTATTCCGCCTTCCGATTTTGTAATAATTACAAAATCGGAAGGCCTTTCGGGCGAGACAGTCATCCTAATTGTTAGGACGAATTACGGAAAGGAAAGATTTTATTTATTTATTGGCACAGAGTAGGCAATAGGTTTTATATGTATATACCACAGAGTACGTTTTATATACTGACCCAATGACTAAAGAAACCCAATACGGACCTTATACGGACAAGCAGCATGATAATAGTCCAAAATTCATAAGAGTTGCCACTAAACAAACTGGAACTGGAACTGGATGATAAGTCCTAGCACCCTCATTTTCTGTAATAATAATATCTTTAGATATTATACACAGGATAGACCTACCTTTTCGTGGTTTACTTTATAGAAAATAAAAATTTTGAGTGGAGTAGGAGGAAACCCAATGTTTTTTAGCACCATAGGAGTTGAAAATATTAGGTATTTCAATACAGTTTTAGAGCGTTATCACACTAGGGAGTTGCGAGCGAGTGGGAAGCGGGGCGAGTGCGCAGCCAGCACGCCGCGAGTTCGCGACGTGTGCGTGGCGAACACGCCGCGGGTGCGCAGCGAGCTCACGGCGAACAGCGCTGTTGACACGTCGATAACTTGATAATGGGTCCTCCCATATTCGTCGTTTTATCTGCTTTTGTCTTCGTTTCCGTCTTCGGAGTAACAAAGCTAACAGCAGTGTTTCCTCGTCGTAATCCATTCTGGCACTGAATGTACAAAACGAAAATCGCACGCCGCGAACTCGCTGCCCACCCGCGGCGAGCTCGCTGCGCATACGTCGCGAACTCGCTGCGCACTCGCACCGCTTTCCACTCGCTCGCAACTCGCTAGTGTGATAAAGCCCTTATGTCTTCAGGACGAAGAAACTGCTAATTCAGAACCAATGAGAATACAGAGTGTAGAAATGGAGACAAAAATTTTACCACAAAACGTAGAATGTGGTTCAGACAATGAACCCCAAAGCATAAAGTGTGAACCTTTGGGAACTCATGATGAACCACAAAGCATAAAATATGAACCATTGGAAACATATGATGTATCCCAAAGCGTAAAGTGTGAACCATTGGAAACATGTTATGAACCCCAAAGCATAAAGTGTGACCCATTGGAACCAAATGATCTCCTCCCAAATGTAAAGAATGAAGCAGCACTACAAGGAACTGTATGGTCTATTCCTGGAATTGTCTATGTGGTGAACAATTCAACTGTGTGAATTTAAATTATAGATCTTGTGGCCTTAAGATTTTATTTCAGATGTCAGATTTCTCACGAGATGTTGTATTTAAGATGTGCTTAAACCTGCTCTTGGATCCTTTTCTTACCTCTTCCGCTGAAGTTTTCAGTAGGACTAAGAGAATAGTGTGACTGACTGGAACTTCAATGATTATTTATTACCACGTATTACAGATTCTACAAACACATGTTCACTTTACAGGATAATGCATCGTCTGCGTTAACACCAGCTCAAGACGCCCAGAACACCTCACTGACGTCAAATGCCCCACATATGTCGCCTCCTGCATCCATGGCAACCACTTCAAAAGGTCTTTCCTATTCAGCATCAACAGCTTGTAGAAGTCACTTTGCATCGATTTCTTCTTTCGTCTGACAAATGCCAGCTTATCTCGAAAAACATTCTACCAATGACGAGTGCAATAAAATTATTCATATTGTCATTGATTTGCAGTTAGGTTCAAGAAGCGAGCCTACACCTTCCTCAAAGGCCGGCAACGCATCTGTGACCCTTTTGGTGTTGCGGGTGTCCATGGGCGGCGGTGATTACTTTCCATCAGGTGACCCGCATGCTCGTTTGCCGCTCTCATATAAAAAAAAAATAAAAAAAAAATAGGTGACAGTTACCTTACCGGAATGTTTTGGCAGCCTCTAGGAACAACATAGCTCAGTCATACGGGTCATACACTTATATTTATAGTTTCCTTCATTTGCACACAATCACAGACTTTTGCTACACAATATTCTTTAATACACAGCAAACCTCAAAATATACAAGTTACAGGACATACAACAAAAATGCAAATCAAAACTGGATTGCTTTAGATTTTTTCTTAACGCTCAGAACTTCGAATGCACTTTCCAGTATGAGTTGGCACTGTTCCGAATAAAGAAAGGTGTATGTGGAATTCAGACATTTCATAATAATTGATATAAAATAGCAATTTAAAATCCTTCCCTTGAATTACATAACTTCATCGGTAACATTGACCAATGAGAAAACGTGAAAATGCAGAGCGAGTGGTGAGCCAACCAATCACACACACTGATGACGATACTAATGAAATTATATAATAGAACCCTAGTAGATGTAGGACATCTAGGATGAACTATTAGCTACTTAAAAAACTAAAGATGAAATAGAAATGTGTGCATCTTAGCTAGTATATTATGCATTGTGCTACGATAATTTAAAAAATAGTTTTTGCATGTATTATTTTATTACAGTCACTCCACATCTCGCAAGCATACTCCAATGGTCATTAGAAATCGAGGTGAGGAGGCTGGCAGCTAAGGAGCGGCAGACACGAGCGCTGGAGAGCATGGCGTTCGCCATGGCTGCTATTCAGCGCGCAGTAGAGAGCATGTCCGCTATCATGGTCGCTAATCAATGCTCATTAGAGAGCATAGCCAGTACCATGGTCGCTACACATCGCTTTATAGCGCGCATTGGGGAGTTACTGGAGACTTCTTCGAGTAACCTACAGATTAACCTACAGATAAAAAAAGTAAATAAAATTAAAAAAAAAAAATTATGAGCCCGGGAGATAGCATGAAATTAATACAAAATAATTCTTAATTATGCCATTATTGAATACTGAAATGTAATAATCTATTTTGTGTGATGTAACGCCATTTTGGCATCAAGAATTGTCCTCTTCTTAATTAAAATCTGTCCTGTTCAAAAAATACTCTAAATACAATAAAGGTAGGTAAAAATACTCTTTCAGAATATTTTGTTGATGTGCGAAAAGCAATGTGGATGGATGAAAGTAATTCCTTAAGCTTTTAAAGCCACAACTTAAATAAAATAAAGAATTGAGGAACTATTGATTTACCAAATTTCATGGTATTTTTTAGAACTGAAGCAGTGATAAAACACCTGATCCGTAAAAAGAAGCGGGAAGGTAGGCATCACTTTTGTTTTTAAATTTTACTGGAGACTCCACTGTTTATGGTGTGGCGTATTCGGCGTATTAGATCTTCGTTTTTAAATATTCAAATTCAAGCTGCAAGATTTGACTATCCCTAACAAATATTATTTTTTAATCCCTTTGCAGCCACTGTTTGGGTTATCCTTATGTACATATTTAGAGAAAATATATCTTGATCCTTCAGATATTGATGAAATCCTTGTATAATCTTGTAACAGGTAATGTTTTGGAATGGCTTCTGTACCACAATTTATCATTATCAATTTCTAAAAGTATTTAATTGTCTAGTATAAGGTTAATTCATGTAATATCTCATTTGACCAATTAGTCATTTTAATAGCTGAAAAAAGGTTCTTTTTGGGCACAAGTACTTACATTTACATTACATTTATTATAAGCAAAAGTTGCAACACGTATTAATGTTTAGAGAGCCTTGTCCGGATTGTGCTCATCCTTGTTTAATGAGATGGTTATGATTAATATCAAGTTTATTAGATTGTGGCACTACCACAAAAATCTGCTGTTTCATTCAAAAGTCATAACACGAACAAAATGTATGGAACAACTGATTATTTTTTTGGCCATAGTAAAAGTTGTTCAGAATGACGACCAGATTCCACAATACAGTTATAATTCGTTCTAGTAGTTCTCAATGCGTTGTTGCCCACGTTTCTTTGGCTTAAGATCACTAACTTGTATGTTTCACATTAACTAGTATATCCCAAAAATACAAAGTGAAAGTACAACTAATCTGTGTTAGTCTATGAAACTATAGACAGTTGTGTCGATTCGGATGTACGCCAACTAAACTAAAACCAGTTTTGGAGTGGTGCCGTCGCAAGGTACTGTTCCAGGGAGTACTACTTAAGAACTGGTTTTAGTTTAGCTTAGTTGGTGTACATCCGAATCGACACCAATGTGATAATTTGGGAATAAACGGTTTAGATTAAACCGGAGGATTACTTTAGCACTTTGCAATCGGACTTGGCACTATTTGACATTTGTTTAGTGAGATTAGATTTATGAAATGTTTTATTTATGAACAGTTGAATAACTCCTGTTAAAACAAGGCATTTGTTATTGGGAAA
Organism: Oegoconia quadripuncta; assembly: GCA_949316235.1. Classification (NCBI taxonomy): domain Eukaryota; kingdom Metazoa; phylum Arthropoda; class Insecta; order Lepidoptera; family Autostichidae; genus Oegoconia; species Oegoconia quadripuncta. The sequence continues at coordinate 2,867,963 of OX438747.1, read as the reverse complement.
GGAATATTACAATAAAAGTTTTATATTAAAATATAATAGTTTATAATTATTTCATGATTATTTTATTCCAATACATCTTAAAATATTTAAATTATTTACTGATTAAATATTCGAAATAAAATACGCCTATTTACAAATTCAAGATTGATTAATAATGAGATCACGCTAAGTAGACATGCTAAGGTCTATTTCCATAGAAGGAAATTTTTTTATTGAAGATTGACTGAAGTCTATTTTAAAATCTTACACTTCGTGTACAAATACTTCATATGTGCCTTTTGTATGTACCCGACAAAGGTAATTTACATGATACTATAAACATGAATATACATGTATGATTCATATTTCGCTGCCTAATACGTCAAAATATTCGTGGTCCCGCCCTTTCAAGCCTATGAAGCACTGACTGCTGTGAAATATTTGAAATCTGAAGCATGACCCCGCCATCTTGATGTTTCACGCCTTTGCCTACAAGATGAAAAGTAAACGCTTATTCATACCAATTTTGTCTTCATCTACGATTACTCAGAGACAACAAATTATTACCGTCCACCATTAGTTACGTATAAGCACAGAACTGTAGGATTTACTGGCAGCTTCCGCTACCAAGCAACGAAATGTTGGAACGATATTCCACCGCCATTAAGAGTATTGAACTCTAGGTTTGCATTTAGGAAACTATTAAAAATGTCAATCCTTGAGTTTCAAATGTTAAATATTCCAAGGAGACATCGCGAGGCGGTGGCGGTTGCTGTAAGACGATAAACTGTTGCTTTGCTTACACACATACCTGCTTCTATTCTTATTTTTATATTGTTCCGTTATGCTAATATATTTATTGTATTTTTATCACACAATGTTTAGTTATGCCAATATACTCGTAATTACCTACATACAACACGCATACAGAAACATATTTCATATCTATATATATATCTTATATTATGTACATTAATCCAGCACTGTTGATTTTTTTGATTTGTGTCGCACTTGTACCATATGATACTCCTCGGGTAATAGCTGAAAATCAGTGTTTTGTTCTTTGAACAATCTCACACACTGAGCTGTGACCCATTTGTCCTGCTGCAGCACACACATGCTTTAGTTATAAGTTACTAATAGATATATTCTGTAGTTACACCTATATTATAAGTTTTATAAAAATTTCTGCAAAACTTAATGTATGTGTGTGACTGGAGTAACAAATAAACGCTTTATCTATCTATCTATCTATACTGTCCCACTGCTGGGCAAAGGCCTCCCTCCTTTCTGAGATAAATGTAAGTATTGCGGTCTTTTATATTAAAGACTAGCTGTTGCCGGCGACATCGTTCGCGTGGAACAAATCGGTTCAGCAAAAAAATTGGCCTATATGTTAATCCAGAGGATCTATTACGTAAGTCAAACGATGAGTCCATCGTAAACGATTATTACGATCATCGACGTCAAACTCGCGAAATCTTATTACGCATTTCAAACGATTACGAATGCGAGTGTCATCGTTACGACTGACGATGAATGAATGATCTCTCATACAAAAGTAATGACATCGGCATTACCTATGCACATCGTATACGATTCAAATGTTAACGATAAAGGTGAGTCGGGGCTTACCACAATCGTATTCGTATTCACTATTGGTACTAAGAATTCTTATGATTATTTTGTTATTGCAAAAAAATATTATTTCAAAAACGTGTTTCACGTTTATTAGTTAAGCTAGTGCTCCTACTAATAATTTATAGAACAAATACCTTTTCCAAAAAGTGAATATTTCGACAAATAACCTACTATTATAAAATTATTTTTATTACATGATGATGTATGAGTCAAGTAAATGATCGAAGCATGTATCAAACAATATTTTTAATAGATCCTACGTAATTTTCCAGAAATTTCTCCGAAATGATAATTAAAGAAGTACAATATTGTTTCATGTAAAATGTTGTTTAATATTTTACTTTAACTTAAAAACTTGTTGTTCTTATTACGTTAAAAATGTAGTAACACGATTAGCAATAAAAATACTATGGGTTCTTTTACAAATTTTATTGGCCTTGATTCCCCGATAAAGTCCCGATTTGAATTATTCCTCACTCTCTATTTTCCCACAAATCGGGGAATTTTTTCGTGCACTGCATGTACAAATTTGGTAGGTTAGAAATTATGTAATGCAAAAATAGAGTGAGATAACGTTATTCTGCGTATAAGGGCATCCTTCTATTGCGCTCTTTAGCCAAAGGTGTTAACGAAAAAAGTACACAATAGCGCCGTTTAGTGTCGAGTAGCAACACTTTTGGACAATTCCAATATCATTCATTCATTGTTTACGAGTGTCAAACGACGACATACGTAATGCAGTAACTTTTATACGAGTGGTCGATGATCGTCAACGATGGCCGATGGCCGATTGAAACGTTTAAATTTACGTAATAGGCCCTCAGGTCTTTAACCTGTATACAAACTAAATTTCATCCAAATCCGTCCAAACGTTTAGGCGTGAAGAGGTAACTACTAACTAACAAACATACACACACATACTTTCGCATTTACAGTATTAGTAGTGAAACTCGGTTAAACCGATTCGAAGATTTAGCTTTTAACATTTGATTGATATTGTAAATCTTACGAGGCTTTTCTAAATTTGAAGTTATAGTGATATAATCATATTTCATCAATGTGCTCCCGGAGTAATCCCATTCACTGAGCTTACTATGGCTCATTAGTAGGGCTGCCTGTACACATTCCTCGATGTATCCTGCATATGCTTAATTTTATTTATCTATTTCTCCTTTAACAATTCCAGTAAAACAGTAAGATATCCTTGGATATCCTTCCTAGGACATATACAGACAGCGCCATCTAGTTCCACATTAAGCAACTAGGCTTGTGTTGTGGATACCAAATGGTTGATTAGTGTATCAACCATTTGGTATCCACAACACATATACATTTTTTATTTGTAAATAAATACATATATAAATGAAAAACATCCATAACTCGGGTACACATGTCCGCATTCATCATACAAACATATGCCCCTAGCGGGATTCGAACCCGCGACCTTTTGGTATAGCAGCAGAGTTTCTAACCACTACACCAAATAGGTCGTCAGAAATCAAGTAAATATAGTAAGATGAACGCGACGAACGCAATTGCGTTTAATATTTCAAGAAACTGGGATTTATACCTTAGCAGTTTACGGATGCACATTATGCGTAATTTTCTTCGGCACTCTTTTCAGCGTACCGACATTCCACCGTGCCGCATTCGCAGGTCATCCACTTCGATTTCACCGACCAGAACTTGTCGCCGTAATCAAACCTGTGGAAATAAAATCTTCAATCAGTCAATTCAAAAATGCTTTTTTTTTGTAGGTGCACAGGGTACACTTAAAATAAAATTTTACATTTTTTAAGCAACTGCTTGTTCAAAAAGCAATTTTCCCCTGAGAAGAACAAGTAAGAAACACAAGGGGTCGCTCTTTAAAAACAGGTTTTTATATGACAAAAATTATTAATATAGTATATTGATAACCTTGCCTTATTTCGGTGTTTAACTGTAGCGTAATGGTTTATTGCAACATAAACGCATATCGCTTAGTCAGCGCCGATGCCAATATTATACATAGGCTTGTTATCAATTAAAGGGCCTTGTTCGTGCAACATCACTATAGACAACGAGTCTTATTTACGGAACCCCCTGTCCTCGACCAACAATATTATCACATTAATTGCGAAATAGCCTGGCATGCGAACGAGCTGGTTAAATCCAGGGATGGTTATCATATAAATAATCTGATATTTTATAATACGCTTTCTTAATAAATTTCTGTTTTATAGTATCTTTAAATTTATTGAAATGAAGATTTTGTATATCAACTGGGACCCGTTTCTAGTGCACTCGACATTTCCTGTCGATAACCATCAATAGGTTTGTCACATTTGCACACGCATATAAGTGTGAAAGAGATTGACATACCAATGTCAATCGACATATAAATCTCGAACGCGTGAGAATCACAGCCCAGGAACCTTATTGATAGGAAAGAAGTTCTCGATTCGAAATCAGCACCAGAGGGCCTATTACGTAAATTTAAACGTTTCAATCGGCCATCGGCCATCGTTTACGATCATCGACCACTCGTATAAAAGTTACTGCATTACGTATGTCGTCGTTTGACACTCGTATACAATGAATGAATGATATTGGAATTGTCCAAAAGTATTGCTACTCGACACTAGACGGCGCTATTGTGTACTTTTTTCGTTAACACCTTGGGCTAAAAGAGCGCAATAGAAAGAGATGCCCTTATACCCAGAATAACATTATCTCACTCTATTTTTGCATTACATAATTTCTAACCTACCAAATTTGTACATGCAGTGCTGCCAATTACGAAAAAATTCCTCGATTTGTGGGAAAATAGAGAGTGAGGAATAATTTAAATCGGGAATTTATCGGGGAATCAAAGCCAATAAAATTTGTAAAAGAACCCATAGTGTTTTTATTGCTAATCGTGTTACTACATTTTTTACGTAATAAGAACAACAAGTTTTCAAGTTAAAGTAAAACATTAAACAACATTTTACATGAAACAATATTGTACTTCTTTAATTATCATTTCGGAGAAATTTCTGGAAAATTACGTAGGAACCATTAAAAATATTGTTTGATACATGCTTCGATCATCTACATGACTCATACATCATCATGTAATAAAAATAATTTTATAATAGTAGGTTATTTGTCGAAATATTCACTTTTTGGAAAAGGTATTTGTTCTACAAATTATTAGTAGGAGTACTAGCTTAACTAATAAACGTAAAACACGTTTTTGAAATAATATTTTTTTGCAATAACAAAAGAATCATAAGAATTCTTAGTACCTATAGTGAATACGAATACGATTGGGGTAAACCCCGACTCACCTTTATCGATAACGTTTGAATCGTATACGATGTGCATAGGTAATGCCGATGTCATTACTTTTGTATGAGAGATCATTCATTCATCGTCAATCGTATCGATGACTCTCGCATTCGTAATCGTTTGAAATGCGTAATAAGATTTCGCGAGTTTGACGTCGATGATCGTAATAATCGTTTACGATGGACTCATCGATTGACTTACGTAATAGATCCTCAGGCTGGCGTGGTTTTTTTTTTTTTTTATTAAAAACAGGTTTCGCGTTTGACTACAATCTCACCTGATCAAGATTGAGATGAATCAGTTTTATTCTAAATTAAAAATTGCTTTATTTATAACCAATGTGATGAGACGAATAAAACATCCTTTTAATTTATTTCTTAATTTCAAATTAGATTTAAATGCCATAAGACTAAGAAAATTTAACCTAAATGTCATTCAATAAACCGTTTTTCTCTGTTTGATATAGCACCCGTAACATGACAGTTTATGTCCTTGATAACAATAATAATAACAAAAATCTTTATTTGTCAAGAAAACAGTAAAAACTAAAATATAAAATTACTTTGTAATTATGACGAAAAGGTCTGTAGCTCAGCATATGGTCGCTGGGAACCAGCGGCCGCTGATTTTCAGCCACAGCCTGCAGTTATGTACAGTCCACCGCACGTTGACCAAGCAACCATTGTTTTCAATCGTGGGATTCCAATCCATACAAAAATGCTATCTGGTAGACCGTACATATATCTTTTATGTACTAATGGACTCAAGTGACACACATAAAATAACCAGTTATTGAGTTAAATTTGATGTATATGAAGAATGTACACATTAAATCAATAATGACTCTCATATTGGGTACTCAACAGCGAAATACGTTGTATATGTATACATAGTACACAACGTAGTTGTATATTTCGTTCAAATATACAACTATCCCACTGTCACACCTACTTCGCTAGCGTCATATGACTCACGTGAGCTCGTCCCCAGGCGCCAGGTCCCTGATGGCGAAGAGCGCGATGGTGGGCGCCCGCAGGTCCCTGGTGGCCGTGAACACCCTGACCGGCGCCAGGTTGGGGCGGCAGCTGTGGTTGATGAAGCGGGCCGCGCCGCCGTACTGCGCCGCGTCCACGCACAGCACAGTCTTATCCGGGCATTGCTGATAATGGAAAGAATGACATTAAAAAAAAGTAAGTAATCAAAATAACATCAGTGTGCCAAGTGCGAGTTTTGCCTCGTTTTTAACTTTACCATCGCGTTCGCGTTTACGAAAAAAGTACATATGAAAAAAAATGTTTGGCAAACTATCCGCTCGAGGCGCTGCACATTTCTTCATACAAATCTTCACGTAAACGTGAACGCGGTAGTAAAGTTAAGTCGAAACAAAACTTACACTCCGTCCTCTGAAGTCATGACATACAATTACCACTCATTCACAAGGCCGACTCCCTACAGAGGAACGAGCAAGAAACTCAGGGATTGCTATATTTAAATAAATGACTGCTAAATTGCAGAGCCTTGAACACCGTCGCAAAGTCGCCTGTCTCTCAGTTTTTTACAGGATGCATTTCGGGGAGTGTGCGTTGGAATTACATAATCTTATTCCACCGTCGCCCTTCCATCTTCGGACCACTAGGCGTGGGGAGGGATTCCACCCGTATATAGTTAATATACCGAACGTTCGCACTAAGAAGTTCGATTCTTCATTCATCATCCGAACAGCCAAGGTATGGAACTCCCTTCCGGCGTCAGTCTTTCCTGCATCCTATAACCTTGGGATCTTCAAGAGCAGAGTGAATAGGCATTTACTGAGACCGCGTGCTTCATCTTCGACCACATCGTCACTTTCCATCAGGTGAGATTGTGGTCAAACGCGAATCCAATCATAAAAAAAAAATGTTTTTCAATTTGTGATTCGACAACACAAGGAAAAAAAAATAATATACATCGAAGTCACGACCTTTATCCCAAATGGAGTGGTCAGATGTTATCCCATAAGTTGATGATTAAACATCCACGGTTCTCCTTTCAAATATACCGAAACGCACACGTGACCCCCTGTCAACTTTGAGCAGGTCCTGGCTTGATGTTCAGCGCGAATATGCACTGGTCGGCGGGGCGAGATCAGCAGCTCACAGTCCCACCGCGAGCAGATCCTGGTTCGATATACCGAGCGAGCATGTGTCAGTAGCTAAGACAGACTCACCGCGAGCAGGTCAGGTTTGATGTCCAGCGCGAACATATACTGGTCGGCGGGGCGGGTGTCTGCTGCCGCCAGGGTGAGCAGCTCCCCGCAGTAGGTGGCCACGGGGCTGCCACGCGGCACCCTGGCGGCCGCGCGGAGCCCCCAGCCGCGGGCCGAGCCGCAGCGGAACACCTCCGCGCGTATGAACAGCGACCCGCGCTGGGATAGTTGCGTTATTACGCTGTTGGTGCACTTTTTCTACAAATTACAGACATGGAATTTATAAATATTTGGTGGTAACAGAAGGCTATAAATATATAAACGTACTGTTGCAATATGGCTATCGTATAGCTATTAGTATAAGATCCGGCCATAGAAATATATACCCTCATCTGTTATTCGACTATAACAAAATTATTATGTTAGTTAATGAATATATTAATACATTGAAAATGGGTTGCCTAGCTAAATCGCGGGCCAAACGGTTAATTAATGTAAATCCAAATTAATTGTTTTTCAATTAACTTCCCCGATTTGTTATTTATAAAAATCGACCATTATCTGAAAGAACATAACATAAGGAACTGGAAAAATATAGGTTGCCTACTTTCCCTTCAGCCTAACTATGGAGTTGTCATGTATAAACATGCGAGCAAGCGTTATTAATATACCCTCATCAGTTATTTAATTGATTTTTTTTTTAATTAAACGTTATTTTATTCTCTTTCTAACAGTATAAGGTTGCCTCAGTAAAAGTTTGTCACATGCACGGTTGCTGTGATTTTAGATGCGTCGTACAAGCGAGCTACATTGAATAAATATTGGATTTAAGTCAGATTAAATATTAAAAATGGTATCAAATACTTTTCACTCACATATTTATTTAATAACAATACATAATTATAATTACATAAAAATTAGAAAATTTTTTTGTTTACATATTTTGATTCATGAATAGCAAAAATATTTTTTAATATCTATTAAAAAATTATATAAAAATTTTCCAATAAAATATTTTTTTAAAAATTTATTCTGCTTCTGATTCGTCAGAAGTACTGATATCAAAATCGAATTGTTCATCGTTATCTTCTTTTGATTCGGTGACTATATCCTCCACTTGTAAGGGCGTTGGGTCCCCTTCAAACCACGTTGGCTTCAAGTAGCCATCCAAAAACCAACCACAATCTTCAGGACTTAGATTGACACAACGTGCATTTGTTGCATGAAGCCACATTGAATTGACGTAAATTGTGCACTAAACAATTCATTCTTTTTTTTCCATTTAATTTCTTGTATCGATTTAAAACCTTTCGTGGCCAACTCATGACTATTTAGTTCTGTAGTGTTGTATTACAAGCAACAATGGTGTCGATTCGGATGTACACCAACGAAACTAAAACCAGTTTTGGCGTGGTGCCGTCGCATCGTACTATTCCAGGGAGAAAGAGACAGTACTACTTTAAAACTAGTTTTAGTTTAGTCGGTGTACATCCGAATCGACACCAATGCGTGGTTTATTCTACCTCGAATTAAATAATCTCTCAAACTTTCGTAACGAAATGAATTGAATCAACTCAAACCCACCTTCGTGCAAATAGAGATAAGATGACCCTATCAGTTTGAGCTTCACTATGTTGAAAGGTGAATCGGAGGCATCAAGAGAGTGCATTACATCTTCCTGCTGCCTTTTTAGAGAAAATATTCAGGTCATCTGACATGAGTAAAGGACGAGAGTGACTAAACAAATGCATACAGGGCGTCCCAAAGTTATGGGACATGAAGGGGAAGTACCTTAAATATCGTAGATAGTGAATTTTGCTCAAAGAAGACTTTATGTTATTTTTAAAAGTTAGTAATTCTGCATTCATAGATTTTCTAAAAATTATTTGCTTCGGCTGGGAATCGAACCGACTCAAATGTGAAAAAAAAAACACCCTACTTTTATGATGCCAATCGAAAGAATAGCTAAAAAATAATAACTCTGCCTAAGTAACATAGTATTTTAAAAGAAAGGAACAACGTGAAATTAATCATTTTAATCAAATAAAAAACATACATGAAACTGCCGTAGTCAATTAAGTAGGTATTTTTTTGTAAATTAATTAATTAAATGCTCAAAATGTGATCCCTCTTGTCTTACGCAAATCGCCAATCTTTTAATGAGCCCGCTGCCTGTTGATTTTCTAATCATTTTATGGTGAACACTCGATGTGATATGGCACAATTCTGTTTGCAACTCGCCTACGTTCTCGTATCGCTTTTTGTTTTGACTCAATCATTTTATGTTGTTCCTTTCTTTTAAAATACTATGTTACTTAGGCAGAGTTATTATTTTTTAGCTATTCTTTCGATTGGCATCATAAAAGTAGGGTGTTTTTTTTTTCACATTTAAGTCGGTTCGATTCCCAGCCGAAGCAAGTAATTTTTAGAAAATCTATGAATGCAGAATTACTAACTTTTAAAAATAACATAAAGTCTTCTTTGAGCAAAATTCACTATCTACAATATTTAAGGTACTTCCCCTTCATGTCCCATAACTTTGGGACGCCCTGTATAGTGAACCAATATTGTTACTAAATGTTAAAAGAAATAATTTGGTCATAATATTTTATTACACTAAACCTGTAGCGACTTGGAGAAAGAAAAATTTTTATATAATTTTTTAATAGATATTAAAAAATATTTTTGCTATTCATGAATCAAAATATGTAAACAAAAAAATTTTCTAATTTTTATGTAATTATAATTATGTATTGTTATTAAATAAATATGTGAGTGAAAAGTATTTGATACCATTTTTAATATTTAATCTGACTTAAATCCAGTATTTATTCAATGTAGCTCGCTTGTACGACGCATCTAAAATCACAGCAACCGTGCATGTGACAAACTTTTACTGAGGCAACCTTATACTGTTAGAAAGAGAATAAAATAACGTTTAATTTAAAAAAAAAATCAATTAAATAACTGATGAGGGTATATTAATAACGCTTGCTCGCATGTTTATACATGACAACTCCATAGTTAGGCTGAAGGGAAAGTAGGCAACCTATATTTTTCCAGTTCCTTATGTTATGTTCTTTCAGATAATGGTCGATTTTTATAAATAACAAATCGGGGAAGTTAATTGAAAAACAATTAATTTGGATTTACATTAATTAACCGTTTGGCCCGCGATTTAGCTAGGCAACCCATTTTCAATGTATTAATATATTCATTAACTAACATAATAATTTTGTTATAGTCGAATAACAGATGAGGGTATATATTTCTATGGCCGGATCTTATACTATATCATTTCAATATATCGGATGAGTTTGTATTTTTTTTTTATGCACGACGGATTCGTACTTGACCTCAATCACACCTGATGTTAAGTGAAGATGAGGTCGAAGGTGGAAGCGTACTGACCCGGAAACCCCAACACTTTTGGGGGACTGGCTTTCTTATCTCTGACAACCGGAACACAACAATGCCATTAATATTGCTGCTTGGCGGCAGATTTAGATAAGATGGTGGTAGCTAGCCAGGCGGACATTTAAAATGCCCTACCACCATCCAAACAGAGTACTTAAACATGTACCCCGCTGGGGATCGCACCCGCGACCTCCGAATCGTAAAACCCAATGTTGTTTACATTGAGCCATGGTGGCAGTAATTGTACGTCGTTACTTTCTAGAATTCGTTCCTTATTAGCGACACTATCGAATGGTTGTAATAATTTTTCAAACTGAACGGGTTCGATTCCTGACTACAAATATTGATTGTTTAAAAATCCAATGATGCAGTTTTAGTTTTTATCAAAATTGGGGCAGAGACTCCTTTGAGTACTTCTCGCTATTCTTGAGTATATCTCTGCTTGAGTGACATTCTGTAATAAGGACTAAAGGATAAATCGAGAGATATGATATGAATGTACGAAACATACAGATATTTGTTTTTATAACTTCGACCTCATCTTCACTTAACATCAGGTGTGATTGAGATCAAGTACAAATCTTTAGACATACACATCGCGCCATCTAGTTCCACACTAAGCAACTATAGGCTTGTGTTGTGGATACCAGATAGTTGATATACTACATAAATACATATTTTTTAAAACAAATACTTATTATAAATGAAAACATCCATATCTCGGGTACACTTGTCCGTATTCATCACACAAACATATGCCCCTAGCGGGATTCGAACCCGCGGACCTTTTGGTAAAGCAGTCAGAGTTGTTAACCAATACACCATTCAAGTCGATCTTGAAATATGACTGATCACAAAATTAGAACTCCGAGAAAGTACGACGCTCTCTCAAGCTCGGTCCGAAAACCCAGTTGGGTGTAGTTCCCTTCCTTACCTACGTTCTCGACAGCGCTGATCTCAACTGCGGTTACGCCGGCAGCAGCACGGCCAGAGTTGCTAACCACTACACCAAACAGGTCGTCAAATGAGCGTCATATGAGCTTGGTGGTGTCGACGCTGATGGGGTTCAATGAGGATTAGTGGGGGGTGGTACTGACCGCGTTGCAGGCGCACGTCTGGTTGCACTCGAAGAGCATGGGCGGGTCGTGGTGCGGGAAGGCGGGCGGCAGGCGGCCGCGGGAGAACCAGCGCCGCACGCCCAGCACGCAGCACGCGCACGTGCCGGCGCAGTCCCCGCCCCCGCCCCCGCCCCCTCCCTCGCCCTCGGCGCACGCGCAACCCTGCGCAACCGGTCGGGACTACAGTACTACAGTGGACACTTTGCGGGAACCCGGCGAGTGATGTTGCGTTTTTGTTTTTACATACATAAGGCCACCTTTATCCCAAATGGGGTGGTCAGAGATATCCCAAACATTAGCAATTGCACCCAAACATTAAGATATGAATGATTGAAACAACATCCACGATTCACCTTAAGAAGTATACAGAAACGCACACGTGACAGGGGGTGAGCCCATCGCCGTTGAGACGTGCAAATATATAGATGTTTTGGTGGAAGTCGCTTAGTCGCCTTTTACGAGACCCACGGGAAGATATGGGCTGGTTCTATTCTATTTGAGTGCCGATACAACACAGCATTTTGTTTTTATTTGTTATAATTTGTGTATTCAGAGTTTTGAAGCTTAATAATGGCAGAATATTGTGCAGGAAAATCAGTAATAGTGTACAAGTGAAGGGAAATGAGAAGCTTTCGGATTCCCAGAAGAAGCCGCCAAAATCTATCGTAAAGCATTCTGTCACTTTACTGAAGAATGACTTGACCGTGACTAGACTCTGTATACGATGAATGAATTGTATTGATTGAGACTGACTTCACTAAACTGAAGAATTATGAGAAATAACACATGGTTGTATGGGCTTAGATGCCTTTGCCTTCTGCGAAAGTAGTGAATTAAAACGAAAAAAGCAAAAAAAAATTTGAAACAAAATAGTAGCCCCTGTATTTTCTTATCTGTTGTGCAATAAAGTGTATTTGTATTGTATTGTAGCCCCAAAAAGTTACGGCAATACTTTCCGGCTGTCACTTCGTATAGCTCAAAAGGACTAGGATCCGGAACCGTAAAACCCATATTAAAAAAGGACTTTTATCATCAGAATCATGAATCATATGCAATTAGCGAAGTTAAGTGACCAATACATTTTAATAAGAGTGTTCCCGCGCAGGGCCGGTAAAAACATGGATCCCAGTTACATTCAATTGAAGGGAGCCATTAATCCAAGTCGATAACTTAAAAACACTGTCAGGTAGGCACCAGCCCGGCACAAATCCGTCAATCTGCCTTGGCCCGCGTGGCGAATTATGACACATACGCTCTCCCGGACAGGAGGCTGGGACATTTATTTATTTATTTTCAACAAACTTTAAAGCATATCCTTATATATTACTTAAAATTAAATTACATACTTATTAAGCCAATTATAAAGTTTGACATATTAATATGCATGACACAACACGCGGTAAAACACGGGGAAATTAAACTAAAGCACAGATTACTACTAAGTGCCCTAAAATACAGAGACATCACTCGCAGAAATAGCTGATGATGGCATGGAACTTTTTTTACATGTATTTACCCGTTCTCCTGTTGAAGATTAACGATGATAATGATCAGATTTGCACAGCTATCACAATTTAGCGCAACTCGAGTCATAGTAAGAAAGAAAGAACGCATGTATATCGCCGCCGAGATGGCCATGTGCCATTAAAACGCACCTGCAAGCTCTCGATAGTGGTGTCGATGCTGATGGGCTGGGGCGTGACGTGTGACGTCACGTACGTAAAATCCTCCGGCAAGGGCGTGTCGTCCACTTCATTCACGCAAGGCACAGGGTGCTCCTCGCGACCGCGGGATATGTCACTGTAAAACACGCATTATGAGTACTGGCTGCAAAGAGACGAGATGAACTGCTAATATAGAGAAAAAGAAAACAACATTAATAGAAAAGGCAAATACAAGAAATCGATTCCCCATAAGTTGAGATCCTACCGACTGCGCCATGCTATGACAAAAATGAAATGATAGCCTTGCTATCGGACATCAAAGAGAGAATTTTTTTTTTAAACCACAGATGCAATAATCACCAGCTCTCGAAAATAAAAAACAATTTATCAGTTCAAACATAGGTTTCGAACTTACAGCACTTTTTGCGTCGGGGGTTAAAAGGGACTAACCTGGTCAGTAGTCGACGACGCGTCGTTTTGTCCCTCACCGCGATGGACATCTGCATATTGAGCGAGATGGCGCTCTGGCACTTCCCCGTGCACACCTCCACCGGCAACTCGCCCGCGGAGTTCTCCACATCTGTCTGTAATCACATGGCGCTCGTACAGTCGGTTCCAAAATTAATCATTGCTATAAATAGGATCGCGCGGGCAAATCATTTTCGGACTTTTTCTTTTCGGACTTTTCGATAGTAGATAAAACAGAGTCATCTCTAAGAATCATCGAGAACTATTAGGACTATTGTGAATTAATGGCCAAAACCACAGCGCACTACCATTTTTTTTAGTCTGTGCTCACAGTCTATATATCGATCACATAAAAGTGCAAAAAAAAATAAAATATTGAATTTTTCGAGTAACACATTGTTTGTTATACTTAAAAGATCATCATCATCAGCCCGTAAACATTCCACTGCAGGGATATAGGCCTTCTCTCGTATAATGAGGGAGTATGGACCATAGTCCACCATGGTGGCCCAACGCGGATTGGGGACATTCACATGCCTTTGAATTTTTATTTCTCAGGCTTGCAGGTTTCCTCACGATGTTTTCCTTCACTGTTTAAGAGAGCAGTCGGATAAATGCACATAAGTAATTAAATTAAACTTAAAAACTCATTGGTACATGGCCTACCTGGGAATCGAACCCGGATCTCCCAAATTGGGAGACCGCGTCTTAACCGCTGAGCCGCCGACGTTCTTAACCGACGACTTAAAAGATACTCGACTGTTTTTTGGTCACTTTACTGTGGTAAGTGATACATTTTTTTTACATAATAAATCAGCATTTGATGCGACAGTTCACGCATAAAGTCGGTGTGAGATTGAGTTCCCATTGGTTCCAAACTCCCGTTTTAACACCAATGCAGTGGTGCCTTTTTGATTGTTTCAACGACCCGCTCCATACGCAGTAATATATAAATCTATGCTTACAGGGCTCTATTATACGTAGCATGCTGACTACTTAAGTTACCGTTTGCAGTTCCCTAAAATATCAGTCTAGACAAAAGGGTAGTTTTAGAGAACTGCGCTTGATATAGATTGAATGTGCATCACGCTACAAAACACAAGAGATGCACTCAGACAGATTAATAAAACAAACATACACACTTAGTACTCGGTTTGGTGGTAGAGCATTTTTAAAAGTGTCCGCCTGACCAACACCATCAAAGTCTGACGCCAAACAGCAATTGTGATCCGGTTGTCAGAGATAAGATAGCCACTTCCCCAAATAATAAGGGGTTTCCGGGTCAGTACGCTTCCACCTTTGGCTTCATCGTCACTTAACATGGCGTGATTGAGGTCAAGAGCGAACCCGTTATGTATAAAAAAACATATAATGTGACGTATTGAGATCCACCCCCCTTCTTTTGCGAGTCGGTCAATATAAAGTTGTAAGGGTGATTTATTGTAATATTAGATGAGTACATACCCGCGCCCCTCTGGCGAGCAGAATAACCACGCAGGCGTAGTGGCCCTGACGCGCGGCAACATGGCTGCGGTACAAATGGTCAGATTAAAATTAAATAACACCATTTAAAAATTTAGGAAATCCTCGAAATTTTAAACATAATAATCACCTAGGTATAACATCATATCAGCCACAGGACGTCCACTGCTACGTTCAGCATCATATTATTATGTTTACAATTTCGAGGATTGTACCCCATACAACCGCATCCGTGGCTCAATGTAAACAACATTGGGTTTATGTTTCGGAGGTCGTGGGTTCGATCCCCAGCGGGGTACATGTTTAGTACTCGGTTTAGTTGGTGGTAGGGCATTTTAAATGTCCGCCTGGCTAGCTACCACCATCTTAACAAAATCTGCCGCCAAACAGCAATGTTAATAGCATTGTTGTGTTCCGGTTGTCAGGGATAAGATAGCCAGTCCCCCAAATAAGATGGGGTTTCCGGGTCGTTAAAAAAATTAGATTTCCAGAGCGATCGGTTTAAAGCGGCCTGCATACATATCATCCAGGTGTAAAAATTAGCGTCGTCACAAAAGGAGTCACAAGAACACTTATGCATAGAGCTTTAAAAGAATAAGGAATGAAAGTCAATGTGAGTAAACCGAGAGTATATATATATATATATATGAGAGAGGTGTATGTATGACGAATTGCAGTATTTTGATAGATGGAGAGAAAGTGGAGCAAGTGCGTGAGTTTGTGTATTTGGGTTTACAAGGGATGGAAAGTGTGAGAAGGATATTGAAAGAAGAATGAATGCCGGAAATCAGGTGAATGGAGCACTGCACGCCCTTATAAGGAGCCGCAATGTATCCAAAAAAACTCGTCTGGCTGTTTCAACACTGTGCGAAGTGTAAGTTTTGTCTCGTTTTTAACTTTACCATCGCGTTCGCGTTTACGAAAAAAGTCCCTATGAAAAAAATTGTTTTGTAAACTATCCGTTAGAGGCGCTGCACATTTCTCCATACAAATCTTCACGTTTACGTGACGATTTGTATGAAGAATGTACAGCGCCTTTAGTGGATAGTTTGCAAAACGATTTTTTTCATAGACACTTTTTGCGTAAACGCGAACGCGATGGTTAAGTTAAAAACGGGACAAAACTCGCACTTTGCACACTGATTTACGGAAGTGAATGCTGGGTATGGCAGAAGAAGAATGAAAGTAGAATTAATGCAGTAGAATTGAGATCATTAAGACGTATGAGTGGGGTGACTTTGAAAGATAGAATCAGGAATAGTGTGTAATTAAGGAGTTAAGCAGTGTGAAAGAAGACGTAGTGACAAAGATTGAAAACGGTATGCTGAGATGGTTCGGACATGTGGAGAGGATGAATGAAAGTAGACTAACGAAAGAGATATGTGAGTGGAATTTCATAAGAGTGAATGAAGCAAAAAAGGTTCCTCAGGATCTTAACAAGTGGAAGTCTGTGATCTCTGCCTACCCCTACGGGAAACAGGCGTGACTTTATGTATACAGGGCGTCCCAAAGTTATGGGACATGAAGGGGAAGTACCTTAAATATTGTAGATAGTGAATTTTGCTCAAAGAAGACTTTATGTTATTTTTAAAAGTTAGTAATTCTGCATTCATAGATTTTCTAAAAATTACTTGCTTCGGCTGGGAATCGAACCGACTTAAATGTGAAAAAAAAAACACCCTACTTTTATGATGCCAATCGAAAGAATAGCTAAAAAATAATAACTCTGCCTAAGTAACATAGTATTTTAAAAGAAAGGAACAACATAAAATGATTGAGTCAAATTTCAAGAAAGTTATTTATTGCCGACGACGTTCGAAAAGTAGCGATATTATCATTCCAAAGATAGCATTGATTATTCGTAAATAAGTACCCACTTCATAAAATAGGTACTAACATAGTTTTCCTTATTATAAGTGCACGTGTAGATGAAATGATAAAACTTGTATTTCAATACGTCCTCTGTAAGCTAGACAGAAGGCAAATTAAAAACAAAAATAAATAATTTATAATTTGAAAATGGAACAGTTTATGACAGCGTTTGTTTGAATGCATACTTTTTAAGATATTTTAAAAAGAAGTGATATTTTTAAATGTTGTTCTTAAATTTGAAAATGGAACAGTATGTGCGAGCGTTTGTTTTTCGGATATTGATCTGTTTAGTCTCAATTCACTTACACAAGTGTTATTGTGTTAATTTATTGCGAACATGGCATATCAAGTAAGTTTTGATCTAATGGAAGCATATTTTTTGAACGATAAAGATATCTCTAGAAGTTTGCGGTGGTATGGCGTAAAATATCCTGATAGACAAATACCGTCTCGTAAAGTTTTGAAAAGGCTTGTGAACAATTTGAAAACTCTGGGACGTTTCGATAAACGCCCAAGAGAACCACAGCAAGAAAACCATACGATCAACGACGAAGAACTTGGTATTTTAATTTACTTTTCGGCTTTTCCGAAAGCATCGGTGAGAGAAGGAGAACATGAAATTGGAGTTTCAAAAAGTAAATTACACCGTGTATTAAAAAA
This sequence comes from Oegoconia quadripuncta, assembly GCA_949316235.1. Lineage (NCBI taxonomy): Eukaryota > Metazoa > Arthropoda > Insecta > Lepidoptera > Autostichidae > Oegoconia > Oegoconia quadripuncta. The sequence goes on along the minus strand of OX438747.1, from coordinate 2,850,165 downwards.
ACACGGTTTTAAGAGTTATGTTGAAGGACGATTGGTTCAAAAATTACTTCCGGGCGATACAGAAAGGAGAAAAAATTTCTGTCTTGATATCCAGGCACGATTGCTCGAAGATCCAAATTTTTTGGATAATATTATTTGGACAGACGAATCTAACTTTAGCAATAACGGTATGTATAACCGCAACAATAATCGTATTTGGTCTAAAGAAAATCCCCTACGAGTGACTGAAACTAATAACCAAGTGCGTTTTTCACTCAACTGTTGGTGCGGACTTTTAAAAAACCGGGTTTTCTTAATCCATTTTTACCAAGGAACCTTGAACACAGAAAAGTATTTAGGAATACTTCAAATTTTAAGGGATAAGATAAGAAACCATTCCGCGGCGGAGCAAGAAAACTTAATTTTCCAACAAGATGGAGCTCCGGCTCATAATAGTCGGAGAGCAGCAGATTTTCTAAATGAATGTTTTCCTACATGGATTGGTACAAATGGACCGATTAGATGGCCGGCCAGATCCCCGGACCTCACACCATTAGATTTCTTCTTTTGGGGATACGTGAAAGATATGCTATACAAAAAGCGATACGAGAACGTAGGCGAGTTGCAAACAGAATTGTGCCATATCACATCGAGTGTTCACCATAAAATGATTAGAAAATCAACAGGCAGCGGGCTCATTAAAAGATTGGCGATTTGCGTAAGACAAGAGGGATCACATTTTGAGCATTTAATTAATTAATTTACAAAAAAATACCTACTTAATTGACTACGGCAGTTTCATGTATGTTTTTTATTTGATTAAAATGATTAATTTCACGTTGTTCCTTTCTTTTAAAATACTATGTTACTTAGGCAGAGTTATTATTTTTTAGCTATTCTTTCGATTGGCATCATAAAAGTAGGGTGTTTTTTTTTTCACATTTGAGTCGGTTCGATTCCCAGCCGAAGCAAATAATTTTTAGAAAATCTATGAATGCAGAATTACTAACTTTTAAAAATAACATAAAGTCTTCTTTGAGCAAAATTCACTATCTACGATATTTAAGGTACTTCCCCTTCATGTCCCATAACTTTGGGACGCCCTGTATATATGTATAAACACATATTCGTGTAGTTTATCAATCATCTGGTATCCATAATACAAGCCTAGTTGCTTAGTATGGAACTAGATGACGCTGTGTGTATGTCGATATAGAAATGAGATCAATTGATATAGAAAAGAAAAAAAAATATTAGTAAGTTAGGACAGGGGAGGCCTTTGTCCAGCACTGGGCGTCTTTCGGCTGATATGATGATGATGATGAAGTTAGGACACGGAACATGTCTGTTAGAATTTCTATTCTCAATAAGAATAATTTATTACGAACACCCCAACACCATACCAGAAAACAAAGAAGTAGTAAATTATAGCTAAAAAAGAAATACAATTATGAAGAAGATGCGCACAATGCTGTCACGTGTTGCGGCGTGCACAAATGGGTTAGCACTCAGCTCATGCTGCGACGAATCACAGCGCTGGTTTTCAGTGTCCCCAAATGCCCAGTGACGTACGGACGCTACGTCAATATAACAATGAGCAATATAGGGTAGATTTAATCTGAGTGGTTTAACTCACAGCGGCGTGTCGGCGTGCGCGTTGGGCGCATGCGCGGCGCGCGGCGCGGCGTCCAATAGCAGGCGGAGGGGCGTGGCCGCGCCGGCCAGCGCGCACCAATGGATGGCCGCGTTGCTGTCGCTGTCCGTCGCCATTGCGTCTGCGCCGTGCGACAGGAGTAATCTGAGAGGGAACATGACAATTTTTACCCTCCAACAAAAAACGACGGGTGTTATGTGTTGACGGCTTTGTGCGTGTGTCGAGTATCGCAGTAATGCGTGTCCGAATTAACTGTGGTTTTTTTTATATGAAAAACTAAACGAATAAACCAGACAATATAACCAATTTCTAGACCTATGATAGATAGATAGATAAGCATTTATTTGCATCCAAGTACACACACATAACAAATTTTACATATGAAAAATACAACTATCCGTGGTACGTGAAAACATAAATGCAGCTTATTCTTTCGTATGAAAATTAAATAAATAAATATCACACCCCTGTCTCGATCCTCTTTGTTCTAGTGCGTGGAATAGGGATGCTCCATGATCATCGTTTGACATAAAACATCGATGTTTTACAATCGATATTGCATGATGTGAAACATCAATTTCATTTATAATAAGTATTTATTTACAAAAAATATGTACTTATGTAGTATATCAACCATCTAGTATTCACAACACAAGCCTATAGTTGCTCAAAGTGGAACTAGATGGCGCTGTGTGTATGTCTAAGGATATTTATTTATTATTTATCAATGTCACGGACACATAATCGAAATTCCATTATCTATAAACTTAACACATCTACAGAGTATTTTATCAAATTCTGAATGCAACCAAAACACGAAAATATAATGCTTTAATTGTATAAATTGAATAATTTCTTTGTTTATTTAAAATATTCGGTGATTAATGGTCTCTTTATGAATTGATAACAATTTTGTGTTCGATAATCAATCGATGTTCAGTTATCGATGAAAATGATTTATTGCAACAGCTTATGTCTATAAAACAAAAAAATGTTGTTAAAAAATTTAGAAATACGTTATACTTATAACATAATAGGGTTGAGGCTTTTAATAAGAATGAGTATATCTGTGACAGGAAACCACGCTCTTCCATAGCAAACAGTTTTTAATACGTACGCAGAAGTAAGCACTGGGTACAATAAATACTTACTTAAAAAAAGCTGATACTTTTCCTATAACAATAAATATAATTAAATATTTAAAAACCAAAAACCCAAGAGCACTTTTAGTATTTTTCACCTTAAAATTCATCATAACACTCAGGGTACCAGGACGAATCTAACGACACAATGCACTTCGAAATCCGTCAAGCCGTTAAGGTTACAGGATGCGTTAAAGGAACAGACATACAGACACTCGAAAGACATTACACTCCCTCCATGGGCCGTCGGATAAAAATACTAAACTTTTATGTTCGATGTTTATGCAACATCACCGACCCCCTGGGCGTACCTTTTTTTTTTTTTGACTCGGGGAATCGCTTGTCGCGTACCGCTCGCCTGGGGGACGGCGAGACGGTTATGTGGGACTCCCCTCCCTGAAGGGAGGGATACCCACTAAAACCCCGCGGCGATCTTCTTCGGCCCTCACAGGGCCTCCCCGAACGGGGTCCCACCCAGTGGGCTCGAGCGCATCGGCGGTGTGAAGAAAGAAGCTGATGTGGCCGACTCGACGCTCGCCTACCCTATCCAGGGAAGGCTCGAGCTCGTCGACCCCATCACCTCCCGGATTGACCACGGTCGCTGACACACCAAGGCCCCGCTCGTAGCAACGAGCGGCGTGGAACACTTCGCCAGATTGGCCAATGCCAAGGTGCCGATTCGCCCGTCCCCAACCCAGGGACGAGGCAGGAAAACCCGACTATTCGGCCCACAGAAGGCGGCGAGCCACAGCCGAGGAGATAGCCGAAGTGCGTGGGGAGTATGGCCCCCCTGGGCGTACCTGACGACGGGCGCGTGGCAGTTCTCTGCGGCCCACACGAGCGGGGTCCACCCCCCGTGGTCCCGCGGCTCCGTGCTGCCCCCGGCGGCCGCCAGCAGCGCGCCGCACGCCGCCGCCCCGCCCAGCTGCGCCGCCATGTGCAGAGCCGTCATACCGTCCGGGCCCTGACACACACCGGCATTCCATCTCATAAAGACGTTTGTGATTGGATCCCACAGGGACACTCCGAGCATAGCTCTCTCCAGTGCCCTTTAGGTGACCTTGAGCCTTCTCACTACCATAAATTACACCAGCGACCCGATCCTCGGACACTTTACTTTTTGTATCATTATCAGTGGCGTGTACAACGTTTCGTCACAGGGTGGCCAGAATTATAAAATTTGTTATTAATTGCGAAAAAATTTGGTTGGTGGTAGGGCATATTAAATGTCCGCCTGGCTAGCTACCACAATTTTATCTAAATCTGGCGCCAAGCAGCAATGTTAATGGCATTGTTGTGTTCCGGCTGTCAGAGATAAGATAGCCAGTCCCCAAATGTGTTGGGGTTTCCGGGTTAGTACGCTTCCACCTTCGACCTTATCTTCACTTAACATCAGGTGTGATTGAGGTCAAGTAGGAACCCGTCGTGCATAAAAAAAAATACAACTAGCCAGGCTATTTCACAATTATAATGAAATGTGAAACCTTATTGTAATATAAGAACCTGTTTTTAAAAGAACAACCCCTCAGGTTTCTTGCTTGTTCTGCTCAGGGGAAAATTGCATTTTGAACAAGTAGTAGCTTAAAAAATATGAAATTGACTATTTTAAGTGTACTCTGTGTACCTACATAATAAAGCATTTTTGACTTTAACAACAAAATAATAAGTTACTTTTATAGCAATCTTCGCAACTGTTTAGAATATTTTTCTGTTCACATAGTAAGAATCAGCTATCTAGACCAGTATTTCCCAAAGTGTGGGTCGCGACCCACTGGTAGGTCGCGGGTAGATTTTAGATGGGTCCTGAAACTATAGGACGATTGTCGTACTCGTTCAATTTTCATTTTACTCGTTCGTTCGTCGTCGTTGTCCAGCAGTGAACGTCAGTAGGCTGATGATGATGGTATGGTGGTGAACTTACGATAAGAATAAACGCGTAAATGCTGCGGCAGCAACATACCGCTGCTTTTTTGTCTTCATGATACAAGGTGGGCCGCGAACTTTAAACTTTCTTGTAGATGGGTCTCGGTCCCGAGAAGTTTGGGAAACACTGATCTAGACAATGGATTTCGAGGAAAGCTTACAATTGGTTTGGGTAGGCAAAGCCTTTCTGCCTGTGTGGAGGGCACGCCACTTATCTTTATTTATCTGTTGAAAAAGGTTAGGGTACTCACTAACACAATGTAATGCCACATAAGGGCACAGCAAAATAGCGAGAGAGGTCTGTATTTAGGAAATTAATGATTTAAAATATTTATTTATTTAGACTTCAACAACATAATTATTTATTACTTTTAAATTAGAAATTCATAATAATGTCATAACATTCAATATAGAATTATGTATATTTTACCTACTCGTGCACACAAGAGAGTGGTAGGTACAAAGTTAATTCTTAAAATGAAATTAATGATTTAATTGACGACCGATTGGTGTAGTGGATAGTCAGTCAGAACACTTTATTCATGGATGTTTAATCATGGATGTTTATATAAAATATTTATGTATGTTTATCCGTTAACTAGTATCCATAGCACAAGCTTTGCTTAGTTTGGGACTAGATGATTGGTGTAAGTGTCCGAAATATTTATTATTATTATTAATTATTATTATTGTATGGGATATCTCTGACCACCGTATTTGGGATAAAGGTCGTGACGTTATGTATGTATGTTAATATCATCAAAAAGCCAGGTAACTTACAGGTATGTTAACATCGCACCCCGCCGCCACCAGGTACCGGATCACTTTCATAAGGTCTTCGTCGCTGGGTTTGTCCTGTTTTAATTCAGTCTTCTCCACTTTGTCTCCTTTCTCTTCTTTGTCACTCTGCTCCTCCTTGCTCTCGTCCAACTCTTTCTCCTCCTTGATATTATTTTTCGATTTCTTGAGAGTTTTCTTATCAGACTTCTCTAATAAAGCTGCAAATTAGGAAGAACACAAAATGCTTCAATAATCCAATCAAACAGTACATGTAATGTAAGTGAACTATTTGGAAACTGCGGCAGGATTTTAATTTGTGTCCACGGAAAACCGTATCGTAAGGCAACCGATTGTTCCAGTGGGTGTTTGTGGTTACGGGTTCGAATCCCACTGGTGCTAAATAAATAATATAAATAAATAAATATTTCGGACACTTACACCAATCATCTAGTCCCGAACTAAGCAAAGCTTGTGCTTCATATTTTAAATGTTTGTTAAATAAATAATACCAAGTCATAGATAACTATAATATAAATATTTAGGCTTTTCCTAAGTCATGGATAACTATACAAACATTTAGGTATTTTAAACCCTTACTTCGGATACATAGATAGGCTTTGCCTTCTTTGGGACTAGATAATTCGTGTAATTGCTTAAATATTTCATTATAACCGAATTACTCAAGTTTTGCTATTTTATAACAGTTTTACAAGCAAGATTTAACGCTACGCTATCTACTGCAGCAGGTACAGAGCAACAACATGGCCACTGCGACACTGACTGTATGACGCCAAGGGACGGATGGGACGCTGACTGTATGACCCCAAGATACGTATGTGACGCTAACAGTATGACGCCAATGGACGTATGTGACGCTGAGAGTATGACACTTGTAACGTTGCGTCTAGCGCCGCGCGCCGTTACGCTTTTACCTTTAGTTTACAGATTATTCACATACTACACATAATTATTACACTAAAATTTAAAATAAAAACTACAGGCCAAAAGATAAAAATTCCCACGGAACGCCCAAATTATTATTTTATTTAAAAAGGATCTCACCACGGCATTGCGGAACGCTATCTGTCCGGTTGCAATGACGTTTCTAAGACGATTTCTAATTAGAGTGGGGGACCCTGAATCGTCCTCTGTTTGACCGCGACCTTGCTACCGGAAGAACACTGCTTCGGTTGCCACCTGAACCCTCAACCAAATTATAAGTAAACTACGGAAGATCCCTCTAGGGTGAGTTTCCATAATAATCTGGCTACTTTTAATGTAAGCTATTTCTGTTTTTGTGCCTGTCAACTGCGTGGTGTTCGTTATGGTTGCTGAGCCGTGAACACCAGCAGTGGACGAGGATACTTGCCGGCACTAACTTATGCCGGCCTGTGCTCTACAGGATCAAGGTCCTAAGTGACAACCTGTCAGCGTCGACATCTAGGTCTGCACCTGGTAGATCTACCCTCCCCCGAAAACCGCTCATCCAGCTTTCCATCTACGTCGTCGTCGTCTACGAGAGGACTCGAGGGCTACGTCCACGACAGCTCCAAGACCTTCAGGCCAGTGACCGTACGGGGAGATTTGCCGAATCAAATTGGTATTCTTTTTCTGTTCTACCTACCCGCTGGCGGCTAAACGGGTGCTAACGCCCTAAGAACACCCTTAACCGCCGCACACTGTGTGACCCCAAGGGACGTATGTGACGCTGACAGTATGACACTAACGAACTGAAGTGACTGTGTGACGCCAATGGGTGGATGTGACGCCGACTGTATAACGCCAAGGGGTTTAAGTGAAGCTGACGGTATGATGATAAGGGACGGACGTGACTCTATGATAACAACGGACGGATGTCACGCTATATATACATATACAACATGTAACAGAATTAACGCAAAACCAGAAATTAGTTTGTTCAGAATCGGAAGTAGAGCCGATTGCACTATGTTAAAATATAGGTAATAATTTCAAAAATTTTAATTAAATTGAGATCAATTCTAGAGTTGTTCTAAAGTCTGTGTGTTTGATACGACCACGCCCTTATTATTTTAAATAAATTGCTTTTGCTACCAATCTTCTTTCTTCGTTTTTCTTTTGCAACTGTTTTCCCGCCAATAACTGTATGGTGACAGATGGTTTTTCCACGAGTGGGTAACTGACAACTGGTAGTAAACTTTGTAGAATTATTAATGAAATGATGTGGACACGATAACTTAAAATGCTAGTAACTTTTAAGATATTCCTTAATTCGGGTTTTAGTTAATTAGTTATGCAGATAGATTTATTAAATTATAAATCATTTGGGGTGTATGAGGTTTTGCGTTAATTCTGTTACATGTTGTATAACTGTAGGTAATATTGTTAAACTCAGTTTAGGTATATTCAACTTTTAGCGTAAAATTAAACCAATTTTGTACTACTGTCTATACCTTCGAAATAGTAACCTGTGGATAACGTTGCTGGTTGTACAATGATGCACATCTTTATGTAAAACCAGATTAAGTATATAAATTGTGCAGCTGTCTGTTGTCCTTAATAAAATAAAATATGCAAGGCTACCCAGCTACTCACCCAACACGGCGCACATGAGCGGCGTACGCAATGAAGCGTCGGCGGCGTCGAGGGCGGCGCCCGCGTACTGCAGCAGGTACAGGGCGGCGACGTGGCCGCGCTGGGCCGCAGCGTGGACGCACGTGCCGCCGCCCAGCGATGGGAACGACGCGTTCAGCTTTGGGCACGTCGCTGTGAAGAAACGGGTTCGATGAACACCCGAAAGATTGAGTATAATCACCTAGACAAGACTGAGACAGTTTATTGCCATATCAAAAGTTATATTCGGCAAAAAGTAACCATACTGCATGTACGGTTGACGTACAAGTTACTTTTATTTGTGCTGCGCTTGCGCCCTACTTTTGGCATATAAACAAAAGGACAGTCGACGCAAGCCGTCTCGATCGGTCACAATTAGCTATCCAAACACTGTAATTTATGTAAGCAATAAACCTTTTGCTCATAATTCGGGTGTGTCACCTCAACTACTCTTTAACTTATAACTAAACTCCATCTAACTTAACTTTAACTACCTAACTACTCCGAACACATCCAAGACCATACACTGCATCTAATTAAACCGTATCTATGGCTCAATGTAAACAACATTGGGTTTACGATCCGGAGGTCGCGGGTTCGATTCCCAGCGGGGTACATATTTAGTACTCGGTTTGGTTGGTGTCGCCAAACAGCAATGTTATTAGCATTGTTGTGTTCCGGTTGTCACAGATAATATAGCCAGTTCCCCAAGTAAGATGGGGTTTCCGGGTCAGTACACACCACCTTCGGCCTCATCTTCACTTAACATCAGGTGTGATTGAGGTCAACGGCTAACCCGTTGTGTATAGAAAAAATGCGAAATACGTCTTCTATACTAATATTTAACCATCATCAAAAAAGGCGAAGGTTCTATTTTGAAATATAAAAATATACTACCTTTTATAGCATCACACAAAAAATTTTAATTCTTATAATGTTTGGGTTATATCTAACAACCCCAATTGGGATAAAGACCATGTAATTATGTATGTTTTATTCAATATTAATTTCAACTGATACCTCAAGCCGTTTCTGACTGAGTTCCCATTGACATCAAGTGGTCCATTTTAATTATTTCAGCTACCCGATCCTTACGCAGTAATTATACTTTATGACAGTACTCACTTATCTTCGGTATGAGCTCATCAACAGACTCCCCAGCGAGGATCGCATCAAGTAGCCGTTCTGGTGTCCCTTCCTCGTCACCCTCGGTCTTTTGGCAGAGGCGCTTCAGATCTATTGGGGGGGAGGGCAGCAGGTCCTCGGGGATAATGGGCTCCTGGTCCAGCTGGGTTGGGGCGAGAGTCGAGAAGCCGAGGTACGCTGGAGTGCTGAGGAAAGGAAAGGTATATAAGTTTGTATCATTTAGCTATAGTAAATCAGCCACCGGACGTCCACTGCTAAACAAACCCCTCCCTGCTGACGATATTATGACACTCTGTAGATCAAGACGTATCTAAAGACACTTTACAACTCAAAATCGGTCAACCCTTTTAGGCTACAGGAAGTAACATAGATACCTACATACATACTTATATCATATATACACTCCAAACACCTTATCCTCCTTCTTGAGGCAGTCGGGTAAAAAATACACGTAATAACTGTTTAATTTGTATAATTCGTAAAACAGCTGTTGGTTTTCCTAAGAAAATGAAATAAATGAATAAAATGAAGTATATGCATAAAATCCAAAAATTAACCCGACAGCATATTATATATTGTGCGGGCGCAATGTTGGATTGTTTTTACCATAAAATGCATCCTACGACTCTCAAGGGGTCGAGATGAATCAAATAAAATAATAAATAAAAAATACTTTATTGCTCATCGATCAGTGAGGCCTTTTGAGTCCCGCACAGGTACAGCCCGGTCGCACGGGGGATCTCAGATATACCATACAATCTAGTAGGTAAGGAAACTAAATTAAAAGAAATAAAAAATTATAATTAATCAATTAATCCATTTCAACAATTAATTAATTAATTTAGTCAGAGGCCAGTTTATAACAAGGTGTAAATACCCGCAACACTAGTTTGCACTGTATACTTCAAATTATGACACCTTATACTTCAACATTGGTCAAATAGGCTATTCAGACCACAATGAGCGGTTAAATTAGGTCAAGTAGATTCTCCCCACCGGCCTTAATAGCGACGATGTTGGGGAGCAGAGCGGAGCGAAATAACTATACAGGGCGTCCCAAAGTTATGGGACATGAAGGGGAAGTACCTTAAATATCGTAGATAGTGAATTTTGCTCAAAGAAGACTTTATGTTATTTTTAAAAGTTAGTAATTCTGCATTCATAGATTTTCTAAAAATTATTTGCTTCGGCTGGGAATCGAACCGACTCAAATGTGAAAAAAAAAACACCCTACTTTTATGATGCCAATCGAAAGAATAGCTAAAAAATAATAACTCTGCCTAAGTAACATAGTATTTTAAAAGAAAGGAACAACGTGAAATTAATCATTTTAATCAAATAAAAAACATACATGAAACTGCCGTAGTCAATTAAGTAGGTATTTTATAACTTTCTTGAAATTTGACTCAATCATTTTATGTTGTTCCTTTCTTTTAAAATACTATGTTACTTAGGCAGAGTTATTATTTTTTAGCTATTCTTTCGATTGGCATCATAAAAGTAGGGTGTTTTTTTTTTCACATTTAAGTCGGTTCGATTCCCAGCCGAAGCAAGTAATTTTTAGAAAATCTATGAATGCAGAATTACTAACTTTTAAAAATAACATAAAGTCTTCTTTGAGCAAAATTCACTATCTACAATATTTAAGGTACTTCCCCTTCATGTCCCATAACTTTGGGACGCCCTGTATATAGATGGAGATGCCGGGAGGACCGGAGTCCTCCCGATGCCTCACGACAATGCCCCAAGCAAGGGTGCCCAGGGCTGTCGGCAGTCAGAGAGCCCCATGGATGGAAGCGGTGGTGCGACGTGGTCTCGTCCCGTTGCAACCGCCATCCGCGAGTTTGTGCGGCATGGCTGCTTAGCCAGCCCGGGAAGGGCTTTAGCGGAGCGCTAGGGATGCACTGGTAGTTGGTCCATTAAGTGCTCAGTGTTCTCCGACAAGTGCTGAGGGCCTGCTGAATATAACTCATCCTACATAACTCAGGCTCTCCCTCGGGAGTCTGGGTATCTCTTCAAGATTCCCCCCGTCACCAAAAAGGTTAAGTAGATTAGAACATAGAAATAGACGAATACTCGAAAAACATTACCCGCCTTTCCAGGGAACTCGGGTAAAAATGTCACGTCAAAATCAAGGTCAAAAATGCTTTATGTTGTAGGTGCACAGAGTACACTTAAAATAGTCAATTTTACATTTATTAATCTGCTGCTTGTTCAAAATGCAATTTTCTCCTGAGAAGAACAAGCAAGAAACTCGAAAGGTTGTTCTTTCAAAATCAGGCTTTGATTTTAAATAAAGGCTTTTATATTTCATTATTAATTGTGGAATAGCCTGGCATGCGAACGATCTGATTATTTCCAGGGATGATTAAATAGTCTGATATTTTATAATATGCTTTGTTAATAAGTTTCTGTTTTATAGTATCTTTAAATTTATTGAGATTTGTTTATCAACTGGAACCTTATTGAAAAAGCGTATACATAACCCTTTGAATGAATTGCTGGCTTTCCGGAGGCGACTTACGTGACCTGCAAGTTTATCTTTATTTCCTGTATTGACATCATGTTTATCACTATTTTTCCTAAATGATGGTATATTTTTTTTACATACATTAGATTTTGTACCCTTAAGACAAGACTCACCACTGCTCCCTCTGCTCGGGCAAGAAAATCCGCTTGTTGCTGCACTTCATCTCCACTCTGACCTTGAAGCACTCGCGATTGACCGGCTGCCAGCGGTAGGAGTACACGCCGCAGTGGGGACAACCGGTCTTCTGTTTGGAGTCGTTATACGGCAGCCCGCACTCCAGGTGGAAGAGGTGGCTCTTGGAGCATTGGTAGAATATACCCTGGGAAAGGAGGTAGATGGTGATTGACCGTAAACAGTTTCACCTCACTCGCACTACAATTACCTATGTAAAAAGAGATGAGCATTATATCAAGACGTCCACTGCTGACGATAGGCCTCCCCCATAGATTTCCAAAGGACCGGTCGGAAGCGGCCTGCATACAATGACTTTTTTTTTTATGCACAACGAGTTCGTACTTGACCTCAATCACACCTGATGTTAAGTGAAGATGAGGTCGAAGGTGGAAACGTACTGACCCGGAAACCCCAACACATTCCCACGATCTTCATCAGGTCGTCCGTCAACCTGTGGGTAGGCATCCTACGTTTCACTTATTTAACTTATCAGAGTTTACACAGGTGGCGCCATCTAGAGATAAATTTTGGAATTCAATATAATAAGGTATTTATTTATTTATTGTAGGCTGAAACTTGCTGGCTAAGGACTTTTTCAGCTTAACCGGGCGGTGGGGCAAGCGCGGTAGCGCCCTACCCAATCTAGCGCTCTACCTAATGTATATAATAAGGTACCTTCGCTCATTAACTTGCCGTATCAGAGTTTACAGGTCGATAGCGAGTTTTAATTTACAGGTGGCGCCATCTAGTGATAAATTTTGAAATTCAATATAATAAGCGAAGCGAAAATTAGGTAACTTACTAATCTCTTTACTTCGTTCCTCTATGGATTTCTTCATTCCTAATTCGATCACTGGTTTCGATTCGATTCTCCATAGCTGGTTGCGGGACATTGAGCTTTCTTATAAGGCCCATAGTGAGAGATGTAAAAAAATACTAGCATTTTGATAAATACAAAACGGGCGATGACACATTAATTGTAATGTATTAATCTACTGCATAGCCATCGCAGGTCAAGTGTGGATGGATGGAGTAGACGCGGTTTTTTCCTGAGCGGGGCAGCACATGTGGGCGCGCAGCTGGGCGGCGTGCAGCGGGCAGGAGGCGGCGAGTGTCACCTGGGTGCAGTACAGGCCGCAAGCGGGGCAGCACATGTGGGCGCGCAGCTGGGCGGCGTGCAGCGGGCAGGAGGCGGCGAGTGTCACCTGGGTGCAGTACAGGCCGCAGGCGGGGCAGCACATGTGGGCGCGCAGCTGGGCGGCGTGCAGCGGGCAGGAGGCGGCGAGTGTCACCTGGGTGCAGTACAGGCCGCAGGCGGGGCAGCACATGTGGGCGCGCAGCTGGGCGGCGTGCAGCGGGCAGGAGGCGGCGAGTGTCACCTGGGTGCAGTACAGGCCGCAGGCGGGGCAGCACATGTGGGCGCGCAGCTGGGCGGCGTGCAGCGGGCAGGAGGCGGCGAGTGTCACCTGGGTGCAGTACAGGCCGCAGGCGGGGCAGCACATGTGGGCGCGCAGCTGGGCGGCGTGCAGCGGGCAGGAGGCGGCGAGTGTCACCTGGGTGCAGTACAGGCCGCAGGCGGGGCAGCACATGTGGGCGCGCAGCTGGGCGGCGTGCAGCGGGCAGGAGGCGGCGAGTGTCACCTGGGTGCAGTACAGGCCGCAGGCGGGGCAGCACATGTGGGCGCGCAGCTGGGCGGCGTGCAGCGGGCAGGAGGCGGCGAGTGTCACCTGGGTGCAGTACAGGCCGCAGGCGGGGCAGCACATGTGGGCGCGCAGCTGGGCGGCGTGCAGCGGGCAGGAGGCGGCGAGTGTCACCTGGGTGCAGTACAGGCCGCAGGCGGGGCAGCACATGTGGGCGCGCAGCTGGGCGGCGTGCAGCGGGCAGGAGGCGGCGAGTGTCACCTGGGTGCAGTACAGGCCGCAGGCGGGGCAGCACATGTGGGCGCGCAGCTGGGCGGCGTGCAGCGGGCAGGAGGCGGCGAGTGTCACCTGGGTGCAGTACAGGCCGCAGGCGGGGCAGCACATGTGGGCGCGCAGCTGGGCGGCGTGCAGCGGGCAGGAGGCGGCGTAGGGCGCGCGCGGGCCGGCGCGGCGGAGGGGGGGGCCGGGCCCCAGCACGTGCGAGCACCCCACCCGCACGCCGTCCACCATCTCGATCGCCTGGCAGAACGCCGGCTCTGCGGGGCAACGATCGGACGTCATCACTGTTGGGGCACAGCCTCCTCTCACTCGGAGACGATGTGGTGTGGTGTGTGGCATGGAACTTTAGTTCTTCGATTGACGCCTGGTTACTGCCGCCGGCCGCGTTTTGGGCAATGATGATTTCTTCTTTTGATTGTGATTTTCCCATATTTGAAGTCCAGGTTTACGTTTACATATTGTCCATAAAATATTATTGGAAAGACACTTTATTTATTTATGGGATTTATTTTAATTAGCATAGGAACTACATGACTCACTCGCGACTTGGAGGCAGACCGCTAAAACTGGCATGGGTCGCCATATACGGAACGGAGATGTAAATCAAACGAGAGCTCACGTTGAACAACCCAATTTATTAAAATAATTATCAATATATTGGCACAGGATTAGGCTGGTTACATAGTTGCTTAATATTAGGGCGTCCACACACCACAGTGGGCCGTAAGCCGTCACTCTGATACTACTTCATGTATATGACAGGCAGATTGCGTTGTTTATTTCACTTTAGTTATTCCTTTAGTTTTGTACTTAGTACTGAGTTGTTAGTAATTTGTGGATAATGCTGCTGGTTTTGTAATCATCTATACACATTGTTAAACTGTTTATTGTCCCTAATAAATAAAAAAATAAAAATAAAATAGCGACCAACTGACCGACTATTTAACGATACACAGAAACACTTGTATAAAAATGCCACTAGTGGTCACCCATCCGAGGACTACCCGCGCCAGACATTGCCTAACTTCGCTAGTCGAAAACGAATAGCGAATGAGACTACGCCACAAAACAAGCAAAAGGATGACTTTATTCAGTTCAGTTAGTCCGGTCACCTCCATGGTTGTTCGCGTACGAAATAGTAATCAGTTGAAGAGCATGCTCATTTTAAGCATACTACTATACATACTTTGTTACGTGCTATTAAGGAGCATGTCTATCTGTACCTTTACTTTTGCTAGCCATAAGTATACTATTTTTAAACATGCTCTTCAATGAGCATGCTTTTAAGCAAACAATCCGCACCCGCACACTTGCTATTTCGTACGCGAACAACCATGGAGGTGACAGGACTGACTGAGCTGAATAAAGTCATCCTTTTGTTTGCAATACAAAGTTCTGTTATCAAGGAACAAAAAAAAAGAAGATTGGTGATTGGATCACCACATCGAGATATTTTTGGCACGAAGTCGTGCACGCACATTTAACTCATAAGCTAACCTGTTCAGACATGCTTAAAGCACGCCCCCCACCTACTGGAGCCTCAGGTATAGCATGCTTGATAGTAGCAATGGTTTCGACACACATGCCAGTAGGTAGCAATTGCTCAACAATAGCATGCTTCGTGCTACTTACTACGCAACGAATAGGTTGGGACGTTATGTATTATTGTTTAGCCTGTCCAAGGGCACTACCGCCTAACTCAAAGCTGTAGTATATTGATAACCTTGCCTTATTTCGGTGTTTAACCGTAGCGTAATGGTTTACTGCAACATAAACGCATATCGCTTAGTTAGCGCCAATACCGATGTATTATATACGCCTGTTCATTATTAAAGGGCCTTGTTCGTGCAACATCACAATAATAATAATAATAAAAGAAGACAGAAGGAGCTAGCAAATAGATTTTCATCCTTTTGTTTTATAGATAATAATAATAAATACTTCGGACACTTACACCAATCATCTAGTCCCAAACTAAGCAAAGCTTGTGCTATGGATACTAGATAACGGATAAACATACATAAATATTTATATAAACATCCAAGACTCGGGAATAAATGTTAGTATTCATCATCCAAACATTTACCCGTCGCGGGATTCGAACCCGCAACCGTTGGTTTCGCTGATAGGGTCACTATCCACAACACCAATCGGTCGTCAATACACCAATACACTGCACAATAGACAACAAGTCTTATTTACGGAACCCTTCGACGTAACAACCAACAAAATTACCACAAAGCTATATCGATAGCGGTACCAATGACACTGTGTTCGATATGACAAAGCACGGCCAATGCATTCAGTGCATTGACGTCATAAACGTTTATAATTCCCAAAACAATTAAAGTTGGCGGTCTGTCTGCATGGTGGTAATATGTGACCAACCTGACTCGAACTGGATGCGTCCTTATCCTGTGGTACATACCGGTGAGGTGTTCTGGCGCGGGGTGCATGTTGCTCTCCTCCTCGCAGTAGCAGCTGGCGACCACAGTTGACTTATCGCCGGGACACTCCGCCTCCGCCCCCTCCTCGCCGCCGGCAGGATCGCTGGAACATTTAAATTTTTAACTAAATTTCCAAATAACTATTTAAAAATTCACAACCACACACAACCTCATACTAACAAAAGACGAAACGATATAGTTTGTCCTAACAACATACGAACAAAACATGTATTTTTATGCAGATTTTACGTGTTCAGAGGATCACTTCTTTACAATAGATTAAACGTGAAAACGGCCATGTACCATGTGGTATTAATGTAAACAACATTGGGTTTACGATCCGGAGGTCGCGGGTTCCAACCCCAGCGGGATACATATTTAGTATTCGGTTTGGTTGGTGGTAGAGCATTTTAAATGTCCGCCATCTAAATCTGCCGCCAAACAGCAATGTTAACAGCATTGTTGTGTTCCGGTTGTCAGAGATAAGATAGCCAGTTCCCTAAATAAGATGGGGTTTCCGGGTCAGTACGCTTCCACCATCGGCCTCATCTTCACTTAACATCAGGTGTAATTGAGGTCAAGCGCTAACCCGTTGCGCATAAAAAAAACCCCCTCGCGGCATTCGAAGCAGCAACCGTTGGTTTCGCTGACAGGGTCACTATCCACTACACCAACCGGTCGTCAGTAAATACATAGCATATGACCCAGGGCGGGCAACGCCGCTGTGTGTGTTGAAGTGTATTGTATTGTGTATTGGTTTTACACGATTGTGACTTTACCTGACGTCTTCCTGCTCGTCTTCCACTTGAATGGTCTCTTGGGCAGAGGGGCGCGACTTCTTGTGCTGAGGCAGGTAACTCCTGTGAAAAGGTACAAACAAGCGAATGGGTAATCGAGAACTCGAAATTAATGAAAAAACGTAACTAAATGACATCATTACATCAACACCTCATAGAAGTCAATGGAGATATTTGAAAGCAACGCTTTCGTTTTCATGTTCGTATTAGTTCAAACTGAATGCCTAAGATACAGGTAAAACACTACCTTAGGCATCATACTAATAATAATTAATTGGCAAATTTGGTGTATAGGTAGAACATACCCTGGATTAAAACATAGGATATTTTTTTTCCCGATAAAGTTAGTAGTTCCCACGGGATAAACAAATCTCCGCGTTAAAGTAATTCCACGCTGACGAAGACGCGGGCGGAAAGCTTCTTCTTCTTCAATTTAAGAGCTATGCTCTTGTCGGTGGAGTAATGAAAGCGGAAAGCTAGTGTTTTTATAAGTATTTACTTAGTTCAAGATTTGCTTAGGACGAGATGAATTAGTGCCGAAAAAATATTATACTGGGCTATAAGAATACCGTCTTTACCTATTGTGGTGCAGAACCCAAAAAACTAACAAGAATCTTACTCACCCAACAATATCTTCATAGCCCAGTGGGGGAACCTTCCTCTTCTTCCGGGACGAGCGCCGCCGCGGCGCGCTGTGGGCAAATGAAGTATTTCATTTAAAAACTTCACTTTTGTGGTGTGATTTGCCAACGTATTTTTAGTCAAAAAAAAATACAAATGGCCGAATTGAGAACCTTGTAAATTAATTTCTTTAGAATGCAGAAGCAGCGCGAGCCGGGGCTTGGCGAGATTATGTAAGAATGGACTTGTCGCTACAAACTGCGGTCCGGCTTGCCGTGTTCATAGAGCTTACTGTATTATTATAAGCTTTATTTCCTTAGAGTTCTTTTTTTTTTAATTTGGTTTTTTGTTTGTGTCCTTAATTTATTTGTTAGTTATGTCTGTATCATGTTATGTTATGTTAGTAATTATCTATGTTAGTGTAATGGCCGCCAAACGTGGTGTAAGCCTCTTCCAAATCCTTCCAATCTTTGTCTTGCTCTTTCTTGCCCATGTATTCCCTGTCACACACACTATATCATTATTCCAATGTTACACAAGACTACATAGAATTGATAAAAACTGTCTACAAAAACTGCACAGCAAGTGTACGCCTGGAGACAAGACGTGCACATTTCCCTAATGAGCAAGGAGTGAAGCAGGGCGACCTACTCTCACTAAAGCTGTTCATCGCAGTCCTGGGATCAATCTTCAGAAAAGTAACCTGGGTGGGTAAGTGTTTAAATATAAACGGCAAATACTTAACCCACCTAAGATATGCAGACAATATTATTTTATTCCCAGAGGACCCTGAAAATCTGGAGTACATGCTAGAGTCTCTCAGAGCTTACTGTATATATACTACATCTTAAATGTTCCGGTTAAATGTATGATAATCTATGTACCTCTGTTCATCATCCCCTTGGTCAGGCTCAGACGAGCTCAGGGTTCCGCAGGTAGTCCCTTGTCGCCTAGTCGACCGTCTCGGCTGGTCGACCTGACGCACCTATAAATACATATATTAAGATAGTAACAACTATAAATTTTAAATTTAGAAAACAAATGATTACATCATCCAGATAAACCAAACCAATTAAAAGTGTTAACGGCAAACGGTTTACCCAATATCCATCAAACATGGCTATAAAAAAAAATGAATAATAAATTATAATAATAAATATTCTTAGACATACACACAGCGCCATCTAGTTCGACAGTAAGCAACTATAGGCTTGTGTTGTGGATACCAGATGGTTGATATATTACACAAATAAATACCTATTATAAATGAAAACATCCATAACTGAGTACACATGTCCGTATTCATCACCCAAACATTTGCCCCTAGCGGGATTCGAACCCGCAACCTTTTGGTATAGTGGTCAGAGTTGCTAACCACTACACCAAACAGGTCGATGAATATACCCGAAAGACCTTATAATATTATCCAAAAACATCAAAAGAACTGAGTAAAAGTTAAAATCTACGAAACGGCTTAACCAATTAAACATGACTAAAATAACCTATCCTCTCTTTAATATGTCCTGGGACACCTCACCAGATACAATAGAAGTTTCCACGAATGTCTAATGAATATTAACGAATGAATATTATTCCATTATTATTCCAAATTGTATTTCTGACTGACGACCGATTGGTGTAGTGAATAGTGACCCTGTCAGCGAAACCAACGGTTGCGGGTTCGAATCCCGCGACGGGTAAATGTTTGTGTGATGAATATGAACATTTATTCCTGAGTCACGGATGTTTATATAAATATTTATGTATGTTTATCCGTTATCTAGTATCCATAGCACAAGCTTTGCTTAGTTTGGGACTAGATGATTGGTGTAAGTGTCCGAAATATTTATTATTATTATTGACTTATATAAAAAGAGCAACCCCTGAGTTTCTTGCTCGTTCTTCTCTGGGGAGACTGCCTAGTGAATGAGCGATAACTGTATGTACGTCAGTCTGTATAAATTTGTTGGATTGTCCATTGCAAAAAGAGAGTGAGGTGTAAAAAGGCGAATGTATCAATGAGGCTGGCATAGTCACCCAGGGTGTACAAAACCCTCAAATAAAAACAAGATTAAAAAAAAAAAAAAAAAAAAAAAAACTGTATGTCATGACTATTTCAAATGTTATTCTTATAACTTAATAAATAAAACATTTTTGATTTTGATTTTTGAATAAAAAACGCAGTCAAAGCGGATCATGCAGTAGTGATACATCCGGTCAAAAACTGGACACACACGCAAACACATGCACATATATGTTAGTGGATTTATTTTAGACTAGTAGCAACTTAACAGTGTTTACAAGCACCCTTGTAGGAATTGGTTTACCTTTGTGTTTGTAAATAATTGGAACAAACTTCAACAATCTGTTTGGTGTAGTGGTTATAGACCCTGACTGCTATCAATCATCTGGGACCCATAATACAAGCCTAATTTTTTAGTGTGGAACTAGATGGCGCTGTGTGTAAGGCCAAGCATATCTATTTATTAAAAAAAGAACTGTTTTAACATTTCCTCTGAACCGCTTGAGGACATTAAAAAAAGGACAGCTTTATGTAACTTGCATGATATATGATGCCTCCGATCACTTCGACTCCTAATCGGTTTGGCGCTGGGGGGCCGTCCATATATTACGTCAATTAGGGGGGGGGGGTTGGTCTGCGGATGACGGTAAATGATAGATGGGGGGGGGGGGTGTTTTGACGTCATTCTTATTTATTTATTTATAGTTTATTTTTCACATACAAAAAGATTATTTCTAAAAAGAAATTTCTTCCAGCACACCTAGTAAAATACTAGCTGCCCGCCCCGGCTTCGCCCGTGGTACTTACATGTATTATACATATAAACCTTCTTTAAGAATCAGTCTATCTATTTAAAAAAACCGCATCAAAATCCGTTGCGTAGTTTTAAAGATCTAAGCATACATAGGGACAGACAGCGAAAGTAGTTATATTATATCAATGATTATTGCCAAAGTAAAAATAATAAAAGGTGATTCTATAACCAAGTGTTTTAATCATATAATACCCTATTTTTCTCAAATCTGCAATGTTTTATTTTGTCAAACTAGTAATGACGTCAATTTTGGGAGAAGGGGGGGGGGGGGGGGTCATTAAGAAATGACGATAGGATGATTATAGGGGGGGGGGGGTCTAAAATATGACGTAATTTATGGACGGCCCCTGGTGCGCTCGAAGATGGCTAACATAGCCGATCTTTGCGGTGAACTCGCGTGCGCAGTGCGGCGTAACAGTAGCGTAACTTGTATAGCGGTGTCTCTTTCAAACTAACTAAAACAACATTGAGTTTACGATTCGGAGGTGGCGGGTTCGATCCCCAGCGGGGTACATTTTTAAGTACTCGGTGTGGTTGGTGGTAGGGCATTTTAAATGTCCGCCTGGTTAGCTACCACCATCTTATCTAAATCTGCCGCCGAACAGCAATGTTAATAGCATTGTTGTGTTCCGGTTGTCAGAGATAGGATAGCCAGTCCCCCAAATGTGTTGGGTTTTCCGGGTCAGTACGCTTCCACCTTCAACCTCATCTTCACTTAACATCAGGTGTGATTGAGGTCAAGTATAAAAAAAAAAAAGAAGCAGATTTACACCTGAGCAACATTCTGAAATATGGGCCTAAGACTTGCTTAACTCCACTAATTGGTAGCGATTAGTGAATGACACAACCACAAGTGCCTCTTCTGAAAACATAAAGTGCACAAACCTCGTCATAGTAACAGAAGTCCTCATCACTCCCACTGAGGGTGTCTGCATCAGCTTCCAGGAGCTTACTGATCACTTCTGTGTCATCATCGATCTCTTCATCTGATGATGCAATTATACTGTCCTCAATCTCTATGGCAGCTGATGCTTCACTGAGAGTGGAATTAAAAATATATTAAATATAAATAAAAATTAGGCCCTGAGACAAAACGCCTGGTCCAAGACCTGTCGGCGCGTCTAATCAAGGCTTCTGGTGACAGCAGAGTTACAAACTTCAAAAGAAGAGGCTTCCTAGCACAGAGAATAAGTCTCGCTATTCAGCGTGGGAACGCCGCTTGCCTGTTGGGCACTATGCCACCTTGAGGAGATGCGCAAGACGCAATTTTTTACCTGTAAATGTTTGCGTTTGTAAATGTTTGACATGTTTTAAATAAATGATGTGTGTGGTTATAATATTAAAAAAAAAATATCCTTGGACACACACTAAATGCTATCTAGTTCCACATTAAGCAACTATAGGCTTGTGTGGATACCAGATGGGTGATATACTAAATACGTAAATACATTTTTTTTTTGTAAATAAATACCTAATGAAAACATCCATAACTTGGGTACACATGTCCATATTCATCACACAAATATATGCCCTTAGCGGGATTCGAACCCGCGACCCTTTTGGTATAGTTGTCAGAGTTTCTAACCACTACACCAAACAAGTCGTCATTATACATATTATATTATTAACTTATACTGCATAATTAATTTATAATAATAAATGACATGCTAAATATTGCAGAAAAGCTTGGTCAAAAAAATTTATTCAAGGCAACCAACAGCATTTAAAAAAAGAAACCGATATAAATGAGTAACATATCTTAGCCAATGATAGGAATATAAGCATGATTTATAATAAATACCAAAGAAACAATGCAAAATTACATTGCTGAACAGATAGACCATTCATTTATTTTTGTGATGTTGCAAGTAAAGTTTTGTACATAATGCGAATAAATACAATTTATTTAAATATATTTGTTTTAAATAACAAAGGCACCATGGTTTACAGAAAACAGCAAACTACATCAGTATACAAATATTCCTACAGTGAAGGAGGAAATAATATCTTACCATCACAGATATAAAGAAAGGCCGAAGAAACACCCCAATGGGTGATCATTTTGCTTTTGAACAAACAAAAAGACTAAAGTGGTGGTATATAATCATGTAGCCCATCACTTTCTGAGCAACCGCGTTGTTCAGGCCAGGAATAAGTTGCTGGAAGAGGTTGTCTCCGCCCAATCAGTGAATTCGTTCAAGAAAAGATTGGATAAATTTTTAAAAAACTGGAATATTGACTGAATAACAACATAATGAACAATGTGAACTCTTCCAACACTGTGACATAGACATACCAGCAGTAATGCTGCTCATCTATCATCTTACATAACATGTACTGAAAATGAAAGTAAAAATAGCCTAAAGAAATCATTTTTAATTAAATATAAATAAAAAATAAAAATACTTTATTGCTCATCGATCAGTGAGGCCTTTTGAGTCCCGCACAGGTACAGCCCTGTCGCACGGGGGAACCCCAGATATACAATATAATCTAGTAGGTAAGGAAACTAAATTAAAAGAAACAAAAGATTACTAATTAATCCATTTCATCAATTAATTAATTAATTTAGTCAGAGGCCAGTTATAACAGGCTGGAAATACCCGCAACACTAGTTTGCACTGTATCACTGCAAGTATTTGCATTTTGTAAGTCATAATAATAATAATATACTGCCTGTTCTATAAAGTTATACTCCTACACCCAAAGGTTGCCTGGAAGAGATTGCTTTTAGTGATAAGGCCGCCTAATTGTACTCTTATCAGTATTGTGTTTTGTAAAATGTATGTTCTATTGTATAAAAATACAATAAAGTGTATTTGTATTGTATTGTAATATAAATGACCTCACATTAAGAAAATAAAGGGCGGAAGTCTAAATAATAGTCATATAATCATAAGATCTGATTATGGCTAAAATGGCCAATGGCAAATGAGAGGGAAGAAAAATGTCCTCTGCTATTGTGCAATCCAAATTTTGTGTGTGTGCAAAATAAGATGTGGCAACAGATGTCATGTGCCATTTTCAAGTATGAAAGATTGAAAAAACTTTCAGACACCCCTTACAATTATGCCCCAACCAAATTTTATCACATCATTAGAATTAACAATATTAGATAGCTGTAATATTAAAACATGGAATTTGTGTTGTTGTATTCTGTTTTGTACCATTCAGCAGGCAGGGAGCAACATCGCGGGACTAATTTTGTTAACTTTGTAAAATACTGTCATCATGACCCACTTCACACTAGTAAAATTCAAAGAGATGCCTTAAAACAAACAAATTAACAAACCTTTCAGAGCAATCATCATCATCATCATAGTCATCCTCTGTGTTAATAGCCTTCAATCCCAGTTCACATAGGTGCTTCAGCTTCATCACCTGATTTTGTTCACCATCTGTACCACCATCTTTATTAGACTTAGTCTCGTTCACAACTACATCATCCTGAATGTTTGTCTGACGGCTGGATCGAGCTGATCGCCTTGTTCGAACCCCTTCCTCAGGACTCTTCTCTTGTACATTCTCTGAAGTCCCAACATGGCTTTGTGAATCCCGTAATTCTTCATTAGCAAGGACTTTAGCTGTGGGTCTGATACGGCGGGATGGACGTGAGGATGTTGGACCTTCACTAAACCATTTTTCCTTTCTAGCTATGGCATTTGCTATGACATTGTCAAACTCTTTGCTCCGTCGGCGTGTTGACCGTTTCGGAGTAGTATGAGCATTATCAGATGCGTCTTCGTTTTCTGAAGGTTGGCCAACCTTTTTTGGTGATACTAACACTTCATTGTCGTCATCCGAATCTATCCATTTGGCAGCTCGGGTCCTACTGGATCGGCGAGGTGAAACCTCTTCATGTTTTTCTTCTGTTTGAACGATTTTCATAGTACTGCTCTTAGCACCAGGCTTTTCTGAGCGGAAGGTGAGCACGATACGAGGTTTCGGATCGTCCGTGTCGGATTTCTTCTCGGATTTCTTTTCGAGTTTGTCGGAAATGTCTTTATCGAGCTTTTTCTTGGACGTGGCTAGAGTGTCTTGCTCGTTATCCATGACTGGACAAGGTCTCCGTGTTGAGGTCAAGGTTAACTGCTCTTATTGACTTTTTACCTGTATACCTATTTGCAATTATTGAACCTCTCAAAATTTGGAGGAGCGCTTCACTATTAAATTTTGTGTTGTTTACACGTTTGAATTTGTGCCGTAAGTACCTACAAAGGTGGTTAGTTGATAATAAAAGGTAGTACCTTAGATAAATTTCTAATTAAATTTATGTGATCCATTTAATTAATAAATAAATACGGAAGGAAACACGAAAATTGGCAGATGTTTTTTTACAAAAAAAAATCTAATCTGTCAGGCTGTTTTTTTTTCCACTCCTCTCGGAGAAGGCAAGGCAAGGCAATACAGCCATGTCTTAGTTCTCTTATTTCTTCAGTTTATAAGTCTAGTCAGTCAAAACAAATAATTCGCCGTATACTTGGCGTATACAGAGTCTAGTCACGGTCAAGTCATTTTTCAGTAAAGTGAAGTATGAGAATACAACCAGAGAAGGAATACAGGAGCCTACAGAAAATACATACAAAAGTTATTTTCCCAACCTCTAGTAAATGTTTGAGTGATTGTAAAAAGTTGATTGAACGCGAATCCAGACCAACCAAATGGTTCTTCTGTGGCCTCCTGTATTCCTTGAACCACTTCAATTGTTTAATTCATTCATATATGTATTCCTATACCTTAGAGAAAGTAACACTTGTTACTTTCTCTAAGTATTATCTATATTTTTAAAAACTGAAGAAATAAGACAAATAAGACATGGCTGCATAGGCTTACATCCCTTTGCCTTCTCCGAGAAGAGAGAAAAAATAATAAAAAAAAAGAGTATGCAATCCTTTGCTTCCCATCTCAATGACTGAGTGGGGAATAAAAAAAAAAGAGTATGCAAATGACCCCTCATGCCAGCCAGCATAGAGTAATATTACATACGGGGAACCAGCCAGTTTGCCTGCCTATCCGACTCTTTAGTTTTGTCTTGTCTTAGGGAATATTCGTGTAAAATAGAATCTGGGCTAAATCTATGAAAGTAAAATAACTAATCCGTTAAAGTTTAAGTGGTGTTAAATTACTTTAAACAAAGTTATAATAATTTTCGCAATAATATCATCGGTTTAATAAAAGTCTCTAAAGTTTTATTTTATAGCAAAATGAACCAACTGTTCCTGAGTCCGGAACATGTTCTGCAAGGTGGATACTTCCACTCCACTCTGCGGAAGCTTCAGGAGCCGAATACCAGCATTGAACCGCATAATATCATGTATCCAGTTTTCCTCCTGTAAGTCCTCTGATATACCAGTGAGCTTATATATGTTGTAGGCAGTTGAATTAGCCATGTCATGAAGTGCTTAGGCGAATGGTTATGTATTGAAATAACTTACGAACATTTGAAATTATATAGGTTTAATCTGTAGAAGGTTGTATCATGTATGGCGGATATTTGCTTCATTATTGGAAACTGAGCCCGGGCATTTCAACTATTTGCTTGCGACAGATATGAACTATGAACTTTTGAAGTGATATTGTTTATAAGTTCTCTTTTTTTAATGCAATTATGTTATATCACTGCATATCTATTTGATGTAATTTTAAATATATGTCCAGTCTGTTTTTGAAAGGGTTCATTGAGAATAGAATAGAATACGTAACAGTATCAAACCCACAACTTTGGTTTCAAAGGCAAGATCACTACCTATGCTAATGTGTATGATGGCACTATAAAGGGGTTTGAAAATTTTTGCAAGTAGTCACGTTGCACTATTTAATTATTTTTTTTAAATCGTGTTGCACAATGAAACTTGTGTAATTGGATTGGGGATATAGAGGCGTACAAAAATTGTCCTATGGCACAATGTCCTTAAGTATCACATTGTAGAGATAATTGGACAAATCTTGTCGTATTCCTCAAAATAATATATTTTCAATTTTATAACTTCCATAACATGACGATTTAGGACATTATATTATACTACATTGGTGTCGATTCGGATGTACACCAACTAAACTAAAACCAGTTTTGTAGTGGTGCCGTCACATCGTATTGTTCCAGGGAGAAAGACACAGTACTACTTTAAAACTGGTATTAGTTGGTGTACATCCCAATCGACACCATTTTTCTCTCCATCAATATGTCTTCAATCCTAATACATATAAAAGTTTTCAATGTCGCTTTACACAGTCGGTGCAAGTAAGTTGATTTAATTACACCAAATTAATAATTGTAATTTAATTACTAGAAACTATGTTTTGTATTTCGCCCCAATTAAGTGCTGTTTACTAATTATTATATGCATGCATAACTATCAATCATCCATCTGGTGCATGGGCAATTTAAATAATTGGTTAATGTATTTACAGCATGCATTATACATTACTGTACTTATTATTCAACTTTATTCTATATTAATGGCCATACATCATATATGAAAACACTGCATTATATAGTTTAGAAAAGTAGTTTGCCCACACCAGAGATCCAATAAACAAAAACAAAATGAATCATTAGCCCCGGGTGAGTGCATTCGCAAGTGAGCCGGCCGATGTCGGCTTTTCGGTTTGCTCAAAGGTGCCTCGGTTGTATGCCGCGCGCAGTGTGGACGCCACGTTTTTTGATTTGTAGTGCCTCGGTCGAAAAAATGGATAAAGATCAGTATCGATGGTTAATAAATTTGTATGCCGCAAATATTTTGGCTTAGGGATACCAGGCATCCTAATTATACTAACTAGAGACTCCTGGAGAGGATTGCTTGTTAGATATAAGCCGTAAAGTTAATACCTATTAAGGATTTGAGAAAAAAAAAGGAATCTTTCTGTGGATCGTATAGACGTGAAAAGTCGTCACACAATTGTTAGTGAAGTCGATTCCCATAACAAAATCGGTTTTTGTAAATTGACTTCATACAAATTCTTTTTTTTTTTTTTTAAATCATTTAGTTTTTTTATAGTCCTGTGTAGCAAAATAAAAGCAAAACTTGCTGCGCGCATGTACGGCGCCATCGTCGCTCTCAACTCAGCAAATGTGGCTCGGGCTGCTTTGGCGAGGCAGCCTCGCTGTGTAAAATTATCCGACCGAGCATGCCTCGCGCGCGGCAGTGCGTTTGCCGAAAACAGATCACTTTTATGGCTCCAATCGATAGTTCAATCATTCATTATCTCTTTATTTTATTTCATTTTAAAAAGCATTGTAAAATTTGCTACTGTCGATATTTAAGCTTTCATTTCTTTCATGCCCTATTGATCTGCAACATAGTATAATTATCGTTTGACCATGTCATTCAGTATAGCATTCAACATCACAATGATCTCATGATTTTCCATGCAATACCCTTTACACTTTAAAATACAGCTTCAAAAAAACAGAAATTGTATCCATTCCAGAGAAAATGAGGATGCCGTGCAGCCCGTGGCCAGCATGCCCAATGTGAGCCGATATGGAGTCAACCAGCTCCTGTCTATTCTCACTGACCTTGTGGACAAGGGGCTCCAGTCTATATTAATCTTTGGAATTGTTGAAAAACTGCAAAAGGTGCTGACTCTGTAACTCAGGTTGAGACAACTCCTGTATAGGATAGTTATTATACTCTGGGGACAACTCGCTGCCTTTACGGCCCCTCTATCTGGCTTCCGCTGGCGATACAGAAATTTGAAATTGTAATTCTCATAAACTCCGTGTTTTTACCTTCTCACCCACCCCCACACGCATCCCCACCCACCCACACACACACACATCCCCCTCCTCCTCCCCACACACACACACACACACCCCCCCCACCCCCCCCCCCACACACACACACACACATTCGATTTTCTAGTTTTACTTAATTCATCAGAATCATCGTGCAGCCATAACACTAAATTGGAATTGGATAAATTTTATAGTGTGTTATATAAATATTAGTGATATTTTTTTTGGTTATTGTTCTTTGCAAAGCCTGTAATTGAGGTCAAGTACCAACCTGTTATGCATTAAAAAAAAAAAAAAAAAAATTATATGGAAGAGCGAAATCGCTTGATACAGATACTTAAGTACTTAGTAGGTGTTTTCAACCCAAATATTATTAATGTAAAATCTTTGTTAAAGAAATAAAATATGATTGTTGACCCCAGTATTACTTGCAGGATTCCACAGGCACCAGCGCGGATAGTCCCGAGAATCCAGTAGTGAAAGCGTTGCCCAGGATCCGGGCCGCCTTCCCCCAACTGCTGGTGGCGTGTGATGTGTGCCTCTGCCCGTACACCTCCCACGGCCACTGCGGCGTGTTGACGGCGAGCGGTGCGATAGACCACGCGGCGTCGGCCGCCAGGATAGCTCAGGTCGCGCTCGCTTATGCTAAAGCAGGTAATTGAGTTGCAGCTCTCCCAGATGAGAGCCGTTAGCTTAACGATTTATAAACACGAGTGTGATGTGATTTAATTATGTTTTTAATTTATTCATTACACAATAAGCTTATAATGATCTGCGTATCCAATATAATAACGTGTTAAGGGCTCTGTTCCGCCTCCCTCGCTATTGTAGCGCATCTGGAATGTTTGCCGATGCCAGCGTGGATGCTTTCTATGCTTTGATGCGCACAAAGAGTGCGTCAACGGTACGGAGAGTGCGCGGGAGCTCTAATAGAGTGTTAGGGATGGTGGGAGACAGATTGAATGCTCTTCTGGTCTGCAGGTTCGTCGAACTTCACGTTCTGAGGTCTCGATGAGCCTGCGGGCAGAAGATACTCATACTTATAATTCTTTATTTCCATAAACTTCAATTAGAGCTCTTGGACACGTCAACGTACATAAATAGTACAATTCATGACAATTATATAAGGTACCTATTTAAAAATAAACGAAGTTAAGCTGCTGTAAAGGGGCATTGTCAATTATCTCATAAGCTAAGCTACTGTCGAGAGGCATTGTCAAGTAAATACAATAAAATAATCAAATAACATAATAAATAGCTGCTATATAGAGGCATTGTAAAACTTATGTATTAATCATTAAATAAAAAAAATAAAATAACAATAAAAGATTATTAAACTAGTTAGCTGCTGTAAAGGGGCATTGTCATCTTTATAATAAGTTATTGTGTTCTATTGTTATCATCAAAAATTATGGTAATTATTTTGCGCAATAAAGAGTATTTGTATTGTATTGTATTGGGCCAGGCATTTTTATCATTTATATAGTCTTGTGTCTTATAAATAGGCTTATCCAATAAGGGTTTTCTTGATGAGTCCAGTCTCAGATAATTTATCTTAAATTAATTCTGTAAAATTAGGTATAATATTAACATAACCAGTAAGTACAATTTGTACTAACTGTGGACTATATTTATCTGAAATTTTTTTTTAATTGTTTTAGTTATTATCTATTTCCAGGTGCCCACGTGGTAGCGCCGTCTGACATGATGGATAACAGGATAAAGGCCATTAAAGACTCCCTAGTCGCCAATAAGTTGCAGAATCAGGTGAGCATGACTTTTGTTTACTCTAACTTTGTTGGAAAAAATTTTAATCACCCTTGTGTTCTACAGTAGTGTACAACGCCAAGTACAGTCAGCATCATTTAAGTAAAAATCGGCAAAACAATATAAAAATAATAAAATTAAATCCAATTTAAAAAGAAAGTAATAATATATCATGGCTGAAAAAAATGTCAGATAAACTTTTTTGTATTGAGTGTTATCATGAAGACAATTTTAAATCTAGGCATTAGAGGTTATCTTGAACAGTTTTTCGATTCAGGAATCGCGTTTAAGAAATATAAGCATCAAAGTGTTAATTTTTGTGAGACACAAGTAAAATATGGAGATTCCTTGCACTAATGTTTAAATGCGTCGTGTTAAGTAGCGTAGTCCTTCAGACTGCAAGCCATTCATCTGTGCTTGTTCTTTGCCGGAATATATTAGGAAAGCTCGATCTTTAAATATTTTTAAATTTCAAATCAAAAACCACTACATAGGTCTCTGATTTTTTTTTTCTATTCGTTAACTCCCGCCTCGTGAACATTAGTTGATTAACTATCTATAAGTGATTCTAACGATTGTGTTTAATACTATGTATTATTTAATACTAATATGGTGTGTGTTGTGTGGAAGAGATCGCTTTTAGTGATAAGACCGCCTTATTGTGTTCTATTGTTATCATCAAAAAATTATTGTAAGTTATTTTGCGCAATAAAGAGTATTTGTATTGTATGTAATTAATATTATAAATGCGAAAGTTTGGATGTTTATTTGTTTCCCAATCACGGGGAAACGGCTGAACGGATTTGGCTGAAATTTGGTATATAGGTAGAACATACCTTAGATTAAAACATAGGATACTTTTTATCCCGATAAAATGATTAGTTCCCGCGGGATAAACAAATTTCCGCGATAAAGTTATTCAACGCAAGCGAACCCGCGGGCGGTAATAAATTTCATTTCTGTTTCAGGTGTCGGTGCTGTCATACTCGTGCAAGTTCGCCTCCTCAATGTACGGCCCGTTCCGCGACACGATGAAGAGCTCCCCGATGGAGGGCGACAGGAAGTGCTACCAACTGCCGCCGGGCAGCGCCGCGCTCGCCGCACGAGCCGCGGTCAGTTGCACTACCATCATATACATATACCATGAGATAGAGACAAATGTATAGTTTTTTATTTTTTATTAAGTTTAACTAGGTTCTATCAGTGGAAACCTCTAATTGGCTTTCAGTTTCTTAATTTAAGTGATCATTTGTAAAACATCTGTTGGTTTTCCCAAGAAAATAAAATAAAACAAAGATGGATTTAACCGACTCCGTGGCTCTATGTAAACAACATTGGGTTTACGATTCGGAGGTCGCGGGTTCGATCCCCAGCGGGGTACATGTTTAAGTACTCGGTTTGGTTGGTGGTAGGGCATTTTAAATGTCCGCCTGGCTAGCTACCACCATCTTATCTAAAATCTACCGCCAAGCAGCAATGTTAATAGCATTGTTGTATTCCGGTTGTCAGAAATAAGATAGCCAGTCACTGCTATCCATAAGCTAGAAACAATGCGAATGAGATAAGCCCATCATTCGGCTTATCTCATTCGCATTGTTTCTAGGCCATGAAATAGATAGAAGTTAAGATACGTAGGCCGTGAGATAGACGATCTGTTGGTCTAATGGTTTTGGATTCCAATCCCGCTAGGGGTAAACGTCGTGTGTTGGGTATGGCGGATTATTATAATAATAACACATAAGTTATTTAGAGGTTTGTTTTAAATCTTCACACAAGCTACAACAATGCGCGGGAACAGACATGACAGCTTTAAGGGCGAGACAATGACTCTAGAGATCAAATCAAATTATTTTATTTCATAGGATAAAATTATCACTTGAAAACGTCACTATTAATATTACATTTAAATTTACGGCTCATTCACAAAGCTGACACCCCAGAGAAGAACGAGCAAGAAACTCTAGGGTTGCTCTTTTAAACAGATTATGGGTTACAATTTGAGATTTGATGATTATATGAATAATAAGACAGCTATGTCCATGATTGCTTATCATTCAAATAGTCAGTGATTTTATAATAGCCATTTGCTAATAATTTCTGTTTTATGATTGCTTGAAATTTATTTAAAGGCAAATTTTGAATGTCTACTGGAACTTTATTATAAAAGCGTATACATTGCCCTTTGAAGGATTTACTAACTTTGTGAAGTCGGCTAACATAAACAGATAACAGATAAAAACACAGATAATACACGACAGTAAATGTTTCTATGATTTTATTACGTAGTATCAAAAATAGTCTACTTAATTTGGGATTAACTTAGGTGTCACTGACCTAAATTTTTATTTATTGATACCATCAGGCACGTGACGTGGCAGAGGGGGCGGACTTCCTAATGGTGAAGCCCGGTCTGCCTTACCTGGACATTGTCAAGCAAACCAAACAGCAGTTCCCGAATCATCCACTATTCATCTATCAGGTATATTGAAATGTGTTATATTTAATACTACTTCGAGGACATGCAAGTATCGTCATCATATTAGCCACAAGAGGCCGCGACTGCTGTACATAGGCCTCCCCCATAGATTTTTTTTTATATGAGTGGGCGGCTAACGAGCATGCGGGTCACCTGATGGAAAGCAATCACCGCCGCCCATGGACACCCGCAACACCAAAAGGGTCACAGATGCGTTGCCGGCCTTTGAGGAAGGTGTAGGCTCGTTTCTTGAAGGTTCCAATTATTAAGGCTATGGAAGGTCAATGCAAGACATTTGACCATTTATGGTGGGGGTCACGAGCTAATATAGGTGGGAATGGTAGCGCTAAAAATCACAAAATAAAATATATACATAATGGTGGCGATTCGGATGTACACCAACTAAATTAAACTAAAACCAGTTTTCCCGTGGTGCCGTCGCATCGTACTGTTCCAGGGTGAAAGAGACAGTACTACTTTAAAACTGGTTTTAGTTTAGTTTAATTTAGTTGGTGTACATCCGAATCGACACCAATGTCACTTTTATCTCAAATGGGGTGTCACACATATCCCAGACATAAACGTTTGGGTTTTTTTTTTATGCACGATTGGTTCGTACTTGACCTCAATCACACCTGATGTTAAGTGAAGATAAGGTCGAAGGTGGAAGCGTACTGACCCGGAAACTCCAACACATTTGGGGGACTGGCTATCTTATCTCAGACATCCGGAACACAACAATGCTATTAACATTGCTGCTTGGCGGTAGACTTAGATAAAATGGTGGTAGCTAGCCAGGCAGACATTTAAAATGCGCTACCACCAACCAAACCGAGTACTTAAACATGTACCCCACTGGGGATCGAACCCGCGACCTCCGAATCGTAAACCCAATGTTGTTTACATTGAGTCACGGAGGCGGTTGAATTGGTGTTAAAACGGGAGTTTAGAACAAATCAAATCAAAAATATTTTATTCAATGTAGGATGAAAAAATATCACTTATTGAAAGTCAACATGTTATTTTTTTTTAAAACTACATCGCTTCGCAAGGTGTTATGGTTAGGGAGAAGAAGCGACAAGAACTCCGCAACAACATCTTTTCAATTAGTTTCCATCTTTACAATAATATTACATTTTATATTACATATTACAAAACAATAGCAATTAACATAACGAATAGCAATTAACATAATGGGAACTCAGTCACACACCGACTTCGTTGACGAATTGTGGTATCAAATGCTGATTTATAGTTTTTTTAAATGCGTGACCACAGAAAAGTGACCAAAAATATGCGATGTTGATGTCCATGATCTTGTTTAATTTTTTTTTTAATCACGTAAATGACGTCACACCGAACCTTTTACCATACCATGGCGCCATATGATATCATCAAAAATGACCTAAATGCTATCTCAGGTCTCCGGCGAGTACGCGATGATAGCGAGGAGTGGCGACAGCAAGGAGGTCCAGACTACACTCATGGAGACTCTCACCTGCATGAGACGGGCCGGTTAGTGTTCCACTCGATTGTAAATATTAGGTCCTTACCTATAAAATCGGCGTTTTGTATGAAGATTTCATTAAGACTGTTTTCTCCTTACACACATTTTTGATATTTTTTTGGGAACGGCAAAGTCAAATTTAGCTTAACTTTGTGTGTATTATCGGATAACATTTAGTTAAGTATAGGCAGCGTTAATTTTTAAAAGTAACCGCTTTATAAAAGTTTCAGCGAATCTAAGAAATGATTATGGGAAGCACATGAAAAGAGCTCTGTACAAATTTTTTTATTATGTGATTTAGCCCAGAAATTAAAAAATATATCATGTCAAATACTATAAAAAAGAAACCTATTAAAAAAGCATATTATAAAATATCAGACTCTACCTCTCATGCCGGGCTATTTCACAATCAACAATGAAATATTAAAACCGAGCAACCCCTCGAGATTGTTGCTCGTTCTCAGGGGAAAGTTGCCTTTTGAACAAGCAGTAGCTTAAAAAATTTAAAATCGTAACTATTTTAAGTGTACCCTGTGTATCTACAAAATAAAGCATTTTTAATTGCGAACGAGTGCTTTAATTAATTTTTTGAATCTCATCTTTTTTCAATAATTTTCTAATGTTGCATTAACTTATTTTCCAGGTGCTGATTGCATCATAACTTACTTCGCGCCATTAATATTAAGCATAATATCGCGGAAGTAACGAATAGGTTACAAGGTGATAAGGTACAGTCAGCAACGGAATTAATTATACCCTATTAAAAATACATACGGCATTTTTGTAAAGTGACCTACTTCGGGAAGTTTTTTCTAGTGAACTTTTCTGGTTATTTGTTTGTCCCTAAGTACATTGCACGACAATTACAAAGTAAATTACAGAAAAGCATAAAAAGATTAATTCCGTGGGTGATTGTACCTCATGTTTGACATATGTGTATACATGGGGGAGGGTATGGAACGATTTATTTATATTATGATATGACAATTTTGACACCAAAGAAGGGAACAATAATGTATACAGGGTGGAACAAAAAGCGTGAACAGCTGATAATTTCGTAACTAATAAATATATCTTATGGGTAAACGATAGTGACCAATTTCCATACAAAGTGTAATCACTTGAAAAAAATTAAGCGAAATTTTTGGTAAAAGTTAAAATTGGTAGGGTTTTATTTGCGTGAATGAATTTATAAGATATTGGTGGGATTATTTGGTCACTTTTATGTTTTCATACAAATCATAAAACATTCGATATAATGATAGAGACTAACTTTTCGCCCGCGGCTTCGCCTGCGTGATAAACTTTATCGCGATTTTTAATTTGTTTACACTTCGGCAACTACTCACTTCATCGGCATAAAAACAATCCTGTCCCAATTCATGGTATGTTCTATCTATATACCAAATGTCAGCCAAATCTGTTCATCCGTTTCACCGTGATTGAGCAAAAAACGAATAAACAAATATTAGTTTTTTTTTTTGCACAAACACAGCGCCATCTAGGTCCACAGTAAGCATACTTAACACATGTACATTTTTTTTGTAAATATTCATTTTTTTTTGTAAATAAATACATGTATAAATGAAAAACATCCGTAACTCGGGAACACATGTCTGTATTCATCATACAAACATATGCCCCTAGCGGGATTGGAACCCGCGACCATTTGGTTTAGTAGCAGAGTTTCCAACCACTACACCAAACAGATAAAATTATTAATTTACGATATACAAGTAGAGATGCCTGTTGGCTACAGTTGAGTACCCAAGAGGAAAGATGACATTTTTTTGAAGAACATAATTGAGGGAAAGATCGAAGGAAAGAGAGGAAGGGAAAGACCTAGGCCCAATTAATTAGACCAAGTGATGGTAAGGTGAATGTCGTGTCGTACTAAGTGGTTAAATCGAGTGCGGAAAGCAGAGACACGTGGTCATTACTCCACCGACAAGAGCATATCTCTAAATTAATAATAATAATAAATATTTCGAACACTTACACCAATCATCTAGTCCCAAACTAAGCAAAGCTTATGCTATGAATGCTAGATAACGGATAAACATACATAAATATTAATATAAACATTTATGACTCGGGAATAAATGTTCGTATTCATTACACAAACATTTACCCCTCGCGGGATTCGAACCCGCAACCGTTGGTTTCGCTGACAGGATCACTATCCACTACAGAAGAGAAGAAAAAAAATATTAAAACATCGCACACCCATGCCTTTTTTAACCGCCTCAGTGGCTCAATGTAAACAACATTGAGTTTATGATTCGGAGGTCGGGGGTTCGATGCCCAGCGGTGTACATGTTTAAGTACTCGGTTTGGTTGGTGGTAGGGCATTTGAAAAATGTCCGCCTGGCTAGCTACCACCATCTTATCTAAATCTGCCGCTAAGCAGCAATGTTGTTGTGTTCCGGTTGTCAGAGATAAGATAGCCAGTCCCCCAAATGAGTTGGGGTTTCCGGGTCAGTACGCTTCCGCCTTCGACCTCATCTTCACATAACATCAGGTGTGATTGAGGTCAAGTAAGAACGCGTCGTGCATAAAACAAAACTCTATATAAGCAATTTTTATTACTAAAATACAGAAAATATCGCATAATTTCGTCGATTACAGTTTAAATGAAAAGTGGTCACTACGGTAGTTGATGAACAAGGAACGTATTCTTATGTCTTTAGAGTCGGTGGAAAAATAATGATGTGCGTGTCTTTTTGGAAGGACGAGGGGTCAGGTAAGACTCACCTGGATCCTGATGAACGACGGCATGGTATATTGATCCAGCAGCCGTAGCATGTAAAAAAAATTACGTTTGTAAGTCAAAATGATCCTCGTATTAATACGAGATAACCACCTCTTAAGTGGCCTGGTGCCATAAATCTTTGAGACACCAACAATTAGAACACAAACATCATGTTCCTATATTTTTATACTTAATTAAGTATTGTCTCTCTACTGTGTATGCCTGATTGTTTGTGTCTTGAAAACAATTTGATATACAACATAAATACATTTTTTTGTAAATAAATACTTACATCCTTAAGAATAAGAAAACTTTATTTGATCCATTTAGCGACACTTATACAATACGTTTAATTGTTACCTATGTACTATATCCTTAACTTTCGTTCGAAGTTCGCTTTTTAACCGACCTCAAAAAAGGTATATATGTTTTTCTGTTCACCCATATTTTCATCAATTGTTGACCGATTTTGATGATTATTTTTTTGTGTGATAGGATTTACAGCCAGAATGGTCCCATATAAATATTGTTAATATCTGATGATGCACTCCGGAGGTATCTCCGGAAACTATATAAATGAACCTGACTGAGGTCAGATGTTTTGTTAATTTTTGGCGGTTCTTTTTTCGTTTATTCTCATGAATTAGTTCGATTTTTTAAGATATATTTAGTTAGTTGTTTACCATTTTTAAACTGAATTTCTATATACACGAGGCGATTATTATTTTAATTTTATGTAATTTTGACGAAAGAGTTAGCCTCTGTTATCTTATGTTTTAATTTAAATTAATTGTAATTGAATCCAAGGATTATTCAATGTCAATTGACTGTTCCGTGAAGTTGTGTCGGAGGAAGAAGGAGTTGTCGTGTTGGCCATTGATTTGGCAGAATTTAGTATATAATATCTAGACAGATAATAATTATCTTTAGTTAAAGTATGACAATTTTTAATAAATAACTATTTTTAATAAATTTATCGTCATGGCACGGCATATTATGGAATAGCATATCTTTATTATACACGAAACTGATACAGAAATATGCATTGTGTATAAAATGTACAAAGACGAGCTTAACTCCGATAGAGTTTTCTACCAGCAACCTTAGAGATAAGTGTTTATTAGATTGAGCAGAAATGTACACCAAATTAGTAAATTATGTTTAGGTAATTTAAATTATATTTAATAACATTTTCATTATCTGTCAAACTTTGGCAGCGTAAATAAAATAATTTTGGCAGCATTGTTCAAAATATATAATTTTGCGTTTGGCTCTCTGCCAATGAATACAACAAGAATTGTGTTTTCATAAAAGTATAGGATAATACCGGCCATACATTAATTAATTATTACCTGGCCCAAGTTATTGGTAAGTTGTAAGAATAGTAAGCATCGTAAATTGTCTTTTTGGCAATAAATAAATTTTGTGGTCGAACGGAACAATTGGCTGTTCACATTTTTCTGTTCCATCCTGTATAATAACCTAAAATAAATATGTCAAAATGACCTTATGTCATCACGGTGCTCGAACTAAGAAAAAATAAACAAATATATTTTTATTCATAGTAAGGCTACCTTTAAATAATATTTTCATAATTTTGCTCAATTATTGTTGAGTTAACTTACATATATACAAGTACATAGACTGTTGTATTATAAGTAAAATTATAATAAATAAATGTTTAAACAAAGTTTTTTTTTTTAACTTAATTATTTTCCCGAACGAGTACGACATTGGAACCTTCAAGAAACGAGCCTCCACCTTCCTCAAAGCCGGCAACCCATCTGTGACCCTTTTGGTGTTGCGGGTGTCCATGGGCGGCGGTGATTGCTTTCCATCAGGTGATCCGCATGCTCGTTTGCCGCCCTCATATAAAAAATTCACCTTCGTAATTTTCTTACTGTAATCTGTTTGTATTTCTTGTGCAATAAAATATATTATAACTAGCTTTCAGCCCGCGGCTTCGCCTGCGTGGAATAACTTTATCCTGCTGGAACTACTCAATTTATAGGAATAAATAATATCCTATTTTTTAATACAGGGTATGTTCTACCTATATATCACATTTGTTCATATCATTTCGCCGCGAGTGAGCAACAAATAAAGATAACTCTACGAGAAATAAAAATAAATAGCTACTGATCCTGAATGAAAGCGTGTAACGTCCGAGAAATGCAACATTATGCAACAACAAGATTAATTTCTTTATCAAAACTCGCCGATTGTAACAACCTTCCGAACTGTGAACACCTTTCGAAACATTAAACGCCTTACAATTTCTTAACAAGAAGCAATCTCAATTATTAAGATAAGCTTTTCATGTTACAAAACAGTTAGGTACTTATCTAGAGTTTCGTACGTAATGCCTATATTGCAAACATTCTGATGATAATTATGGTACTTACCTATAATATAATAAGAATGAAATTGAAATTCCACAATTTTTGACTTGGCAAAGTTTTATAGGACTCAGCATAACTTGGTATTACAATATAATCGAACAGCCAATATTGGCAGCAACCGCCTTCAGTAATTTCGTTAAATTTGGGATGAATAAGTATCTTTTTTTTTCCACTCTTTATCTTCGGAGTGCACAGATCTGGTGGTGAACCCTATCAAATAAAAAAGTAATCGACAGACGAAGATATAGCGTAACACGAAAAAAAATAAGTCGCAAAGAGAACCTCTTTTTTTATGTCGGTTAAAAGTACCAGATGTCCGGTGTCCTTCATCATCATAGAATCCTCACTCATACTTAGTATTTTAGCAGAAATATTAAGAATCATCTAAAAGGAGGAACTAAAACATGTGGTCGTGCTTAGAAGCGTTTCAAAACAAAATGACGACGGGTAGGTATAGTGCGATAGTGACCCTGTCAGCGAAACCAACGGTTGCGGGTTCGAATCCCGCGACGGGCAAATGTTTATGTGATGAATATGAACGTTTATTCCTGAGTCATGGATGGAGTTTATATAAATATTTTTGTATGTTTATCCGTTATCTAGTATCCATAGTACAAGCTTTGCTTAGTTTGGGACTAGATGATTGGTGTAAGTGTCCGAAATATTTATTTATTATTTATGTATATTTATTTACCTTGTGGGTGAATCTGTCCACATTTTTTGTCTTACTAATAAATAAATGATATAATACTGACAATTAATACTACAATGCACCCTCACACACCCGCTCATCCACGACACTGCCTTGATCATGATTTCCTGTTCAATGACGGCGCCAAGCAGAATCACGGAGGATACTTCAATCAGTTAGGTGCCGAGCAGAGTGCCCACTGTTGATTCGTGAGTACAGGATTTACAGTGAGAGTAGTGTATATGGACGTGGGTATATACTCTGACGTATACCTAATAACTATAAAAAGAAGTTTTTTTTTTTTTTTTTTTATGCATAACGGGTTGGTACTTGACCTCAATCACACCTGATGTTAAGTGAAGATGAGGTCGAAGATGGAAGCGTACTGACCCGGAAACCCCAACACATTTGGGGGACTGGCTATCTTATCTCTGACAACCGGAACACGACAATGCTATTAACATTGCTGCTTGGCGGCAGATTTAGATAAGATGGTGGTAGCTAGCCAGGCGGACATTTAAAATGCCCTACCACCAACCAAACCGAGTACTTAAACATATATGTACCCCGCTGGGGATCGAACCCGCGACCTCCGAATCGTAAACCCAATGTTGTTTACATTGAGCCACGGAGGCGGTTGTAAGATACGATTATATCCTATGTTTCCTAGTTAATGAAACTACCCCTACCGGTAAAAGTTACTGGTGTTCGTTCATGCCGCCAAGGACGGATTCAGCGTTCAAGTCTGGCCTGCACAGCCTCCAAATAAGTCTAATTAAAAAAGAAATAATGGTTTATTGTTTCATAATAGCGCTAAAAAGCTTGCGACAGAAACCTTAAGCTACTGCTTGTTCAAAAGGCAATTTTCCCTTGAGAACAAGGAAGAAACTCGAGGGGTGGCTTTTAAAATCAGGTTTTTATATTACATTAGTATTGCGAGTGTTATCAAGAAGATTTAGATCCAGGGGACATGACATGACCCCCATGCATGACCTTCTGGATATACCGTTGTATGCCGCAAGTCCTTGCTTTTTATGTGAGCGGAGTTTTAGGAGGTGATAAATGACGCTACTGCCCATCATGCTGTTACAAAAATCCCTTGTTTGTGAAATAGATGACGTAATACTTAACGGATGAAGTGCCCCATTTTAAAAAGTTTGAGAAAGTGAAAGTTCCAGATCAACGTTCTAGCCTCAGAATTTTCTAGCACAGATTGCTATATAAGTTAGCCCCTGAGTATTAGTTACTTAATTATCCGTAATATAAAGACAAATAAGATAAATAAATTGTATAGGAAATCGCATGAGGAAATTTCGAGTTTAATTGAGAAAGAACTCGATTTCGAAATATTTGAAATATACGCCAAAAATAATATCCTATTCCGTGCCAGCTATTAACGTGGGCCAATAGCATAACGACAAATAGGCTTCAATGGGCCAATGATATGCGAGCATAAAATACGTCAGCGATTGGCAGACCAATGGGATTCGCCCACGACCGACACTAGCGCTAAATAATCACTGTGGCAGCGTGTCAAACTTCAGTTTTTCACAGAAAATCGAACAAGTAAGATTGTCCTGTTTTGTGAATTTACAAGTGTATCGCGCAAAGTGCTTAAAACCAACGTGGCTGTGAAAATATTATAGCAGAATTATAGTTTGAATTCTTTATTTGGATATTAGGTAATTACATTTTCTAGTTTCTAATAATAATCTAAAATTCCCGGATCGTTGAAAATTTACTTGTCACTTGAATTCGTAGATCTAAAGAGGAATTTTTGGGTATTATCTATATTTTGCTTTAATTGATGATGTACGGTAGTCATTGGAGCATATTCCGATAGATGTTGCCTTAGAAGTCATATAAAATCTTTACATGTGCATTGGTAGGTAACGTCAGCGAAATTTCTCGATGCTCCATGGGCCGGTACTGTGGCCTACATAATTCGTTGCCGTTCCTGAGTACCGTTAATGATTTTGCCGTTACCATAATCTGCAAGTGCCGTAGCTTTCCATTTCTAGTAGGTAGGTAGTTGATTACTAAATTTTTTGTCGTCAGCCGGGTAAGTGTGACGTGTCTGTCCATACGGCTACGTACGCTAGGTACGTGGCCTTGACTCAAGATGATTCAATGAACTTGGACTTCTCTACATTCCCTCGTTTGTTCAATGAAAATTAACTGTAATGCTGAAGCCATTATACTTTTTTTTGTAAGATACCCAGCTCTTCATGGCACCATGAGGGACTGTCTGTATTATATTGGTTTAATATGGAAGATATAGAAGACTTAATTGTAATTATTGAGGTGTTCCACCTTTCAGATTAAATTTCAAGCTTTTTTTTATAAGAGAATAGTACGAAAAGGAGAAATATTATTCACAGTCAAACATCAAGCAATTATTTCAACGTAAGATAAATGATATCATTTGTTGAATGTCAATTTATATCTACTTAAGGCTTAATTTCTTATGTCAGTCAGTATGTTCAAGTACCTCTTAATCATCGGAAAAGAAGTTGCGCAAGAAACGTGTAGTCCCCAGGGGGGGCAGAATGTCTCAGGTGTAATGCTTACAGCATAGACCAGTGATAGGCATCAGCATTTATTGGTGTGAAGTTTCTGTATAATTTGCATTCGCCAACCCACAATTAGGACAAATCCTCCCATTTTATTAGATTCATTATTACATTATATGTACATATTTAGCAAAATTTAAAAAATATCAGATAAATGATTATCACTTGTAATCAATATCTTAACTTAAAATTAATTCACACATTAGCAGGAAACTTGAGGGTTGCTCTTTTTGCCCGTCTACAAGGGTTTTAAATATATATTAATGACAAACAAAACAAAAAAATTATTAGACTGAGTATTGCTAACATACGTAGCTTACATTACACTTTGTGGTAAGACAGTTATTGTTTTCAAAAGAAAACATAATAGTAAAGTAACCCAATACAATGGTGAGTTTATTGCTAATGAAGAAATTCACTTAAATGTAGTTTCTTTTGTTACAGTTTTAAATAGAAACAGTGCATGCTGAAAATGCGGTGGGGCTTAGTGGTGATCACGTACGTCCTGGCAGTGGTGGCTGCCGAGGACAAGAAGGAGAAAGAAAGGGACATCGGCACTGTCATCGGTATCGACTTGGGCACAACATATTCATGGTGAGTTACTTCACATAATGCCAATAAGGCTTTGTTTCGATGCAAATTATACAAATTCCAGAACTGCAGAATGTAACTACATTGATTCGTTTTGGCTTTGAAGGTCCATCCACTCCATAATTTTATAAATCAACATTACTTTCATTAAAATTAGAAAGGAAAAAAAAATTACTTTCCAATTTAAACATTTTCAGATGCTGAAGCTCGAACATTTGATATATGACATTGCTGTTGTGGTAGGATAAAAATGTATAGGGTTACAAAAATTATATAGTTTGAATTCCATAACTAAATCAACTCCTGAATAGCAAATTAACTAAGTTGAGGAATAAAAATTAATACAAATTAAATAAAAGTTACATAGTAGGTATTTGAGTAAAATCTGTAACATGAATGCTGAATTAAAGACTTATCAAGGAATTCTTTTATCAGTACACCAAGATAACTTTGACACTTGGTATTAAAATCTAAACAATAATCTTTTTGTTGTCAACAGTGTTGGTGTATACAAGAATGGCCGAGTGGAGATCATTGCCAATGACCAAGGTAACCGCATCACGCCGTCGTACGTCGCCTTCACGGCCGACGGCGAGCGTCTCATCGGAGATGCTGCCAAGAACCAGCTGACCACCAACCCAGAGAACACAATCTTCGACGCGAAACGTCTCATTGGTCGTGAATGGACCGACACCACTGTTCAGCATGATGTCAAGTTCTTCCCATTCAAGGTTGTTGAGAAGAACAGCAAGCCCCATATGTCTGTCATGACTGCACAAGGAGACAAAATATTCGCTCCTGAAGAAATCTCTGCCATGGTTTTGACCAAGATGAAGGAAACAGCCGAAGCGTATCTAGGAAAGAAGGTTACACACGCTGTGGTTACTGTACCAGCTTACTTCAACGATGCTCAGCGCCAGGCTACCAAAGATGCTGGTGTTATCGCCGGCTTGAATGTCATGAGGATCATCAATGAACCGACAGCCGCCGCTATTGCCTACGGTCTCGACAAGAAAGAGGGAGAGAAAAATGTTCTAGTCTTTGACTTGGGTGGTGGTACTTTCGACGTGTCCCTGCTAACCATCGACAATGGCGTGTTTGAAGTAGTTGCGACCAATGGTGACACTCACTTGGGTGGTGAGGACTTTGACCAGAGGGTAATGGAACACTTCATCAAACTGTACAAGAAGAAGAAGGGTAAGGACATCAGGAAAGATAATCGCGCCGTTCAAAAACTCCGTCGTGAAGTCGAGAAGGCTAAGAGAGCTCTGTCATCCAGCCACCAGGTCAAAATTGAAATTGAATCCTTCTTCGAAGGTGATGATTTCTCTGAAACCCTCACCAGGGCTAAATTTGAAGAGTTGAACATGGATCTGTTCCGTTCCACCTTGAAACCTGTACAGAAGGTGTTGGAAGACGCTGACATGAACAAGAAGGATGTTGATGAGATCGTATTGGTTGGTGGCTCTACTCGTATTCCTAAAGTACAGCAACTGGTCAAGGAATTCTTTAATGGAAAGGAACCATCCCGAGGCATCAACCCTGATGAAGCTGTCGCATATGGTGCCGCTGTACAAGCTGGAGTCCTCAGTGGTGAACAGGACACTGATGCTATTGTACTCCTCGACGTTAACCCTCTCACCATGGGTATCGAAACAGTTGGAGGTGTCATGACTAAACTCATCCCCCGTAATACTGTCATCCCCACGAAGAAATCCCAGATCTTCTCCACAGCCAGTGATAACCAGCACACAGTCACCATCCAGGTCTATGAAGGAGAGCGTCCAATGACCAAAGACAACCACTTGCTTGGAAAGTTTGACTTAACAGGTATCCCACCTGCTCCCAGAGGCATTCCTCAGATCGAGGTCACATTCGAAATCGACGCTAACGGCATCCTACAAGTATCTGCTGAAGA
Source organism: Oegoconia quadripuncta (assembly GCA_949316235.1). Classification (NCBI taxonomy): domain Eukaryota; kingdom Metazoa; phylum Arthropoda; class Insecta; order Lepidoptera; family Autostichidae; genus Oegoconia; species Oegoconia quadripuncta. Next base: position 2,805,209 of record OX438747.1, on the reverse strand, counting down.
CAAGGGCACAGGCAACCGAGAGAAGATTGTCATCACCAATGACCAAAACAGATTAACGCCAGAAGACATTGAGCGGATGATTAAGGATGCAGAGAAATTCGCGGATGATGACAAGAAACTAAAGGAGCGAGTCGAGTCTAGAAATGAATTGGAGAGTTATGCTTATTCGATCAAGAACCAGCTCCAGGATAAGGAGAAACTTGGTGCTAAGGTTGGTATTATCACTTTTTTAATTGAATATAAACTTTTACATAATGTTCCACTGCAAATAGGCTGCCTTATCTAAGGTTCCAGTTATTTTTTGTAGCCTATTCTAAATTATTTCTGGTCTGTACCCTATTTTTTCCGATAAAAACATGGCGTTAGGACCTTTATCCTTAATGGTCAGTGAAACCTTTATATACAGAAATGTCGCCTATTAAGACACCCGCGACAAGAGACTGGTTCAATTACTGATGAACTCTTTCTTTGTCAACAGCTTAGCGACGATGAAAAGGCGAAGATGGAAGAGGCGATCGATGCCGCGATCAAATGGCTCGAAGACAACCAAGACACTGATGCCGAAGAATACAAGAAACAAAAGAAGTCTCTAGAGGAAGTCGTTCAGCCGATCATCGCGAAACTCTACCAAGGGCAAGGCGGTGTGCCTCCGCCGCCCGGCGAGGAAGGCGATGACGAAGACTTCAAAGACGAGTTGTAACTAACTCTGTAAACATAGACTGTAACCGTGTGCTCGTTCGCCAAATGTGATCTCCATTTGACCCAACGTCAAACATGTTACACACGAAGCGGACCCAGTCTCCACGCGTCGCGCGTAACATGTAACGAAACACGTATACTGTGTCGGTGTTGTGTATTTATTGAGTGAATGGGGCGTGTGCGGCGGACGCGATCCAAGAGAATGCCGCTGCGCATGCGCGTGAATGGGAAGTATGCTGCGTGTTGTTAACTGTATAAATTGCATTTTTATTTTTAGTAAAACAATAGATTCACGTGCGAGGGCCTGTTTCCATGACTGTGTTATCGATTCGTCTTCCTCAGCTGAAATGGTGTAACTTTTAACGCCATGATGAATCGATTAGTCTCATCCCCACTGGAGACTACCTCAGTGTTATGTATGGAATAGTTTTTGAGACTGCTGAATTGTTAGCTCTTAATTAGCTGAATAATATAATTATGTAGTAATTTTAAATAAATTCAATTGAAGTACGGAGGAGTACAATATAATAAAACATTTTCTATGAAGGAAACTTTTTTTTATTTAGAAAATAATATCTACCTATAAATAATATTAAAGTAAATAAGAAATAGAATAGGAACCAATTCTGTGGAGTGAAAAGATCTTGCTCGCTCTTGTATAAACAATTGCCAAAGTTAATGTATCTGCATATGGATCTAAATGCAAAAAAACAGCATAAATCATTCTATTCAATCAAATGCCTAGTAGTAATTTGAATTAAATGGACATACGGTTCATACAAATACTCCTTAATAGTGTAGCAGTAAATAATCTAGACTTTGTCGTCGTCGAGTTAGACGTCAGAATGGCAATAAAGCATTCACACACCATATGGAATACGTGAATTCTAAATACCAATATTTAGTTAAAGGCACAATATTGGCATTATATCACATATATTAGTGGCACAATATTTTTAAAGATATCCGATAAAAATGTTGGCATTATAAAGGAACATTTTTTTATCCAGCAGCATGCTCACTGTCGTACCATTTAGGTTACAGATACTGTTTTTATTGCAATAGTCTACCCCTATACAACATTATAATATAATCTGTAAATAGTTACTATATACTCTTTGACAACGACTCACAATATTAGTCGGGGACCAAGATAAAGAAATTGAATGCCGAAACTTGAACTTATTTGCCTTTCCTGACGTCAGAATAGCGGAACCACTCCTATTTTGCGAAGATTCACAAGCTGTAAAGATGGTCTAAATCTCAGTATTACAAGTATATAGCATCCATCGACCATTGATGATATTTCAATCACTTTGAATTGAAGTTAACATAAAAAATCACAGAGACCTAATTTTATTATCACATTCCACGATCAATGTGCTAATAGTAACTGTTAGCAATAACTGCGAATTAATACATTGCTCCACGGTAAACGTCAGGCTCGCCACGACAACAATAAACATAATTGTACATAGAACATTTTTTTATGGAGCCAGACCTGTGAGCCAGACGAATGTAGGACTTGCGCACGGAGTAAATCTGTGAGTCTGCCCCCTTATTGTCTAAATTTAATCGGAATGGACTAATTATGACCTTCGAGATGATGATCGAAGACTATGACCAATAATAATAGCGAAAGGCAAAAGAGATGGCAATGATTCATTGTTCATTGAGATTCTGTGGAACGGCGTGTCATGAGTCATGAGACTCATAGGTGATAATTCGATGACTGCTAAATTGTAGAGCCTTGAACACCGTCGCAAAGTCGCCTGTCTCTCCGTTTTTTATTTCTTCTTTCTTTCACGATCAAGTCAGCCAGCGACCTTCTCGTATTTTTTTTTATGATTGACTAGATTCGCGTCTGACCACAATCTCACCTAATGGAAAGTGACGATGTGGTCGAAGATGAAGCACACGATCCCAGTAAATGCCTATTCACTCTGCTCTTGGAGATCCCAAGGTTGTAGGATTCAGGAAAGACTGACGCCGGAAGGGAGTTCCATGCCTTGGCTGTTCGGATGATGAATAATTCTCTTCAACTGCGATGTATGAGCGAAGAGGAGTACCACATTCCAATTGACCCTACCAAGGTTGTTATAGGTACCTATTTTATTTATTTTATTTATTTATCATTTATTGCACACAAGAAAAAAAACATACAACATAATAGAGACGACACAACAGGTTCTGCTTATTGTATGTATACCTGTTAAAGTTGTATGTAAGTACGTGTCTTTGACAGAGCCAATTAGAGTAATAGGTAGGTCGACAGGCTTACGAAGTTAATAGGCGGGACGCTCTGTTCTAATATCCTGGAGTATTGACAGATACCCCTAGCCTGATAATATACCTATAGAAGTCTATGTAGTCGATGGATACGGGGTATAATTTTCCCAATTGTCTCGCATGAGAGCGGGTTGTCTAGTCGCCGCGAACGTTGCGCAGCGGTTGGCCGGTCTCGATGTCCGTCTGCGGCGCCGCTATTACGGCCGCCTGGAGCTTCGTCTGTATTTCATCTGAAAACGAAAGACGCAACTAAAGTACGGACCGTCGCATGCGCACATGGACTCAGATCATTCGGCTTAATACATTGTACTTCCTCGTGATATTTACGAGAGCAGAATACGTTGGAAGGTCCGAAAATGATCCAACGAGCCGGAATCGATTGGCCGTATTTCCAAGTCCTGTATAGATCTGGTGAAAGCCGTTGCCTGGGACTACGAATCACCAAGTAATTCCTACCCCAACTCTATTATAATACCCTACAATTAACTCAAGAGCAGGGTATCAGAAAAAAAAAGTAGGTACCTAACTACATACTTTTACGAACTGATATTTTATTTTATCTAGACCATACCCATACACATATACAGGGTGTAACGGTTAAGTGTAGTCATATTTTAAGGGCTTGTTCTACCCATCAATACGAACAACTTTTACTATGGGGGCAACTTCGAAATCGCGAAAAAAAAATCAGCTGTTTCATACATTGCATCGGGAGGTTATTGAAATTTTCTATGGAACAGCTGATTTTTTTTTCGCGATTTCGAAGTTGCCCCCATAGTAAAAGTTGTTCGTATTGATGGGTAGAACAAGCCCTTAAAATATGACTACACTTAACCGTTACACGGTGTATAGGTAAGTCTGAAAAGGATGATTACACATAGGTACATTTCATTAACCCTACGACAGATATTAAGTGTTTGACGGCGATATGTGTGAGTGTCTTTGTCCGTGGTCCGCGTTCAAATGTCCACCTGGCCAGTCCCCCAAATGTGTTGGGGTTTCCGGGTAAGTACGCTTCCACCTTCGACTTCATCTTCACTTAACATCAAGTGTGATTGAGGTCAAGTACGAACCCGTCGAGCATAAAAAAAAGCTTTATTGCGCAAAATAATTTACAGTAGTTAAACTACAGTGGCATAATTTCTTTCTAAACATTGTTAAAGTAGCTAAATTCCACTTTGAGTGTTCTAGCATCACGCACGTAAATATACATTCATATACTGAAAAAAAGGCGAATTTCTGACAATTTTCATCAACTCAAACTTCATCTTCACTTAACATCAGGTGTGATTGAGGTCAAGTACCAATCCGTTGTGGATAAAATATAATATATGTATATAATTCGTGGTCCGATATGAGTGCGGTTTTTTCAAGAAGCTTATACCTTCTTCGTATAAGCTTCTTGGGTTTTTTATATTAAAAACTAAACGGGGGGACAGTTTCTTTTTAATACAGTTTTTTGGTCTATTTCAATGATAACGTAGTCTTTCGAGGGTTTCCCAATTTGTTATATAGGTTCTTTAACCATGGTTGATGGAAACCGGTTAATCCGTTTCGAATTAATTTGTCTTATCATGGCGATTTCTGAGACTGTTTACCATCGCTAGTAAATTAAGGAAAACATCGGAGCAAAGCATTCTTAAGATTGATATTGATTAATTTTAATACTATTTTATATACTGTTTAAATACGCAAGAGTAGGTATAAATAATTAAATATTTTGCACTTACACACAACGCCATCTTTTTTTTTTTTGCTGCTTGGCGGCAGATTTAGATAAGATGGTGGTAGCTAGCCAGGCGGACATTTAAAATGTCCTACCACCAACCAAGTACTTAAACATGTACCCCGCTGGGGAGCGAACCCGCGACCTCCGAATCGTTTACATTGAACCCAATGTTGTTTACATTGAGCCACGGAGGCGGTACATCTAGTTCCATACTGAACAACTAGGCTTGTATTATGGATACCGATGGTTGATAAACTACACAAATATTTTTTTTTGTAAAACACATATATAAATGAAAATCATCCATAACTCGGGAACATTGTGTCTGTATTCATCATACAAACATTTGCCCCTAGCGGGATTCGAACCCCCGACCTTTTGGTATAGCAGTCAGAGTTTCTAACCAATACACCATTCAAGTCGATCTTGGAATATGACTGGTCATAATTAGAACTCCGAGAAAGTACGACGCTCTCTCAAGCTCGGTCCGAAAACCCAGTTGGGTGTAGTTCCCTTCCTTACCTACGTTCTCGACAGCGCTGATCTCAACTGCGGTTACGCCGGCAGCAGCACGCAGCTCAGCCAACGCCTCCGTGAAGTAAAAGTCCAACTGTGACCAAAACACCGTGAAACTCCCTTCCTTCGTCACACTTTCCCGAATCCTACAACCTTGGGATCTTCAAGAGCAATAGGCATCTACTGAGATTGCGTGCATCATCGTCGGCCCCATCGTCACTTTCCATCAGGTGAGATTGTGGTCAAACGCGTATATCCAGTTAATCAACCGCCTCCGTGGCTCAATGTAAACAACATTGGGTTTACGATTCGTAGGTCGCGGGTTCGATCCCCAGCGAGGTACATATTTAGTACTCGGTTTAATTGGTGGTAGGGCATTTTAAATGTCCTCCTGGCAAGGTACCACCATCTTATCTAAATCTGTCGCCAAACAGCAATGTTGGTAGCATTGTTGTGTTCCGGTTGTCAGAGATAAGATAGCCAGTCCCCCAAATAAAATGGGGTTACCGGGTCAGCACGCTACCATACCTTCGGCCTCATCTTTACTTAACATCAAGTGTGATCGAGGTGAAGTGCTAACCCAAAAAAAAAACAAAAATCACCATGAACAGAAACTCCCTTCCTTCCTCAGTGTATGAAACTTTAATATTATCCAATATTCGCAGGTCATTGTAATGACTGAATTAGCAGGATCTTATTGTAAAAACCCCTAATGTAATGCACCCGGAATCCTATAACCTTGGGATCTTCAAGAGCAGAGTGAATAGGCATCTACTGAGATCGCGTGCTACATCTTCGGCCCCATCGTCACTTTCCATCAGGTTAGATTGTGGTCAAACGCGTAGATATATCCAGTCAATCATAAAAAAAAACACCAGTGGCGATCCGAGGAGGTCACATCTGTTACATTATAATAATAATAATTAACCTGTATTAGCCGTCAGATATAATTTTCCATTGTTATTTGTGATTTAACATGGCTGTTGGTTTTCCTTAACATAAATAAATAAATAATAATCGATATACTTCAACTTTTAAATAAATATTTCGGACACTTACACCAATCATCTAGTTCCAAATTAAGCAAAGCTTGTGCTATGGATACAAACTTTGGATATTCATCACAGAAACATTTAGTTACCACTTGCGGGTTTTGAACAGTGGGTTGGTTGGTGACCTTTGGTTTCGCTGACGGGGTCACTATCCCCTACACCAATCGGTTGTCAAACGACATTGAAAAGTTTTCCCGACGGATTTGTGGTCAAGGTCGCGTTGGCATTGTTTGTGTGTGGCTGTTGCAGGTCGTCAGTGACCAGGTTCTCTTTTTTATGCACAACAGTTAGCACTTGACCTCAACCAACCTGATGTTAAGTGAAGGTGTGGTGGGAGTGTACTGACTCGGAATCCCCATCTTATTTGGAGAACTGGCTGTCTTATCTGGTTTGCCTCTTTGAGGAATTGAGTAATTTTCCAGGCGCCGCCGAATAGTTTTATCTCATCTCCTTACAAAGAAAATCTTTGTTGATTGGGCTAGTGAAGGAACGGATTATACCCGAAATCCTAACTCGGTCGCAGGTTAGGTTAGGAACTTGGAAAAAATAATATTATTTGTTTCGAACGTACAGTTCTCATTCATCTCAGATCAGCTTTGCATTTGTGTGAGTGCACACAGATAGAGATACGGCTTGTGGCGCAGCGCGTCCCGCGCATTGTTTAAACGCGGCCTGAGGCGCGGCGTGTCCGCTGCGCGTCGCTTCCCTGCCGCGCACATGCCGCACTTCACCTCTTGTACCGCTAGCAGCTTGACGTCACTCACACAAATGCAAAGCTGAGCTTACGCCTCGAGAACTGTAGCCCTCTTCCTAACCTGACCCTACATATCGTTCCTATCATAACCCGAATTGCGAGCGAGCAATATGGGTCACCCCGACAGAACGTTAACTTTCGATGTTAGGTTGACATATTTGTAATGAAGCAAAATATGTACCCACTAGCTTTCCTCCCGCGACTTCGTCCGCGTGGAAGATTTTATCAAAATACAAACAACAAACTTTCATCCCCTATTTTATTTCTTAGCGGATGCCTACGTCATAACATCTACCTGCATGCCAAATTTCAGCCCGATCCGTCCAGTGGTTTGGGCTGGGCGTTGATAGATCACTATATCAGTCACCTTTGAGTTATATATATTTAGATTGTATTCTAATTTTGGTTTTTTACTTGTGAACATTCCGTACATTATACTAAAGAAATTATGCATATGAATAGGCTATCCACTAGAAGAAATTTTACTTTCGATGACGTGGCATTCGCACAACTGTACATTAGATTTTATGGCTTTCGCATATTTGTCTTTTCGATTAAATGACCCATCGGCTAAATGGCGTTTACATATGTATTTTTTATTCTATAAGAAAAAGAATAGAGGAATCCTACTTATATCGCAATTCGGGTTAGGATAGGAACGATACGTGGGGTCAGTTTAGGAAGAGGGCTACGTTATTTTTTCAAGTTCCTAACCTAACCCGCGACCGAATTAGGATTTCGGGTCAGGTTCGGAATAATCTGAAGGAACGCACCTCGGCGTCGATCTCTTCCTCATTGTTGCCAGGGTGCGGCACCACGCGGGGCCCCGAGCCAGGCGCTACACGCTTGCCCGTACACCAGTCAACTGCAACCGCCATTGCGCGCTCCTTGCACGTCTTCCAATCGGCGTTCAGAAATATTACCCTGGATAAATAATTAATTTAGCTTGTGTACTACATTACCAAAATAACTTAGCAACAACTAAGGTGAGTAAATAAATATGCTTGGACATACCCAGAGCGTCATCTAGTTCCGCACTAAGGCCGGTATTAATAAACCATTCTCAAGATTGAGAACAGTCTTGTGAGCGGTCTCAAATAAACGTGTTGATTAGGTAATAAACCTAACTTGAGACCTGAAACGCACGTGAATACTCAAGCAGTACTCACTTGAGAGGTGCGCCGAGTTTCACGTATTAATAAACGAAACTCAAGACTATCATTCATTCGCCACAGAGGCGAATACTTAAGAAGTGATCTCAGCTGAGTAGGCCTCAAGATTGGTTTATTAATTACCACAGAGCTTGAGACAGCGTCAACTGCTTAAGACGCATCTCGTGTGATACAGCCTCAAGACTTGTATTGAGAATGGTTTATTAATGGGCCTAAGAAAGGACTTGTGTTATGGATACCAGCACTAGCAGCACGACAGGCGCGATAAACGTTTATGTCGCGCGAAATAATATTTTGTCCTGCTCATTCCTTGGGACGAAATATACAGGGTGTCCCTGGAAGTATGGATCAAATCGAACAGGGGCATGGGGAAGGTCATTCCCAAACTTAAGCTGAAAAAAAAAAATTAAAAAAAAAAAAAAAAAAAAAATAATTAATTATTTTTAATTAAAAAATTAAGCTGATAGCTTTGCTAGTTTTCTTTTAAAAAAAATTTTTGTATAAGCACTATTCGATAATATGAAAATGTAAAAAATTTATCATAACTTTTGAACCGTCAAAAATGGCACCGACATTCATAGGGTTAAAAAGTTTGGGAATGACCTTCCCCATGCCCCTGTTCGATTTGATCCATACTTCCAGGGACACCCTGTATAACGATCCCACTCGCACATATACGTTGCGCACGACAAACGATGATTGGTAAAACAACACGAATACATTGTTTTTTTGTAAATATATGGCATTCATCATACAAACTATGTCCCTCGCGGAATTAGATCCTCCCTCTCTAGACATAGCAGTTAGATCTTAACATTACCGAAGTCGCCGAAGTTGAGTGTTTCGGTACAGTCTGTCATGGTTGTTGTCATTTAGTCGCTTAGTAAGGTGGTTCAAAGTGGCTCGAAAGATGGCGCTAACAGATGGGGCCTCTTATTTCTTACATTTTAATTTAATTTCTACGTTGTCCAGAGCCACGCCTAAACTTAAAAACAAAAATATATGTAACAAAAATCGTTAGCCATTGGAAAGTCGCCCATACTGTCTTTGGTGGCAGCAACTACTCTACAGGGGGGGGACTGAAAATCAGCAACACTGCTGAGTCCCTACCCATTCATCACAATACTGTGGTTCTCGATTCTATGTATGCTTGTGTTTTTTTTTTTCCTTTTTGTGATGAATAAATACCTTTTATTATTATTTATTATTTATTATTATCATTTGATGGCAGTCGAGAAGCCAAAGCCAAAAAAGTGGGGACGTGTAAGGCAATTGATGATGATGATGATGATGATGATGATGAACTAAGGTGGTTTTGTTAATGTGGCGATGTGGCTGCTACTACGTAGTATTGTATTGTTCGATACAAAATGAGATCACGATGTCCTGCATAGAGAAACTTAGATAATATATTTGTATTCTCTTCTCGACCGCACAACATGCTGCTTGGTGTTGTGGTTTTCGAAATAAAGACTTCGTTTACCGTAATAAAAAAAAATAATTACAACGGTTACATACAACTAAAACTGATCTATAAGACAGATTTATGAAAAACTTTAGTACGGCCTCCAGTCTCCACTGTAGATATTATTTCGGTGAGTGTTGTGTATGTACAATAATATAATAATACATTTGTACACACAAAATAAAGGATGTTTAAATTACTTATAATGGTGTCGATTCGGATGTACACCAACTAAACTAAAACCAGTTTTGGAGTGGTGCTGTCGCATCACACTGTTCCAGGGAGAAAGATAAATAAATAAATAATAAATAAATATTTCGGACACTTACACCAATCATCTAGTCCCAAACTAAGCATAGCTTGTGCTATGGATACTAGATAACGGATAAACATACATAAATATTTATATAAACATCCATGACTCGGGACGGGAATAAATGTTTGTATTCATCACACAAACATTTACCCGTCGCGGGATTCGAACCCGCAACCGTTGGTTTCGCTGACAGGGTCACTATCCACTACACCAATCGGTCGTCAATGGTTTTAGTTTAGTTGGTGAACATCCGAATCGACACCATTGTACCTATTGATAGCCTTATTTTAGTTAAGGCGCTAGAACAGACAGATGATTGATACTGTTAGTTAATCTGTGGTAATAGTCTCTTAACTAAATAAATCTCTTAATAAAAGTAGATAGAGATATTATAGTACCACAAAAATTAGGACGTGTATTTATTTAAAAATTCTCTGTAAATTTTTATAGTGGTTACAAAAACCTATATTAATTTCAAATAATAAACTACGCCGCGAAAAAAATACGCGAAGGACTTTGATACAATTACCTACTTAGGTATCTTCATTTACAAAAAGTGTTTGTCTAAATAAGATAACGTGACTGTCTCAGATTGGCGAACTCCTCCAAGTAGCACAATAGTTCATTGACTACGTTCCGCTACGCGTTTTCCATTTACTGTTTTTTTTACACGCGGCCTCACGACCAATTTAAGGCTAGGCAGTATAAGCAGATCTCGCCGCCGCCGCCGCCAGTACAAAAGTACTCTGTGCTCGCCGCGTTCACATTTCTGATAGCGTCGATCATATTTATAGAAAACTAGGAAATAGAAAAGTGTAATCGAAGTTAGAACAGTTACATTTTGCTTTAATCGATTGGAAGGTGTCGGCACTACTTCCATCCTAAATGCGGAGTGTGAGTTTTGTTTCGACTTAACGTTTCTACCGCGTTCACGGTTACGTGACGATTTGTATGAAGAAATATGCAGCGCCTGTAGCGGATAGTTTGCAAAACGATTTCTTTCATAGATACTTTTTCGATGGTAAAGTTAAAAACGAGGCAAAACTCGCACTTCACACACAGGTTCCGTTAATTAAAATATCCTTACTTCAACCAGCAATGTATGCCGAATAAGTCTCTGCATTTAGGATGTTGTAATAAGCCCTCCCTGTCTTCCGATTTCCTAATTAGATTTCCTACAAAGGATAGTGTAATAAACGCTTTACACTGGTAGTGTTGCGGCGGTCGTGCTGTCGACTGTACCACAAACTATATAGGGATACTACGCATGACTGTACTTAGTTTAAATTATACAGGGTTAGTTTTGTTACCGTAAGGAGAAAATAGGGCATATTTAGTTAATGAAATAAAATTTATTGGCATAGGTAGTATAATTATACATCGCGTTGTAAAGAGTGGCTTTAGAGAAAGTTGGAACATGGTTCAATAGAAATTTGAAAATAGAAATAGCTTTTTTATTTGACAGCTGTCAATTGAAAACGATTCTCAATTCAATTCAATTCTTTTAAGTAATGGCTTTCCTGTTTAGGATTCTGCCAGGATCAAGTCAGTCATGGGAGTGACAACATTGCAGATAACCGGTTGGCAGATTTATAATGTGGTTATTAATTTATTTACATACACCAGTTGAAGTTGATCCAATCTAAAACAAATCAACGAAACACACATAAAGCAACGTCACAAGTATACACAGATAGTTACACTATTATAGTTTAATGTTATTATTACTAATAAAGTTAGACAAAATTTGGACAAAAGCGGACGGTACAAAGGTGAGTAAACACTTCAAATTAGTGGGACGGGGGATGTCAGAGGGTGAGGAATCATATAGTGAATAATGTAAAATCGGACATTCAAAGAAAAGGTGGTCCGGAGTTCCTTCATCCAGTCCACACTCGCAGACCGAGGAGTCCCTTATCCGCAGTTTTGTTAAATATACAGGCGTGCAAGCATGATCTTTTTTTTTTTTTTTTTTTTTTTCTTGACGGGGGGAAATCTTTAAAAGATACCCAGACTCCTGAGGGAGAGTCTGGATTATGTGGGACTTTCACCCACTAAAACCCCCCCGGTGGTCCTCCTCAGCGCTTGTCGGGGAACACCGGGAACTCAAAGGGCCAACTACCGGTGCTCCCCTAGCGCTCCGCTTAAGCCCCCCCGGGCTGGCCAAGTAGCCGAGCCGCACAAGCTCGCCGATGTCGGCTGCGGCGGGACGAGACCACGTCGTGCCACCGCTGCCATCCATTGAGCCGCCACCACTGGTGAAAGGACGGCCAGAGCCCTCACTCTGACCGCCCACGACCCTGGGCGCCCCTGCTCAGTGGCATAGTCGTGACGCATCGGGAGGAATCTTTGGTCCTCCCGGCGTCTGTGCAAGCATGACCTATACGAAGTCGACAAATGGTGGACACAACTTGTTTGCTAATTTTTTTGAATTTAAAAAACCAAGGCTTACATGGGATGGAGTTTTGGATATCGCTATAGTGCTTGCCTTTGACTAATTTAGATTTGTCCCAAATATTCTGCCAGGAGGAAGTTTGTTCTCTTTTAGCTATCGTGAGGAGATCATTGAGTATGGGTCCTAAAATGAGTCAAGTCGCCAGAAGTGGTAGCATCTTTGGCCAGTAAATGTGCAACTTCATTACCACGAATTCCGCAATGCCCTGGAATCCAAGCTACTTCCACCCTTATGCCTTTGCAATGACATCGATATAGGGCGTCTTTAATCTGGAGGATAATGGGGAATTTATTCTTACAGAGGAACTGATTCGATATAATCGCTTGCAAACAGCTTCGTGAGTCTGTTAAAATCACCGTTCTGTTAAGATTATGTGATTCAGAGTAAAGAACTGCCTCTAGAATAGCGACCGCTTCGCCAGAAAACACGGGGGATAAGGCTGGGCATTTAAACTTGAGTATGAAAACGATTCTCTCTGCGGGGCTGAAAGTATTACTTTCAACCCGCTCTTTAGGCAACTTCAGACTTATGCCCGAATATGAGTAATGAAAAAAACTACATATTATTATGCCAATAACTTCTATTTCACTCACCCAATACGATATAATTTTATTCCTTACTGTAACAAAACTGATCCGGTATAATTAGGTTAACTGTAATATTGCGTCTTTACCTATGAAATTTGAGTTTTTTTTCTTCGTTAATCAAATGTACCAATTCCTGCAATTTTCAAAACTATATACAAAATTGTTTGTTATATGGAAAATGGAATATTATTTCAAGGTTTCACATGAAATATTTGATTAATTTCTGGGCTAAAACACATAATAAAAAAAATTTGAATAGAGTTCTTTTCATGTGCTTCCCATAATAATTTCTTAGACGCTGCCTATACTTAACTTAATGTTATCCGATAATACACACAAAGTTTAGCTAAATTTGGATTTGCCGTTCCCAAAAAAAAAATCAAAAATTTTTGAATGGAGAAAACAGTCTTAATGAAATTCATACAAAACGCCAATTTCATAGGTAAGGACCTAATAGATACACTCGTGGCGTAGCCGCATTCGCTATTCCATTTCCATGAGAAGCTAACGTGTGAAGCGGTCAGTCCTTGGATGTGTGACCACTAGCACAGAATAGATCACTAGTGACATGTGAGTGAGTGTTTCTGTGATCCGGAGGGCACATTAAGCTGCGTTGGGTCTAGTTGTTTCAGCTAGTCGGTGATTGAAAACACTTATTCCTCCAATCCGTAATGGGCCTTGGTGGTTAGCTACTTCCTAGTGAAAGGAGGCTGTGCCCCAGGAACTTAAGACTGTTGAATGGACGTACCGATTTGGCGGCGTTGGCATGTTGTCCATCAGTTCGAAGTCCATCCCAGAGAAAGGGTAGCCGTTCAATACCCAGCCGTGGTCGATGCAATCCTAACAAAAAAATAACCGCCTCCGTGGCTCAATGTAAACAACATTGGGTTTACGATTCGGAGGTCGCGGGTTCGATCCCCAGCGGGGTACATGTTTAAGTACTCGGTTTGGTTGGTGGTAGGGCATTTTAAATGTCCGCCTGGCTAGTTACCACCATCTTATCTAAATCTGCCGCCAAGCAGCAATGTTAATAGCATTGTTGTGTTCCGGTTGTCAGAGATATGATAGCCAGTCCCCCAAATGTGTTGGGGTTTCCGGGTCGGTACGCTTCCACCTTCGATCTCAACTTCACTTATCATCAGGTGTGATTAAGGTCAAGTACCAAACCACCAAACATAAATACTGACCCGGAAACCCCAACACATTTGGGAGACTGGCTATCTTATCTCTGACAACCGGAACACAACAATGCTATTAACATTGCTGCTTGGCGGCAGATTTAGATAAGATGGTGGTAGCTAGCCAGACGGACATATAAAACGCCCTACCAATGTTGTTTACATTGAGCCACGGAGGTGGTTGGAAGAGTATTTGTATTGTATTGTATTTAACAGTTCTTTAATATTCTGGCGTCACGTTTTGCTTGATTCCTCATTGTCATACGCAGTCTGCTTTACCTGTGATTATAATTTATATCGCAAAAAACTGTGCACAAATAGTGCCACAGTATACAAATCCCATAAATAGTTCTTTGAAAACAACGAAGATATCTTTGTGAAGCAGACGCGAATTATTGACATCATGATATGACTTTACTAATAAATTATAATAATTACGATTTCTCTACGCATGCATACGCAGCCACACACTCACATCACAACTCACACTCACCCCCTCACACACACGCAAACTCGCGCGCACACACACACACACACACACACACACACACACACACACACACACACACACACACACACAACACAAACGCACACGCACACGCACACGCACACACACACGCACACGCACACGCACACGCGCACACACACACACACACCTCACACGCAGGCAATTACAATACTGAAGGGCACAATATTGGTTTAACATTTTCTTGTAAGTTGTTATGCTTCTGCTATAAAGTCACTTTAAAGTCATGGAACTATTCAAATAATAAAAGAGTCAAGTACCAACCCGTTGTGCATAAAAAAAAAAAAAAAAGTATTAATGTGAAGTAATATATCGAAACCTGTTATTGGCTATATTTATGAATTACTTATTACATTGTACCTACTATTAAGAAAGCTGTTGGTTTCTTGAATAAATAAATAAAGTAAAAATAAAAATATTTGTCGGCCGCACTTTTTTGTTCTCCGTGTGTGTTAGATAGATACACTTTATTGGTATTACAGGTTGCACACATAGTTAAGTGTCGGTGGCTCAGAGGCTCCTCAACTGAGCCACCGAAAAAAGAAAAAAAACTGCTTATACAGGGTGTCCCTGGAAGTATGGATCAAATCGAACAGGGGCATGGGGAAGGGCATTCCCAAACTTTTTAACCCTATGAATGTCGGTGCCATTTTTGACGATTCAAAAGTTATGATCAATTTTTTACATTTTCATATTATCGAATAGTGCTTATACAAAAAAATTTTTTAAAAGAAAACTAGCAAAGCTATCAGCTTAATTTTTTTTTCACGATGTTTGTTCGAGCATGTGACTTTCATGTTTTAATACTTTTATGTCGATAGCAGACATGATTCCTACAAAAAAAAAGATTGAATACAAAGACATTGGTCTGCCAAAAATTTCACTCAATTTTCAAGCGATTGCCATGGGAAAAAAATGTACTAGAGAAAGTTGACCACGTATCACAAAAAGTTGCCCATTCCATACAGATTCTTTTGAGATGTGTAACACTGGGTTACCCTTATTAATTTAAAAGTTATTAGAATTTTTTATCATAAAGGTCGCTTTTTCAAAACTTTCGAACTTTTAAGATTTTAATATTTTTAGCTTTAAACACGATTTACTCTAAACCCTCAAGTACAAAGTCACCTATCCGAGCACTTTGGTGTGGTTAACATAATAAGACAACATTTTTTTAAAGTAAAACCTCACTAGATACGAACGTGCGGGGGGAGGAGGGGGCTTAAACAAAGGAACCGAAAGGGTCGTAAACAATGACGGTGGGTACCGCAGGCTTGCACTCAGGTAGAATTTTTAGTAACTCGCTATCAAGCACCTCATCTTCTAATCCAAGGTCTGGAATGCTCGGTCTTCCTTCCCTAGCTCCCGGATTTCTGCCTTCTCTGTAAGCGGCGTGTACACGTTGGAACACTCGGTAATCCGGAAAGCGGTTTCGATTAGGATATCGCTCTCGATACACTCTCGAAGCTTCGCGTGCATTTCCGTCGCAAAATCCGTAAATGAAATGCATGTCAGCATATTCTTGATTGCTGTACGTAGTCATTTTAGGTCAAACAGTATCCAAATCGCAAGCAAAATCAAAGTCCAGGTAACACAATCCAAATGACGTCAATAATTAATAAACACCGAATTAAGTACGTGCGCAGTTACAAGCTGATAGCGAGTTACTAAAAATTCTACCTAAGTGCAAGCCTGCGGTACCCACCGTCATTGTTTACGACCCTTTCGGTTCCTTTGTTTAAGCCCCCTCCTCCCCCCGCACGTTCGTATCTAGTGAGGTTTTACTTTAAAAAAATTTGTCTTATTATTTTAACCACACCAAAGTGCTCGGATAGGTGACTTTGTACATGAGGGTTGAGAGTAAATCGTATTTAAAGCTAAAAATATTAAAATCTTAGAAGTTCGAAAGTTTTGAAAAAGCGACCTTTATGATAAAAAAATCTAATAACTTTTAAATTAATAAGAGTAACCCAGTGTTACACATCTCAAAAGAATCTATATGGAATGGGCAACTTTTTGTGATACGTGGTCAACTTTCTCTAGTACATTTTTTTCCCATGGCAATCGCTTGAAAATTGAGTGAAATTTTTGGCAGACCAATGTCTTTGTATTCAATCTTTTTTTTTGTAGGAATCATGTCTGCTATCGACATAAAAGTATTAAAACATGAAAGTCACATGCTCGAACAAACATCGTGGAAAAAAAATTAAGCTGATGGCTTTGCTAGTTTTCTTTTAAAAAATTTTTTTGTATAAGCACTATTCGATAATATGAAAATGTAAAAAATTGATCATAACTTTTGAACCGTCAAAAATGGCACCGACATTCATAGGGTTAAATAGTTTGGGAATGACCTTCCCCATGCCCCTGTTCGATTTGATCCATACTTCCAGGGACACCCTGTATAATATGCCCTTTTTTCGCTTGCGGTAAAAAATCTCATCCGGTATAATCGCCTGTTTTCTTGGGGCAAAATACGTCCCTAAACTTCCAAATCAGCTAACTCCAACAATTGTCGTTATCTACCTTCTTTAGCAGCCGTCGGCGCACTATGTCAGCTCTGAGGTGCGTGCTCTCACCGAAATTTCGTAACTTCTCGCCGATCTCATCCTTCCGTTGTCTTGCTTCGTTCAACAATTCCGAGAAGTTTACTGACAGACAGATAAACACGATAATTTTAGATATAGATTGTATTAGTAACACATATAATACTTCTATATCTACGTAAAACGTTAAAAAAGCTATAAGCATGTACCCAGATCTCTTTTTGGAAATTTATTATGTATATGTAAAACAAGCAGACAGCGACTAGCAAGCACGGTGTGATAGTGTACGTATACAGGGCGTCCCAAAGTTATGGGACATGAAGGGGAAGTACCTTAAATATCGTAGATAGTGAATTTTGCTCAAAGAAGACTTTATGTTATTTTTAAAAGTTAGTAATTCTGCATTCATAGATTTTCTAAAAATTATTTGCTTCGGCTGGGAATCGAACCGACTCAAATGTGAAAAAAAAAACACCCTACTTTTATGATGCCAATCGAAAGAATAGCTAAAAAATAATAACTCTGCCTAAGTAACATAGTATTTTAAAAGAAAGGAACAACGTGAAATTAATCATTTTAATCAAATAAAAAACATACATGAAACTGCCGTAGTCAATTAAGTAGGTATTTTTTTGTAAATTAATTAATTAAATGCTCAAAATGTGATCCCTCTTGTCTTACGCAAATCGCCAATCTTTTAATGAGCCCGCTGCCTGTTGATTTTCTAATCATTTTATGGTGAACACTCGATGTGATATGGCACAATTCTGTTTGCAACTTATTTACGAATAATCAATGCTATCTTTGGAATGATAATATCGCTACTTTTCGAACGTCGTCGGCAATAAATAACTTTCTTGAAATTTGACTCAATCATTTTATGTTGTTCCTTTCTTTTAAAATACTATGTTACTTAGGCAGAGTTATTATTTTTTAGCTATTCTTTCGATTGGCATCATAAAAGTAGGGTGTTTTTTTTTTCACATTTGAGTCGGTTCGATTCCCAGCCGAAGCAAGTAATTTTTAGAAAATCTATGAATGCAGAATTACTAACTTTTAAAAATAACATAAAGTCTTCTTTGAGCAAAATTCACTATCTACAATATTTAAGGTACTTCCCCTTCATGTCCCATAACTTTGGGACGCCCTGTATATATAACAATAACTATAGCCCATACATGACACCTATTCTGTAGGCTCCCAAAATTATGGTTGAATTGTCATCCTGAGGACTTAAGACGTAATATCAATGAATGTTTTTTCATTGGCTGTTTATCCTTCACACGAAAACTCTCACGCACTGTCATTATTACCTGACGACAGGAAAGATAAGAAGGGAAATCCACTGAGTTAGCCTCGCGACAAAATAAAAGAGATCTACCACCTAATCCCACTTCTAAAGGACATTTGGGGACGAAACTACAACGGCGCGCACACTGGCTATACGTACAGTACACTAGGCCAAAGTGCTTTGCCAGCGTGCGAGCCTGCGTCTTACGGCCGGAGCCACGCGGACCAATCAGCAGCACGCGGTACACGCCCGGTGCGCCAACCACGTGGAAGCCCTGCCCTGGGCCCTGCGCGCCGGATGCGCACGAGCGCACCGCGTTGGTGCACTTCTCGAGGATATCTTCTAACGTATTGTCCGGGTCTACTAGAATTTTCTGCAAACATATTTCTTGTAATTTCGTAAATATAAGGTATAACTTGTTGCGACGTTCAACGTGCGACAGCCATCAAGAGCAAATCTACACAAAGTGTCTTTCTACAAATCGTTAAAGAAATTCCTATACTAAGGTTTATTTACTGCAGCAACAACCAAATAATGCCTCCAGCAAGATGGACGAGGCAAGAACAGAAGGTGGACCGATGACTTGATGAAGGTCGTGAGAAGTCGCTGGATGCACGCCGCTTCCAACCGATCGGCCTGGAAATCTATTGGGAAGGCTTAGTTCAACAGTGAATATCCTGTGGCGGATATGATGATGGTTGTTCAAAATGCGAAATAACTTGAACCGAAATACTCCCATATTCAGGTCAGTCAGGATGAAAGACATACAACCGTTACGAGGACACGCTCTGCGAATAAGCAGCACTCCCGCTGACATCAATGTCGCCCATCACTTTCTGAGCAACCGTGTTGTTTAGGCCTGGAATAAGCTGCCGGAAGAGGTTGTCTCCGCCCAATCAGTGAATTCGTTCAAGAATAGATTGGATAAATTAAAAAAAAAACTAGTGATGACTTAAATATTGACTGAATTACAACATAATGAACAATGTGAACTCTTCCAACACTGTGACATAGACATACCAGCAGTAATGCTGCTCGTCTATAATAATAATAATATTCGTCAACCCAATGTTATCTAAGGCATCTTACTTATAAAGTCAGGTAGTACGGACTTATTACGATACGAACTTAACAACCTATAGTCCCATTTATCTCGTAAGGCGAAATGACTTCTAATCATTTAAAGAATTTTGTATAACCTTCACTGTAGCTCTGTACACGTATTTGAGCCCTTCAAAGTCCTGTTGAAAGAAGTTTCGGGCTGGCGTAGAGGCGCTCTTAGCCGGCGTCGCTTGAGGAGGCGTGGGGATTAGCACCATAGTTACAGTGGGTAGTACCCCATCCTGCTGCAAGCAACGGGCCTCGCGGACCGTGCATGGGTGGTCTGTAGGATACAAAATATAACGGAGGCTCTAAATATCATGTTCCATAGTTGGGGCCGTTGAAGTCTTCCATGACAAAGGGATAGGCTTAATTATTGCTGTATTTTGTTGTTTTAACCCTGTTTCATTATTGGTATTTGATTTTGTAAGGTTTGGTGAACCACTGTGGGGCGCAGCCTCCTCTCACTGGTAGAGGGTGTGAGCCATAATCCACCAAGCGAGTCCAGCGCGGATTGGTAGATTTGTGTCAGACTGTAGCCACCTGACAGTCAGTGATTTTAAGCCGCCCCTGTAGGACACCTACCACTAGTGGTCACCCATCCAAGGACTGACCACACCAGACATCGCTTAACTTCGCTAATCGAAAACGAATAGCGAATGCGACTGCGCCACGATTTAATTTCCTCCACGATTTGCCATCCTGGCTGGGTCGCCATGTGATAATGTTGTTGGTCGCCATGTGGTATTAAAGAGGATTGGTCGAGGATGGGGGGTTCCGTAAATAAGACTCGTTGTCTATTGTGATGTTGCACGACCAAGGCCCTTTAATACTGAACAAGCCTATTTATTACATTGGTATCGGCACTGACTAAGCGATATGCGTTTATGTTGCAGTAAATCATTACGCTACGGTTAAACACCAAAATAAGGCAAGGTTATCAATATACTACAACTCCCCCGAAAAGTCCATCTCAATAGTTTGATACAAATCCAGCAATCCCCACGGGACCAGCTTTATGTATTACGGTCCATGATGTGTGTGTAATGTGAAGCTTTGTTACTTTCCAATTGAGTTGAAGTCACAGAATTAATATAGTAGTAACAAAAGCAAACATTCCACATTTACGGACGTGGCTATACTACAAGATTCGCCATGGCCCGGGTATGTGTATATACGTGGGAAGAATTCAGTTTTGCGTTCACCTCATTGAGCACACATCGAGATAACACGTTTATTTGGACTTTTAAGGTTTCTTGTCCGGACGGTCTGTGTTCTCGACCATCTAATTAGCAATAACTACGTAATTTACCTTTTATTTTGTGGTATTTAAACTATTAAGCTGTGTAGGTAACATAATGCAATACCAAACATCAGCCACCCGGCACTGACGACGGGTTCCTTCAGTGTCAAGTTCTTGGTGACCTCTGACATGAGCACCGGCGAGACGCAACCAGGCACGTAGTCATCATGCTGCAGGAAGGGGTTGAGTCGTAACAAATTATCTAAATTGGTCAAAAGCATGTCGGACACGTAAATAATACGGTTCCGTAGCCATAGCGAACTAACTACGTGCTATGCAGTGTCTGAAATCATTTCCATTGTAGTGCTGAAGGCCGCTTTTTTTCACACTTTGGACACTTGAATCTTGCGAAAGAACAATCATAAAATTTTCCTCAACATTCACAATGTTGTGCTCAAAAGTATTTATGCTTATGGGTAGGATTTATTGTGAGAGTTATTGTTCTACAAATTCCTATAAAATTACGACCGTACTGCAAGAGTAATATAACAGCATTACAGTTGCCTTCGTCTTATTTGAGGTCAAAAATGGAAGCTTATCCTGAACCTCTAATTTAATCGGGATCTTATCACAAACAACCCGAAAACAACAATGCCATCAAAGCAGATCAAATCAAATCAAAAATGCTTTATTTTGTAGGTACACAGGGTACACTTAAAATAGTCAGATTTTACATTTTTAAAGCTACTGCTTGTTCAAAAGGCAATTTTCCCCTGAGAAAAACAAGCAAGAAACTCGAGAGGTTGCTCTTTAAAAAAAAAAGGTTTTTATATTACAAAATTATGAATTATTATTTTATATTATAATATTTCATTATTAATTGTGAAATAGCCTGGTTATGCGAACGGGCTGGTTATGTCCACGAACGTTTATCATCTAAATAGAGACTTAGGCCCGTATTAAAAAAGCGTTCTCAAGATTGAGATACCAACCAAACGGAGTACCAAACATGTACCTTCCTGGAAATCAAACCCGCGACCACAGTTTAAGCCCTGTTGGTAAAACCGAGTCACGGAGAGTGTTGAAATGGTTGAACGTCCAAATGACAAATGCCATGTCGAATGGATATTGCATGCGATTTCGCAGACACGTTAGTAAGTAGGCAGCGGTATACAAAAAAGGTATTGTTGTTTGGAAACAAGTTGTGTCCAATTGTTATATTATATTTATCAACTAAATTCTCTAAAATGACAAACAAATTGAAAATTTAGAAAATCCTCGGTATTATCAAATCGTCTAGGTACCTAAACCAAACCTACTCTTGGAAACGGTTGAGGACTCTCCTTTTATGTATACAAACACCATTGGACTGAACAAATTTCCCTGAGCCAATTTGCAAACACCAATTTTGGTAAAAAAGCTTTTTCAAAAGTAACCTAATCAAGGTCATAAGCTCATGGCAGCCGCTCCGCACCGCCTCGTCGCACGGCGTCCACTCGTTGTACACAGGTGATCCACGGGTGGACGCCGCGTTATCACCAATAAACGTCGCGCGGTCAAACAGCGGACCTAGTGTCGTCAATCAGTGGACCCCGCGTGGTCAACGAGTGGACGTCGCTTGATCTACGAATTTTCGAGTAGTCTGTTAACAATTGGCACTTGGTCTACACGTGAAATCTTTCGCGGGCAGCGCGCGGTCCACTCGGAACCCGCGCGTTGGCAATGCGCAGTCAACGCAAGGTAAGCATGCGAGCAACGAGTTGTCACCAAGTGGTCCACTCGCCGTCTGCGCGTGGAGGGCTTACGACTAAGGCGATCCGGTGACGCTACGGAGTTGATGTAGTGAACGCATACCCATATAAGTCCATATAAAGAATACTAACCGCACGAGGCGAGGCGGTGCTGAGTGGTTGCCTGGTGGCTCTAATGAGCTATGACCTTTAAGCTCCAGTGGGCGCTTCAGAGCTATATCTCGTCTTTCGACTACTTCAAAGTCAAGGCAGACATAATGTTGTCAATGTAGCTAAAATACGTAATCCTCGCAAATTTTTTCTCAGTAAGGAACAGCATAAGCAGCCGAAGTAATCCTAACACATGGCGATCAGCGATATTTTATTCACAGGGCTGATGGTGTTATCACTTGGCTGTATGAGACTTATGTTCTTTGCCATTGCAAATAGTGCGGTTATAAAATATAACGTCACTATTTGCGTTTATAATATAACACACGCGTGTTTTATGAGCTGCTTGATATATCTAAAACCGGTGAAGTTACATCCACTTTACGAGCAAGTATGCTGAAAAATATCTAAAATAGTAGAATAAAATCAATATAACTTAAAATACAGGCTGAATTTTTCAAGTAGACGAGGATAGCCAAATCCAAAACTATGAAGAATAGCGAAAAGTACTCAAAGGAGAAGGATTTTGATGAATACTAAAACTACATCTATCAATGGATTTTTGAAAAATCATTATTCCTAGCCAGGATTCGAACCCGTTGATTTTGAAAAAAAAATATATACGCACACTGCGAACTCTTCCTCTTGAAAGGTTCACCAGTATACAGTGCATTTTATCGTATCATGCAGTATTTTACTTCCACAATAAGTTCTTTTTAGAAATTCCCTCAAAACAAATAAACGTTTACCTGTCAATAACTTACCTTTTCATATCGATCCATTATAAAGCGTCTTGTGATTACAAAGAAACCAAGGTCCTTTAGCAATTCTTTCACGAGTTTATGGACATCTGGGGGAATTTATGTATCTTAAATAACATTGTAATGTAATCAACTACCCAATAGATAACGAGATACGTTATCCGCAGCATTTTGGTATTTGTGGTACCACACATTGCCACCCAAAGGTTCCGGGTTTGAAATAAGGTTGCTTATTTCTCTCGTTCGGGGGAATTAATAGAGAATGTAAGACCTAGGCCCGTATTAATAATCCATTCTCAGATTGAGAAAGATTGTGACTTGTCTCAAGTAAACGTGTTGATTAATAAACCTAACTTGAGACCTGAAACGCGCGTGCTTACTCAAGCAGTACTCACTTGAGAGTTTCACGTATTAATAAACGGAACTCAAGACTATCATTCATTCGCCGCTGAGGCGAATTCTTGAGAAATGATCTCAGCTGAGTAGACCTCAAGATTGGTTTATAAATTAGCACGGAGCTAGAGATAGCGTCAACTGCTTAAAATGCATCTGTGTTAATACAGGTTTATTAATACGGGCCTTAGAGACGCTTCATATTATTCCATCTATACAAGTTAAAAATATTCGCAAGGTACATTTTATAGAGGGTAGTTTATAGACTCCTATATGTCTAAGTTATACCCCAAGTTACACAAGACGTCATGAGTTTTGTATTAGTTACTTGTTTTTTCTCCCAAACCGCCTCCGTGGCTAAATGTAAACAACATTGGGTTTACGATTCGGAGGTCGCGGGTTCGATCCCCAGCGGGGTACATGTTTAAGTACTCGGTTTGGTTGGTTGTAGGGCAGTTTAAATGTCCGCCTGGCTAGCTACCACCACCTTATCTATATCTGCCGCTAAGCAGCAATGTTAATAGCATTTTTGTGTTCCGGTTGTCAGAGATAAGATAGCCAGTCCCCCTAATGTGTTGGGATTTCCGGGTCAGTACGCTTCCACCTTCGACCTCATCTTCACTTAACATCAAGTGTGATTGAGGTCAAGTACCAACCCGTTGCGCATAAAAAAAACTATTTTTTTAATTATCAATTTATATGGAGACACGTTTTCTTTAACTTGTTGAGATACCTAGGGACCAATCGCGCCATTTTGCAACGGTTTTACCATCCGAACGGAACGGTTTTGGTTTAGCTTTAGTTTAGTTGATGTAAAAAATGGCATCACGCTATTTTTTGTGAACGATTGTATCGTAGACGCTACCAAAGTAAAACCAAACCCAAAATGTTTAGAGCTAACCACGAGTATAATAAAAAAACTAGCTTTAATTTCCGTTCAAATGATTAGCGCGTTACGAATTGTGCTTAACGTAACATTTTTGGTTGTGGTTTAGCTTTGGTATTATCGTCCAAACTTAACGCGATCGGCCTCCTGTTAGCTAAAGATATAACATTGGAGACGGTACATACCTACCTACAGCAAATAATATGGATACCTATATCGAGTTCAGGAGACACAAGCAGAATAACCCGGTCAGCGTCCTTGGAGGTGTGCAGGTACCGAGTGAGGAAAACCTTCATGTGCTTAAGGTGGTCTCTCGGCAAGACAAGCACCAGATCAGTCAGCATGTCCTGGAGAATCGGACAAACATATAGCTTGTGTTCCGGTTACATTTCATTTAAATGTTTACTTAAATTTATGAAAATTCAAGAAAGAAAAAATTACCTAGGTATCTTTAATGGTTGATCGATTATCTGACTTGAGCACCAAGGGCCGTATTAATAAATCGATCTAGAGATTAGAGACCGCATCTCAGTCTCAATACTTTTTTTAATATTGTTTTAATACTTATATAACAGATTCTCAAGCTTCACCTTAAGGTCATCTCAATCTTGAGAACGGTTTCTTAACGGCCCTAAGAGATATAGGTGAGTATAAGTACATAGTTACAGCCCATAGCACTATGAACTATCGGCGTAAAACTGGCTGCGCGGCGTTATCGAAAATGTAAACATAACGAGATCTTTTTAAATGCTAGGAGTGTTGCAGTTGCCGTGCGACCGCATATAGTATACAGTAGTTGCCCAGGTAAACAAATTTGTGCCTAATTACTATTGAACACTACAGTCTCCAATATAATTTTTCTCCAAATGTATCCCATAGTAGCTCATGTCTCATGAAAGCAGCTGCGTTAGC
The DNA here is from genome assembly GCA_949316235.1 of Oegoconia quadripuncta. Classification (NCBI taxonomy): domain Eukaryota; kingdom Metazoa; phylum Arthropoda; class Insecta; order Lepidoptera; family Autostichidae; genus Oegoconia; species Oegoconia quadripuncta. Next base: position 2,779,437 of record OX438747.1, on the reverse strand, counting down.
AATTCCGGTAGCGTCGCACGCACGACAAGCTTACATTTCTAGGGTCACGGGCGTCGTGATGTCGACTGTAGGAACATTCAGACACATAAGTGTAGGTATTCGTTCCAGCTGAAATTATTTACGTATTAACGATCGTACAAGTAACGATGCGTGTAATGGATATGGATGATTAATTAGGATTACTTGGTAGTATTTTGTTATGACATGCTTATACAGCAGTTTCTCGAAATGTATTGAGTTTTGGGGAAAGTTGTAGAACAAAAGATGTTCGTTATAACGGGTAAACCTTGACTAACCTTGAATAACGTATAGATCCTATACTTATCCAGATAGGGTATGAATCTTGCTGGCATTCCCAAAGGCCTCGTCGTAGCATCGGTTTCAGTCATTCTTTTAATTTATTTTCAAAGAACTCGATATTTTTGAAGATAACACAATAAAGCGAATTATACAAAATTGAGTGACATTTTATTACTTTTTGGCTCTTTTTAACAAAAAGTGCTGGCATTCTAAAAGATATTCCTTTCGTGACTTGACTACACCGATAGAAGTGCCGCCGGTTAGCCCTACCTATCAGATTCAACTATCAAATAATATTGAAAACGAGGCAGTATAACTTTAGCTCCTTAGCCTTTCCTATTACAAGGAAGAAGAAAACTTCTCTCTCAACTGTCAAATCTAATTATCAAAGTTGTCAAAATCACATGTTATTTTTATAGGTTATGTTTTGAAAGTTTTACTTGAGGAAATCGCTTATTACTGGAAGTATTCAGTTTCACATTGTGACGGTAGTTAATGGTCCGGGTCAGATGTCATTACGATACATTGATATCATCGGGAGCTTGTTCAAAGTAGTTGCGATGTTATATTTCGATCGCTAATCACGCGGCGATTGTCGAGGTCATTTTTGTGTGGATACAATCTGTTTGCGTAGCTGTACTGGCCACCGGATAATAGTTGCGGCTCGCCGATGACTAGCCTCAGTCTGTGTCGTCGTTCGACAGTGAACAGATTGTTTAAGAGGATGTCTACGGTCAAATTTAACTATGAGGTAAAATCATGTGTTTCGTATTTGTTGTTTTTGAGTTTATTAAGTTTTTCAAAGGATGGACACTGATGCAAATTGTGTAATTTGTGTCTTTAGTGAGGTACCAAAGTAACTAGGTGTTATTAAGTTAAATACAAGATGCATGTCAATATTTCCATGTCGTATTTAGTTTTCATAGGAATATATTTACCTTATTGTATTTGACGACCGATTGGTGTAGTGGATAGTGACCCTGTCAGCGAAACCAACGATTGCGGGTTCGAATCCCGCGACGGGTAAATGTTTGTGTGATGAATATGAACATTTATTCCTGAGTCATGGATGTTTATATAAATATTTATGTATGTTTATCCATTATCTAGTATCCATAGTACAAGCTTTGCTTAGTTTGGGACTAGATGATTGGTGTAAGTGAGCGAAATATTTATTTTTATTATTATTTATTTATTGTAATCCCTAGGTACTATAACATTATTTATTTATAATAATAGACTTACAGTTTACAGTCCGCAACAGGCTGGAACTGATAATGGAAAGAGACTATTTGAATACAATATTTATTTTTTGATTGACAGAACATAAATATTAACCACATGCAGTTTCTAGACCAATTAACCAATTATTGCTTCATCATCATCATCATTATTGTTTAACCAACATTAATAGCTACATTCATCTGAGTTTATTTATAGAAGGATAAATGTGTTAATAGTTCCTTTAGATGGCCAATTGGTCTAACAAGTAGTGACCTTGCCATAGAAACAAACAGTTTGGGGTTTGAATCTCACTGTGAGTAAATGTTTGTGTGACGAATGTGATCATACCAGAGTCATAGTGTTTATGTAAACATTATGTATGGTTTACCGTTATTAAAAATAAAAATTTAGGGCACTTACACCAATCATCTAGTCCCAAACTAAGCTATGCTTGTACTGCGGATACTAGATAACAGAAGAAGATACATAAATATTTATATTAACATTTTTATTATTATATTATTATAGACGAGCAGCATTACTATGTATGGTAGGTATGTCTATGTTCATTATGTTGTTATTCAGTCAATATTTAAGTCATCACTAGTTTTTTTTAAAATTTATCAAATCTAAATTCATAATACATCCATGATTTGGGAATAAATGTTGGGAAATTGTTCATCACACAAACATTTACCTCTTACGGGATTCGAACTCGCAACCATTGGTTTTGCTGATAGAGTCAGTATGCACTACACCAATTGGTCGTCCCATATCTTCATTATATTATGTAGCACCCATAGTCCCATACTAAAGGCTTGGCTTAGTTTGGGTGTAGCTAATTTGTTTGAAATGTTTACTCTATCATCAAGGAATCCTTCTTAATTCAAAGTCTCATATGGTAATTTATGGAAAACGATGCAAATCTCTCCGTGGGTGAGGCTTACGTCCAATATAATCATATCAACAAGATGTTTGCAATGGTAATTCAGTAACTAATTAAAAGATAAACCTGATCATTTTAGGGACGGCTTCAACACTGCTCTACAAGTTTCTGAGTTAGTTTTAAATTATGGATAACACAATTCGACAAATACTAAAGTCCAACTTACTGGTACATATTTATTATTGAATTAGACCAATGCTATAGGTAATGATTATAAGACCATCCACCTCCTTCTGCTAAGTTGTGGAGCAAACTGCCTTTGATGTTTCTCCTTGGGTTGCTAATATAATAGGAATATTAAATTTTAGGAAATCAATATTAACATTAGTATCGCAATATATTTTACGAAAACTTAATGTATGTAAGAATAAATGTAGAATCATTTAAGAAGAATAGTGATATGCATAATGTAAATACAACATATAAAAAGTAACTTGCTGTTCATGTCAGTTGTACACAAAGACACTAAAAAGAGGAAATGTGTACACTTTTATAATTAGTTTCCAGTACAGTAGACATTCAAAATTCGGCTTTAAATACCTAAATTCATAACCATTATTTAAACAGAAATTATTTACAAAAGACTATTAGGTATAAAATTACGGTACGGTAGGGAGGGGAGTCCCACATAACAGTCTCGCCGTCCCCCATTACTGACTACAAATAGGAAAAATTTATAAAATTATTTGCTGTAAGTTCAATAATATAGCAAAGTCATTGGTGTGGGCCTTGAACAACTCAGACAGAAGTAATTTATGTGGAAGTATGATTAACTGATATTAATCATGAGATGGGCCGCGTCTTGTGGGTGATATTCAATTCAATTCTTTAGCTTTTGGCAACTTTTTGAACGATGACCTACATGCCAAGTAATTTTGAAATAACAAGGAACAGGCAACATGTTTGTTTGATAAGTTTAAATCTATCTGAAAATCTATTTTAACCCGAGACGAAAAAAGACGGGTGTTGTGTTTAACGGCGTTAGGCGTGCGTTCTTGCATGATTTCATCCGTGTTCGCGTGCATATAATCATGCGCGCGTGGGATAGCCTGTGCGTGTGTGTAAGCCTGCGCGTGTGTGTGCAATACTGCGCGTGCGTGAGTGATTAATTGATTGAGTGAGTGCATGCGAGTGCTGATCCTTACATGGGCAATATAATGCGTGGTCCGATTTCAGTGCAATTTTTTATATTAAGTTTAGACTAATTTTTTAATTATTGAAAGAAATCTAATGTGGTGTTGTTTCCGAGGAAATCTTCTAACTTTACAATTAATATTTTTACTCAGCTTTGTGTGTATATGTCACTTTTTTTTAATTTAATTAAACCCACTGCTTCATCTTCCATGTTTTAGGATGCGATGCATAAGTTGAACTCTTTGCAGTCCAACAAAGCAACAATCGAGCAATTGAGAAAGGACATAAGAGCTGGACAAGTGAGTGGCACTATTTTCTATTTTAATTCATAATATGTCTGATCCCGGAAATGCGAAAAGATTTGCTTGTATTAATCTTTTTATATAGTTATTGACTTATAATAAACATATATTTGACAACCAATTGGTGTAGGGGACAGTGACCCTGTCAGCGAAACCAACGGTTGCAAGATCCAATACCGCGAGAGGTAAATGTTTGTGTGATGAATATGAACATTTATTCCCGAGGCATGGATGTTTATGTTATATAAATATTTATGTATATGTTTATCCGTTATATAGTATCCATAGCACAAGCTTTGCTTAGTTTGAGACTAGATGGTTGGTGTAAGTGTCCGAAATATTTATTTATTTATTATTTATATATATTTATTGTAGACTCGGAAACGAGAACGCAGCGAGACCCGCTTTGACTGGAAGTGTTACGATTGTTATGCAGCTTGTATATTTTTATTCTGCTTAGTTCAGTTTTATAGTGTGGTGTGTCAGGATCGTAGCAAGTGGAAGTTGTGGTCTCTGCCTACCCCTACGGGAAACATGCGTGACTTTATATTTGTATTATGTAATAGTGTGAAACTGGAAGTAAGGGTTGAACGACGGAGGGTGGAAAGGACGATTATGAGGCTTGCATTGGATACTTTTGGATTTTGCATAATATGACTATATTATTTAATTTTCAGATATGTACGAACTTAGAAGACATGGAAAACTATTTGTTGCGAACCGGAGTTACTCTCTCTAAGCTGGACGAACTCTCTGTGATACATGTCGCCGGGACCAAGGGGAAGGTACGATATAATATAATCGTTACACGCGGGATAAACAAATTAAACATATCCGCGATAAAGCTATTCTACACAGGCGAAGTCGCGGGCGGGGAGCTAGTTTAATAATAAATAAATAATAAATATCCTTAGACATACACACAGCGCCATCTAGTTCCACAGTAAGCAACTATATGCTTGTGTTGTGGGTACCAGATGGTTGATATAATACATAAATACATTTTTTTTTTTGTAAATAAATACTTATTATAAATGAAACATCCATAACTCGGGTACCTACACATGTCCGTATTCATCACACAAACATATGCCCCTAGCGGGATTCGAACCCGCAACCTTTTGGTATAGTGGTCAGAGTTGCTAACCATTACACCAAACGGGTCGTCAAACGATAACCGATTCATTTCAATTTTGCGCCATAAAATTAAAATAATTTGAGATTTGTCGCGTTTTCAGCATAGAAATGTTTATAAACAAGACACTGAAATATATTTTTTTTAATGATTGACTGGATTCGCGTTTGACCACAATCTCACCTGATAAGTGACGATGTGGTCGAAGATGAAGCGCGCGATCCCAGTAAATGCCTATTCACTCTGCTCTTGAAGATCCCAAGGTTGTAGGATTCAGGGTAGACTGACGCCGGAAGGGAGTTCCATGCCTTGGCTGTTCGGATGATGAATGAAGAATCGAACTTCTTAGTGCGAATGTTCGGTATATTAACTATATACGGGTGGAATCCCTCCCCACACCTAGTGGTCCGAAGATGGAAGGGTGACGGTGCCTATATGAAATTATAGCGAGCCAAAAAACTATACTACACGATCCTATTTTATTTGTAGGAAATCTAATTAGGAAATAGGAAGGTATACTCGTACATTGCTGGAAGGCTTGGTTCTGTTAATGTTAATCGACGACCGATTGGTGTAGTGGACAGTGACCCTGTCAGCGAAACCAACGGTTGCGGGTTCCCATCCCGCGAGGGGTAAATGTTTCTATGATGAATACGACCATTTATTCCCGAGTCATGGATGTTTATATAAATATTTATGTATGTTTATCCGTTATCTAGTATCCATAGTACAAGCTTTGCTTAGTTTGGGACTAGATGATTGGTGTAGGTAAGTGTCCGAAATATTTATTTATTTATTTATTTATTATTTATTAATTTGCGTAAATCCATGTGATTTTTTATATCCATTTAGTACCTGCCTCAGTAGCATGATATCGTTTGTCGCGCGCGACGTAGGTGTGAGAGTGGGATAGCTGTATATTTCGTCCAAACGAATGAGCAGGACAAATATTATCTGGCGCGACATAAACGACATTTAAACGTCTGTCGCGCCTGTCAAGCTATTTATTTTTATTATTGCTGGTTGTGCCATTATCAAAAGTTATACTTGCGAACGTTTGGTGTAGTGGTTAGAAACTCTGCTACTATACCAAAAGGTCGCGGGTTCGAATCCCGCCAGGGGCATATGTTTGTATGATGAGTACAGACATGTGTTCCCGAGTTATGGATGTTTTTCATTCATATGTACATGTATTTATTTACAAAAAAAGTACTTGTGTAATTTATCAACCATCTGGTTTCCGTAACACAAGCCTAGATGCTTACTGTGGACCTAGATGGCGCTGTGTGTTTGTTAAAAAAAAAACAATAAAAATGTCCCGTATTCTAGGGATCAACAAGCGCAATGTGCGAGTCTATACTGCGCGCGCATGGGTTCCGCACCGGCCTGTACACGTCGCCGCACTTAGTGGCCGTGCGCGAGCGCGTGCGGCTGGATGGCTCCGTGGTCACTAAGAAGACGTTCGCGAACTACTTCCACAGGGTCTACGACATGTTACACGCGTCACAGGTGGGTGACTAACTTTAGTTATTTACCATGAATAATGGAATGTGAAATCCTTTTGTGTGTGTTTATTTATTTATAATAGTACAACCACATATTATATTTATACAATTTCAGAAAATTTGTAGATGTAATTATTTCTAATATATGTGACAATTACGATGTACATAACACTTACCAAAATCAAATAATAACATAACCTAATGAATATTGAGATCAAACGAAAATAATCTAATAATTATTTAATTGACGAAGTCTGCAGCTTTCGTTTGAAGCTGCTAAACGAGTCGTGGATGATGTCAATGTCTGGATCACGGGTTCCAAATAAGGTTGAGCTGGAGACCATTTGATGTCACTGTTTTGGCGCTGGGTAGCTGGGTGCAAAATAGTGTTCTCTTTTTATTCGTATTTGTGTTACCTATCTATTTGTTAATGTTCAAAGCATTCCACCGACATTCCAAATTCCAATTCGCTATACCAAACCGTCGCGGGTTCGAATCCCACTAGGGGCATTTTTTTTGTATGATGAATACGGGCGTGTGTACCCGAGTTATGGATGTATTCATTTATAATAAGTTAAAAAAAAAATATCTATTTGTGTAGTTGAAACCATCTGGTATCCACAACACAAGCCTATAGTTGTGTGTTACTAGATGGCATTGTGTGTATGTCCAAGGATAATCTCTAAATGCTAAGTCATAGACACCTACTCCAGGTGTGCAGCTGTAATAGTATTGTGTGTCTGCAACTTACACGAATGCTGCTAGGACTGATATTTATCCTAGTATTTACCTGCGGCTTCGCTTGCGTGGAATTCGTTATTATGTATAACATGTTTATCCCGCGGAAAGTACTCTATATCCTAATGAAAAGTAACAGGACATATTCGACTCGAATCGACCGCACATCAGACGTAACACTCCAACCTTTGGAGCGTCCGCTCGTTGTATGAGCGCGCTACCGTACGGGAGCTCAGCTTTTACTGGCAGTGTTACGTTTGACGTGACGTCGCCTGTACCAAATATTATCCAAATCCGTTTATCCGTTGCGCCGTGATTGAGCAACTAACAAAGATTCAATTAAGTTGCATATGATACGCGATAACGCGACGGTTGTCTTTAGTCGTCGATGTCGCACGTCTTTATTCCTGTATGCCCACATTTTAGTCGTGTATGTCGCACGTATTTGGTTGTGTATGTCGCACGTCTTTAGTTAGTAATGTCGAATGTCTTTAGGCATTGATTTTTAAGCATCGATGTCGTACTTATTTCGAGGTTTTTACGAGAAAATCTTTACAGGCATACGATGGAGACATGCCTAAATACTTCGCGTTCCTAACGGTACTGGCATATAACATGTTCCTGAAGGAAAAGGTGGATGTGGCCATCGTTGAGGTCGGAATTGGTGGAATTGTGGACTACACTAATATTTTGAGGTTAGTATGAGTGGCTGATCCTTTTTTTTTATGCACAACGGATTGGTACTTGACCTCAATCACACCTGATGTTAAGTGAAGATGAAGTCGAAGGTGGAAGCGTGCTTACCCGGAAACCCCAACATATTTGGGGGACTGGCTATCTTATCTCTGACAACCCGAACACAACAATGCTATTAACATTGCTGCTTGGCGGCAGATTTAGATAAGATGGTGGTAGCTAGCCAGGCGGACATTTAAAATGCCCTACCACCAACCAAACCGATTACTTAAATATGTACCCCGCTGGGGATCGAACCAGCGACCTCCGAATCGTAAACCCAATGTTGTTTACATTGAGCCACGGAGACGGTTGCCTGCCTGGGGATCGAACCTGGACCTCCCAAATTGAGAGACTGTGTCTATTATTTTCATTTATTTCCAAAAAAAAAATGTATTTATGTAGTAGTATCAACCATCTGGTATCCACAACACAAGCCTATAGTTGCTTAGTGTGGAACTAGATGGCGCTTTGTGTATGTCCAACGATATTAATGTTATTAACTTTTACGTCGCGCGCGACAAACGCTGTCATACTACGAGGGATGTGATGCATAAAAAATATAAAACATAATGTTGTAGAAAAGTGCCGGTAGTGGGCATATCGGCGCTTGGTCTCGACCACACTTCTATCCTGGGGAATACACTGGAGGAGATCGCGGCCGCGAAAGCCGGCATCATGAAGCCGGGCTGCGAGGCCTACACCGTGACGCAGCCAGGAAACGCCATGGCGGTGCTCAAGAGCGTCGCACATGACGTCAATGTGAGTTGCCTGTGGTAAGCGAGTTACTTACAAGTCAATTGAAACGACTCGACGCCATCCTCAATCTGAGAAAGGAAATTCAATGACTGTCTGACAACAGACAAAGCTGTTTAAACACATTTTACTATGGAGCAGGGGTGTCGGGGCGGGGAAGTGACGCACGGGAAGGGCAAGGCTACCGCCCTAGAGCCATCATCTTTTTTTTTTGTTTCATTATCGTATAGCAGCAAATCCTACTTTATAATATTTATTGAAAGATGTTTGTTTGTGATGTGTGCGTAAATTTTAAAAAAAACTATTGTTACTATAGTCAGGGGCAGGCTGAAAATCAGTGCTGTGTGGCTGCGCCGCCCAGCGTACGCTGAGTCTGTTCCCACCACACGCACGCATATCTTTTTTTTTATTTTATTTATGATCTTTTGTAAAATAGCTTCTTTTATTTTTCAAAACTAAGGGCCGTATTGACGGGGCAGTCTCAGGATTGAGATCGAGTCTCACTCTCAATAATATATTATATATGTGATACTGTTCAAATTCAGATTAGACGGAAGAAATAGAATAATCTCAAGTATCATTCTATAAGTTTTTCTCAGTCTTGGGATAGTTTTATTAGTACGAGCCTTCTTTAATGTCTTGTTACACTTAGGTTCTTTTTTTTTTATGCATAACGGGTTGGTACTTGACCTCAATCACACCTGATGTTAAGTGAAGATGAGGTCGAAGATGGAAGCGTACTGACCCGGAAACCCCAACACATTTGGGGGACTGGCTATCTTATCTCTGACAACCGGAACACGACAATGCTATTAACATTGCTGCTTGGCGGCAGATTTAGATAAGATGGTGGTAGCTACCCAGGCGGACATTTAAAATGCCCTACCACCAACCAAACTGAGTACTTAAACATGTACCCCGCTGGGGATCGAACCCGCGACCTCCGAATCGTAAACCCAATGTTGTTTACATTAAGCCATGCACGGAGGCGGTTAGGTATATGTATACAGCTTATATTTATGTGTGTGTGCCAAATAAATGGTATCTATTGTTGACATACATACAACTTTTCCTTCTGCCACTCTCATCAAATGCTTCATACACGCTCGTTCCAAGCCAGTTTATAAGAACTTTGTCTTTGTTTTCCAGTGCACACTAAATATAGTTCCTGAATACAACACCTACACATTCCCCAAAGGGTATAAAGGACAACTACAAGTAAACCTAGAGTCTTATCAGACCAACGCATCGCTTGCCATACAGCTGTCGTACGCCTGGATGAGGCACGCCAAGTTGCTGGCCTGCAATATCCGGAATCGGTTAAAGAAACAGCGTATCAACGGAAAGATTATGAGACAAAATGGATTCATAGAAATTGATTCTCCGTACATAGCAGATGATAAGTATACGGAAGAGGTCATGGTTACTACACTGTCAAATCAAACGGCCGTTGGTCTGAGAGATTGCAAGTGGCCGGGAAGGTACCAGGTGATTCGGTCGGAGTATGCGACGTTTTATTTAGACGGAGCGCATACGCAGGAGTCTATGGAGATTTGTGCCAAGTGGTTCGAAGACAATAACAGGTGTGGTATTCATTTATTTTTGTTCAATTTGTCTGCTAAAAACGTGCAAAACAAGTTCATCTTTTTTTTTTTTTATTAATATGAGAGGGCGGCAAACGAGCATGCGGGTCACCTGATGGAAAACAATCACCGCCGCCCATGGACACCCGCAACACCAAAAGGGTCACAGATGCGTTGCCGGCCTTTGAGGAAGGTGTAGGCTCGTTTCTTGAAGGTTCCAATGTCGTACTCGTTCGGGAATACCGCTGCAGGAAGTCCGTTCCACAGGGTGGTCGTATGTGGTAGGAAGTTTCTTGAGAAACGTACAGTGGTAGACTTCCACTCATCCAGGTGATGTGGATGGAGTTTTAATTTTCGTCGAGAAGTGTACCGGTTAAATTGAGCTAATACTCGAACAGTTCTTCAGAACACTCCCCATGAAATCTCAGTAAGGTTCCGGTCCCTCTCCCGAGTGCGCCATGAAGTCTTCTTAAAATTTATGTGAGACCATCCTGGCGGTATACCTTTTCAAACAAAAATAGAATTATTGAAATTGATTCAGAACTGATAATATCGCCAGAACATACTTATATACATAAATGGAGAAATAAAATAGAGTCGCATAGATAACCTTCTCCTTTTTGTTGGTTAAAGAATATTTCATATACGTAGAAGGTTGGTGGTAGCGCATTTTAAATGTCCGCCTGGCTAGCGATCACCATCTTATCTAAATCTGCCGCTAAGCAGCAATGTTGATAGCATTGTTGTGTTCCGATTGTCAGAGATAAGATAGCCAGTCCCCCAAATGCGTTGGGGTTTCCGGGTCAGTACGCTTCCACCTTCGACCTCATCTTCACTTAACATGAGGTGTGATTGAGGTCAAGTACGAATCCGTTGTGCATAAAAAAAAATGTCTAGGAATTTTATACAATACAAGGACATTAGTCTGAGAAAATATCTATGGTATACTTAATATTGACAACTAACCACCTTCATTGATCAATGGTAAATATCCCTCATATACGGGGGAAGGCCTAAATCCCTACAGTGGCATGTTTACGGGCTGATGATGACGAAATATACTAAATTGAGGTTGTGGTTGCACTTTCCAGTGGCATACATGATTAGTTTTCAGCTTAGTTTGTTACGACATCTTTGTCTCTATTTCATACCTGCTTAGCGTGACATCGTTTATCGCGCGCGACGTAGGAGTGAGAGTGGGATAGTTGTATATTTCGTCCAAGCGAAAGAGCAGGACAAATATTATCTCACGCTACATAAACGTTTACTGTGCAAAATCAAAAAAATGCTTTATTTTGTAGGTACACAGGGTACACTTAAAATAGTGAGATTTTACATTTTTTAAGCTACTGCTTGTTCAAAAGCCAATTTTCCCCTGAGAGCAACAAGCAAGAAATTCGAGAGGTTGCTCTTTAAAAAAAAAAAGGTTTTTATGTTACAAAATTATTAATTATTATTTTATATTATAATATTTCATTATTAATTGTGAAATAGTGCCTGTCATTACCACCATCTTATCTTCGTCTGCTGCCACGGATACGTGGATAGGTGGTAGTCTTCTGACTGTTTGAGATAGGTAGGATAGCCCGTTCCCCAACTAAGTTGGAGATTCCAGGTGAGTCGGCTTACTCCTTCGACCTCATCATCACGTAACATCAGGTAAAGTGCTGATCTAGTGAATTTGGGCTAATTTTCACACACCTATCACTGGTCTATGATATTATTCTCACTTCCTCTTAGTTGCCTTTAAATACCAAAAAGATATGGTTACTCTGCTAGGAACTACATGCTCTTGTATACTTTATTATTAAATATATGCAGTAAAAAGATTAAAAAATATATAAGGTCTAACAAATTTAACCAAACAAACGTTGCAGAGTGTATGTATAGTATGTATCTATTACGAAAAATTAAAAAGTAAAACGTTAAAGTTAACAGATTTTATTCAAAAAATAAAATTTAGAAATGTAAATTTTGCGAGTTGGACATTAATGGCCGCGCGCTCTAAATACTTTGCTACAACACACAAACAAGGTCGACCACTCGCCGTTCGCCGCCAGCGCTTGCACCGGGGCGGTGCCGCGACTTGCTGTAATTCGGTTGCGCTCTGTGACCACATGTGCCCCGCCACCCCCTTTGGCGTCTGCCATGTGAACGTTGCCTGTTTTTTCACATTAATAAAATAAGGTTACAATCGGAATGAAGTAAATGTGTATTTTCATTTACATTTATTTTTTTTACTCAGAAACAAAATTTTGAAGACTAGTTTTTTTAATGAATATATTATTTTATTGTCATGTACGTGCAATTGCCAAGTTTGTCGGGTTATGTTGTCAGACCTTATATACAGGGCGTCCCAAAGTTATGGGACATGAAGGGGAAGTACCTTAAATATCGTAGATAGTGAATTTTGCTCAAAGAAGACTTTATGTTATTTTTAAAAGTTAGTAATTCTGCATTCATAGATTTTCTAAAAATTATTTGCTTGTTCGCAATAAATTAACACAATAACACTTGTGTAAGTGAATTGAGACTAAACAGATCAATATCCGAAAAACAAACGCTCGCACATACTGTTCCATTTTCAAATTTAAGAACAACATTTAAAAATATCACTTCTTTTTAAAATATCTTAAAAAGTATGCATTCAAACAAACGCTGTCATAAACTGTTCCATTTTCAAATTATAAATTATTTATTTTTGTTTTTAATTTGCCTTCTGTCTAGCTTACAGAGGACGTATTGAAATACAAGTTTTATCATTTCATCTACACGTGCACTTATAATAAGGAAAACTATGTTAGTACCTATTTTATGAAGTGGGTACTTATTTACGAATAATCAATGCTATCTTTGGAATGATAATATCGCTACTTTTCGAACGTCGTCGGCAATAAATAACTTTCTTGAAATTTGACTCAATCATTTTATGTTGTTCCTTTCTTTTAAAATACTATGTTACTTAGGCAGAGTTATTATTTTTTAGCTATTCTTTCGATTGGCATCATAAAAGTAGGGTGTTTTTTTTTTCACATTTAAGTCGGTTCGATTCCCAGCCGAAGCAAGTAATTTTTAGAAAATCTATGAATGCAGAATTACTAACTTTTAAAAATAACATAAAGTCTTCTTTGAGCAAAATTCACTATCTACAATATTTAAGGTACTTCCCCTTCATGTCCCATAACTTTGGGACGCCCTGTATATGCAGTGATGAGGTAGGTCTATGTCTACCACGAATGATAATTGCTCACAAAATGTCACACAGAAATGACAATTTAATATGATAAACAAGATTATTAATTTTATAAAACAAAAGGTTATTAAATAAATATACCACTATCACATTCTTAATAATAATAATGCCTTTTTATTGCAAGAAAATAGCATTATGTTATATACATAATAATATGTTTGTATAACAATATCTCTTCAATCTTAGTGAGCCTATTGGCAAAGGCCTCCTCCATTTCTTTCCATTGGTGTCTATTACCTGTTACCCTTCTCCAGTTGGGTTAACTGCGGTCAACTTCAGCTCATAGTTTACTTTGGCTAATGTGTTATTAATAAATTTAGACAACCTATCCTACAGTTAACTGTGTGTCATTTGTATCCAAAAGCCTATCAATATCCGTTAGCCAAGAAATCAGTCTGTCCAAGTATCCACCATCTTGGTTATAACTCAGTAACAACAATTGCATATGTTGATAAGCAGTTGGTGACTGTAACATGCACTCTAACCGCTTGTTTCGGAGCGATAACAATCGTATAACAATAATAGCTATTAGTGTCCATTGAATGGGTTTGAACATTATGTTATTTGCTTTTAATTTGAACGTGTTTACTAGCAAATGTACATCAGAATTTATTGCTAGAGATAGCAAACCTAAAGATCGAAGCAAATCAGGTAAGGCTTTGTTTAAATGTTGACCCACTATCTTTCTCCGTATAGCATTCTGTGCATTTTTATCAACTAAAGGTATCTGTGTTAAATTGTCTTCTTCATTAGTAACTTTCTCATAATTTATATTTATATTGGGTATAACTGTCTCACCGGTGTAATAAGCCTTTACTTTCAACTGCATATTCTTACTTTCTTCCTGGAGTGTGGAGTACTCTGGCAGTGGTTTACTCTCGCGTTGTAAAAAAACCTGTGTGTCATTGCGCCGATCCCCTAATTCTAGCATATTTAACTTCTTACACAGTGCTTGATACTGGTCGTAAGTGTTGGAATTATAGAATATGCTCTTAGCATAATGATTTAAATACTCCTTGATGCATTCTCCTTTGTCTGATACCATTTCTTTGACCTTCTCTTCTCCAAATAGAAATATCAGTGTATCCAGAGTAAACCATTCTGCTAAACTTGTCTCCACTTCAATCGCAATTACTGTCACCGAGGGTTGCTTCTTCTGTGATAATTTTTTAGCTAAACTAGACTGTTCCAGACCCATTTTGCTATTTGGTGTCTGTGTAATTATAGGGTCTATTTTCCTTTCAGGTTTCTCAATTACCTCTCCTACTATGTTTAGAGGGTTTGGAATAGGCCTTTTTTGTATTTCACAACGATTTATTGAAGTGTTAATGGATTTGTCTAATATAGATTCTACATTTTGAGATTCTTGAATTGAATTCTTCGTTTGTTGAACAGTTTTATCATCAACATTATTGTTTTGATTGATCTGTAAATTTTCTGTATTATCAATGTCACTTTGTGTTTCAATTTTTGAATCCTCTTTATTCGCAATTTTATTATTCTCATCCTCACATTGATCAGCTCCAGTTAGTTCATGTAAACTTGCACTTGCAAAGTCAACTATAGACGTAAAAGACTGGAGGTTGAATGTTGACTCTTTTGATTAGAGCTACATCTACCTCCTGTCCTAGACTTCCAACTGCATCCAACGGTAAAAGGTGGAATTTCGGTACTTTGTCATACTCCCTGAACCATAACGGACTTGTGAGCATCTGTTTTTTCACATGCATAGAGGATTTATAGCAGCTGTTGCTACAAAAGCTCTTTCTAGCAGTGATATCGTACACTTTATTGGTTTTTATTGATATCCTATACTTCTGTTTCGGAATGTTCCTCTCTGAAATCGATTTAGAGCATATGGGATAGCCACAGAGGTGAACGATAGCTCTCTCCTCAACAATGTCTTCAAAGTGACTTTGATTGATGTCCGGTAGGCATTGGACAAAATAATCTTCACTGATATCCTTCTCGAGGAGACTCTCTACGATGCCCTGAGCCTTCGCGGTGCATTCGCGTTTTTTGAGAATCGCTTGACGTATTTGCTCTTTAGTCATTTCTTCGATTTTGATCTGACTTTTATTGTGCTTTTTGTCTAGAAGTTCCATGTTCATATATTTTGATCGAGTTTGTTTAATTAAATAGTACCTATTCAAAAGAAATATACGCAAAATAAACAAATGCGATAGCACAACACAACATATTTCTTTTTTTTTTTCGTTTTATTCTCTCCTCTCGGAGAAGGCAAAGGGATCTAAGCGCATACAGCTATGTCTTATTTCTCTTATGTCTTCAGTTTTTAGTCGGTCTCAGTCAAAACAAGTAATTCGTCGTATACTTGGCATATACAGAATATTGTCACGGTCATGTCATTCTTCAGTAAAGTGGCAGGACCCCGATTCTCGCACGATCGACATTTACTGTCGATAGACATCCATAGGTTTGTCACTTTTGCACGCCCTTATTAGTACGAAAGAGATAGTAATACCAATGTCTATCGACAGTGAAATCTCGAACGCACGAGAATCGGGGTCCTGAATGCTTTACAAAAGATTTTTGCGGCTTCTTGTGGGAACCCGAAAGCTCCGTTACGCACTTTACACACTTCACTAGCACAACATAACCTCTACCAATTTTTTTTTTGGTTGATTCGTTCACTTAGTTAACAGGCTAAGATCATTAGACCATGCTGCCCTCCTCCTCTCGTAGAATGCAAAGGGGGCTGTCTATACAGCCATGTTTTATTTCTCTTTGAAATTGCAGCATTCTTTCTAACAGCCTGCACGGCTAGCACAACCGTCGAGGGCGCGACATATTGCTTGTGGATGCATATATATCGCCGTCGCGATAGCCATGACTCTCAGACCAATCATGTGACTCTAATTTTCTTTATCTGTCAAGTTGTGCTACGAAAAGACAAGATTGTCGGTTTCTTTCTTTTCGATTTCGCTTGTCCGATTTTATATTATTTATTTTTGGCAATTGCATTTCACAATCAGCATTTGAAATAGGAGCGGATAGAGAAAAGGTTTTCATTAGGTAGGTAGGTAAGGACACTGGCAGTAATGGTTGATCGCATTAAAGACGACCGATTACCATAAAATGTAAAAACAAATAATAATTAAAGAAAATAGGCGAGCCGCAATCAATAAGTAAAACTGATAAGTATACAACCCACTTGGGGGGTCCAAGTGGGTTGTATACTTATCAGGTTATAAACATAAAATGGTAACATGAGGACCGGCTCCAAGTTGTATTAAACAATTTGTACGTTGACTTTGAATTCACCATTATCTTATGACGTTCGTCGTGAAGTCACACATTTCGCCTCAAAATGGAGTAAAATCCATGAAAGTGGAAACACTGTTGCCGGGAGAGAGAGAGACTTATTCGATATAATCCGGTAGTCGAGATAGCTGGGACTATTATGCTATTTGGCTATTACATATGAATCCATCAATTATTTTCATTTTATTTTTCCAGGTATCAAGAGAAAATTCTTATATTCAGCGCGACGGGTGATCGTGATGCTGAAATGCTATTGAGACCCTTGAGTAGTACAAATTTTACAGCAATATTTTTTGTTATACCAACTGCCTATAAAAATTTGAATGAAAAAAATGATAATTATTCCATAATGGAGCAAAAAGATTTAGTAGCAAGATGTCACAAACATTTTAAAATCTGGAACCAGTTACATAAAAATTCTTGTGCTAAAATAACAACATTAGAATGTGTTTCTGATGCACTAACTGATATTAAAAACAGTAATACAGATGTCAGTATGAAATCTGTTTTAATAACTGGCTCTTTACATTTAGTGGGAGCATCACTTTCTATATTAGATCCTAGTTTGAGTAAGGATTAGTGATAAAAACAAACATACACAGGGTGACAAAATCATTTCATCAAACTTCTATTGAATTAAAAAAATATAAATAAGCCTACTTTTAAGTAATTTATATTTGTTATTCTCATCGGTACTTATTAAGCTGTGTTACTATGTTTAAGAGAAATATTAAAATATATTTACCTACCTTATGTTGTTTTCAGTGTTCCTACCAAATTGTTGTTTGAATGTGTCCCATAGTGTTTGAGTTTCGACACTTCGGGAATTTTAAAAATTACAGAATCATTTACAAAACAGCTTTGTGAACAACGATAATACTGAATACCTTGACTTTATTGAGATTGCATTACCGAAATGTAGTTAATAAATTTATACTAATGGGCGCATTTCCATTGCTAGTTGATACAGTGCATTCATTAGTGTAATCTCAATTATTTCATTCATCATCATCTTGCCCTGGGTCTCAATTTATTTGGAATTGTCGCATTTATTTCCAAAATAATCGAAAAATATGTCGAAAGAGATTCATTTATACATATTTCCTATTAAATATGTCTATAATACTGTTTGATGTTTATTTAATTGTAAAATGTCGGGCCTTAGTGTGGGATGCCACTTGTGTCGACACTCGTGCCCCGTCTCACCTCCAAGGAGGCCAGGTGCAGCCGCCGAGACGACGGAAAAATCAAAATTAATAAATATAGAGACATCGGTTCCGAAAACATTTTCCTTGCTTTCGGAATCGAAACCTTAGGTCCTTGGGGGCCGGGCGCTCTTCAATTTTTCTTTAATATTTCAAAGCGCTTAGTCGATGTCACTGGTGACCCGAGAGCTGGCTGTTTCCTCGCTCAACGCTTGAATATCTGCACCTACATCTAGCGAGGAAACGTTGCCAGCGTTTTGGGCACCTTGCCACCCGACCCCATTTTTTAACATTTGTTCTAGTTTATATTTAAATTCCATCTCTTTATTTATTACTGTTTTTAAATAAATCATTTTAAAATCTTTTGTATTGTAAAATTATCATTCATTTGCCTAATTGATCGATCAATTGTATCGATACTCCAAACCCAAAGTGGGTTGCAATCATAGACAGAGAATATTGCAATCACTACCCACCTACTACTGTCTCTGGGCTTTTTGGCGGGAACTCGGCGAGTGAAGTAGCATTTTTCTTTATAATTTGTGCATTCTGACTTTTGAATGGCAGAATATTGTGCAGCAAACGTTAGTGATGGTGTACAAGTGAAGGGAAGTGTAAATTAACCTTTAGGCGGACGCGAACACCGATCGGTGTCCAAAATACTTTTATACCTTCAACAGTCGCGAACACCGATCGGTGTCGGCGGTACACCCGACTTTCAACTCTCAATTGTAATGATTATAGAGTTCCAATTCCTTTGGACTGTGTTTGAACTTGTTCTCTATTAAATTCCGCATCCAATAATGTGCGCCATGTCATGTTAGCTATGATATTTAGTCTGTATTTGCGAAAATATTTTTTTTCTCTTTGGGTGGGAGTGTAGGCATAGAATTCCAACTACTGTTTTTTATTAGAACAGGCTTAGGAACCTGGCCATAGAGCTTCCAATTCTCATAACAATTTATTGAATTACCCGTTTTTTTAAGAAAAACATGAAATAAATCTGTACTTTCCGTAAAAATACCAATTATATCGTGGATATAGGTATACCTACATATTATAACTCGTAACATTTTTCTGATTTTTTGTATTATAGCTGTAGTAGTGTTTGTCGCGAATCGTCGCGATTGTTCTGTAAATAAATTGCATGTAATATAAAGAAATGCCAACTCAATAATTGGCAACACTGTGTTGAAGCTTCTTGGCGCCCTCTTTGATTGTCATTTTTGGTGAGTGTACATAAAGTTTGTAAGAAATATCTTTAGTTCGATATTTAATATTAGTAAGTGATGTAATAACGTAAGTATCTGATAAGGGCAAGCCTCGCCCGTCTGTACACGATGCAATCGTGAGACAACTTGTGATTCTAAGAATGATGATGAGTACGAGGTAATAATAATGCCTAAAGTACCTATGTAGGGTAGTCGTGCCGACATCGCTCACAGCGATGTGCGCAGGGCGACAGGATCGTTGAGTGTAAGTCTATCCGAGTCTCATGGTCTAGCTGTGAGTACGATGACGATAGAATCAACAGTGAAGGGTCAGTTGGTGTACACCTAATTCCCTCAATAACGTTCTACGGGACAAAGTTCCTCACCGGTAAGGTCACCACTGAGGTGGTGCGACCTTCATGATAAGGGTTTTGTACCCAGTGAACATTCTGGCGAGCCGAAACAAAAACGAAGCGCTGCCACGAGAGCTCTAGAAAAGATAAGAGAGTGGACGCGCAACCTAATAACATTACTTTGACTCCGTTCGTCGGGAGTGTCGCGAATCGTCGCGATTGTTCTGTAAATAAATTGCATGTAATATAAAGAAATGCCAACTCAATAATTGGTTGGGAATCATATAACCTTACCTTTTAACCAAGCGAGTCTACTGTACTGAGCTAGTTTATTGAAATTAAATGAAGACAAATACGAAAGACAAGGCTGTATGGTCTTTTGATCTTTGCCTGCCAATAAGTGGCGAATTTAACAACAACAACATCAATAATTGGCAACACTGTGTTGAAGCTTCTTGGCGCCCTCTTTGATTGTCATTTTTGGTGAGTGTACATAAAGTTTGTAAGAAATATCTTTAGTTCGATATTTAATATTAGTAAGTGATGTAATAACGTAAGTATCTGATAAGGGCAAGCCTCGCCCGTCTGTACACGATGCAATCGTGAGACAACTTGTGATTCTAAGAATGATGATGAGTACGAGGTAATAATAATGCCTAAAGTACCTATGTAGGGTAGTCGTGCCGACATCGCCCACAGCGATGTGCGCAGGGCGACAGGATCGTTGAGTGTAAGTCTATCCGAGTCTCATGGTCTAGCTGTGAGTACGATGACGATAGAATCAACAGTGAAGGGTCAGTTGGTGTACACCTAATTCCCTCAATAACGTTCTACGGGACAAAGTTCCCCACCGGTAAGGTCACCACTGAGGTGGTGCGACCTTCATGATAAGGGTTTTGTACCCACTAAGAGTCTACGTAGCATTAGCTACGGTGCGACTCAGTGCCGGGGACACCACATACCGTGGTGTCTGCCCGGCATAGTTTCCCAACAGATAGCGAAGCAGACAATGTATAGAATATATAATCAATGGCAATAACTGAACAATAAGGAAGGGCTACCTGAGGAACAAGGAAGGGGCTGACACAGTAACCGTCCCAAGGAACCTAGGTGAGCAAATTTACATAACTATCATTAGTTACTATTCGCCACATATAGCTAATATGCCCCAAACCTTCCTTACACACATATGGAGAATATTAAGTTGTGGCGACAGTGTTCATTCATTATATCCATAGATAATATATTCCCCTAGCTATTGCTTTTCACAGATTACAAATACATCCAGTATTTTCGAAAATTTGACAGGCGCGCCGAGATACTTGACCCGCGGAAAAGAAAAAAGGAAAGAGAGGACAGACAAAGTGCGTAACGGAGCTTTCGGGTTCCCACAAGAAGCCGCCAAAATCTTTTGTAAAGCATTCTGCCACTTTACTGAAGAATGACTTGACCGTGACTAGACTCTGTATACGCCAAGTATACGACGAATTACTTATTTTGACTGAGACTGACTTACAAACTGAAGAAATAAGATAAATAAGACATGGCTGTTATGGGCTAGATCCCTTTGCCTTCTCCTAGAGGAGAAAAAAAATCTAAAAAAAAAAAAAAACTACTGTCTCTGTCAAAGTGACAGGACAGCTGACTAGTGCTTGTTTTTTTTTTTAATTGCATGTTTGCTTTCATTTCCCGTTCGTTGGTCCGAGAGTACAAGAGGACTAAAATTATTGCATTTACCGACGACAGGTTCTCTTTTATTCCATTCTACTGTACTAAATACTACTTTACTTTTTACATACATCCAATTTACCTACTCCAACGACAATTAAATATAACGCTAACAAACAGTTAATTTTCCAAGTTATTACGATTTATAAATTGACACAAAGCTCGCATTAATGTTTGAATATACCGTGGTCTCAATCTAATCTACTATTTATATGTATAAGTGCTGTTGTGTTCTGTCTGTGGTGACAAATGTGTGATACAGTGTCCGCGGTGGGTGCAGTGAATTTTATATTAGATTATTTTCAATAAAATGTTAGATAACGATGTGGTTGCCTTCTGATATCAGTTAGCTGGTAAACAAATGGGGAGATAGACGACTGAAGTGGACTATTTAGTTAAAAGGTAAGTGGCTAATAGTAATACTAACTAAAATGTAGTACAGTTACTCTAAAGGCACTATCCTGTTATGGGTCCGTAAGGGGCACTGAGCAAAAACTCAGTTAACTTGATTATTGATATGGTTACTATGGTGAATATGGTTCTGAGACCATATCTTTGTTTCAACTCGTACAAAGTTGTGACTACTATTTTAGTGAGTGATTTGCAATTTATTATAAGGCACTCTTAAGCCGTTGACAATATTGAACTATCCATTCCGTGCCGTGAATGTAACAAATTGAGTTCAAGACAATCACTTGCCTTTAATTGCTAAGTACCTCTAATCATGCCAATGTTTAAATTGTCAAAAAATAAATTCCACTTGTGTTGTACTAACAATATCTATATTTATGCCATTGTTCTAACCGTGTTTATAAAATAACACATCCTATTCTGGCTTAGCTAGAGATGGTATTGCAATGAATGATACTGAATGATACTGAATTGCTGGGTTGGGGCAGTGTCCAAAATGTGACAGCTATTGTTTTTTTTTTTTTTTTTAATTATTATTATTGGACACTGGTCGAAGCCATAGGTCCATTACATTAATAAAATATATAAAGAAAATGACAGCTATTGTGTATTGTTCTGAAATATGAGAGAAGCAAAAACAGTGGGAGAAGAAAGATGTAAGTTTTTAATTTGTAAACATCTATTAGTGGCAAAGGTAACTTGATCTCAAAACTGCTAGACAATGGTAGATCTAGGGGCATCTACTAATACCGGGCCTTCCTTTGTAATAAGAACAGCGCATAAATTAATTAGGTAAATAATAAGTAATAAATAATGCTTGATTTATATGCATAACATTTCAACTTTTGTCCCAATTGGGGTGGTCAGAAATATCCCAAACATTAGTGTTTGGTTGTTCCGAACATAAGAGTGTAATGATTGTAACAACATCCAGGGTTCACCTTACAAAATATATAGAAATGCACATGTGACAGGGGGTGAGCCCATCACCATTGAAATGTCCAAATCTGTAGATGTCTTTTGATGGAAAGTCCCTGCGTCGCATTTAACGACACTCACGGGAAGATATGGGTTGGTTCTATCCTTCTTATGTGCCGAAACCACAATGCCTGTATTGATTTATTATATTTATTTGATATATGGTACAGCCTCCTCTCACAAATGGTGGGTATAGGCTGTAATTCATCACATGGACCCAGTGCGTACTGCTGGATATGTGTTTGGATAGCTAGATGTCTTGAATTGAAAACAAATGTCTATTTAAGCACAAAGAAACACTTGTATAATATCTATAAACAGTGCCAGACATTGCTTAACGTAAATAAAATAATAACAAATAATTAACAACCATCACCATTGACAAAATATGTATGAGATTGACCTCTTGAAATCAATTGACTTGAGACTTTAATAGTTTATAAGATCACATAATCTTTAATGTTTTTGTATGTGATTATTTTCTTCTTTCTTGTATGGTTATTTATTATGTGGTTAATCACATATACAGGTAAATACATATCTTATCCTACTCAGTATTCAGATTCAACTTGTGTTGTGTGGCACAAACTGTACCTCTTATGTTAATAAAATTTCTATTACAGGTTGAAATATAATGCAAAAACAAAACTTTCACTGCCAGTAATGCCAGAGACTTCCTCTATATTTTATTAATTAAAAGTTTTTAAACCTGTATATATTTAACCTTTTACACATGATTGAGCACAATGTGTCGTACATGTAGATTACATTAGTATGTAATTTATACATTTCAAGTGATGGAAAACAAAGGTACAAATACAAGGTCCAAGCCATTTATTACTTAAATGATGTAGTGCCGACTGCAAAGAAAGATTTCATATTCATATATTTATTGCATTACACATGTCATAGTTACAATACATAGGTAAGTACTAACATACACATGTACCTTGTCAGGCATGGCAATATGGAGGAAAGGGATATTTATGTTAATAATATCGTTTCAATTACCAATAGTTATAATTTTTATGAAGCTACATATAAGATATATGTATATAGTTATAAATAATAGGTAGTCGGAAAAGTTATCGACCTTTTTGTAGTTCAAAAAGTTGATTTTTCTTCAGTTACATGAAATGTTTAGTGCATGAAGTAATGTCATCTAAGGCCCTTACCGAGCCATCATTAAGGCCCCCAACCAAACAGAGTACTATACATGTACCCCTCTGGGGATCGATACCGGAGGCGGTCAAATCTAAAATCACAAACTAGGTTTTCGTACGTAAATTGGGGTAAGTTTTAATATAGTAGATGTGAACTACTCATCAGATAAATCATCTTGTCACCAGGGAGTACCATCCGGTGAAAGTCACGATGATGTACATGTGGATGTGGTTCGGTTACGACTTGGGCGAGTTCCTGTTCTCTGGGTTGAACATCACGACGCGCTGGCAGTTCGCCATCACCTGGATTGTGCTGTTCGTGGTCGCGCTGCTCTTCGAAGGCTCCAAGGTAAGGCTCGGTACAGTCGACAGCATGACGACCGTAATACCGCGCGACGCTATCGGAAATGTGACACCACGTGACCTTATAATGGAAGTGTGACGGTTGTCGTTAGGGAATGCAATCTCGTATACCGAAATCTCGCATCAAAAATACTGCGAGATCGCGCAACACTTGCGAGTTCAAGCAACAGCGCGCCACAATGTACTAATGGTAATGGTAATCGGTGCGTGAGAAGCAGATTAACTGATAGGATCATTGACACTAGGCTTCTTGAGAAGTTCCTTTCAAATCTGCGTGCCATACCATACATGATTTACCTGTCGAATTTGTTAATTGATATGATTAAATTTGTAAGACCACATACATATCTATAATTTACAATAATTAATTATAATTCCACTAAAATTAATAATACTGGTGTCGATTCGGATGTACACCAACTAAACGAAAACCAGTTTTAGAGTAGTACTGTCTCTTTCTACCTGGAACAGTACGATGCGACGGCACCACTCCAAAACTGGTTTTATTTTAGTTGGTGTACATCCTAATCGACACCATTATCAATAATATAGTTGAGCGGTCTGTGTTCGTATAATATTTTTTTTTCCCAAAAGAGGAAAATTATATTAAAACTAGCACTAATCTAATACAGTAGTATTAGATTAGTGCTAGTTTTAATATAATTATCCTCTTCTTCTACATCAATCTATATCAAAACGACTCTTTTTAGCAATAAAATTTGTTCATGCGCCCGCTCATTACGAGATCTCGCAATCATGAAAATACCGAGATTGCGATTATGGTGCAAGATTGCATTCCCTAGTACTCGTGCATCTTCCATTTAAAAAATCGTTGTAATGGGCTTCAAAACAGTTAAGTGTACTTAACTGTTCGTATCAATATAGTCCCTATTTCGAATCTGATAAGGCTCAGTTTTGTTTGCAATATTCAGGGACACTCAACAGTGGCGCCATCTGTAATAAGCTTTTCGTTTTTTAATTGGGAAACTATTTCAAGGATAGAATATGTTCATTTAATTTTTTGGAGGTTTTATGGCTCCATTCTGTATGTTTTTAAAATATAGAAACTATCTGTCAGCGTCATCTTTACTGTCCACGTATGTGACTGATGTGATGAATAGTTTAAAATAATTTTTAAAATGTTTCAGATGTTTTTTTCATCATCAACACCCTTATACGTCCCAACTGTTTTTTATGCACGACGGGTTCGTACTTGACCTCAATCACACCTGGTGTTAAGTGGAGATGAGGTCGAAGCGTACTGACCCGGAAACCCCAACACATTTGGAGGACTGGCTATCTTGTCTCTGACAACCGGAACATAACAATGCCTTTAACATTGCTGCTTGGCGGCAGATTTAGATAAGATGGTGGTAGCTAGCCAGGCGGACAGTTTCGTCAGACTTCGCTAATCGAAACTACTCTTAACTTAGGCAATTTTTTTCTCTGGTACTTTTCTTTTTCTTTGGTATTTTTCGAGCCAAGAAGGCGGTTTGAGTGGAACAGAGTCATCGTTTGTTTCCTTGCAGGTGTACTTGGCACGGGTCCAGCGTGAGGCACATAAGAAACTCATCCCTTACCGATCTGATGAGAGACGGAACTTGCTCTGCGATAGGTGAGAGATACTTAATTTTAAGAAAAATAATGACAGGTCTTACGAGCGTCGGCGTCACAGCGATTAAGACGAGATCTCCAATTTGGGAGGTCCCGGTTCTAGACTGCCCATGTACCAATGAGTTTTTAAGTTTAATTTAATTACTTATGTGCATTTTACCGACTGCTCTTGAACGGTGAAGGAAAACACTACATGTCTGAGAAATGAAAATTCTAAGGCATGTGAAGTCCCCAACTGCGGGTTGGGCACGGGGCCCAGCGTGGCGGACTATGGCCCTATACTCCCTCAGTAAGAGGGAAGGTCTATATCCCTGCAGTGGGATGTTTACTGATGATGGCGATTCATATAATACGTGCAGCTGCTGATACGCACAATTGCATAATAATAAAAATAAATAAATATATTTAGAAAGAAAGAAACACAGTTTATTCGCCACAAGTGGGCACACACTGAATGTACAAAACAAACTTAACATATAAAAAATTAAAAAGAACAAATTACAAAACATATAAAGATAAACATAACAAATTTTGAGTGCCACTTTGGAAAAAAGGAGTGGGACTCAGCGTTATGCTCAGTTCCAGGAACTATGGGCGCTGTTCTTCCGTCCCAGCTTGGGAGAGGAAAGCAATGTGTAAAAAGAGTGTGTATTACTAATATGTGCTTATTATGTAGCGGGAAAGTATTGTGTCATTGCAATAGTGCAGTGTGTGAATGTGACAAAGAAGATAATATATATAGATATACACATACATAATGTCACGCCTGTTTCCCGTAGGGGTAGGCAGAGACCACACACTTCCACTTGCTACGATCCTGACACACCTCTTCTGCTTTCTTCACTCACTATATATATATTTGACACATTCACACAGCTTCATCTAGATCCTAAGGTAGTCTTATCTATTTGTACCGTCTGACGAGTCGCTATCTGGGGGTCTACTCTCTAACGAAAATAGCTTCGGACGACCGTAACTTCGTCCTCATTCTTTTGTTAAGAATTCTTTATTTGCATAACTTCAAACGTTCCTTGCGTCCCGTACTAACTTGTGATGTCCAACTATATAAGGTCTAACAAAATTAACCCGACAAACGTTGCACAGTGCATGTATAAGATGTACCTATTACGAAAAAAAAAACATTAAAGTTAACAGATTTTATTCAAAAAATAAAATTTAGAAATGTCAATACTTTGCCACAACACACAAACACGTGCCGCGGTATCTTTGAATACGCCGAAAGGTGACCACACGACTTGCTGTGATTGTCCGCGCTTGGATTGTGATTGCGCCCTATGCCCCGCCACCCCCTTTGGCGACTTCCATATGAACGTTGTCTGTTTTTGCTCATTGATAAAATAAGGTACAATCGAAATGAAGTAAGTCTGTTAATTTGTATTTTCATTTGCACTTACATTTAATTTTTTACTCGGAAACAAATTTTTTAAAGCTAGTGTTTTTAATGAATATATTATTTTATTGTCATGTAGTTACGTGCAATTGCCAAAGTTTGTCGGGTTAATTTTGTTAGACGCTTTATACAACAAAAGTAAAATAATGACGATTGGTTTATATTATAATTGATACAGCAAACTACAAAAGAAAAAGTCCGAAGTTACGGCCGTCCGAAGCGATTTTCGTTAGAGAGTAGACCCCCAGATAGGTTGGGTTAGCTGCGTTCGTTTAACACGGTTTGTGCGCAATGTCCTCTCAGTAATACTTAAAGCGTTTACTTGTTAGTAACACTTGATTAAAAGTAATTACGTTTGTCATTGTGTAGCAAGTAGCTAAAACAAAGTCGCAACAATAGTGCGTGTACAATTGTCGTACAAAGAAAGTAGTGAATACCTACTTACTCATTGTAATGTTCGCGGGAAGCTAGCATTGTGTGTGACTGACGAAGTATTATGTATTGAGTTCGGTCACATAATTGAACCGCCTCCGTGGCTCAATATAAACAACAGGGTTTACGAATCGGAGGTTGCGGGATCGATCCCCAGCGGGGTACATGTTTAGTACTCGATATTGGTCTGTGAAACTCGGCGCACCTCTCAAGTGAGTACTGCTTGAGTATTCACGTGCGTTTCAGGTCTCAAGTTAGGTTTATTAATCAACACGTTTACTTGAGACCGGTCACAAGACTGTTCTCAATGTTGAGAATGGTTTATTATTATGGGCCTTAGATAAGATGGTGATAGCTAGCAAGGCGACCATTTATACACACTCCACCCTAACGAGTAGTACTGAACATCTACATTGGGTATCAAACCCGCGACTTTCGTTTGTAAACTTTACGTTGTAACAAAAACATGTCTTGTGTAGTACACTTATCATCATCTTCTTGCTCTACCTCCAATTTATTTGGGGTCGGCGCAGTACGTCTCTTTCTTCCAATCTCCTCATCAGCCGTTGTCTCATCATTCACGTCCTTTTCGTTCATATCACCCCTCACACAATCCATCCATCTTTTCCTAGGTCTTCCTCTTCCTTTCCAACCATCGACATCCATATTCATTACTCCCTTAATAACAAGCGCTTCATCCGTTTTCATAACATCTACACATATAGCTCTTCTCATCGATTCGATCGATATCGATTCTTCATTCATCATCCGAACAGTCAAGGCATGGAACTCAGTCTTTCAGCGTCAGTCTTTCCTGAATCCTACAACCTTGGGATCTTCAAGAGCAGAGTGAATAGGCATTTACTGGGATCGCGTGCTTCATCTTCGACCACATCGTCACTTTCCATCAGGTGAGATTGTGGTCAGACGCGAATCCAGTCAATCATAAAAAAAAATAGACTCCTTTTCCGCAATTCCTTTTTAATAAAAAGTGTGATGAGAAGCGAATGAACTTTAGGCTAAGAATACGGCTTACGTCCTTCGGTACTCTATTCGACTTCCAGAATTGAATAGAAAGAGATACTTTGTCATAATATTAAATGTAAATTTAAAAACCACTGACGAGTAGTGTAGCTACTCGCTTGAAAACTGATAATTATGATTTCAAACAGAAAAAACGGCACCGCGTCGAACGACTCGCATCTTTTTAAATTAGCATTTAAAATGTTACCGTTGAATCTGTATCAGTAAATGAGATTTGTGTCGAGATAATGGCATTTCTGTGTCCGGTTTTTGGTCGTGACTGTGCCCTGGGGCGTTTAATTATTATATGTCAACGTCACCGCCGCCGGCATTGACATGCTTGCGCATTTCATACTAACAAGTGAACGGCAAATTCGTTGTGTCATACAATGATATTTATCTTATGTACGTTGTGTAGTTGGGGAATTCTAAAACAGTTGTTGGCCTTAAGAGCTTTCTGTCTTATTAAACAAAAGAAATACTGAAAAATCAACTAAATTGTTAAAGAAGATTACTAAGAATTCACAGTCAACGGTGTCGATTCGGATGTACACCAACTAAACTAATACTATATACTCTTTGACAACGACTCACAATATTAGTCGGGGACCAAGATAAAGAAATTGAATGCCGAAACTTGAACTTATTTGCCTTTCCTGACGTCAGAATAGCGGAACCACTCCTATTTTGCGAAGATTCACAAGCTGTAAAGATGGTCTAAATCTCAGTATTACAAGTATATAGCATCCATCGACCATTGATGATATTTCAATCACTTTGAATTGAAGTTAACATAAAAAATCACAGAGACCTAATTTTATTATCACATTCCACGATCAATGTGCTAATAGTAACTGTTAGCAATAACTGCGAATTAATACATTGCTCCACGGTAAACGTCAGGCTCGCCACGACAACAATAAACATAATTGTACATAGAACATTTTTTTATGGAGCCAGACCTGTGAGCCAGACGAATGTAGGACTTGCGCACGGAGTAAATCTGTGAGTCTGCCCCCTTATTGTCTAAATTTAATCGGAATGGACTAATTATGACCTTCGAGATGATGATCGAAGACTATGACCAATAATAATAGCGAAAGGCAAAAGAGATGGCAATGATTCATTGTTCATTGAGATTCTGTGGAACGGCGTGTCATGAGTCATGAGACTCATAGGTGATAATTCGATGACTGCTAAATTGTAGAGCCTTGAACACCGTCGCAAAGTCGCCTGTCTCTCCGTTTTTTATTTCTTCTTTCTTTCACGATCAAGTCAGCCAGCGACCTTCTCGTATTTTTTTTTATGATTGACTAGATTCGCGTCTGACCACAATCTCACCTAATGGAAAGTGACGATGTGGTCGAAGATGAAGCACACGATCCCAGTAAATGCCTATTCACTCTGCTCTTGGAGATCCCAAGGTTGTAGGATTCAGGAAAGACTGACGCCGGAAGGGAGTTCCATGCCTTGGCTGTTCGGATGATGAATAATTCTCTTCAACTGCGATGTATGAGCGAAGAGGAGTACCACATTCCAATTGACCCTACCAAGGTTGTTATAGGTACCTATTTTATTTATTTTATTTATTTATCATTTATTGCACACAAGAAAAAAAACATACAACATAATAGAGACGACACAACAGGTTCTGCTTATTGTATGTATACCTGTTAAAGTTGTATGTAAGTACGTGTCTTTGACAGAGCCAATTAGAGTAATAGGTAGGTCGACAGGCTTACGAAGTTAATAGGCGGGACGCTCTGTTCTAATATCCTGGAGTATTGACAGATACCCCTAGCCTGATAATATACCTATAGAAGTCTATGTAGTCGATGGATACGGGGTATAATTTTCCCAATTGTCTCGCATGAGAGCGGGTTGTCTAGTCGCCGCGAACGTTGCGCAGCGGTTGGCCGGTCTCGATGTCCGTCTGCGGCGCCGCTATTACGGCCGCCTGGAGCTTCGTCTGTATTTCATCTGAAAACGAAAGACGCAACTAAAGTACGGACCGTCGCATGCGCACATGGACTCAGATCATTCGGCTTAATACATTGTACTTCCTCGTGATATTTACGAGAGCAGAATACGTTGGAAGGTCCGAAAATGATCCAACGAGCCGGAATCGATTGGCCGTATTTCCAAGTCCTGTATAGATCTGGTGAAAGCCGTTGCCTGGGACTACGAATCACCAAGTAATTCCTACCCCAACTCTATTATAATACCCTACAATTAACTCAAGAGCAGGGTATCAGAAAAAAAAAGTAGGTACCTAACTACATACTTTTACGAACTGATATTTTATTTTATCTAGACCATACCCATACACATATACAGGGTGTAACGGTTAAGTGTAGTCATATTTTAAGGGCTTGTTCTACCCATCAATACGAACAACTTTTACTATGGGGGCAACTTCGAAATCGCGAAAAAAAAATCAGCTGTTTCATACATTGCATCGGGAGGTTATTGAAATTTTCTATGGAACAGCTGATTTTTTTTTCGCGATTTCGAAGTTGCCCCCATAGTAAAAGTTGTTCGTATTGATGGGTAGAACAAGCCCTTAAAATATGACTACACTTAACCGTTACACGGTGTATAGGTAAGTCTGAAAAGGATGATTACACATAGGTACATTTCATTAACCCTACGACAGATATTAAGTGTTTGACGGCGATATGTGTGAGTGTCTTTGTCCGTGGTCCGCGTTCAAATGTCCACCTGGCCAGTCCCCCAAATGTGTTGGGGTTTCCGGGTAAGTACGCTTCCACCTTCGACTTCATCTTCACTTAACATCAAGTGTGATTGAGGTCAAGTACGAACCCGTCGAGCATAAAAAAAAGCTTTATTGCGCAAAATAATTTACAGTAGTTAAACTACAGTGGCATAATTTCTTTCTAAACATTGTTAAAGTAGCTAAATTCCACTTTGAGTGTTCTAGCATCACGCACGTAAATATACATTCATATACTGAAAAAAAGGCGAATTTCTGACAATTTTCATCAACTCAAACTTCATCTTCACTTAACATCAGGTGTGATTGAGGTCAAGTACCAATCCGTTGTGGATAAAATATAATATATGTATATAATTCGTGGTCCGATATGAGTGCGGTTTTTTCAAGAAGCTTATACCTTCTTCGTATAAGCTTCTTGGGTTTTTTATATTAAAAACTAAACGGGGGGACAGTTTCTTTTTAATACAGTTTTTTGGTCTATTTCAATGATAACGTAGTCTTTCGAGGGTTTCCCAATTTGTTATATAGGTTCTTTAACCATGGTTGATGGAAACCGGTTAATCCGTTTCGAATTAATTTGTCTTATCATGGCGATTTCTGAGACTGTTTACCATCGCTAGTAAATTAAGGAAAACATCGGAGCAAAGCATTCTTAAGATTGATATTGATTAATTTTAATACTATTTTATATACTGTTTAAATACGCAAGAGTAGGTATAAATAATTAAATATTTTGCACTTACACACAACGCCATCTTTTTTTTTTTTGCTGCTTGGCGGCAGATTTAGATAAGATGGTGGTAGCTAGCCAGGCGGACATTTAAAATGTCCTACCACCAACCAAGTACTTAAACATGTACCCCGCTGGGGAGCGAACCCGCGACCTCCGAATCGTTTACATTGAACCCAATGTTGTTTACATTGAGCCACGGAGGCGGTACATCTAGTTCCATACTGAACAACTAGGCTTGTATTATGGATACCGATGGTTGATAAACTACACAAATATTTTTTTTTGTAAAACACATATATAAATGAAAATCATCCATAACTCGGGAACATTGTGTCTGTATTCATCATACAAACATTTGCCCCTAGCGGGATTCGAACCCCCGACCTTTTGGTATAGCAGTCAGAGTTTCTAACCAATACACCATTCAAGTCGATCTTGGAATATGACTGGTCATAATTAGAACTCCGAGAAAGTACGACGCTCTCTCAAGCTCGGTCCGAAAACCCAGTTGGGTGTAGTTCCCTTCCTTACCTACGTTCTCGACAGCGCTGATCTCAACTGCGGTTACGCCGGCAGCAGCACGCAGCTCAGCCAACGCCTCCGTGAAGTAAAAGTCCAACTGTGACCAAAACACCGTGAAACTCCCTTCCTTCGTCACACTTTCCCGAATCCTACAACCTTGGGATCTTCAAGAGCAATAGGCATCTACTGAGATTGCGTGCATCATCGTCGGCCCCATCGTCACTTTCCATCAGGTGAGATTGTGGTCAAACGCGTATATCCAGTTAATCAACCGCCTCCGTGGCTCAATGTAAACAACATTGGGTTTACGATTCGTAGGTCGCGGGTTCGATCCCCAGCGAGGTACATATTTAGTACTCGGTTTAATTGGTGGTAGGGCATTTTAAATGTCCTCCTGGCAAGGTACCACCATCTTATCTAAATCTGTCGCCAAACAGCAATGTTGGTAGCATTGTTGTGTTCCGGTTGTCAGAGATAAGATAGCCAGTCCCCCAAATAAAATGGGGTTACCGGGTCAGCACGCTACCATACCTTCGGCCTCATCTTTACTTAACATCAAGTGTGATCGAGGTGAAGTGCTAACCCAAAAAAAAAACAAAAATCACCATGAACAGAAACTCCCTTCCTTCCTCAGTGTATGAAACTTTAATATTATCCAATATTCGCAGGTCATTGTAATGACTGAATTAGCAGGATCTTATTGTAAAAACCCCTAATGTAATGCACCCGGAATCCTATAACCTTGGGATCTTCAAGAGCAGAGTGAATAGGCATCTACTGAGATCGCGTGCTACATCTTCGGCCCCATCGTCACTTTCCATCAGGTTAGATTGTGGTCAAACGCGTAGATATATCCAGTCAATCATAAAAAAAAACACCAGTGGCGATCCGAGGAGGTCACATCTGTTACATTATAATAATAATAATTAACCTGTATTAGCCGTCAGATATAATTTTCCATTGTTATTTGTGATTTAACATGGCTGTTGGTTTTCCTTAACATAAATAAATAAATAATAATCGATATACTTCAACTTTTAAATAAATATTTCGGACACTTACACCAATCATCTAGTTCCAAATTAAGCAAAGCTTGTGCTATGGATACAAACTTTGGATATTCATCACAGAAACATTTAGTTACCACTTGCGGGTTTTGAACAGTGGGTTGGTTGGTGACCTTTGGTTTCGCTGACGGGGTCACTATCCCCTACACCAATCGGTTGTCAAACGACATTGAAAAGTTTTCCCGACGGATTTGTGGTCAAGGTCGCGTTGGCATTGTTTGTGTGTGGCTGTTGCAGGTCGTCAGTGACCAGGTTCTCTTTTTTATGCACAACAGTTAGCACTTGACCTCAACCAACCTGATGTTAAGTGAAGGTGTGGTGGGAGTGTACTGACTCGGAATCCCCATCTTATTTGGAGAACTGGCTGTCTTATCTGGTTTGCCTCTTTGAGGAATTGAGTAATTTTCCAGGCGCCGCCGAATAGTTTTATCTCATCTCCTTACAAAGAAAATCTTTGTTGATTGGGCTAGTGAAGGAACGGATTATACCCGAAATCCTAACTCGGTCGCAGGTTAGGTTAGGAACTTGGAAAAAATAATATTATTTGTTTCGAACGTACAGTTCTCATTCATCTCAGATCAGCTTTGCATTTGTGTGAGTGCACACAGATAGAGATACGGCTTGTGGCGCAGCGCGTCCCGCGCATTGTTTAAACGCGGCCTGAGGCGCGGCGTGTCCGCTGCGCGTCGCTTCCCTGCCGCGCACATGCCGCACTTCACCTCTTGTACCGCTAGCAGCTTGACGTCACTCACACAAATGCAAAGCTGAGCTTACGCCTCGAGAACTGTAGCCCTCTTCCTAACCTGACCCTACATATCGTTCCTATCATAACCCGAATTGCGAGCGAGCAATATGGGTCACCCCGACAGAACGTTAACTTTCGATGTTAGGTTGACATATTTGTAATGAAGCAAAATATGTACCCACTAGCTTTCCTCCCGCGACTTCGTCCGCGTGGAAGATTTTATCAAAATACAAACAACAAACTTTCATCCCCTATTTTATTTCTTAGCGGATGCCTACGTCATAACATCTACCTGCATGCCAAATTTCAGCCCGATCCGTCCAGTGGTTTGGGCTGGGCGTTGATAGATCACTATATCAGTCACCTTTGAGTTATATATATTTAGATTGTATTCTAATTTTGGTTTTTTACTTGTGAACATTCCGTACATTATACTAAAGAAATTATGCATATGAATAGGCTATCCACTAGAAGAAATTTTACTTTCGATGACGTGGCATTCGCACAACTGTACATTAGATTTTATGGCTTTCGCATATTTGTCTTTTCGATTAAATGACCCATCGGCTAAATGGCGTTTACATATGTATTTTTTATTCTATAAGAAAAAGAATAGAGGAATCCTACTTATATCGCAATTCGGGTTAGGATAGGAACGATACGTGGGGTCAGTTTAGGAAGAGGGCTACGTTATTTTTTCAAGTTCCTAACCTAACCCGCGACCGAATTAGGATTTCGGGTCAGGTTCGGAATAATCTGAAGGAACGCACCTCGGCGTCGATCTCTTCCTCATTGTTGCCAGGGTGCGGCACCACGCGGGGCCCCGAGCCAGGCGCTACACGCTTGCCCGTACACCAGTCAACTGCAACCGCCATTGCGCGCTCCTTGCACGTCTTCCAATCGGCGTTCAGAAATATTACCCTGGATAAATAATTAATTTAGCTTGTGTACTACATTACCAAAATAACTTAGCAACAACTAAGGTGAGTAAATAAATATGCTTGGACATACCCAGAGCGTCATCTAGTTCCGCACTAAGGCCGGTATTAATAAACCATTCTCAAGATTGAGAACAGTCTTGTGAGCGGTCTCAAATAAACGTGTTGATTAGGTAATAAACCTAACTTGAGACCTGAAACGCACGTGAATACTCAAGCAGTACTCACTTGAGAGGTGCGCCGAGTTTCACGTATTAATAAACGAAACTCAAGACTATCATTCATTCGCCACAGAGGCGAATACTTAAGAAGTGATCTCAGCTGAGTAGGCCTCAAGATTGGTTTATTAATTACCACAGAGCTTGAGACAGCGTCAACTGCTTAAGACGCATCTCGTGTGATACAGCCTCAAGACTTGTATTGAGAATGGTTTATTAATGGGCCTAAGAAAGGACTTGTGTTATGGATACCAGCACTAGCAGCACGACAGGCGCGATAAACGTTTATGTCGCGCGAAATAATATTTTGTCCTGCTCATTCCTTGGGACGAAATATACAGGGTGTCCCTGGAAGTATGGATCAAATCGAACAGGGGCATGGGGAAGGTCATTCCCAAACTTAAGCTGAAAAAAAAAAATTAAAAAAAAAAAAAAAAAAAAAAATAATTAATTATTTTTAATTAAAAAATTAAGCTGATAGCTTTGCTAGTTTTCTTTTAAAAAAAATTTTTGTATAAGCACTATTCGATAATATGAAAATGTAAAAAATTTATCATAACTTTTGAACCGTCAAAAATGGCACCGACATTCATAGGGTTAAAAAGTTTGGGAATGACCTTCCCCATGCCCCTGTTCGATTTGATCCATACTTCCAGGGACACCCTGTATAACGATCCCACTCGCACATATACGTTGCGCACGACAAACGATGATTGGTAAAACAACACGAATACATTGTTTTTTTGTAAATATATGGCATTCATCATACAAACTATGTCCCTCGCGGAATTAGATCCTCCCTCTCTAGACATAGCAGTTAGATCTTAACATTACCGAAGTCGCCGAAGTTGAGTGTTTCGGTACAGTCTGTCATGGTTGTTGTCATTTAGTCGCTTAGTAAGGTGGTTCAAAGTGGCTCGAAAGATGGCGCTAACAGATGGGGCCTCTTATTTCTTACATTTTAATTTAATTTCTACGTTGTCCAGAGCCACGCCTAAACTTAAAAACAAAAATATATGTAACAAAAATCGTTAGCCATTGGAAAGTCGCCCATACTGTCTTTGGTGGCAGCAACTACTCTACAGGGGGGGGACTGAAAATCAGCAACACTGCTGAGTCCCTACCCATTCATCACAATACTGTGGTTCTCGATTCTATGTATGCTTGTGTTTTTTTTTTTCCTTTTTGTGATGAATAAATACCTTTTATTATTATTTATTATTTATTATTATCATTTGATGGCAGTCGAGAAGCCAAAGCCAAAAAAGTGGGGACGTGTAAGGCAATTGATGATGATGATGATGATGATGATGATGAACTAAGGTGGTTTTGTTAATGTGGCGATGTGGCTGCTACTACGTAGTATTGTATTGTTCGATACAAAATGAGATCACGATGTCCTGCATAGAGAAACTTAGATAATATATTTGTATTCTCTTCTCGACCGCACAACATGCTGCTTGGTGTTGTGGTTTTCGAAATAAAGACTTCGTTTACCGTAATAAAAAAAAATAATTACAACGGTTACATACAACTAAAACTGATCTATAAGACAGATTTATGAAAAACTTTAGTACGGCCTCCAGTCTCCACTGTAGATATTATTTCGGTGAGTGTTGTGTATGTACAATAATATAATAATACATTTGTACACACAAAATAAAGGATGTTTAAATTACTTATAATGGTGTCGATTCGGATGTACACCAACTAAACTAAAACCAGTTTTGGAGTGGTGCTGTCGCATCACACTGTTCCAGGGAGAAAGATAAATAAATAAATAATAAATAAATATTTCGGACACTTACACCAATCATCTAGTCCCAAACTAAGCATAGCTTGTGCTATGGATACTAGATAACGGATAAACATACATAAATATTTATATAAACATCCATGACTCGGGACGGGAATAAATGTTTGTATTCATCACACAAACATTTACCCGTCGCGGGATTCGAACCCGCAACCGTTGGTTTCGCTGACAGGGTCACTATCCACTACACCAATCGGTCGTCAATGGTTTTAGTTTAGTTGGTGAACATCCGAATCGACACCATTGTACCTATTGATAGCCTTATTTTAGTTAAGGCGCTAGAACAGACAGATGATTGATACTGTTAGTTAATCTGTGGTAATAGTCTCTTAACTAAATAAATCTCTTAATAAAAGTAGATAGAGATATTATAGTACCACAAAAATTAGGACGTGTATTTATTTAAAAATTCTCTGTAAATTTTTATAGTGGTTACAAAAACCTATATTAATTTCAAATAATAAACTACGCCGCGAAAAAAATACGCGAAGGACTTTGATACAATTACCTACTTAGGTATCTTCATTTACAAAAAGTGTTTGTCTAAATAAGATAACGTGACTGTCTCAGATTGGCGAACTCCTCCAAGTAGCACAATAGTTCATTGACTACGTTCCGCTACGCGTTTTCCATTTACTGTTTTTTTTACACGCGGCCTCACGACCAATTTAAGGCTAGGCAGTATAAGCAGATCTCGCCGCCGCCGCCGCCAGTACAAAAGTACTCTGTGCTCGCCGCGTTCACATTTCTGATAGCGTCGATCATATTTATAGAAAACTAGGAAATAGAAAAGTGTAATCGAAGTTAGAACAGTTACATTTTGCTTTAATCGATTGGAAGGTGTCGGCACTACTTCCATCCTAAATGCGGAGTGTGAGTTTTGTTTCGACTTAACGTTTCTACCGCGTTCACGGTTACGTGACGATTTGTATGAAGAAATATGCAGCGCCTGTAGCGGATAGTTTGCAAAACGATTTCTTTCATAGATACTTTTTCGATGGTAAAGTTAAAAACGAGGCAAAACTCGCACTTCACACACAGGTTCCGTTAATTAAAATATCCTTACTTCAACCAGCAATGTATGCCGAATAAGTCTCTGCATTTAGGATGTTGTAATAAGCCCTCCCTGTCTTCCGATTTCCTAATTAGATTTCCTACAAAGGATAGTGTAATAAACGCTTTACACTGGTAGTGTTGCGGCGGTCGTGCTGTCGACTGTACCACAAACTATATAGGGATACTACGCATGACTGTACTTAGTTTAAATTATACAGGGTTAGTTTTGTTACCGTAAGGAGAAAATAGGGCATATTTAGTTAATGAAATAAAATTTATTGGCATAGGTAGTATAATTATACATCGCGTTGTAAAGAGTGGCTTTAGAGAAAGTTGGAACATGGTTCAATAGAAATTTGAAAATAGAAATAGCTTTTTTATTTGACAGCTGTCAATTGAAAACGATTCTCAATTCAATTCAATTCTTTTAAGTAATGGCTTTCCTGTTTAGGATTCTGCCAGGATCAAGTCAGTCATGGGAGTGACAACATTGCAGATAACCGGTTGGCAGATTTATAATGTGGTTATTAATTTATTTACATACACCAGTTGAAGTTGATCCAATCTAAAACAAATCAACGAAACACACATAAAGCAACGTCACAAGTATACACAGATAGTTACACTATTATAGTTTAATGTTATTATTACTAATAAAGTTAGACAAAATTTGGACAAAAGCGGACGGTACAAAGGTGAGTAAACACTTCAAATTAGTGGGACGGGGGATGTCAGAGGGTGAGGAATCATATAGTGAATAATGTAAAATCGGACATTCAAAGAAAAGGTGGTCCGGAGTTCCTTCATCCAGTCCACACTCGCAGACCGAGGAGTCCCTTATCCGCAGTTTTGTTAAATATACAGGCGTGCAAGCATGATCTTTTTTTTTTTTTTTTTTTTTTTCTTGACGGGGGGAAATCTTTAAAAGATACCCAGACTCCTGAGGGAGAGTCTGGATTATGTGGGACTTTCACCCACTAAAACCCCCCCGGTGGTCCTCCTCAGCGCTTGTCGGGGAACACCGGGAACTCAAAGGGCCAACTACCGGTGCTCCCCTAGCGCTCCGCTTAAGCCCCCCCGGGCTGGCCAAGTAGCCGAGCCGCACAAGCTCGCCGATGTCGGCTGCGGCGGGACGAGACCACGTCGTGCCACCGCTGCCATCCATTGAGCCGCCACCACTGGTGAAAGGACGGCCAGAGCCCTCACTCTGACCGCCCACGACCCTGGGCGCCCCTGCTCAGTGGCATAGTCGTGACGCATCGGGAGGAATCTTTGGTCCTCCCGGCGTCTGTGCAAGCATGACCTATACGAAGTCGACAAATGGTGGACACAACTTGTTTGCTAATTTTTTTGAATTTAAAAAACCAAGGCTTACATGGGATGGAGTTTTGGATATCGCTATAGTGCTTGCCTTTGACTAATTTAGATTTGTCCCAAATATTCTGCCAGGAGGAAGTTTGTTCTCTTTTAGCTATCGTGAGGAGATCATTGAGTATGGGTCCTAAAATGAGTCAAGTCGCCAGAAGTGGTAGCATCTTTGGCCAGTAAATGTGCAACTTCATTACCACGAATTCCGCAATGCCCTGGAATCCAAGCTACTTCCACCCTTATGCCTTTGCAATGACATCGATATAGGGCGTCTTTAATCTGGAGGATAATGGGGAATTTATTCTTACAGAGGAACTGATTCGATATAATCGCTTGCAAACAGCTTCGTGAGTCTGTTAAAATCACCGTTCTGTTAAGATTATGTGATTCAGAGTAAAGAACTGCCTCTAGAATAGCGACCGCTTCGCCAGAAAACACGGGGGATAAGGCTGGGCATTTAAACTTGAGTATGAAAACGATTCTCTCTGCGGGGCTGAAAGTATTACTTTCAACCCGCTCTTTAGGCAACTTCAGACTTATGCCCGAATATGAGTAATGAAAAAAACTACATATTATTATGCCAATAACTTCTATTTCACTCACCCAATACGATATAATTTTATTCCTTACTGTAACAAAACTGATCCGGTATAATTAGGTTAACTGTAATATTGCGTCTTTACCTATGAAATTTGAGTTTTTTTTCTTCGTTAATCAAATGTACCAATTCCTGCAATTTTCAAAACTATATACAAAATTGTTTGTTATATGGAAAATGGAATATTATTTCAAGGTTTCACATGAAATATTTGATTAATTTCTGGGCTAAAACACATAATAAAAAAAATTTGAATAGAGTTCTTTTCATGTGCTTCCCATAATAATTTCTTAGACGCTGCCTATACTTAACTTAATGTTATCCGATAATACACACAAAGTTTAGCTAAATTTGGATTTGCCGTTCCCAAAAAAAAAATCAAAAATTTTTGAATGGAGAAAACAGTCTTAATGAAATTCATACAAAACGCCAATTTCATAGGTAAGGACCTAATAGATACACTCGTGGCGTAGCCGCATTCGCTATTCCATTTCCATGAGAAGCTAACGTGTGAAGCGGTCAGTCCTTGGA
The DNA here is from genome assembly GCA_949316235.1 of Oegoconia quadripuncta. Classification (NCBI taxonomy): domain Eukaryota; kingdom Metazoa; phylum Arthropoda; class Insecta; order Lepidoptera; family Autostichidae; genus Oegoconia; species Oegoconia quadripuncta. The sequence continues at coordinate 2,738,320 of OX438747.1, read as the reverse complement.
TGTGTGACCACTAGCACAGAATAGATCACTAGTGACATGTGAGTGAGTGTTTCTGTGATCCGGAGGGCACATTAAGCTGCGTTGGGTCTAGTTGTTTCAGCTAGTCGGTGATTGAAAACACTTATTCCTCCAATCCGTAATGGGCCTTGGTGGTTAGCTACTTCCTAGTGAAAGGAGGCTGTGCCCCAGGAACTTAAGACTGTTGAATGGACGTACCGATTTGGCGGCGTTGGCATGTTGTCCATCAGTTCGAAGTCCATCCCAGAGAAAGGGTAGCCGTTCAATACCCAGCCGTGGTCGATGCAATCCTAACAAAAAAATAACCGCCTCCGTGGCTCAATGTAAACAACATTGGGTTTACGATTCGGAGGTCGCGGGTTCGATCCCCAGCGGGGTACATGTTTAAGTACTCGGTTTGGTTGGTGGTAGGGCATTTTAAATGTCCGCCTGGCTAGTTACCACCATCTTATCTAAATCTGCCGCCAAGCAGCAATGTTAATAGCATTGTTGTGTTCCGGTTGTCAGAGATATGATAGCCAGTCCCCCAAATGTGTTGGGGTTTCCGGGTCGGTACGCTTCCACCTTCGATCTCAACTTCACTTATCATCAGGTGTGATTAAGGTCAAGTACCAAACCACCAAACATAAATACTGACCCGGAAACCCCAACACATTTGGGAGACTGGCTATCTTATCTCTGACAACCGGAACACAACAATGCTATTAACATTGCTGCTTGGCGGCAGATTTAGATAAGATGGTGGTAGCTAGCCAGACGGACATATAAAACGCCCTACCAATGTTGTTTACATTGAGCCACGGAGGTGGTTGGAAGAGTATTTGTATTGTATTGTATTTAACAGTTCTTTAATATTCTGGCGTCACGTTTTGCTTGATTCCTCATTGTCATACGCAGTCTGCTTTACCTGTGATTATAATTTATATCGCAAAAAACTGTGCACAAATAGTGCCACAGTATACAAATCCCATAAATAGTTCTTTGAAAACAACGAAGATATCTTTGTGAAGCAGACGCGAATTATTGACATCATGATATGACTTTACTAATAAATTATAATAATTACGATTTCTCTACGCATGCATACGCAGCCACACACTCACATCACAACTCACACTCACCCCCTCACACACACGCAAACTCGCGCGCACACACACACACACACACACACACACACACACACACACACACACACACACACACACACACAAACACAAACGCACACGCACACGCACACGCACACACACACGCACACGCACACGCACACGCGCACACACACACACACACCTCACACGCAGGCAATTACAATACTGAAGGGCACAATATTGGTTTAACATTTTCTTGTAAGTTGTTATGCTTCTGCTATAAAGTCACTTTAAAGTCATGGAACTATTCAAATAATAAAAGAGTCAAGTACCAACCCGTTGTGCATAAAAAAAAAAAAAAAAGTATTAATGTGAAGTAATATATCGAAACCTGTTATTGGCTATATTTATGAATTACTTATTACATTGTACCTACTATTAAGAAAGCTGTTGGTTTCTTGAATAAATAAATAAAGTAAAAATAAAAATATTTGTCGGCCGCACTTTTTTGTTCTCCGTGTGTGTTAGATAGATACACTTTATTGGTATTACAGGTTGCACACATAGTTAAGTGTCGGTGGCTCAGAGGCTCCTCAACTGAGCCACCGAAAAAAGAAAAAAAACTGCTTATACAGGGTGTCCCTGGAAGTATGGATCAAATCGAACAGGGGCATGGGGAAGGGCATTCCCAAACTTTTTAACCCTATGAATGTCGGTGCCATTTTTGACGATTCAAAAGTTATGATCAATTTTTTACATTTTCATATTATCGAATAGTGCTTATACAAAAAAATTTTTTAAAAGAAAACTAGCAAAGCTATCAGCTTAATTTTTTTTTCACGATGTTTGTTCGAGCATGTGACTTTCATGTTTTAATACTTTTATGTCGATAGCAGACATGATTCCTACAAAAAAAAAGATTGAATACAAAGACATTGGTCTGCCAAAAATTTCACTCAATTTTCAAGCGATTGCCATGGGAAAAAAATGTACTAGAGAAAGTTGACCACGTATCACAAAAAGTTGCCCATTCCATACAGATTCTTTTGAGATGTGTAACACTGGGTTACCCTTATTAATTTAAAAGTTATTAGAATTTTTTATCATAAAGGTCGCTTTTTCAAAACTTTCGAACTTTTAAGATTTTAATATTTTTAGCTTTAAACACGATTTACTCTAAACCCTCAAGTACAAAGTCACCTATCCGAGCACTTTGGTGTGGTTAACATAATAAGACAACATTTTTTTAAAGTAAAACCTCACTAGATACGAACGTGCGGGGGGAGGAGGGGGCTTAAACAAAGGAACCGAAAGGGTCGTAAACAATGACGGTGGGTACCGCAGGCTTGCACTCAGGTAGAATTTTTAGTAACTCGCTATCAAGCACCTCATCTTCTAATCCAAGGTCTGGAATGCTCGGTCTTCCTTCCCTAGCTCCCGGATTTCTGCCTTCTCTGTAAGCGGCGTGTACACGTTGGAACACTCGGTAATCCGGAAAGCGGTTTCGATTAGGATATCGCTCTCGATACACTCTCGAAGCTTCGCGTGCATTTCCGTCGCAAAATCCGTAAATGAAATGCATGTCAGCATATTCTTGATTGCTGTACGTAGTCATTTTAGGTCAAACAGTATCCAAATCGCAAGCAAAATCAAAGTCCAGGTAACACAATCCAAATGACGTCAATAATTAATAAACACCGAATTAAGTACGTGCGCAGTTACAAGCTGATAGCGAGTTACTAAAAATTCTACCTAAGTGCAAGCCTGCGGTACCCACCGTCATTGTTTACGACCCTTTCGGTTCCTTTGTTTAAGCCCCCTCCTCCCCCCGCACGTTCGTATCTAGTGAGGTTTTACTTTAAAAAAATTTGTCTTATTATTTTAACCACACCAAAGTGCTCGGATAGGTGACTTTGTACATGAGGGTTGAGAGTAAATCGTATTTAAAGCTAAAAATATTAAAATCTTAGAAGTTCGAAAGTTTTGAAAAAGCGACCTTTATGATAAAAAAATCTAATAACTTTTAAATTAATAAGAGTAACCCAGTGTTACACATCTCAAAAGAATCTATATGGAATGGGCAACTTTTTGTGATACGTGGTCAACTTTCTCTAGTACATTTTTTTCCCATGGCAATCGCTTGAAAATTGAGTGAAATTTTTGGCAGACCAATGTCTTTGTATTCAATCTTTTTTTTTGTAGGAATCATGTCTGCTATCGACATAAAAGTATTAAAACATGAAAGTCACATGCTCGAACAAACATCGTGGAAAAAAAATTAAGCTGATGGCTTTGCTAGTTTTCTTTTAAAAAATTTTTTTGTATAAGCACTATTCGATAATATGAAAATGTAAAAAATTGATCATAACTTTTGAACCGTCAAAAATGGCACCGACATTCATAGGGTTAAATAGTTTGGGAATGACCTTCCCCATGCCCCTGTTCGATTTGATCCATACTTCCAGGGACACCCTGTATAATATGCCCTTTTTTCGCTTGCGGTAAAAAATCTCATCCGGTATAATCGCCTGTTTTCTTGGGGCAAAATACGTCCCTAAACTTCCAAATCAGCTAACTCCAACAATTGTCGTTATCTACCTTCTTTAGCAGCCGTCGGCGCACTATGTCAGCTCTGAGGTGCGTGCTCTCACCGAAATTTCGTAACTTCTCGCCGATCTCATCCTTCCGTTGTCTTGCTTCGTTCAACAATTCCGAGAAGTTTACTGACAGACAGATAAACACGATAATTTTAGATATAGATTGTATTAGTAACACATATAATACTTCTATATCTACGTAAAACGTTAAAAAAGCTATAAGCATGTACCCAGATCTCTTTTTGGAAATTTATTATGTATATGTAAAACAAGCAGACAGCGACTAGCAAGCACGGTGTGATAGTGTACGTATATATATAACAATAACTATAGCCCATACATGACACCTATTCTGTAGGCTCCCAAAATTATGGTTGAATTGTCATCCTGAGGACTTAAGACGTAATATCAATGAATGTTTTTTCATTGGCTGTTTATCCTTCACACGAAAACTCTCACGCACTGTCATTATTACCTGACGACAGGAAAGATAAGAAGGGAAATCCACTGAGTTAGCCTCGCGACAAAATAAAAGAGATCTACCACCTAATCCCACTTCTAAAGGACATTTGGGGACGAAACTACAACGGCGCGCACACTGGCTATACGTACAGTACACTAGGCCAAAGTGCTTTGCCAGCGTGCGAGCCTGCGTCTTACGGCCGGAGCCACGCGGACCAATCAGCAGCACGCGGTACACGCCCGGTGCGCCAACCACGTGGAAGCCCTGCCCTGGGCCCTGCGCGCCGGATGCGCACGAGCGCACCGCGTTGGTGCACTTCTCGAGGATATCTTCTAACGTATTGTCCGGGTCTACTAGAATTTTCTGCAAACATATTTCTTGTAATTTCGTAAATATAAGGTATAACTTGTTGCGACGTTCAACGTGCGACAGCCATCAAGAGCAAATCTACACAAAGTGTCTTTCTACAAATCGTTAAAGAAATTCCTATACTAAGGTTTATTTACTGCAGCAACAACCAAATAATGCCTCCAGCAAGATGGACGAGGCAAGAACAGAAGGTGGACCGATGACTTGATGAAGGTCGTGAGAAGTCGCTGGATGCACGCCGCTTCCAACCGATCGGCCTGGAAATCTATTGGGAAGGCTTAGTTCAACAGTGAATATCCTGTGGCGGATATGATGATGGTTGTTCAAAATGCGAAATAACTTGAACCGAAATACTCCCATATTCAGGTCAGTCAGGATGAAAGACATACAACCGTTACGAGGACACGCTCTGCGAATAAGCAGCACTCCCGCTGACATCAATGTCGCCCATCACTTTCTGAGCAACCGTGTTGTTTAGGCCTGGAATAAGCTGCCGGAAGAGGTTGTCTCCGCCCAATCAGTGAATTCGTTCAAGAATAGATTGGATAAATTAAAAAAAAAACTAGTGATGACTTAAATATTGACTGAATTACAACATAATGAACAATGTGAACTCTTCCAACACTGTGACATAGACATACCAGCAGTAATGCTGCTCGTCTATAATAATAATAATATTCGTCAACCCAATGTTATCTAAGGCATCTTACTTATAAAGTCAGGTAGTACGGACTTATTACGATACGAACTTAACAACCTATAGTCCCATTTATCTCGTAAGGCGAAATGACTTCTAATCATTTAAAGAATTTTGTATAACCTTCACTGTAGCTCTGTACACGTATTTGAGCCCTTCAAAGTCCTGTTGAAAGAAGTTTCGGGCTGGCGTAGAGGCGCTCTTAGCCGGCGTCGCTTGAGGAGGCGTGGGGATTAGCACCATAGTTACAGTGGGTAGTACCCCATCCTGCTGCAAGCAACGGGCCTCGCGGACCGTGCATGGGTGGTCTGTAGGATACAAAATATAACGGAGGCTCTAAATATCATGTTCCATAGTTGGGGCCGTTGAAGTCTTCCATGACAAAGGGATAGGCTTAATTATTGCTGTATTTTGTTGTTTTAACCCTGTTTCATTATTGGTATTTGATTTTGTAAGGTTTGGTGAACCACTGTGGGGCGCAGCCTCCTCTCACTGGTAGAGGGTGTGAGCCATAATCCACCAAGCGAGTCCAGCGCGGATTGGTAGATTTGTGTCAGACTGTAGCCACCTGACAGTCAGTGATTTTAAGCCGCCCCTGTAGGACACCTACCACTAGTGGTCACCCATCCAAGGACTGACCACACCAGACATCGCTTAACTTCGCTAATCGAAAACGAATAGCGAATGCGACTGCGCCACGATTTAATTTCCTCCACGATTTGCCATCCTGGCTGGGTCGCCATGTGATAATGTTGTTGGTCGCCATGTGGTATTAAAGAGGATTGGTCGAGGATGGGGGGTTCCGTAAATAAGACTCGTTGTCTATTGTGATGTTGCACGACCAAGGCCCTTTAATACTGAACAAGCCTATTTATTACATTGGTATCGGCACTGACTAAGCGATATGCGTTTATGTTGCAGTAAATCATTACGCTACGGTTAAACACCAAAATAAGGCAAGGTTATCAATATACTACAACTCTCCCGAAAAGTCCATCTCAATAGTTTGATACAAATCCAGCAATCCCCACGGGACCAGCTTTATGTATTACGGTCCATGATGTGTGTGTAATGTGAAGCTTTGTTACTTTCCAATTGAGTTGAAGTCACAGAATTAATATAGTAGTAACAAAAGCAAACATTCCACATTTACGGACGTGGCTATACTACAAGATTCGCCATGGCCCGGGTATGTGTATATACGTGGGAAGAATTCAGTTTTGCGTTCACCTCATTGAGCACACATCGAGATAACACGTTTATTTGGACTTTTAAGGTTTCTTGTCCGGACGGTCTGTGTTCTCGACCATCTAATTAGCAATAACTACGTAATTTACCTTTTATTTTGTGGTATTTAAACTATTAAGCTGTGTAGGTAACATAATGCAATACCAAACATCAGCCACCCGGCACTGACGACGGGTTCCTTCAGTGTCAAGTTCTTGGTGACCTCTGACATGAGCACCGGCGAGACGCAACCAGGCACGTAGTCATCATGCTGCAGGAAGGGGTTGAGTCGTAACAAATTATCTAAATTGGTCAAAAGCATGTCGGACACGTAAATAATACGGTTCCGTAGCCATAGCGAACTAACTACGTGCTATGCAGTGTCTGAAATCATTTCCATTGTAGTGCTGAAGGCCGCTTTTTTTCACACTTTGGACACTTGAATCTTGCGAAAGAACAATCATAAAATTTTCCTCAACATTCACAATGTTGTGCTCAAAAGTATTTATGCTTATGGGTAGGATTTATTGTGAGAGTTATTGTTCTACAAATTCCTATAAAATTACGACCGTACTGCAAGAGTAATATAACAGCATTACAGTTGCCTTCGTCTTATTTGAGGTCAAAAATGGAAGCTTATCCTGAACCTCTAATTTAATCGGGATCTTATCACAAACAACCCGAAAACAACAATGCCATCAAAGCAGATCAAATCAAATCAAAAATGCTTTATTTTGTAGGTACACAGGGTACACTTAAAATAGTCAGATTTTACATTTTTAAAGCTACTGCTTGTTCAAAAGGCAATTTTCCCCTGAGAAAAACAAGCAAGAAACTCGAGAGGTTGCTCTTTAAAAAAAAAAGGTTTTTATATTACAAAATTATGAATTATTATTTTATATTATAATATTTCATTATTAATTGTGAAATAGCCTGGTTATGCGAACGGGCTGGTTATGTCCACGAACGTTTATCATCTAAATAGAGACTTAGGCCCGTATTAAAAAAGCGTTCTCAAGATTGAGATACCAACCAAACGGAGTACCAAACATGTACCTTCCTGGAAATCAAACCCGCGACCACAGTTTAAGCCCTGTTGGTAAAACCGAGTCACGGAGAGTGTTGAAATGGTTGAACGTCCAAATGACAAATGCCATGTCGAATGGATATTGCATGCGATTTCGCAGACACGTTAGTAAGTAGGCAGCGGTATACAAAAAAGGTATTGTTGTTTGGAAACAAGTTGTGTCCAATTGTTATATTATATTTATCAACTAAATTCTCTAAAATGACAAACAAATTGAAAATTTAGAAAATCCTCGGTATTATCAAATCGTCTAGGTACCTAAACCAAACCTACTCTTGGAAACGGTTGAGGACTCTCCTTTTATGTATACAAACACCATTGGACTGAACAAATTTCCCTGAGCCAATTTGCAAACACCAATTTTGGTAAAAAAGCTTTTTCAAAAGTAACCTAATCAAGGTCATAAGCTCATGGCAGCCGCTCCGCACCGCCTCGTCGCACGGCGTCCACTCGTTGTACACAGGTGATCCACGGGTGGACGCCGCGTTATCACCAATAAACGTCGCGCGGTCAAACAGCGGACCTAGTGTCGTCAATCAGTGGACCCCGCGTGGTCAACGAGTGGACGTCGCTTGATCTACGAATTTTCGAGTAGTCTGTTAACAATTGGCACTTGGTCTACACGTGAAATCTTTCGCGGGCAGCGCGCGGTCCACTCGGAACCCGCGCGTTGGCAATGCGCAGTCAACGCAAGGTAAGCATGCGAGCAACGAGTTGTCACCAAGTGGTCCACTCGCCGTCTGCGCGTGGAGGGCTTACGACTAAGGCGATCCGGTGACGCTACGGAGTTGATGTAGTGAACGCATACCCATATAAGTCCATATAAAGAATACTAACCGCACGAGGCGAGGCGGTGCTGAGTGGTTGCCTGGTGGCTCTAATGAGCTATGACCTTTAAGCTCCAGTGGGCGCTTCAGAGCTATATCTCGTCTTTCGACTACTTCAAAGTCAAGGCAGACATAATGTTGTCAATGTAGCTAAAATACGTAATCCTCGCAAATTTTTTCTCAGTAAGGAACAGCATAAGCAGCCGAAGTAATCCTAACACATGGCGATCAGCGATATTTTATTCACAGGGCTGATGGTGTTATCACTTGGCTGTATGAGACTTATGTTCTTTGCCATTGCAAATAGTGCGGTTATAAAATATAACGTCACTATTTGCGTTTATAATATAACACACGCGTGTTTTATGAGCTGCTTGATATATCTAAAACCGGTGAAGTTACATCCACTTTACGAGCAAGTATGCTGAAAAATATCTAAAATAGTAGAATAAAATCAATATAACTTAAAATACAGGCTGAATTTTTCAAGTAGACGAGGATAGCCAAATCCAAAACTATGAAGAATAGCGAAAAGTACTCAAAGGAGAAGGATTTTGATGAATACTAAAACTACATCTATCAATGGATTTTTGAAAAATCATTATTCCTAGCCAGGATTCGAACCCGTTGATTTTGAAAAAAAAATATATACGCACACTGCGAACTCTTCCTCTTGAAAGGTTCACCAGTATACAGTGCATTTTATCGTATCATGCAGTATTTTACTTCCACAATAAGTTCTTTTTAGAAATTCCCTCAAAACAAATAAACGTTTACCTGTCAATAACTTACCTTTTCATATCGATCCATTATAAAGCGTCTTGTGATTACAAAGAAACCAAGGTCCTTTAGCAATTCTTTCACGAGTTTATGGACATCTGGGGGAATTTATGTATCTTAAATAACATTGTAATGTAATCAACTACCCAATAGATAACGAGATACGTTATCCGCAGCATTTTGGTATTTGTGGTACCACACATTGCCACCCAAAGGTTCCGGGTTTGAAATAAGGTTGCTTATTTCTCTCGTTCGGGGGAATTAATAGAGAATGTAAGACCTAGGCCCGTATTAATAATCCATTCTCAGATTGAGAAAGATTGTGACTTGTCTCAAGTAAACGTGTTGATTAATAAACCTAACTTGAGACCTGAAACGCGCGTGCTTACTCAAGCAGTACTCACTTGAGAGTTTCACGTATTAATAAACGGAACTCAAGACTATCATTCATTCGCCGCTGAGGCGAATTCTTGAGAAATGATCTCAGCTGAGTAGACCTCAAGATTGGTTTATAAATTAGCACGGAGCTAGAGATAGCGTCAACTGCTTAAAATGCATCTGTGTTAATACAGGTTTATTAATACGGGCCTTAGAGACGCTTCATATTATTCCATCTATACAAGTTAAAAATATTCGCAAGGTACATTTTATAGAGGGTAGTTTATAGACTCCTATATGTCTAAGTTATACCCCAAGTTACACAAGACGTCATGAGTTTTGTATTAGTTACTTGTTTTTTCTCCCAAACCGCCTCCGTGGCTAAATGTAAACAACATTGGGTTTACGATTCGGAGGTCGCGGGTTCGATCCCCAGCGGGGTACATGTTTAAGTACTCGGTTTGGTTGGTTGTAGGGCAGTTTAAATGTCCGCCTGGCTAGCTACCACCACCTTATCTATATCTGCCGCTAAGCAGCAATGTTAATAGCATTTTTGTGTTCCGGTTGTCAGAGATAAGATAGCCAGTCCCCCTAATGTGTTGGGATTTCCGGGTCAGTACGCTTCCACCTTCGACCTCATCTTCACTTAACATCAAGTGTGATTGAGGTCAAGTACCAACCCGTTGCGCATAAAAAAAACTATTTTTTTAATTATCAATTTATATGGAGACACGTTTTCTTTAACTTGTTGAGATACCTAGGGACCAATCGCGCCATTTTGCAACGGTTTTACCATCCGAACGGAACGGTTTTGGTTTAGCTTTAGTTTAGTTGATGTAAAAAATGGCATCACGCTATTTTTTGTGAACGATTATATCGTAGACGCTACCAAAGTAAAACCAAACCCAAAATGTTTAGAGCTAACCACGAGTATAATAAAAAAACTAGCTTTAATTTCCGTTCAAATGATTAGCGCGTTACGAATTGTGCTTAACGTAACATTTTTGGTTGTGGTTTAGCTTTGGTATTATCGTCCAAACTTAACGCGATCGGCCTCCTGTTAGCTAAAGATATAACATTGGAGACGGTACATACCTACCTACAACAAATAATATGGATACCTATATCGAGTTCAGGAGACACAAGCAGAATAACCCGGTCAGCGTCCTTGGAGGTGTGCAGGTACCGAGTGAGGAAAACCTTCATGTGCTTAAGGTGGTCTCTCGGCAAGACAAGCACCAGATCAGTCAGCATGTCCTGGAGAATCGGACAAACATATAGCTTGTGTTCCGGTTACATTTCATTTAAATGTTTACTTAAATTTATGAAAATTCAAGAAAGAAAAAATTACCTAGGTATCTTTAATGGTTGATCGATTATCTGACTTGAGCACCAAGGGCCGTATTAATAAATCGATCTAGAGATTAGAGACCGCATCTCAGTCTCAATACTTTTTTTACTATTGTTTTAATACTTATATAACAGATTCTCAAGCTTCACCTTAAGGTCATCTCAATCTTGAGAACGGTTTCTTAACGGCCCTAAGAGATATAGGTGAGTATAAGTACATAGTTACAGCCCATAGCACTATGAACTATCGGCGTAAAACTGGCTGCGCGGCGTTATCGAAAATGTAAACATAACGAGATCTTTTTAAATGCTAGGAGTGTTGCAGTTGCCGTGCGACCGCATATAGTATACAGTAGTTGCCCAGGTAAACAAATTTGTGCCTAATTACTATTGAACACTACAGTCTCCAATATAATTTTTCTCCAAATGTATCCCATAGTAGCTCATGTCTCATGAAAGCAGCTGCGTTAGCAATTCCGGTAGCGTCGCACGCACGACAAGCTTACATTTCTAGGGTCACGGGCGTCGTGATGTCGACTGTAGGAACATTCAGACACATAAGTGTAGGTATTCGTTCCAGCTGAAATTATTTACGTATTAACGATCGTACAAGTAACGATGCGTGTAATGGATATGGATGATTAATTAGGATTACTTGGTAGTATTTTGTTATGACATGCTTATACAGCAGTTTCTCGAAATGTATTGAGTTTTGGGGAAAGTTGTAGAACAAAAGTTGTTCGTTATAACGGGTAAACCTTGACTAACCTTGAATAACGTATAGATCCTATACTTATCCAGATAGGGTATGAATCTTGCTGGCATTCCCAAAGGCCTCGTCGTAGCATCGGTTTCAGTCATTCTTTTAATTTATTTTCAAAGAACTCGATATTTTTGAAGATAACACAATAAAGTGAATTATACAAAATTGAGTGACATTTTATTACTTTTTGGCTCTTTTTAACAAAAAGTGCTGGCATTCTAAAAGATATTCCTTTCGTGACTTGACTACACCGATAGAAGTGCCGCCGGTTAGCCCTACCTATCAGATTCAACTATCAAATAATATTGAAAACGAGGCAGTATAACTTTAGCTCCTTAGCCTTTCCTATTACAAGGAAGAAGAAAACTTCTCTCTCAACTGTCAAATCTAATTATCAAAGTTGTCAAAATCACATGTTATTTTTATAGGTTATGTTTTGAAAGTTTTACTTGAGGAAATCGCTTATTACTGGAAGTATTCAGTTTCACATTGTGACGGTAGTTAATGGTCCGGGTCAGATGTCATTACGATACATTGATATCATCGGGAGCTTGTTCAAAGTAGTTGCGATGTTATATTTCGATCGCTAATCACGCGGCGATTGTCGAGGTCATTTTTGTGTGGATACAATCTGTTTGCGTAGCTGTACTGGCCACCGGATAATAGTTGCGGCTCGCCGATGACTAGCCTCAGTCTGTGTCGTCGTTCGACAGTGAACAGATTGTTTAAGAGGATGTCTACGGTCAAATTTAACTATGAGGTAAAATCATGTGTTTCGTATTTGTTGTTTTTGAGTTTATTAAGTTTTTCAAAGGATGGACACTGATGCAAATTGTGTAATTTGTGTCTTTAGTGAGGTACCAAAGTAACTAGGTGTTATTAAGTTAAATACAAGATGCATGTCAATATTTCCATGTCGTATTTAGTTTTCATAGGAATATATTTACCTTATTGTATTTGACGACCGATTGGTGTAGTGGATAGTGACCCTGTCAGCGAAACCAACGATTGCGGGTTCGAATCCCGCGACGGGTAAATGTTTGTGTGATGAATATGAACATTTATTCCTGAGTCATGGATGTTTATATAAATATTTATGTATGTTTATCCATTATCTAGTATCCATAGTACAAGCTTTGCTTAGTTTGGGACTAGATGATTGGTGTAAGTGAGCGAAATATTTATTTTTATTATTATTTATTTATTGTAATCCCTAGGTACTATAACATTATTTATTTATAATAATAGACTTACAGTTTACAGTCCGCAACAGGCTGGAACTGATAATGGAAAGAGACTATTTGAATACAATATTTATTTTTTGATTGACAGAATATAAATATTAACCACATGCAGTTTCTAGACCAATTAACCAATTATTGCTTCATCATCATCATCATTATTGTTTAACCAACATTAATAGCTACATTCATCTGAGTTTATTTATAGAAGGATAAATGTGTTAATAGTTCCTTTAGATGGCCAATTGGTCTAACAAGTAGTGACCTTGCCATAGAAACAAACAGTTTGGGGTTTGAATCTCACTGTGAGTAAATGTTTGTGTGACGAATGTGATCATACCAGAGTCATAGTGTTTATGTAAACATTATGTATGGTTTACCGTTATTAAAAATAAAAATTTAGGGCACTTACACCAATCATCTAGTCCCAAACTAAGCTATGCTTGTACTGCGGATACTAGATAACAGAAGAAGATACATAAATATTTATATTAACATTTTTATTATTATATTATTATAGACGAGCAGCATTACTGCTGGTATGTCTATGTTCATTATGTTGTTATTCAGTCAATATTTAAGTCATCACTAGTTTTTTTTTAAATTTATCAAATCTAAATTCATAATACATCCATGATTTGGGAATAAATGTTGGGAAATTGTTCATCACACAAACATTTACCTCTTACGGGATTCGAACTCGCAACCATTGGTTTTGCTGATAGAGTCAGTATGCACTACACCAATTGGTCGTCCCATATCTTCATTATATTATGTAGCACCCATAGTCCCATACTAAAGGCTTGGCTTAGTTTGGGTGTAGCTAATTTGTTTGAAATGTTTACTCTATCATCAAGGAATCCTTCTTAATTCAAAGTCTCATATGGTAATTTATGGAAAACGATGCAAATCTCTCCGTGGGTGAGGCTTATTTTTTTTTTTTTTAATCTTGTTTTTATTTGAGGCTTTTGTACACCCTGGGTGACTATGCCAGCCTCATTGATACATTCGCCTTTTTAAACCTCACTCTCTTTTTGCAATAGACAATCCAACATATTTATACAGACTGACAGCACTCCTACAGAGTATATCAGAGAATATCAGTTTCCAGTACAGTAGACATTCAAAATTCGGCTTTAAATACCTAAATTCATAACCATTATTTAAACAGAAATTATTTACAAAAGACTATTAGGTATAAAATTACGGTACGGTACGGTAGGGAGGGGAGTCCCACATAACCGTCTCGCCGTCCCCCATTACTGACTACAAATAGGAAAAATTTATAAAATCAATTATTTGCTGTAAGTTCAATAATATAGCAAAGTCATTGGTGTGGGCCTTGAACAACTCAGACAGAAGTAATTTATGTGGAAGTATGATTAACTGATATTAATCATGAGATGGGCCGCGTCTTGTGGGTGATATTCAATTCAATTCTTTAGTTTTTGGCAACTTTTTGAACGATGACCTACATGCCAAGTAATTTTGAAATAACAAGGAACAGGCAACATGTTTGTTTGATAAGTTTAAATCTATCTGAAAATCTATTTTAACCCGAGACGAAAAAAGACGGGTGTTGTGTTTAACGGCGTTAGGCGTGCGTTCTTGCATGATTTCATCCGTGTTCGCGTGCATATAATCATGCGCGCGTGGGATAGCCTGTGCGTGTGTGTAAGCCTGCGCGTGTGTGTGCAATACTGCGCGTGCGTGAGTGATTAATTGATTGAGTGAGTGCATGCGAGTGCTGATCCTTACATGGGCAATATAATGCGTGGTCCAATTTCAGTGCAATTTTTTATATTAAGTTTAGACTAATTTTTTAATTATTGAAAGAAATCTAATGTGGTGTTGTTTCCGAGGAAATCTTCAAACTTTACAATTAATATTTTTACTCAGCTTTGTGTGTATATGTCACTTTTTTTTAATTTAATTCAACCCACTGCTTCATCTTCCATGTTTTAGGATGCGATGCATAAGTTGAACTCTTTGCAGTCCAACAAAGCAACAATCGAGCAATTGAGAAAGGACATAAGAGCTGGACAAGTGAGTGGCACTATTTTCTATTTTAATTCATAATATGTCTGATCCCGGAAATGCGAAAAGATTTGCTTGTATTAATCTTTTTATATAGTTATTGACTTATAATAAACATATATTTGACAACCAATTGGTGTAGTGGACAGTGACCCTGTCAGCGAAACCAACGGTTGCAAGATCCAATACCGCGAGAGGTAAATGTTTGTGTGATGAATATGAACATTTATTCCCGAGGCATGGATGTTTATGTTATATAAATATTTATGTATATGTTTATCCGTTATATAGTATCCATAGCACAAGCTTTGCTTAGTTTGAGACTAGATGGTTGGTGTAAGTGTCCGCAATATTTATTTATTTATTATTTATATATATTTATTGTAGACTCGGAAACGAGAACGCAGCGAGACCCGCTTTGACTGGAAGTGTTACGATTGTTATGCAGCTTGTATATTTTTATTCTGCATAGTTCAGTTTTATAGTGTGGTGTGTCAGGATCGTAGCAAGTGGAAGTTGTGGTCTCTGCCTACCCCTACGGGAAACATGCGTGACTTTATATTTGTATTATGTAATAGTGTGAAACTGGAAATAAGGGTTGAACGACGGAGGGTTGAAAGGACGATTATGAGGCTTGCATTGGATACTTTTGGATTTTGCATAATATGACTATATTATTTAATTTTCAGATATGTACGAACTTAGAAGACATGGAAAACTATTTGTTGCGAACCGGAGTTACTCTCTCTAAGCTGGACGAACTCTCTGTGATACATGTCGCCGGGACCAAGGGGAAGGTACGATATAATATAATCGTTACACGCGGGATAAACAAATTAAACATATCCGCGATAAAGCTATTCTACACAGGCGAAGTCGCGGGCGGGGAGCTAGTTTAATAATAAATAAATAATAAATATCCTTAGACATACACACAGCGCCATCTAGTTCCACAGTAAGCAACTATATGCTTGTGTTGTGGGTACCAGATGGTTGATATAATACATAAATACATTTTTTTTTTGTAAATAAATACTTATTATAAATGAAACATCCATAACTCGGGTACCTACACATGTCCGTATTCATCACACAAACATATGCCCCTAGCGGGATTCGAACCCGCAACCTTTTGGTATAGTGGTCAGAGTTGCTAACCATTACACCAAACGGGTCGTCAAACGATAACCGATTCATTTCAATTTTGCGCCATAAAATTAAAATAATTTGAGATTTGTCGCGTTTTCAGCATAGAAATGTTTATAAACAAGACACTGAAATATTTTTTTTTAATGATTGACTGGATTCGCGTTTGACCACAATCTCACCTGATAAGTGACGATGTGGTCGAAGATGAAGCACGCGATCCCAGTAAATGCCTATACACTCTGCTCTTGAAGATCCCAAGGTTGTAGGATTCAGGGTAGACTGACGCCGGAAGGGAGTTCCATGCCTTGGCTGTTCGGATGATGAATGAAGAATCGAACTTCTTAGTGCGAATGTTCGGTATATTAACTATATACGGGTGGAATCCCTCCCCACACCTAGTGGTCCGAAGATGGAAGGGTGACGGTGCCTATATGAAATTATAGCGAGCCAAAAAACTATACTACACTATCCTATTTTATTTGTAGGAAATCTAATTAGGAAATAGGAAGGTATAATCGTCAGAACAGTTAGATTTCGATTTAGTGGATTGGAAGGTCCCGGCAGTACTACTTCCATCCAAAATGCAGAGACTAATTAGGCATACTCGTACATTGCTGGAAGGCTTGGTTCTGTTAATGTTAATCGACGACCGATTGGTGTAGTGGACAGTGACCCTGTCAGCGAAACCAACGGTTGCGGGTTCGAATCCCGCGAGGGGTAAATGTTTCTATGATGAATACGACCATTTATTCCCGAGTCATGGATGTTTATATAAATATTTATGTATGTTTATCCGTTATCTAGTATCCATAGTACAAGCTTTGCTTAGTTTGGGACTAGATGATTGGTGTAAGTGTCCGAAATATTAAAAATATTAAAATATTAAATTAAAAAATGCAAATATTGAAGGATATTTGAATTAACAGAACCAAGCCTCCCAGTGTCCTAAGGGAGGGTAAGGGAATACCTGATGTCATTACTCTCTAATAAAAAGAAACCATTCACAATTCAAATATTAATTTGCGTAAATCCATGTGATTTTTTATATCCATTTAGTACCTGCCTCCGTAGCATGATATCGTTTGTCGCGCGCGACGTAGGTGTGAGAGTGGGATAGCTGTATATCTCGTCCAAACGAATGAGCAGGACAAATATTATCTGGCGCGACATAAACGACATTTAAACGTCTGTCGCGCCTGTCAAGCTATTTATTTTTATTATTGCTGGTTGTGCCATTATCAAAAGTTATACTTGCGAACGTTTGGTGTAGTGGTTAGAAACTCTGCTACTATACCAAAAGGTCGCGGGTTCGAATCCCGCCAGGGGCATATGTTTGTATGATGAATACAGACATGTGTTCCCGAGTTATGGACGTTTTTCATTCATATGTACATGTATTTATTTACAAAAAAAAGTACTTGTGTAACTTATCAACCATCTGGTTTCCGTAACACAAGCCTAGATGCTTACTGTGGACCTAGATGGCGCTGTGTGTTTGTTAAAAAAAAAAACAATAAAAATGTCCCGTATTCTAGGGATCAACAAGCGCAATGTGCGAGTCTATACTGCGCGCGCATGGGTTCCGCACCGGCCTGTACACGTCGCCGCACTTAGTGGCCGTGCGCGAGCGCGTGCGGCTGGACGGCTCCGTGGTCACTCAGAAAACGTTCGCGAACCACTTCCACAGGGTCTACGATATGTTACATGCGTCACAGGTGGGTGACTAACTTTAGTTATTTACCATGAATAATGGAATGTGAAATCCTTTTGTGTGTGTTTATTTATTTATATTATAATAGTACAACCGCATCACATATATTTATACAATTTCAGAAAATTTGTAGATGTAATTATTTCTAATATATGTGACAATTAAGATGTACATAACACTTACCAAAATCAAATAATAACATAACCTAATGAATATTGAGATCAAACGAAAATAATCTAATAATTATTTAATTGACGAAGTCTGCAGCTTTCGTTTGAAGCTGCTAAACGAGTCGTGGATGATGTCAATGTCTGGATCACGGGTTCCAAATAAGGTTGAGCTGGAGACCATTTGATGTCACTGTTTTGGCGCTGGGTAGCTGGGTGCAAAATAGTGTTCTCTTTTTATTCGTATTTGTGTTACCTATCTATTTGTTAATGTTCAAAGCATTCCACCGACATTCTGATCGCTATACCAAACCGTCGCGGGTTCGAATCCCACTAGGGGCATTTTTTTTGTATGATGAATACGGACGTGTGTACCCGAGTTATGGATGTATTCATTTATAATAAGTTCAAAAAAAAATATCTATTTGTGTAGTTGAAACCATCTGGTATCCACAACACAAGCCTATAGTTGTGTGTTACTAGATGGCATTGTGTGTATGTCCAAGGATAATCTCTAAATGCTAAGTCATAGACACCTACTCCAGGTGTGCAGCTGTAATAGTATTGTGTGTCTGCAACTTACACGAATGCTGCTAGGACTGATATTTATCCTAGTATTTACCTGCGGCTTCGCTTGCGTGGAATTCGTTATTATGTATAACATGTTTATTCCGCGGAAAGTACTCTATATCCTAATGAAAAGTAACAGGACATATTCGACTCGAGTCGACCGCACATCAGACGTAACACTCCAACCTTTGGAGCGTCCGCTCGTTGTATGAGCGCGCTACCGTACGGGAGCTCAGCTTTTACTGGCAGTGTTACGTTTGACGTGACGTCGCCTGTACCAAATATTATCCAAATCCGTTTATCCGTTGCGCCGTGATTGAGCAACTAACAAAGATTCAATTAAGTTGCATATGATACGCGATAACGCGACGGTTGTCTTTAGTCGTCGATGTCGCACGTCTTTATTCCTGTATGCCCACATTTTAGTCGTGTATGTCGCACGTATTTGGTTGTGTATGTCGCACGTCTTTAGTTAGTAATGTCGAATGTCTTTAGGCATTGATTTTTAAGCATCGATGTCGTACTTATTTCGAGGTTTTTACGAGAAAATCTTTACAGGCATACGATGGAGACATGCCTAAATACTTCGCGTTCCTAACGGTACTGGCATATAACATGTTCCTGAAGGAAAAGGTGGATGTGGCCATCGTTGAGGTCGGAATTGGTGGAATTGTGGACTACACTAATATTTTGAGGTTAGTATGAGTGGCTGATCCTTTTTTTTTATGCACAACGGATTGGTACTTGACCTCAATCACACCTGATGTTAAGTGAAGATGAAGTCGAAGGTGGAAGCGTGCTTACCCGGAAACCCCAACATATTTGGGGGACTGGCTATCTTATCTCTGACAACCCGAACACAACAATGCTATTAACATTGCTGCTTGGCGGCAGATTTAGATAAGATGGTGGTAGCTAGCCAGGCGGACATTTAAAATGCCCTACCACCAACCAAACCGATTACTTAAATATGTACCCCGCTGGGGATCGAACCAGCGACCTCCGAATCGTAAACCCAATGTTGTTTACATTGAGCCACGGAGACGGTTGCCTGCCTGGGGATCGAACCTGGACCTCCCAAATTGAGAGACTGTGTCTATTATTTTCATTTATTTCCAAAAAAAAAATGTATTTATGTAGTAGTATCAACCATCTGGTATCCACAACACAAGCCTATAGTTGCTTAGTGTGGAACTAGATGGCGCTTTGTGTATGTCCAACGATATTAATGTTATTAACTTTTACGTCGCGCGCGACAAACGCTGTCATACTACGAGGGATGTGATGCATAAAAAATATAAAACATAATGTTGTAGAAAAGTGCCGGTAGTGGGCATATCGGCGCTTGGTCTCGACCACACTTCTATCCTGGGGAATACACTGGAGGAGATCGCGGCCGCGAAAGCCGGCATCATGAAGCCGGGCTGCGAGGCCTACACCGTGACGCAGCCAGGAAACGCCATGGCGGTGCTCAAGAGCGTCGCACATGACGTCAATGTGAGTTGCCTGTGGTAAGCGAGTTACTTACAAGTCAATTGAAACGACTCGACGCCATCCTCAATCTGAGAAAGGAAATTCAATGACTGTCTGACAACAGACAAAGCTGTTTAAACACATTTTACTATGGAGCAGGGGTGTCGGGGCGGGGAAGTGACGCACGGGAAGGGCAAGGCTACCGCCCTAGAGCCATCATCTTTTTTTTTTGTTTCATTATCGTATAGCAGCAAATCCTACTTTATAATATTTATTGAAAGATGTTTGTTTGTGATGTGTGCGTAAATTTAAAAAAAAACTATTGTTACTATAGTCAGGGGCAGGCTGAAAATCAGTGCTGTGTGGCTGCGCCGCCCAGCGTACGCTGAGTCTGTTCCCACCACACGCACGCATATCTTTTTTTTTATTTTATTTATGATCTTTTGTAAAATAGCTTCTTTTATTTTTCAAAACTAAGGGCCGTATTGACGGGGCAGTCTCAGGATTGAGATCGAGTCTCACTCTCAATAATATATTATATATGTGATACTGTTCAAATTCAGATTAGACGGAAGAAATAGAATAATCTCAAGTATCATTCTATAAGTTTTTCTCAGTCTTGGGATAGTTTTATTAGTACGAGCCTTCTTTAATGTCTTGTTACACTTAGGTTCTTTTTTTTTTATGCATAACGGGTTGGTACTTGACCTCAATCACACCTGATGTTAAGTGAAGATGAGGTCGAAGATGGAAGCGTACTGACCCGGAAACCCCAACACATTTGGGGGACTGGCTATCTTATCTCTGACAACCGGAACACGACAATGCTATTAACATTGCTGCTTGGCGGCAGATTTAGATAAGATGGTGGTAGCTACCCAGGCGGACATTTAAAATGCCCTACCACCAACCAAACTGAGTACTTAAACATGTACCCCGCTGGGGATCGAACCCGCGACCTCCGAATCGTAAACCCAATGTTGTTTACATTAAGCCATGCACGGAGGCGGTTAGGTATATGTATACAGCTTATATTTATGTGTGTGTGCCAAATAAATGGTATCTATTGTTGACATACATACAACTTTTCCTTCTGCCACTCTCATCAAATGCTTCATACACGCTCGTTCCAAGCCAGTTTATAAGAACTTTGTCTTTGTTTTCCAGTGCACACTAAATATAGTTCCTGAATACAACACCTACACATTCCCCAAAGGGTATAAAGGACAACTACAAGTAAACCTAGAGTCTTATCAGACCAACGCATCGCTTGCCATACAGCTGTCGTACGCCTGGATGAGGCACGCCAAGTTGCTGGCCTGCAATATCCGGAATCGGTTAAAGAAACAGCGTATCAACGGAAAGATTATGAGACAAAATGGATTCATAGAAATTGATTCTCCGTACATAGCAGATGATAAGTATACGGAAGAGGTCATGGTTACTACACTGTCAAATCAAACGGCCGTTGGTCTGAGAGATTGCAAGTGGCCGGGAAGGTACCAGGTGATTCGGTCGGAGTATGCGACGTTTTATTTAGACGGAGCGCATACGCAGGAGTCTATGGAGATTTGTGCCAAGTGGTTCGAAGACAATAACAGGTGTGGTATTCATTTATTTTTGTTCAATTTGTCTGCTAAAAACGTGCAAAACAAGTTCATCTTTTTTTTTTTTTATTAATATGAGAGGGCGGCAAACGAGCATGCGGGTCACCTGATGGAAAACAATCACCGCCGCCCATGGACACCCGCAACACCAAAAGGGTCACAGATGCGTTGCCGGCCTTTGAGGAAGGTGTAGGCTCGTTTCTTGAAGGTTCCAATGTCGTACTCGTTCGGGAATACCGCTGCAGGAAGTCCGTTCCACAGGGTGGTCGTATGTGGTAGGAAGTTTCTTGAGAAACGTACAGTGGTAGACTTCCACTCATCCAGGTGATGTGGATGGAGTTTTAATTTTCGTCGAGAAGTGTACCGGTTAAATTGAGCTAATACTCGAACAGTTCTTCAGAACACTCCCCATGAAATCTCAGTAAGGTTCCGGTCCCTCTCCCGAGTGCGCCATGAAGTCTTCTTAAAATTTATGTGAGACCATCCTGGCGGTATACCTTTTCAAACAAAAATAGAATTATTGAAATTGATTCAGAACTGATAATATCGCCAGAACATACTTATATACATAAATGGAGAAATAAAATAGAGTCGCATAGATAACCTTCTCCTTTTTGTTGGTTAAAGAATATTTCATATACGTAGAAGGTTGGTGGTAGCGCATTTTAAATGTCCGCCTGGCTAGCGATCACCATCTTATCTAAATCTGCCGCTAAGCAGCAATGTTGATAGCATTGTTGTGTTCCGATTGTCAGAGATAAGATAGCCAGTCCCCCAAATGCGTTGGGGTTTCCGGGTCAGTACGCTTCCACCTTCGACCTCATCTTCACTTAACATGAGGTGTGATTGAGGTCAAGTACGAATCCGTTGTGCATAAAAAAAAATGTCTAGGAATTTTATACAATACAAGGACATTAGTCTGAGAAAATATCTATGGTATACTTAATATTGACAACTAACCACCTTCATTGATCAATGGTAAATATCCCTCATATACGGGGGAAGGCCTAAATCCCTACAGTGGCATGTTTACGGGCTGATGATGACGAAATATACTAAATTGAGGTTGTGGTTGCACTTTCCAGTGGCATACATGATTAGTTTTCAGCTTAGTTTGTTACGACATCTTTGTCTCTATTTCATACCTGCTTAGCGTGACATCGTTTATCGCGCGCGACGTAGGAGTGAGAGTGGGATAGTTGTATATTTCGTCCAAGCGAAAGAGCAGGACAAATATTATCTCACGCTACATAAACGTTTACTGTGCAAAATCAAAAAAATGCTTTATTTTGTAGGTACACAGGGTACACTTAAAATAGTGAGATTTTACATTTTTTAAGCTACTGCTTGTTCAAAAGCCAATTTTCCCCTGAGAGCAACAAGCAAGAAATTCGAGAGGTTGCTCTTTAAAAAAAAAAAGGTTTTTATGTTACAAAATTATTAATTATTATTTTATATTATAATATTTCATTATTAATTGTGAAATAGTGCCTGTCATTACCACCATCTTATCTTCGTCTGCTGCCACGGATACGTGGATAGGTGGTAGTCTTCTGACTGTTTGAGATAGGTAGGATAGCCCGTTCCCCAACTAAGTTGGAGATTCCAGGTGAGTCGGCTTACTCCTTCGACCTCATCATCACGTAACATCAGGTAAAGTGCTGATCTAGTGAATTTGGGCTAATTTTCACACACCTATCACTGGTCTATGATATTATTCTCACTTCCTCTTAGTTGCCTTTAAATACCAAAAAGATATGGTTACTCTGCTAGGAACTACATGCTCTTGTATACTTTATTATTAAATATATGCAGTAAAAAGATTAAAAAATATATAAGGTCTAACAAATTTAACCAAACAAACGTTGCAGAGTGTATGTATAGTATGTATCTATTACGAAAAATTAAAAAGTAAAACGTTAAAGTTAACAGATTTTATTCAAAAAATAAAATTTAGAAATGTAAATTTTGCGAGTTGGACATTAATGGCCGCGCGCTCTAAATACTTTGCTACAACACACAAACAAGGTCGACCACTCGCCGTTCGCCGCCAGCGCTTGCACCGGGGCGGTGCCGCGACTTGCTGTAATTCGGTTGCGCTCTGTGACCACATGTGCCCCGCCACCCCCTTTGGCGTCTGCCATGTGAACGTTGCCTGTTTTTTCACATTAATAAAATAAGGTTACAATCGGAATGAAGTAAATGTGTATTTTCATTTACATTTATTTTTTTTACTCAGAAACAAAATTTTGAAGACTAGTTTTTTTAATGAATATATTATTTTATTGTCATGTACGTGCAATTGCCAAGTTTGTCGGGTTATGTTGTCAGACCTTATATACAGGGCGTCCCAAAGTTATGGGACATGAAGGGGAAGTACCTTAAATATCGTAGATAGTGAATTTTGCTCAAAGAAGACTTTATGTTATTTTTAAAAGTTAGTAATTCTGCATTCATAGATTTTCTAAAAATTATTTGCTTGTTCGCAATAAATTAACACAATAACACTTGTGTAAGTGAATTGAGACTAAACAGATCAATATCCGAAAAACAAACGCTCGCACATACTGTTCCATTTTCAAATTTAAGAACAACATTTAAAAATATCACTTCTTTTTAAAATATCTTAAAAAGTATGCATTCAAACAAACGCTGTCATAAACTGTTCCATTTTCAAATTATAAATTATTTATTTTTGTTTTTAATTTGCCTTCTGTCTAGCTTACAGAGGACGTATTGAAATACAAGTTTTATCATTTCATCTACACGTGCACTTATAATAAGGAAAACTATGTTAGTACCTATTTTATGAAGTGGGTACTTATTTACGAATAATCAATGCTATCTTTGGAATGATAATATCGCTACTTTTCGAACGTCGTCGGCAATAAATAACTTTCTTGAAATTTGACTCAATCATTTTATGTTGTTCCTTTCTTTTAAAATACTATGTTACTTAGGCAGAGTTATTATTTTTTAGCTATTCTTTCGATTGGCATCATAAAAGTAGGGTGTTTTTTTTTTCACATTTAAGTCGGTTCGATTCCCAGCCGAAGCAAGTAATTTTTAGAAAATCTATGAATGCAGAATTACTAACTTTTAAAAATAACATAAAGTCTTCTTTGAGCAAAATTCACTATCTACAATATTTAAGGTACTTCCCCTTCATGTCCCATAACTTTGGGACGCCCTGTATATGCAGTGATGAGGTAGGTCTATGTCTACCACGAATGATAATTGCTCACAAAATGTCACACAGAAATGACAATTTAATATGATAAACAAGATTATTAATTTTATAAAACAAAAGGTTATTAAATAAATATACCACTATCACATTCTTAATAATAATAATGCCTTTTTATTGCAAGAAAATAGCATTATGTTATATACATAATAATATGTTTGTATAACAATATCTCTTCAATCTTAGTGAGCCTATTGGCAAAGGCCTCCTCCATTTCTTTCCATTGGTGTCTATTACCTGTTACCCTTCTCCAGTTGGGTTAACTGCGGTCAACTTCAGCTCATAGTTTACTTTGGCTAATGTGTTATTAATAAATTTAGACAACCTATCCTACAGTTAACTGTGTGTCATTTGTATCCAAAAGCCTATCAATATCCGTTAGCCAAGAAATCAGTCTGTCGAAGTATCCACCATCTTGGTTATAACTCAGTAACAACAATTGCATATGTTGATAAGCAGTTGGTGACTGTAACATGCACTCTAACCGCTTGTTTCGGAGCGATAACAATCGTATAACAATAATAGCTATTAGTGTCCATTGAATGGGTTTGAACATTATGTTATTTGCTTTTAATTTGAACGTGTTTACTAGCAAATGTACATCAGAATTTATTGCTAGAGATAGCAAACCTAAAGATCGAAGCAAATCAGGTAAGGCTTTGTTTAAATGTTGACCCACTATCTTTCTCCGTATAGCATTCTGTGCATTTTTATCAACTAAAGGTATCTGTGTTAAATTGTCTTCTTCATTAGTAACTTTCTCATAATTTATATTTATATTGGGTATAACTGTCTCACCGGTGTAATAAGCCTTTACTTTCAACTGCATATTCTTACTTTCTTCCTGGAGTGTGGAGTACTCTGGCAGTGGTTTACTCTCGCGTTGTAAAAAAACCTGTGTGTCATTGCGCCGATCCCCTAATTCTAGCATATTTAACTTCTTACACAGTGCTTGATACTGGTCGTAAGTGTTGGAATTATAGAATATGCTCTTAGCATAATGATTTAAATACTCCTTGATGCATTCTCCTTTGTCTGATACCATTTCTTTGACCTTCTCTTCTCCAAATAGAAATATCAGTGTATCCAGAGTAAACCATTCTGCTAAACTTGTCTCCACTTCAATCGCAATTACTGTCACCGAGGGTTGCTTCTTCTGTGATAATTTTTTAGCTAAACTAGACTGTTCCAGACCCATTTTGCTATTTGGTGTCTGTGTAATTATAGGGTCTATTTTCCTTTCAGGTTTCTCAATTACCTCTCCTACTATGTTTAGAGGGTTTGGAATAGGCCTTTTTTGTATTTCACAACGATTTATTGAAGTGTTAATGGATTTGTCTAATATAGATTCTACATTTTGAGATTCTTGAATTGAATTCTTCGTTTGTTGAACAGTTTTATCATCAACATTATTGTTTTGATTGATCTGTAAATTTTCTGTATTATCAATGTCACTTTGTGTTTCAATTTTTGAATCCTCTTTATTCGCAATTTTATTATTCTCATCCTCACATTGATCAGCTCCAGTTAGTTCATGTAAACTTGCACTTGCAAAGTCAACTATAGACGTAAAAGTGTTTACTGGAGGTTGAATGTTGACTCTTTTGATTAGAGCTACATCTACCTCCTGTCCTAGACTTCCAACTGCATCCAACGGTAAAAGGTGGAATTTCGGTACTTTGTCATACTCCCTGAACCATAACGGACTTGTGAGCATCTGTTTTTTCACATGCATAGAGGATTTATAGCAGCTGTTGCTACAAAAGCTCTTTCTAGCAGTGATATCGTACACTTTATTGGTTTTTATTGATATCCTATACTTCTGTTTCGGAATGTTCCTCTCTGAAATCGATTTAGAGCATATGGGATAGCCACAGAGGTGAACGATAGCTCTCTCCTCAACAATGTCTTCAAAGTGACTTTGATTGATGTCCGGTAGGCATTGGACAAAATAATCTTCACTGATATCCTTCTCGAGGAGACTCTCTACGATGCCCTGAGCCTTCGCGGTGCATTCGCGTTTTTTGAGAATCGCTTGACGTATTTGCTCTTTAGTCATTTCTTCGATTTTGATCTGACTTTTATTGTGCTTTTTGTCTAGAAGTTCCATGTTCATATATTTTGATCGAGTTTGTTTAATTAAATAGTACCTATTCAAAAGAAATATACGCAAAATAAACAAATGCGATAGCACAACACAACATATTTCTTTTTTTTTTTCGTTTTATTCTCTCCTCTCGGAGAAGGCAAAGGGATCTAAGCGCATACAGCTATGTCTTATTTCTCTTATGTCTTCAGTTTTTAGTCGGTCTCAGTCAAAACAAGTAATTCGTCGTATACTTGGCATATACAGAATATTGTCACGGTCATGTCATTCTTCAGTAAAGTGGCAGGACCCCGATTCTCGCACGATCGACATTTACTGTCGATAGACATCCATAGGTTTGTCACTTTTGCACGCCCTTATTAGTACGAAAGAGATAGTAATACCAATGTCTATCGACAGTGAAATCTCGAACGCACGAGAATCGGGGTCCTGAATGCTTTACAAAAGATTTTTGCGGCTTCTTGTGGGAACCCGAAAGCTCCGTTACGCACTTTACACACTTCACTAGCACAACATAACCTCTACCAATTTTTTTTTTGGTTGATTCGTTCACTTAGTTAACAGGCTAAGATCATTAGACCATGCTGCCCTCCTCCTCTCGTAGAATGCAAAGGGGGCTGTCTATACAGCCATGTTTTATTTCTCTTTGAAATTGCAGCATTCTTTCTAACAGCCTGCACGGCTAGCACAACCGTCGAGGGCGCGACATATTGCTTGTGGATGCATATATATCGCCGTCGCGATAGCCATGACTCTCAGACCAATCATGTGACTCTAATTTTCTTTATCTGTCAAGTTGTGCTACGAAAAGACAAGATTGTCGGTTTCTTTCTTTTCGATTTCGCTTGTCCGATTTTATATTATTTATTTTTGGCAATTGCATTTCACAATCAGCATTTGAAATAGGAGCGGATAGAGAAAAGGTTTTCATTAGGTAGGTAGGTAAGGACACTGGCAGTAATGGTTGATCGCATTAAAGACGACCGATTACCATAAAATGTAAAAACAAATAATAATTAAAGAAAATAGGCGAGCCGCAATCAATAAGTAAAACTGATAAGTATACAACCCACTTGGACCCCCCAAAAGAAAGAAACCGACAATCTTGTCTTTTCGTAGCACAACTTGACAGATAAAGAAAATTAGAGTCACATGATTGGTCTGAGAGTCATGGCTATCGCGACGGCGATATATATGCATCCACAAGCAATATGTCGCGCCCTCGACGGTTGTGCTAGCCGTGCAGGCTGTTAGAAAGAATGCTGCAATTTCAAAGAGAAATAAAACATGGCTGTATAGACAGCCCCCTTTGCATTCTACGAGAGGAGGAGGGCAGCATGGTCTAATGATCTTAGCCTGTTAACTAAGTGAACGAATCAACCAAAAAAAAAATTGGTAGAGGTTATGTTGTGCTAGTGAAGTGTGTAAAGTGCGTAACGGAGCTTTCGGGTTCCCACAAGAAGCCGCAAAAATCTTTTGTAAAGCATTCAGGACCCCGATTCTCGTGCGTTCGAGATTTCACTGTCGATAGACATTGGTATTACTATCTCTTTCGTACTAATAAGGGCGTGCAAAAGTGACAAACCTATGGATGTCTATCGACAGTAAATGTCGATCGTGCGAGAATCGGGGTCCTGCCACTTTACTGAAGAATGACATGACCGTGACAATATTCTGTATATGCCAAGTATACGACGAATTACTTGTTTTGACTGAGACCGACTAAAAACTGAAGACATAAGAGAAATAAGACATAGCTGTATGCGCTTAGATCCCTTTGCCTTCTCCGAGAGGAGAGAATAAAACGAAAAAAAAAAAGAAATATGTTGTGTTGTGCTATCGCATTTGTTTATTTTGCGTATATTTCTTTTGAATAGGTACTATTTAATTAAACAAACTCGATCAAAATATATGAACATGGAACTTCTAGACAAAAAGCACAATAAAAGTCAGATCAAAATCGAAGAAATGACTAAAGAGCAAATACGTCAAGCGATTCTCAAAAAACGCGAATGCACCGCGAAGGCTCAGGGCATCGTAGAGAGTCTCCTCGAGAAGGATATCAGTGAAGATTATTTTGTCCAATGCCTACCGGACATCAATCAAAGTCACTTTGAAGACATTGTTGAGGAGAGAGCTATCGTTCACCTCTGTGGCTATCCCATATGCTCTAAATCGATTTCAGAGAGGAACATTCCGAAACAGAAGTATAGGATATCAATAAAAACCAATAAAGTGTACGATATCACTGCTAGAAAGAGCTTTTGTAGCAACAGCTGCTATAAATCCTCTATGCATGTGAAAAAACAGATGCTCACAAGTCCGTTATGGTTCAGGGAGTATGACAAAGTACCGAAATTCCACCTTTTACCGTTGGATGCAGTTGGAAGTCTAGGACAGGAGGTAGATGTAGCTCTAATCAAAAGAGTCAACATTCAACCTCCAGTAAACACTTTTACGTCTATAGTTGACTTTGCAAGTGCAAGTTTACATGAACTAACTGGAGCTGATCAATGTGAGGATGAGAATAATAAAATTGCGAATAAAGAGGATTCAAAAATTGAAACAAGTCCAAGTGGGTTGTATACTTATCAGGTTATAAACATAAAATGGTAACATGAGGACCGGCTCCAAGTTGTATTAAACAATTTGTACGTTGACTTTGAATTCACCATTATCTTATGACGTTCGTCGTGAAGTCACACATTTCGCCTCAAAATGGAGTAAAATCCATGAAAGTGGAAACACTGTTGCCGGGAGAGAGAGAGACTTATTCGATATAATCCGGTAGTCGAGATAGCTGGGACTATTATGCTATTTGGCTATTACATATGAATCCATCAATTATTTTCATTTTATTTTTCCAGGTATCAAGAGAAAATTCTTATATTCAGCGCGACGGGTGATCGTGATGCTGAAATGCTATTGAGACCCTTGAGTAGTACAAATTTTACAGCAATATTTTTTGTTATACCAACTGCCTATAAAAATTTGAATGAAAAAAATGATAATTATTCCATAATGGAGCAAAAAGATTTAGTAGCAAGATGTCACAAACATTTTAAAATCTGGAACCAGTTACATAAAAATTCTTGTGCTAAAATAACAACATTAGAATGTGTTTCTGATGCACTAACTGATATTAAAAACAGTAATACAGATGTCAGTATGAAATCTGTTTTAATAACTGGCTCTTTACATTTAGTGGGAGCATCACTTTCTATATTAGATCCTAGTTTGAGTAAGGATTAGTGATAAAAACAAACATACACAGGGTGACAAAATCATTTCATCAAACTTCTATTGAATTAAAAAAATATAAATAAGCCTACTTTTAAGTAATTTATATTTGTTATTCTCATCGGTACTTATTAAGCTGTGTTACTATGTTTAAGAGAAATATTAAAATATATTTACCTACCTTATGTTGTTTTCAGTGTTCCTACCAAATTGTTGTTTGAATGTGTCCCATAGTGTTTGAGTTTCGACACTTCGGGAATTTTAAAAATTACAGAATCATTTACAAAACAGCTTTGTGAACAACGATAATACTGAATACCTTGACTTTATTGAGATTGCATTACCGAAATGTAGTTAATAAATTTATACTAATGGGCGCATTTCCATTGCTAGTTGATACAGTGCATTCATTAGTGTAATCTCAATTATTTCATTCATCATCATCTTGCCCTGGGTCTCAATTTATTTGGAATTGTCGCATTTATTTCCAAAATAATCGAAAAATATGTCGAAAGAGATTCATTTATACATATTTCCTATTAAATATGTCTATAATACTGTTTGATGTTTATTTAATTGTAAAATGTCGGGCCTTAGTGTGGGATGCCACTTGTGTCGACACTCGTGCCCCGTCTCACCTCCAAGGAGGCCAGGTGCAGCCGCCGAGACGACGGAAAAATCAAAATTAATAAATATAGAGACATCGGTTCCGAAAACATTTTCCTTGCTTTCGGAATCGAAACCTTAGGTCCTTGGGGGCCGGGCGCTCTTCAATTTTTCTTTAATATTTCAAAGCGCTTAGTCGATGTCACTGGTGACCCGAGAGCTGGCTGTTTCCTCGCTCAACGCTTGAATATCTGCACCTACATCTAGCGAGGAAACGTTGCCAGCGTTTTGGGCACCTTGCCACCCGACCCCATTTTTTAACATTTGTTCTAGTTTATATTTAAATTCCATCTCTTTATTTATTACTGTTTTTAAATAAATCATTTTAAAATCTTTTGTATTGTAAAATTATCATTAATTTGCCTAATTGATCGATCAATTGTATCGATACTCCAAACCCAAAGTGGGTTGCAATCATAGACAGAGAATATTGCAATCACTACCCACCTACTACTGTCTCTGGGCTGGCTTTTTGGCGGGAACTCGGCGAGTGAAGTAGCATTTTTCTTTATAGTTCTTATAATTTGTGCATTCTGACTTTTGAAGCTTAATAATGGTAGAATATTGTGCAGCAAACGTTAGTGATGGTGTACAAGTGAAGGGAAGTGTAAATTAAAGTGCGTAACGGAGCTTTCGGGTTCCCACAAGAAGCCGCCAAAATCTTTTGTAAAGCATTCTGCCACTTTACTGAAGAATGACTTGACCGTGACTAGACTCTGTATACGCCAAGTATACGACGAATGACTTATTTTGACTGAGACTGACTTACAAAATGAAGAAATAAGATAAATAAGACATGGCTGTTATGGGCTAGATCCCTTTGCCTTCTCCTAGAGGAGAAAATAAAACTAAAAAAAAAAAAAAAAAAATGTCTCTGGGCTTTTTGGCGGGAACTCGGCGAGTGAAGTAGCATTTTTCTTTATAATTTGTGCATTCTGACTTTTGAATGGCAGAATATTGTGCAGCAAACGTTAGTGATGGTGTACAAGTGAAGGGAAGTGTAAATTAACCTTTAGGCGGACGCGAACACCGATCGGTGTCCAAAATACTTTTATACCTTCAACAGTCGCGAACACCGATCGGTGTCGGCGGTACACCCGACTTTCAACTCTCAATTGTAATGATTATAGAGTTCCAATTCCTTTGGACTGTGTTTGAACTTGTTCTCTATTAAATTCCGCATCCAATAATGTGCGCCATGTCATGTTAGCTATGATATTTTGTCTGTATTTGCGAAAATATTTTTTTTCTCTTTGGGTGGGAGTGTAGGCATAGAATTCCAACTACTGTTTTTTATTAGAACAGGCTTAGGAACCTGGCCATAGAGCTTCCAATTCTCATAACAATTTATTGAATTACCCGTTTTTTTAAGAAAAACATGAAATAAATCTGTACTTTCCGTAAAAATACCAATTATATCGTGGATATAGGTATACCTACATATTATAACTCGTAACATTTTTCTGATTTTTTGTATTATAGCTGTAGTAGTGTTTGTCGCGAATCGTCGCGATTGTTCTGTAAATAAATTGCATGTAATATAAAGAAATGCCAACTCAATAATTGGCAACACTGTGTTGAAGCTTCTTGGCGCCCTCTTTGATTGTCATTTTTGGTGAGTGTACATAAAGTTTGTAAGAAATATCTTTAGTTCGATATTTAATATTAGTAAGTGATGTAATAACGTAAGTATCTGATAAGGGCAAGCCTCGCCCGTCTGTACACGATGCAATCGTGAGACAACTTGTGATTCTAAGAATGATGATGAGTACGAGGTAATAATAATGCCTAAAGTACCTATGTAGGGTAGTCGTGCCGACATCGCTCACAGCGATGTGCGCAGGGCGACAGGATCGTTGAGTGTAAGTCTATCCGAGTCTCATGGTCTAGCTGTGAGTACGATGACGATAGAATCAACAGTGAAGGGTCAGTTGGTGTACACCTAATTCCCTCAATAACGTTCTACGGGACAAAGTTCCTCACCGGTAAGGTCACCACTGAGGTGGTGCGACCTTCATGATAAGGGTTTTGTACCCAGTGAACATTCTGGCGAGCCGAAACAAAAACGAAGCGCTGCCACGAGAGCTCTAGAAAAGATAAGAGAGTGGACGCGCAACCTAATAACATTACTTTGACTCCGTTCGTCGGGAGTGTCGCGAATCGTCGCGATTGTTCTGTAAATAAATTGCATGTAATATAAAGAAATGCCAACTCAATAATTGGTTGGGAATCATATAACCTTACCTTTTAACCAAGCGAGTCTACTGTACTGAGCTAGTTTATTGAAATTAAATGAAGACAAATACGAAAGACAAGGCTGTATGGTCTTTTGATCTTTGCCTGCCAATAAGTGGCGAATTTAACAACAACAACATCAATAATTGGCAACACTGTGTTGAAGCTTCTTGGCGCCCTCTTTGATTGTCATTTTTGGTGAGTGTACATAAAGTTTGTAAGAAATATCTTTAGTTCGATATTTAATATTAGTAAGTGATGTAATAACGTAAGTATCTGATAAGGGCAAGCCTCGCCCGTCTGTACACGATGCAATCGTGAGACAACTTGTGATTCTAAGAATGATGATGAGTACGAGGTAATAATAATGCCTAAAGTACCTATGTAGGGTAGTCGTGCCGACATCGCCCACAGCGATGTGCGCAGGGCGACAGGATCGTTGAGTGTAAGTCTATCCGAGTCTCATGGTCTAGCTGTGAGTACGATGACGATAGAATCAACAGTGAAGGGTCAGTTGGTGTACACCTAATTCCCTCAATAACGTTCTACGGGACAAAGTTCCCCACCGGTAAGGTCACCACTGAGGTGGTGCGACCTTCATGATAAGGGTTTTGTACCCACTAAGAGTCTACGTAGCATTAGCTACGGTGCGACTCAGTGCCGGGGACACCACATACCGTGGTGTCTGCCCGGCATAGTTTCCCAACAGATAGCGAAGCAGACAATGTATAGAATATATAATCAATGGCAATAACTGAACAATAAGGAAGGGCTACCTGAGGAACAAGGAAGGGGCTGACACAGTAACCGTCCCAAGGAACCTAGGTGAGCAAATTTACATAACTATCATTAGTTACTATTCGCCACATATAGCTAATATGCCCCAAACCTTCCTTACACACATATGGAGAATATTAAGTTGTGGCGACAGTGTTCATTCATTATATCCATAGATAATATATTCCCCTAGCTATTGCTTTTCACAGATTACAAATACATCCAGTATTTTCGAAAATTTGACAGGCGCGCCGAGATACTTGACCCGCGGAAAAGAAAAAAGGAAAGAGAGGACAGACAAAGTGCGTAACGGAGCTTTCGGGTTCCCACAAGAAGCCGCCAAAATCTTTTGTAAAGCATTCTGCCACTTTACTGAAGAATGACTTGACCGTGACTAGACTCTGTATACGCCAAGTATACGACGAATTACTTATTTTGACTGAGACTGACTTACAAACTGAAGAAATAAGATAAATAAGACATGGCTGTTATGGGCTAGATCCCTTTGCCTTCTCCTAGAGGAGAAAAAAAATCTAAAAAAAAAAAAAACTACTGTCTCTGTCAAAGTGACAGGACAGCTGACTAGTGCTTGTTTTTTTTTTAATTGCATGTTTGCTTTCATTTCCCGTTCGTTGGTCCGAGAGTACAAGAGGACTAAAATTATTGCATTTACCGACGACAGGTTCTCTTTTATTCCATTCTACTCTACTAAATACTACTTTACTTTTTACATACATCCAATTTACCTACTCCAACGACAATTAAATATAACGCTAACAAACAGTTAATTTTCCAAGTTATTACGATTTATAAATTGACACAAAGCTCGCATTAATGTTTGAATATACCGTGGTCTCAATCTAATCTACTATTTATATGTATAAGTGCTGTTGTGTTCTGTCTGTGGTGACAAATGTGTGATACAGTGTCCGCGGTGGGTGCAGTGAATTTTATATTAGATTATTTTCAATAAAATGTTAGATAACGATGTGGTTGCCTTCTGATATCAGTTAGCTGGTAAACAAATGGGGAGATAGACGACTGAAGTGGACTATTTAGTTAAAAGGTAAGTGGCTAATAGTAATACTAACTAAAATGTAGTACAGTTACTCTAAAGGCAATATCCTGTTATGGGTCCTGGGTAAGGGGCACTGAGCAAAAACTCAGTTAACTTGATTATTGATATGGTTACTATGGTGAATATGGTTCTGAGACCATATCTTTGTTTCAACTCGTACAAAGTTGTGACTACTATTTTAGTGAGTGATTTGCAATTTATTATAAGGCACTCTTAAGCCGTTGACAATATTGAACTATCCATTCCGTGCCGTGAATGTAACAAATTGAGTTCAAGACAATCACTTGCCTTTAATTGCTAAGTACCTCTAATCATGCCAATGTTTAAATTGTCAAAAAATAAATTCCACTTCTGTTGTACTAACAATATCTATATTTATGCCATTGTTCTAACCGTGTTTATAAAATAACACATCCTATTCTGGCTTAGCTAGAGATGGTATTGCAATGAATGATACTGAATGATACTGAATTGCTGGGTTGGGGCAGTGTCCAAAATGTGACAGCTATTGTTTTTTTTTTTTTTTTTAATTATTATTATTGGACACTGGTCGAAGCCATAGGTCCATTACATTAATAAAATATATAAAGAAAATGACAGCTGTTGTGTATTGTTCTGAAATATGAGAGAAGCAAAAACAGTGGGAGAAGAAAGATGTAAGTTTTTAATTTGTAAACATCTATTAGTGGCAAAGGTAACTTGATCTCAAAACTGCTAGACAATGGTAGATCTAGGGGCATCTACTAATACCGGGCCTTCCTTTGTAATAAGAACAGCGCATAAATTAATTAGGTAAATAATAAGTAATAAATAATGCTTGATTTATATGCATAACATTTCAACTTTTGTCCCAATTGGGGTGGTCAGAAATATCCCAAACATTAGTGTTTGGTTGTTCCGAACATAAGAGTGTAATGATTGTAACAACATCCAGGGTTCACCTTACAAAATATATAGAAATGCACATGTGACAGGGGGTGAGCCCATCACCATTGAAATGTCCAAATCTGTAGATGTTTTTTGATGGAAAGTCCCTACGTCGCATTTTACGACACTCACGGGAAGATATGGGTTGGTTCTATCCTTCTTATGTGCCGAAACCACAATGCCTGTATTGATTTATTATATTTATTTGATATATGGTACAGCCTCCTCTCACAAATGGTGGGTATAGGCTGTAATTCATCACATGGACCCAGTGCGTACTGCTGGATATGTGTTTGGATATCTAGATGTCTTGAATTGAAAACAAATGTCTATATAAGCACAAAGAAACACTTGTATAATATCTATAAACGAACAGTGCCAGACATTGCTTAACGTAAAAAAAAATAATAACAAATAATTAACAACCATCACCATTGACAAAATATGTATGAGATTGACCTCTTGAAATCAATTGACTTGAGACTTTAATAGTTTATAAGATCACATAATCTTTAATGTTTTTGTATGTGATTATTTTCTTCTTTCTTGTATGGTTATTTATTATGTGGTTAATCACATATACAGGTAAATACATATCTTATCCTACTCAGTATTCAGATTCAACTTGTGTTGTGTGGCACAAACTGTACCTCTTATGTTAATAAAATTTCTATTACAGGTTGAAATATAATGCAAAAACAAAACTTTCACTGCCAGTAATGCCAGAGACTTCCTCTATATTTTATTAATTAAAAGTTTTTAAACCTGTATATATTTAACCTTTTACGCATGATTGAGCACAATGTGTCGTACATGTAGATTACATTAGTATGTAATTTATACATTTCAAGTGATGGAAAACGAAGGTACAAATACAAGGTCCAAGCCATTTATTACTTAAATAATGTAGTGCCGACTGCAAAGAAAGATTTCATATTCATATATTTATTGCATTACACATGTCATAGTTACAATACATAGGTAAGTACTAACATACACATGTACCTTGTCAGGCATGGCAATATGGAGGAAAGGGATATTTATGTTAATAGTGTCGTTTCAATTACCAATAGTTATAATTTTTATGAAGCTACATATAAGATATATGTATATAGTTATAAATAATAGGTAGTCGGAAAAGTTATCGACCTTTTTGTAGTTCAAAAAGTTGATTTTTCTTCAGTTACATGAAATGTTTAGTGCATGAAGTAATGTCATCTAAGGCCCTTACCGAGCCATCATTAAGGCCCCCAACCAAATCGAGTACTATACATGTACCCCTCTGGGGATCGATACCGGAGGCGGTCAAATCTAAAATCACAAACTAGGTTTTCGTACGTAAATTGGGGTAAGTTTTAATATAGTAGATGTGAACTACTCATCAGATAAATCACCTTGTCACCAGGGATTACCATCCGGTGAAAGTCACGATGATGTACATGTGGATGTGGTTCGGTTACGACTTGGGCGAGTTCCTGTTCTCTGGGTTGAACATCACGACGCGCTGGCAGTTCGCCATCACCTGGATTGTGCTGTTCGTGGTCGCGCTGCTCTTCGAAGGCTCCAAGGTAAGGCTCGGTACAGTCGACAGCATGAGGACCGTAATACCGCGCGACGCTATCGGCAATGTGACACCACGTGACCTTATAATGGAAATGTGACGGTTGTCGTTAGGGAATGCAATCTCGTATACCGAAATCTCGCATCAAAAATACTGCGAGATCGCGCAACACTTGCGAGTTCAAGCAACAGCGCGCCACAATGTCCTAATCGGTGCGTGAGAAGCAGATTAACTGATAGCATCATTGACACTATGCTTCTTGAGAAGTTTTTACCTGTCGAATTTGTTAAATTATATGATTAACTTTGTAAGAGTATACATACATATCTATAATTCACAATAATTAATTATAATTCCACTAAAATTAATAATATTATCAATAATACCTATAGTTGAGGGGTCTGTGTTCGTATAATACATTTTTTTTCCCAAAAGAGGAAAATTATATTAAAACTAGTACTAATCTAATACTACTACATCAATCTATATCAAAACGACTCTTTTTAGCAATAAAATTTGTTCATTACGAGATCTCGCAATCATGAAAATACCGAGATTGCGATTATGGTGCAAGATTGCATTCCCTAGTAGTCGTGCATCTTCCATTTAAAAAATCGTTGTAATGGGGTTCAAAACAGTTGAGTGTGCTTAACTGTTCGTATCAATATAGTCCCTATTTCGAATCTCATAAGGCTCAATTTTGTTTGCAATATTCAGGGACACTCAACAGTGGCGCCATCTGTAATAAGCTTTTCGTTTTTTTATTGGCAAACTATTTGAAGGATAGAATATGTCCATTTAATTTTTTGGAGGTTTTATGGCTCCATTCTGTATGTTTTTAAAACATAGAAACTATCTGTCAGCGTCATCTTAACTGTCCACGTATGTGACTGATGTGATGAATAGTTTAAAATAATTTTTAAAATGTTTCAGATGTTTTTTTCATCATCAACACCCTTATACGTCCCAACTGTTGGGTCTGGTTTTTTTTTTATGCACGACGGGTTCGTACTTGACCTCAATCACACCTGGTGTTAAGTGGAGATGAGGTCGAAGCGTACTGACCCGGAAACCCCACCACATTTGGAGGACTGGCTATCTTGTCTCTGACAACCGGAACACAACAATGCCTTTAACATTGCTGCTTGGCGGCAGATTTAGATAAGATGGTGGTAGCTAGCCAGGCGGACAGTTTCGTCAGACTTCGCTAATCGAAACTACTCTTAACTTAGGCAATGTCCAGTTTCTCTGGTACTTTTCTTTGGTCTTTTTCGAGCCAAGAAGGCGGTTTAAGTGGAACAGAGTCATCGTTTGTTTCCTTGCAGGTGTACTTGGCACGGGTCCAGCGTGAGGCACATAAGAAACTCATCCCTTACCGATCTGATGAGAGACGGAACTTGCTCTGCGATAGGTGAGACATACTTAATTTTAAGAAAAATAATGACAGGTCTTACGAGCGTCGGCGTCACAGCGATTAAGACGAGATCTCCAATTTGGGAGGTCCGGGTTCTAGACTGCCCATGTACCAATGAGTTTTTAAGTTTAATTTAATTACTTATGTGCATTTTACCGACTGCTCTTGAACGGTGAAGGAAAACACTACATGCCTGAGAAATGAAAATTCTAAGGCATGTGAAGTCCCCAACTGCGGGTTGGGCACGGGGCCCAGCGTGGCGGACTATGGCCCTATACTCCCTCAGTAAGAGGGAAGGTCTATATCCCTGCAGTGGGATGTTTACTGATGATGGCGATTCATATAATACGTGCAGCTGCTGATACGCACAATTGCATAATAATAAAAATAAATAAATATATTTAGAAAGAAAGAAACACAGTTTATTCGCCACAAGTGGGCACACACTGAATGTACAAAACAAACTTAACATATAAAAAATTAAAAAGAACAAATTACAAAACATATAAAGATAAACATAACAAATTTTGAGTGCCACTTTGGAAAAAAGGAGTGGGACTCAGCGTTATGCTCAGTTCCAGGAACTATGGGCGCTGTTCTTCCGTCCCAGCTTGGGAGAGGAAAGCAATGTGTAAAAAGAGTGTGTATTACTAATATGTGCTTATTATGTAGCGGGAAAGTATTGTGTCATTGCAATAGTGCAGTGTGTGAATGTGACAAAGAAGATAATATATATAGATATACACATACATAATGTCACGCCTGTTTCCCGTAGGGGTAGGCAGAGACCACACACTTCCACTTGCTACGATCCTGACACACCTCTTCTGCTTTCTTCACTCACTATATATATATTTGACACATTCACACAGCTTCATCTAGATCCTAAGGTAGTCTTATCTATTTGTACCGTCTGACGAGTCGCTATCTGGGGGTCTACTCTCTAACGAAAATAGCTTCGGACGACCGTAACTTCGTCCTCATTCTTTTGTTAAGAATTCTTTATTTGCATAACTTCAAACGTTCCTTGCGTCCCGTACTAACTTGTGATGTCCAACTATATAAGGTCTAACAAAATTAACCCGACAAACGTTGCACAGTGCATGTATAAGATGTACCTATTACGAAAAAAAAAACATTAAAGTTAACAGATTTTATTCAAAAAATAAAATTTAGAAATGTCAATACTTTGCCACAACACACAAACACGTGCCGCGGTATCTTTGAATACGCCGAAAGGTGACCACACGACTTGCTGTGATTGTCCGCGCTTGGATTGTGATTGCGCCCTATGCCCCGCCACCCCCTTTGGCGACTTCCATATGAACGTTGTCTGTTTTTGCTCATTGATAAAATAAGGTACAATCGAAATGAAGTAAGTCTGTTAATTTGTATTTTCATTTGCACTTACATTTAATTTTTTACTCGGAAACAAATTTTTTAAAGCTAGTGTTTTTAATGAATATATTATTTTATTGTCATGTAGTTACGTGCAATTGCCAAAGTTTGTCGGGTTAATTTTGTTAGACGCTTTATACAACAAAAGTAAAATAATGACGATTGGTTTATATTATAATTGATACAGCAAACTACAAAAGAAAAAGTCCGAAGTTACGGCCGTCCGAAGCGATTTTCGTTAGAGAGTAGACCCCCAGATAGGTTGGGTTAGCTGCGTTCGTTTAACACGGTTTGTGCGCAATGTCCTCTCAGTAATACTTAAAGCGTTTACTTGTTAGTAACACTTGATTAAAAGTAATTACGTTTGTCATTGTGTAGCAAGTAGCTAAAACAAAGTCGCAACAATAGTGCGTGTACAATTGTCGTACAAAGAAAGTAGTGAATACCTACTTACTCATTGTAATGTTCGCGGGAAGCTATAGTTGACGCATTACGAACTGAGTCGTCGGGCCATAAACGTCAATAACGATAGGAATGTGCAACGCAATGCAGTTCGTTATCGATAAAGCTACCTGCGTACGCGCTGTCGATGAGTCACTGTGACCCTCATTAGCACTCTGACTCCTGATTGGTCGTTACGATGCGCCGTTAGGGTTGTTGTTTTGCTATAAATGTAATTAATGTAATGAAATGTACACAGTCACCTTTGACA
The DNA here is from genome assembly GCA_949316235.1 of Oegoconia quadripuncta. NCBI lineage: Eukaryota > Metazoa > Arthropoda > Insecta > Lepidoptera > Autostichidae > Oegoconia > Oegoconia quadripuncta. The sequence goes on along the minus strand of OX438747.1, from coordinate 2,697,362 downwards.
CTTTCTTGTGCACAATGGAGAATTTATTTTCTAACGTGGGTTTGAATAAATTAAAAGGTGATATCAACGCTCTAGCTCGGACTGTAATTCACAACGTGTTCCTGTCTTTCAACGAATTGAAAAGTGATCCCGAGAAAATAAGTTTACTCAACTTCAATAAACCACGTGACATGGCAGCGCTATTTTGTGGAGTTAGTAGAGCGACCGTGGACCGCATAAAGACAGAAGTCACCCAATCGGGCAGCCCGAATATACCGAGAGCAAATTATAAGAAACCTGCGACTGTCACCGATATAGACAGTTTTGATATAAGTGTACTGCGACGCACGATTGATTCATTTTATGACAACGGAGAGTATCCATCCGTGACTAAAATTTTAGAAAAATACCGAGAACAGATGCCTGATTTTAAGTGCGGGTATTCTTCAATGAGAAAAATTTTAAAGAAAGTTGGCTTTAAATATAAGCAAAATGCCGAAGGACGGAAGTATTTAATGGAAAGAATCGACATAGTCTGTGCCAGAATGGACTTTTTAAGAAAACTGGACATGCTCAGAAAAACAAATGATCAACGGCCACGATTTTATCTTGACGAGACATGGGTTAATCAAAACCACTCAAGAAAACGCATGTGGCTTGGAAACAATGATGAAGGTGGTTTCAAGAATCAGCCCGTAGGAAAGGGCCAGAGATTAATTGTTTGCCATGCCGGCTCTGGAAAGACTGGCTTTGTTCCGGAGGCAAAGTTAATCTTTAAAGCCGTTAAATCCAAGGACGCTGACTACCATACTGAAATGGATGGTAACACATACACAGAATGGTTTTCTGATTTATTAAATGTGCTTGAAGAACCTTCTGTCATAGTCATCGATAACGCCAGCTACCATTCGATGCAACTGGAACCATCCCATCGAACTCATCTGGGCTCAAGTCAAAGGAGAAGTTGCTGCAAATAACCATACATTCAAGATTGCAGATGTTGAAATCCTTCTCCACAAGGCTATAGATAATGTTACGCAAGAAGATTGGGCCAAATGTGTGAAGCATGCCGAGGAGCTCCAGGACAAAGACTTACAGAAAGCCATTTTAAGAGACGAAGCCCCGCCACTGATAATAAATCTACAGGAAGATGACACAGATGATGAAGATTCGGATGAGGATGAATAATTAATAATCCCCTAGGGATATTTTTTATTTATTAATTTATTGCAAAAAACGGCCCTTTTCAGGGCCACAACACGATCTACAGTGTTTCATTCGATCAACACGATCTATAATTATTGTATATATGCACCTCGACCACTCTTACGCACATCACTATGCCGCTCTATTGTTATGGACGTATTTCTATAGGTGCGAGCGAGATAGACAGATAAAAATGATTTATGGCCCGACGACTCAGTTCGTAATGCGTCTACTATAGCATTGTGTGTGACTGACGAAGTATTATGTATTGAGTTCGGTCACATAATTGAACCGCCTCCGTGGCTCAATATAAACAACAGGGTTTACGAATCGGAGGTTGCGGGATCGATCCCCAGCGGGGTACATGTTTAGTACTCGATATTGGTCTGTGAAACTCGGCGCACCTCTCAAGTGAGTACTGCTTGAGTATTCACGTGCGTTTCAGGTCTCAAGTTAGGTTTATTAATCAACACGTTTACTTGAGACCGGTCACAAGACTGTTCTCAATCTTGAGAATGGTTTATTATTATGGGCCTTAGATAAGATGGTGATAGCTAGCAAGGCGACCATTTATACACACTCCACCCTAACGAGTAGTACTGAACATCTACATTGGGTATCAAACCCGCGACTTTCGTTTGTAAACTTTACGTTGTAACAAAAACATGTCTTGTGTAGTACACTTATCATCATCTTCTTGCTCTACCTCCAATTTATTTGGGGTCGGCGCAGTACGTCTCTTTCTTCCAATCTCCTCATCAGCCGTTGTCTCATCATTCACGTCCTTTTCGTTCATATCACCCCTCACACAATCCATCCATCTTTTCCTAGGTCTTCCTCTTCCTTTCCAACCATCGACATCCATATTCATTACTCCCTTAATAACAAGCGCTTCATCCGTTTTCATAACATCTACACATATAGCTCTTCTCATCGATTCGATCGATATCGATTCTTCATTCATCATCCGAACAGTCAAGGCATGGAACTCAGTCTTTCAGCGTCAGTCTTTCCTGAATCCTACAACCTTGGGATCTTCAAGAGCAGAGTGAATAGGCATTTACTGGGATCGCGTGCTTCATCTTCGACCACATCGTCACTTTCCATCAGGTGAGATTGTGGTCAGACGCGAATCCAGTCAATCATAAAAAAAAATAGACTCCTTTTCCGCAATTCCTTTTTAATAAAAAGTGTGATGAGAAGCGAATGAACTTTAGGCTAAGAATACGGCTTACGTCCTTCGGTACTCTATTCGACTTCCAGAATTGAATAGAAAGAGATACTTTGTCATAATATTAAATGTAAATTTAAAAACCACTGACGAGTAGTGTAGCTACTCGCTTGAAAACTGATAATTATGATTTCAAACAGAAAAAACGGCACCGCGTCGAACGACTCGCATCTTTTTAAATTAGCATTTAAAATGTTACCGTTGAATCTGTATCAGTAAATGAGATTTGTGTCGAGATAATGGCATTTCTGTGTCCGGTTTTTGGTCGTGACTGTGCCCTGGGGCGTTTAATTATTATATGTCAACGTCACCGCCGCCGGCATTGACATGCTTGCGCATTTCATACTAACAAGTGAACGGCAAATTCGTTGTGTCATACAATGATATTTATCTTATGTACGTTGTGTAGTTGGGGAATTCTAAAACAGTTGTTGGCCTTAAGAGCTTTCTGTCTTATTAAACAAAAGAAATACTGAAAAATCAACTAAATTGTTAAAGAAGATTACTAAGAATTCACAGTCAACGGTGTCGATTCGGATGTACACCAACTAAACTAAAACCAGTTTTAAAGTAGTACTGTCTCTTACTCCCTCGAACAGTACGATGCGACGGCACCACTCCAAAACTGCTTTTAGTTTAGTTTAGTTGGTGTACATCCGAATCGACACCAATGTGTGGGATGTCATATGAAAGCTTCCCAGCACGAGTTGAAAAATTTACAAAGTCATAAATAATCCTTTAGTCCTGGATCCATTGAACACGTGGTTATGAAGGTTCAAAGTATTCCAAGTAATGTTGTTTATAGAAATTATAATAATAGAAACAGTGACCCGCCTACTATTATGTGCGTAACGCCAGAATACACACAGTCGAATTCAGCTATTTTGATAATTAAAACAGTGCTGAATTAGTGCCAAATGGTGCCCAAAGGAAAAAAGTAGTGCCACTGAATTATTCAATATTTTAAGTGAGTTCTGGGTTTTTAACGTGGTACAGTTAGCTGCAGCTAAAAGTATGTATTTAACCGCCTCCGTTTAAATGTAATATTGCTTGATTTCATACAAAGCACGTATTGTTATAAATTGTATGGATATATTTTATTTGTTCAGATTATTTGTGTACATGTACATCTGAAAGTTCTGCATATTGAATTCAAAACGCGTTATCTTATAGGTATGAAAAACATTAATAAGTACTGATGAGAAACAATATTAAATAAATAAATAAAAAGATATTTATTCATCCACTTAAAGAAAATATACTACATGATCATTAATTATAGTTAACTAAATAATCTGAACAAATAAAATATATCCATACAATTTATAACAATACGTGCTTTAACAATTAGGAAATTATTTGTGCTAACCCACTTAATTACTCGTATTGAATTCCGTGATGATAGGTATGCCTGGAAGAGATCGCTGTTAGCGATAAGGCCGACTAATTTGTAGTTTCTATAACATATTTAAATGTACCATAAAGCGTATTTGATTGATTGTAAGTACTTGAAGATTAGATGTATGAACAAGTTGGTAATCTGATAAACCAGACAATTATAACCGACACGTCACGGCCTAATGGCTAATAATAATATGGAGAATGGCTACGCTATATAATCCTTATGTCCGGTCTCCTTTTAATATTGTAAGTCTGTGGCCCACCATTTTCCTGTAGGTATTATAAAATACTACTAACGGCATGACTACGGTCTCTCGTAACCAGTAGCGTGGCAAGCTAATTTATCATTCACTGCGCGCTCGGCGATACACGTCGTTGAGCTCCTCATGACGAGAGCGCAGTGAATGGTAAATTCGCTCGGTGAGCTGCTAGTTGCTAGAGTCCGTGGTCAGTAGAGTGTCAGAATATTATTGCGAAGCTCCCGAATAAACTGCGATCACCAACCCGCCTGCCCGATGTGACGATCGCCACACATTCTTATGTCCAGCAGTGGACAAGTATACGCTGATGATGACTCATGTTATGGTTTTGTGTCAGGGAGCAGGGCGGCAACATGGAGCCAACCACCAGCCGGAACGCTAGCACCGGGCAGGTCAGCCGCTGGGCATCGCTCAGGGTCAGGTGGGTTGGTGTTCACACCAGTAGTTTGTGAATAATTGAACCGCCAAAAACTTTCAACACAAGAAAGAAAGAAAGAAAAAAGAAAGAAAGAAAGAAACTGTTTATTCGCCACTTCGACACATATACAACAATTGTTAGGCAAATAAAATAACAGAACACTGAGATAAGTGTCGCAGCAGCGAAAGGGAAACGACTCAGCTATATGCTGAACTTATAAGAGCTCAGCGCTGGTTTACTGTCGCACCCAGTGCACACAAGTCGCACACAACAGACTTCAATCGGTTTCCTGGGCTATCTACTAATAATGAATTATATATTTTAGTTTTTATTTATGTTTTAATTATATTTTTGTGAGGTAATCCGTAATAATATATAAAAATAATAAATCATTAAAAGTTTAGAAAATTCTTCAAATTCGAGGATCAAAAATTAAAATAAATAAATAAATATTTCGGACACTTACACCAATCATCTAGTCCCAAAGTAAGCAATGCTTGTACTATGGATACTTGATATATAACGGATAAACATGCATAAATATTTATATAAACATCCATGACTCCGGAATAAATGTTCGTATTCATCACACCAACATTTACACGTCGCGGGATTCGAACCCGCAACCGTTGGTTTCGCTGACTATCCACTACACCAACCGGTAGTCAATTAACCATTGGGTACTAATTGGGTGTTTCTGAATATTTTTTTCTTTCACGAAAACACCGTTTCATGGGATTCCATTTATTATTAATATTAACATTTTATCTTGTTTTTAAGATGTTTATGTTAAGTTATAGGTAATCGTATTTAAAGAGACGTTGTCACGTTATTGCACTCACAAATCCTGGCTGGCAGTGGCAGAGATATCGCGGAACGGACAAAAAATAATAATCTCTAAAAAATACAGACGAATTCGGAATCTCCTCCTATTTAGATGTGTTTCTGAAAAGGGGCAGCGCAGATGACGGACTTGGTGTACATTCGAATGTACACCAACTAAACTAAAACCAGTTTTAAAGTAGTACTGTCTCTTTCTCCCTGGAACAGTACGATGCGACGGCACCACTCCAAAACTGGTTTTAGTTTAGTTTAGTTGGTGTACATCCGAATCGACACCAATATGTATTATATGCAATTAACACATACGGAGAACGAAAAAGTGCGGCTGACAAAAAGTTTTTCGTCTGCGCTGATCTTTTCATAAAGACATCTAAATAATCTTAGTTTTTTTTTTGAAGAATCTCATGATTCTTGATGAGAATCGCAATCTGTAGATTACGTCTGTGCTGCAGGTTTAATTGTTGTCGACAAAAAAAATCGGTCACCGATTGTCGGGATGTGGGCGGGGAACCTTGTGAATATGACAAAATTTCTAACGGTACGCGTGTATTGTCGCAGGATGTTGGTGAACTTCCACCAGTCGTTTGTGTTCGTGGTACACAACGTGGTCGGGTACCTTCTGATGCTTGCCGTGATGGTGTACAACGTGCACCTGCTGCTCTCCGTCGTGCTCGGCATGATGCTCGGTGAGGACCCTCTTTATTGGTTGTTGTTGAAAATGCACTACATAAATCACACGATTCTAGAAAACGTTAACTCTCTTATTCATAAAAATTTACAAACGCTCTATAAGCCTGTTTTAGTTAAAGTATGTTTTGTTACTTTCTTTCATTACAACATTTCCTTATGAACGATAGATCCCACCTCCGCTCTCCTCCCACTGTAACTCCTGTAAGCCAGGATCAACAGTGGTACTCTACACGGCGCCTACTGTAGGTAGACGGTGCCCTACGTGACTCTATTGCTACCTTGGACCCCAGACTAATTAAAGAAAGAATTTAAGGGTGAAAAAGTAGGAAAGAAAGAAAATCCTCCCCCCCTCCAGCAAATGGGAGTGTAATAAACCAAAGGGAATAAACCCAATGTTGTTTACCACAGAGGTGGTTACGCTTTTTCAATAAGGTTTCTGTTGATATACAAAATCTTCCTTTCAATCAATTTAAAGATACTATAGACCAGATCTTATCTCAAACAGCCCGAACACAATGCTATCAACATTGCTGCATAGAGGCAGACTTAGGGCCGCATTTCACAATGTTGCTCAAGCCTAGATCTGCGTTTGAGCATAGAAAGAGGGGCCGCTATACAAGTTACATAAAGCTATCCCTTTTTAACTGTCCTCAAGCGGAGATCTCGACTTGAGTAACATTCTATAAAACGGGCCTAATTGGGCCTCCAAGAACGTTTGTCTATATCCCCAGGATACTTCCTGTTCGGCACCAAGCTGACGCGGCTGCAGATGCAGTGCTTCAGCAGAAAGCGCCTCGTAATATGTACGCCGGAGTGCGATGACACAGGTATCGGCTATTAGGGCTGTTAAACTCTTAGGACTTCTCAAAATATCTATAAGTATGACCTTCAGTATGGGGGAACTCACAGACATTTATATTGGGCTTGACAAGTGCGTCAAAGCTCCCAGTTTCCTTCCTCCCGCCTCCATATGCCCGCGCCGTTAGTTCTTGCAGTGGGAGTGTATTTAGCAGCATACAAAATGGCGAATTACGCCCCCTAAGGGCGATAGCGTTATTTAGCCCAAAATATCTGCAGCAACTGAAATCACGAAAAATGAAACACCTCCAAACAAAAGTTCAATACTCGATCAAAGTATTGGGTCTTTACCTATGAAATTGGAGATTTTTTCTTTGTTAATCATATCATAGAGGAATAACACTACCCGATCATATGTATCAATTCCTGCGATTTTCAAAGCTATATCCAAATTTGTTTTTTATTTGGAAAATGGACATAATAAAAAAAATTTGAACAGAGCTCTTTTCATGCGCTTCCCATAATCATTTCTTAGATTCGCTGAAACTTTTATAAAGCGGTTACTTTTAAAAATTAACGCTGCCTATACTTAACTTAATGTTATCCGATAATACACACAAAGTTTAGCTAAATTTGGATTTGCCGTTCCCAAAAAAAAAAAATAAAAATGTTTGTATGGACAAAACAATCTTAATGAAATTCTTCATACAAAACGCCAATTTCATAGGTAAGGACCTAATATTTAGCAGCATACAAAATGGCGAATTACGCCCCCTAAGGGCAATGGCCGTTATTTAACCCAAAATATTTGCAGCAACTGAAATCACGAAAATGAAACACCTCCAAACAAAAGTTCAATACTCGATCAAAGTATATTTATTTGTTCGTGACATTAACCCCATAGTTAAGGTTGCTTATATTTGTAGAATACCGTATAAAAATTTGACCAGCGACTTCTATACGGGGATTGTTTTGAAGTTCCCGCACTAATAGCTCCTTAATGTAAACAATAACCCGGAAGTCAAGGGTTCCATTCCATTCAGTACTCTGTTTGGTTGGTGGTAGGACATTTTTAAATATCCGCCTAGTTGCTAGTCTACGCGGTTCTAGCTTCGGCCTCATCTGTACTGATCAGCACGGCTAGCACAACTTAGTGCAATTCAAGTGAGAAAAGGTCGCGGGCGCGACATTGCCCATGGATTAAAAGAATACGTTCGGGCCAATCATGTGACACGCGAAATTTTATCGAGTGTCTGACTTAGTAACCTCATGTAAGTTGTGCTAGCCTTCCTGGTGTGATTGACGTCAAGCGCTAAGTAGTGACTTTAGGACTCCTCTAATATTTGCTGACTTGCCATATCCTAACTAACTACCCTCAAATCTCATCCCATCCCATCCCAAAGACCGCTGTAACACGGAGAAGTGCAGCTGGGAAGTCTGCGAAGGCAAGCTCTGCAAGCAGATGGACGCGGTGGAACTCCAGCAGACAGAGACGCCGCTCTCGGAGCCCTACGATCGACACAAGTACTGATGTAGTGCTGCTTACTTAGGCATTATCATGTGTATACAGGATGGAAAGCGGTCAGCGGAGGTAGACTTAGCAAAAACGCAAAGGAAATATTTATTTTTAAAGGATAACAAAAACTGCATTCTTAGAAAACTAAGAATGCAGTTTTTGTTATCCTTTTGTTGTGTTTGTGAATAAATGAGAATGAAATATTTCAAGTTAGAATTATATGGGAGCTATAAAAATATAGCTCCCATATAATTCTAACTTGAAATATTTCATTCTCATTTATTCACAAACAATAGGGTTCATACATAGTTGACAGAATTAAAAAATAATAGTTTTCCATTTGTAACAAGTTTTAAACACTAGTAACAATAGCATCGTGCATTGATCATTCATTTATTTAAAACGACTTTGGTGCCGATTTTCGGACACTGAAGTATTATCTATCATACAGGCAAAGAATTTTGTGAGAACTCGGAATTTTGTGTCACACAGTGCTCACGAAATATTTTACATGCGAGATACATTTGGAGTGTCCAACCAGTTTTGAAGTAGCGCTGTCTTTTTCTTCTTAGAATAATAAGACGCGATAGTACCAGTCTGAAATTGGTTTTAGTTTAAAGCAGTCACGCTAGAATCGACACCATTATGTTGAACTTCATGGTGTTCTTCTAATTTGAAAATCAATGTTGTTTAATGAGATTTGTACCTATTTATATTCCTGTACGAATAGACAGGCAAGAAAACTTTCGAAATTTTGTGAAATCCGATGTCACTTAATTTTAAAAACAAATATTTCTCTCAAGTTATAATTGTCCTCAATTTGCTAGACACTCTCCTATTTTTCACCCTGTATGTAGATTATTTTTATATAGGCAGCAGTACAGGAACTTGGAACTTGTGAACATTAACAGTCCAGCTCCGGTAGTATGACATCGTTAGTCTCGCGCGACGCGACATGAATGTGGGATAGATGTATATTTCATCCAAGCTAATGAGCAGGACAAATATTATTTCGCGCGACATAAACGTTATTCGCGCCTGTCAAACTCAAACTTATGGCGGACTATGGCCTGTATTAATAAACCAATCTCAATACAAGTCTTGAGGCTGTATCACCCGAGATGCGTCTTAAGAAGTTGTCGCTAAACCAATCTTGAGGTTTACTCAGCTGAGATCACTTCTGAAGTACACGCCTCAGCGGCGAATGAATGATAGTCTTGAGTTTCGTTTATTAATACGCGCACCTCTCAAGTGAGTACTGCTTGAGTGTGCACGTGCTTGTCAGGTCTCAAGTTAGGTTTATTGATCAATACGTTTACTTGAGACCAGTCACAAGACTGTTCTCAATCTTGAGAATGGTTTATTAATTACCCTTTGTGACCCATAGTCTCTTTTGGGAGGAGGAGTCCCCAACAGAGGAGAAGTTGGACTATTGATGTTATAAAACACCTATAATAATCCTAAGAACACAGTTGTTCATGTGGTCTGTGCCTCAAATTGAGATTCTACTGGAGAGCAAAATGAACGGACGGCCATTATTTAGAATAAGAATAGTTTATTATTAGCCACAACACGATACAAAAACAAAGAAGTAGTAAATTATAGCTAAAATAGAAATACAATTATGAAGAAGATCCCGACAATGCTATCACGTGTTGCGGCGTGCACAAATGGGTTAGCACTCAGCTCATGCTGCGACGAATCACAGCGCTGGTTTTCAGTGCCCCCAAATGCCCAGTGACGCACAGACGCCACGTGAGGTACATTTAGACTGATTCTTCGCCATAGCCAAAGACTATTATAACATTTTTGACGATCTAAATGATAAGAATGCATGGACATGAACCGCTGGGCGATATCCAGTCTATTCTTATAACTTACGAACCTCGGCTTTCATTAAAAAAATAGCAAATATTTTACATAGTTCAGTTTTTCTCTATTTTCTTTTAAAGTTTACTTAGTGCTGTACTTTAGCTTGTATATTTTTATAGTTTTAGTGTAGTTAAAAGGCATGAACTTAGTTACTCAGGGCCTGCACACCAGACTCTAGGCTGTCTCAAGTTAGACTATCGCTTTGGAAAATAAATGAAGACGTTCACTCCCAATGAAAAGTCTCATTACAGTCTACGCGAACTGCTCCGCGATAAGTCTGACTAATGACTGTATGGATGGAAGCAAAATTGTCTAGGAACATGCAGTGTCAACGAAGCTTTCGATGAGTGAACACGTATGCCATGTTTGCTGGTGAAGATATAGTAGAATTAGATTAACGAGTCTTAGTCTGCGCTATATGGTAGACATAACTGCTTTGTTTATATTAAGGGCAGACTTCTCTATGTCTGACTTCAAACAATTCAGACTCTGGTGTGCACTGGACTTGAAATGTAAAATTGTGGAACGTGTCCAACGAAGCTATTTATAAAAACTCATTTCATTATTTCCAGCTGAAAACTCAACACCGCCACTATTAGACTCAACGCAGAGCTCGGAATCGGATTTCTTCATTTGCCAGACGCGAACCTGCATCCAGCCGTCCCATTACTTCCCCGCTAGCACATCCCAGGACACAACCAGCGAAGCCAACGCCACCTGCTACTACGGCGCCAAGAAGTGCCCCTCAAAAGTAGCCCGAGCGAAGAAGATCCAAGCAGAAAGTCACTGCCACCACGAGAGCGAAAAAGAAGACAGCCCCAGTGTTGAAGATGTCCAGCTCCTTAGGACCGAGAGGCAAGGTTGCTGCAAAAAGAAACAGGAGCCACCTCCCACATCCAAGGAGACGACGGTAGTGGTTGAAAGTTGTTGCGAAAAGGGCGCGAGGGAGGAGAGCCCTCAGATAACTTGTTGCCATAGCGGTAAAACGCCATCGGATAGTCAAGAGCAAATCGTGAAGTGAGTCGCGGATGAAATCAGTGTTCATACTTTGTTACAGGATTTAGGACGTAATTAGACACGATAGATGGTAGTTTATTGTTAATTTGTTGCCCTTTGTAAATATGCCTGACTGGAAAGAAGCTAACGTCAGATTTAGACATAAGGAATATGTCTGGCGTCAAGGCCGAAGAACGTGATCTTGACTTAATAAGTTACCTTTATTAGAAACAGAAGGAGGTATTGAGGATTGTGGCCTCGAACATCACGGTCACAACCACACCGCAGAAAATTCAAAAGAAGTAGTAAGTATATCACTTAATTATATTCCCACCCCTGTCGCCAAACTCACATAAATTGTATGTAACACAAACAAATCTCTCGTGTAATTGCATTGTCAAATATGAACATAATTCAAACGGTTATAATTTGAATACTTTGTTTTAAAGATTGAGTTGCGAAATTAATATCTATTGCACATAAGTTGCATCAGATCTTTGTCACTACAAACTCACCGCTAGGTTCGCCATATTTAATATTAGAGATGACAGAACACGACTGACATCAAGAAACTGCGCATATTTGCTACGCTCATTTTCAGTTGTTTTTTTCTGTTTCGTGGTCGCAACGCGTTTTGTCACACGCTCCTGTAGAGGCAAATCCTCTATGAGAATTTGTTGTCTAGGGAATTCTTGAAATTGTTCTATTAACAATGGGCCCATAACCTAATTCTGTGTAAGTCTGACGTTACTTTCAATGCCTATATTAGCTTTATTAGTTGTTACTTTTCATGACATATCACTAGTTAGAAAGAGCATAGTATTAATATATTTGACATTTAGTTACCAAATGTGAACCTTATGCAGTGGTGCTCAAGGTATATTTCAATTAGCATTGATTCCTATAGGTTTCGGAATGTTCCTATCTTAGTTTATTATTTTTTTGCTTCCTATTATTGGTAATCTTCAGTCTATTCGGGCGACATTTCTGCCAGTGTGTAGTGTATAACTTCAGTAAAGTGACAGTGCCTTACGTAAGATTTTGGCGGCTTCTTGTTGGTACACGACAGCTCAGTCATGTACTTGGATTTACAGTGCCCACTTACTGACCTTTGCTGCACAATATTCAGGCTTTATTATCAGCAAATATAAAATGATGTACGTTATTTTTAATGGGTGTGTTTGAATGCAATAAAAATCATTGAATTATATCACTCGCCGAATTCCCGCCAAAAAGTAATTTTACACAATAATGAATTTATATGTTACGATTTCAGTTTTTTTACAAAACTGGGAAATTGTCGAAATTAACTATCTAAGACTGATTTACGCTGGATTTTTAAGCCCCATATTATTATAATATAAATATAACGTACATACGTTTCCTATAGATGGCTCACGCACGGCTGGATAAAAATGGCCTGACAGGGAAGCGTCACTGTGAAAGATTTTAAAGTTGATAGGAGACTTTGACTACTCCTGCATAGTTACGTGCCCTCTCTCTTTCCCAAATGGTGTGGTAAGAGATATCCCATACATAGGTAAGCGTTTGGGTGTTCCAAAAGTTAACGTTTAATGCGTTAAAAGTTGAAATAAAATCTACGACACCTTTCGAAGTTATATAGAAATGCATAAGTGACGGGGTGAGCCCAACGACGTTATAACGTGAAAATCTATCGATTTTTGGTAGAAAGTCTATCGATGTTTTTTGGTAGAAAATCTATCGATGTTTTTTTGGTATAAAATCTATCGATGTTTTTTTGGTATAAAATCTATCGATATTTTTTTGATATAAAGTCCATCGATGTTTTCGTAGAAAGTCCTATAGAACCCTTTTACTACTCCCACAGGAAAATATGGGTTGGTTTTGTTCCTATTCATTTATTCATGCTTTCATGTGTACATTAGATCTTAAAAAAAAAAACAATAGTCCATACATGAAACCCTGTAAGGGCACGGCAGATTCTAAACTTTAATCTAAAATATAATTAATTGTATTTACTAGGTATTCTAATTATCACAACACATTATTATGTTTATCTATTTATTGTTAATTGTTAATATAAATATTTTAATTATTATTGAATATACCTATGTAATTATAAATATCTTGAGGAGGGCTTTTCTGTTTAATACTTATCAATTTTTAATTTATTTTCCATGTATTCATGAATTGTGTAGTAACATTTTTCAATTAATATAAATTATTCTTTTTACGTGCTGAGGCCACACGACTGTAGTTATTTGTAACTCTTGTTAGAGGAGGGGAACCTTTAGATTGGCCTCCACCTTTAAGCACCATAACAATGGTGGAACAACCAATACATATAAATTATTCGTTGCTGCGAATAATTCTGGCCCGTGGTTCCGCCATTGTAATGTTATAATAGCGTGACCAGTATTTTCTACATGTATCTTTGGAACAAAAGAAGTATAGAAGTAGGTAGTATTCAATACCAAATAATGAAAAACGAATTTACAGGATTCAAGACTTGGTCACGCCATTGTAATGCTAAACCATCTTTAAATTTCAGTGGTGTTGCCGCCGGATTATAATATTGGAAATTGTTTATCTTGTGCTTCACAAGGTTGTACGAGATCCTCGCGCGAGGCGAAAGGAGCCCGTATAGACAGAAGTCTGCTTTATTACGTAATAGTAATGTGTAAAATTTAAAATTCTCAAACATATTCCGAGAACAAAAGACACGTCACTCACAAATATTGTGTCTTTACCTATGAAATTGGAGTTTTTTTTCTTCGTTTATCATATGTACCAATTCCTGCGATTTTCAAAGCTATATCCAAAATTGTTTTTTATTTGGAAAATGGAATATTATTTCAAGGTTTCACATGAAATATTTTTTAATCTCTGGGCTAAATCACATAATAAAAAAAATTTGAACAGAGCTCTTTTCATGTGCTTCCCATAATCATTTCTTAGATTCGATGAAACTTTTATAAAGCGGTTACTTTTAAAAATTAACGCTGCCTATACTTAACTTAATGTTATCCGATAATACACACAAAGTTTAGCTAAATTTGGATTTGCCGTTCCCAAAAAAAAACAAAAATGTTTGTATGGAGGAAAACAGTCTTAATGAAATTCTTCATACAAAACGCCAATTTCATAGGTAAGGGCCTAATAGAAATCTAGCTTTTTTTTACAATGTTTTCGTTTGTATTTAGAGTTGTTTTACAAAAACCCATTAGATTAATTACGGTGCTATAATTCACGTGATATGTAGAGGTGCGTTTTAAAAATGCATTTCCGTCCGGGGTGAAAGAAAATGGTTTTAATTCTTGCTGTCGAACGTATTACATAAGATCAGCCCTTGATTACGTAACTTCATCGGTATCGTTATCTATTTAGTTATCCAATGAGAAACCGTCAAATAGCCGAGCGAGCGATGAGCCAACCAATCACATGTCCGAACGTAACCGATGACAATAACGATGAAATTATTTAATAGAACCCCAGGGATGTTATGGATATGAAATTTCGGATCTGGATACGGATATAGGAATAATATTATACCACCGGTTTCAGGAGGTCTACTCTCTAAAGAAAATAGCTTAGGACGGCCGTAACTTCGGACTTTTGCAGTTTGCCGTGTCAATTTAAATCCAATCGTCATTATTTTACTTTTGTTGTATATAGTTGGACATCACAAGCAAATACGGGACGCAAGGAGCGTCTGAAGTTATGCAAAAAAAGGATTCTTAGCAAAAGAAAAAGGCCGAAGTTACGGCCGTCCGAAGCTATTAATATATAAGATTAGTTGCAAATGTATTCTGTTAAATCCCTTTAAGCTGGGACTGCATATGCACTTATGAACCTGATTGTGTAGTCGGTGTCATATTTACTTATACAGCCTGTGAATTAGACATCGTTTGTCGCACGCACAACCTGGTTGGTCTGTGGTCGCACGCGACATAGAGTGACAGTGGGATTGTATATTTCGTCCAAGCGAATGAGCAGAAAAAATATTATCCCGCACGACATAAACTTTTATCGCGCCTGTCAAGCTACGGGGGCAGGGCTGTTCTACGTGAGTAATGCTGGCATCTGGCCTATTCGACCTTTATCTACCGCAATGCTATAAAATTACCCTCTTATCTAGACAATCATTAAAATATGGAACCGATTGTACATGTCATAGATTTGAAACGAGGTATCCTTTCAGTTGGGAGCCACTATGAGTGAACGCTGGGGAGAAATAAATTTAAAGTTCTTAACAAATGCAAATTCTTCGCTTATTCGTAAATTACCTACCTTTTGGTGTCGCGCTCAGAATTAACGCACGTACAGGTTCACTCACTATGGCGAAACTATCACGTTTAATTAACTGATTGTCCGATGGATAGCACTACAAGTGCTGTATCTTGATTCCACAACTTGTTTAATTTAATCGCGCCTTTGCGGTCAGTACAGACAGCTCAGTGGTCACCTTTTGTATGGGAAGTCGACATTTTTTCATCAATAATTTTAAACCATGGTAATGTTTTCTACTCTCGACCCCCTGTCCGACGAACCTTGTAGAATAATGCGTTTTATAAAAGCCCATTAGTTTTATTATGGTGCTATAACGCCACGTGCTATGTATCGCACCGGCACCGTTTTGAAGTTGCCTTAGCTTCCATTCGTAATAAGTTGTAGTGCCAAACGTTTAGAAGTAGATGAAATTTTATATTTGTGAATATGTTTTGTTGCAATAAAGAGACAATATTTTTTTATTATTAAATATTTCGTTTTATTTCTTTTACGAGTCTAAGATGCTGCGCAGGACCGATCGTTGTGGAGATCTTTGGGGGAAGTCTTTGTCCAGCAGTGGACGTCTTTGATGCTGGATTAATGTTGAGTTCACGGCAAGACGCGGATGTGGTAGCATAGTACCACAGAAATACACAACGAAGTTAGAGTTCTTTGTGAAAAGGGGCAGCGCAGATGATGATTTTTGTAGGCGGAGAAAGAAATGGGACTTGCTTATTTCGTTGACATTATTTATGCATATTTTTGGGATAAATTATAATCACAGGCAAAGCAGTCTCTGCGTATGAGAATGAGGATTCCAGCGACACGTACTCCAAAATATTTACTTAAATATTTGAATAACTCAACTACAGTGGCATTATTTTTCCTTTGGGCACACTTTTTCAGCAGTTTGGACTATGCATAACGGGTTAGCACTTACCGCAATCACACCTGATGTTAAGTGAACATGAGGCCGAAAGTGGAAACCTCTTCTTATTTAGAGGACTATCTTATCTCTGACAACCGGAACACAACAATGCTATTAACATTGCTGCTTGGCGGCAGATTTAGATAAGATGGTAGTAGTTAGCCAGGCGTACAAAATTCCCCTACCACCAACCAAACAGGAGTACTAAACATGTGCGTCCCTGGGAATCGTACCCGCGATCTCCGATTCGTAAATCCCATGTTGCTAACCCAAAATTAGATATTAACCACGTGTGCCCACCAGAGGCGACCACGCGGCTTCGGCGCACACTAGCGTTCGGCTCAGAAAAACAACGTTACGGATGTGCTGATAGCCGCAGATGGCTTCCCCACGGCATGGCAGTGCGCCCGAGCCCTCGCGTCGTCGGGGAATGTTCATACATAGACTTTAAAAAGCTACGTTTATTTATTGTAAAGATCTGATAAAGCACTCCGGAGATATAGAACGGCACTTTACTAGAATCAGATAATTACTTTCGCAGACAAAAACGCGTACATTCATTATTAGGATTGTGTTCCAGTTGTCAGAGATAAGATAGCCAGTCCCCCAAATGTGTTGGGATTTCCGGGTCAGTATGCTTCCACCTTCAACCTCATCTTCACTTAACTCAGGTGTGATTGAGGTCAAGTACCAATCCGTTATGCATGAAACCATTTGGGGGCACTAAAACCAGCGCTGTGATTCGTTGCAGCATGAGCCGAGTGCTAACACATTTGTGCACGCCGCAACACGTGACAGCATTGTCGGGATCTTCTTCATAATTGTATTACTATTTTAGCTATAATTTACTACTTCTTTGTTTTTGTATAATAAACTATTCTTATATACTTATTCTAAAAAAAAATAAAGAGAAAAAAGTCCAAAATCAGTACAATATTTTATTTATCAATAGAACATTAAATGAGAATAAAATAATAACTTAGCCTAGCTTAGAGCTACATTTGTTACAAATAATCACATATGCGGTGGGCACGGCTCTGGCTGCTGTGGATGAGATTCATACACATTATCATATAAGTTTATTTATAGTTGTATGTATGAAAATTAAAGGCAAAATGTGTGGCGGGCGCGGCGCTAAGTGGGATCACCTTAGTCATATAAAAACATGACCGTACTATACGGTGGAATCAGTATGTTATTGTATTAGCAGAGTATTATATAATCTTTGTTGAATGTACGTCCACGTGCTGAGCTAGTTATGTCAGATAATATAGACAATTAGTACTGCCATCGCACCAAATTGTAAATATTTCTTATATGCCAGGCATAACAGTGTTTAGGCACAATGGCGAATAGCTGTAGAATGGCACACCTGCATTTTACGTAATCCATGTTACAAGGCTTGATTGGATCGTAGTAGCGGGACTTTTTTAATGCACACCTGTTTAACACTTTACCTCTATTACACCAGAGGGGCAATCGCGCTATTTGACAACTGTTTACAGTTCGAACGGAACGTTTTTGGTTTAGATTTGGCTTAGGTGAGAGCGCACACGCTACCTACCTATCATGTGCGTAAAGCTTCCTAACCCAAGGGGTTGCTTTTAGTGATAAGGCCGTCAAATTGATCCTATTGTATATTTTATGTTTGTCATCGTTGTGCAATAAAGAATGTTGTTGTTGCTGTTGTTGATATAAAAGGTATAGCCATTGTAATATATGCTATAGTCATAGTCGCGCTTTTCTTAGTAGATAAAACAGCGCCATCTCTAATCCTAAACTAATAGAACTGGTGAAAATAAATGGCCAAAACCGCGCACAATCAAAATTTTTTTTTAGTATGTGCTCACAACCTAATATTTGGATATTGATAAAAAATATGACTTTTACGAGTAATATAAGGCGGCCAACTTTATGGAAAGTCAATGCGGGACGTATGACCATTTGTGCATGTCACGAGCTAATGGAGGTTGAAATGGATGCCCTAAAATCTTAAAGTAAAATGTACGTGTTCAAAAAATTATGGATTTTTGAAATCATACCATCAACAAGAGCGAATTTTTTCAATAAATAAACAAGGCTAGGAATGCGGGACATCCGTCCGGATCGCATTAGACGTTTGCGGGACTATTTCACTAATGATTCTAATGCGGAATTACAACTACAATATCCGGACGGTCCCGCAAAATCCGGGACGGTTGGCCGCCTTAGAGTAATATATTATGTTTGTTCTACTTAAAAGATGCTCGCATGTTTTTTGTTCACTGTTCTAATAGTAAGCGATGCAATTTTTTACAACATAAATCGCATTTGATACGACAGTTCGCGAACGAAGTATGTGTATGACTGAGTACTCATTGGTTCCAAAGTCCCGCTTTAACACCAATGAAGTGGTGACTTATTTTTTCTGATGAATGAAATAGTTGACTACTTAAATAAAACCAAAAGCAAACGTTTAGAGCTTAAATTATCGCATATTAAAAAATAGTAGGCAACTGATACATAAATTGAGTACAACGGCGGTTTTTGTTTAGTATTATCGTTCAAACTTGTCGCGATTGGTCCCTGATGTTAAGTGAAGATGAGGGCGAACTAGCGCCAAACTACGCTATTCTGTGTTCCGTGCCAAAACAAGCCACTCGTTATTATGTTATGTACAAATCACAGAATTACAGCCGCACCCTTTACTGCGAGGTTCCAATAACAAAATTTAAAAAAATAACAATAAAGTTAAATAAATATGGCGTTGCTGTCATAATCCTGATTAGCACAATTCAGGGGCATTAAACATTTCCTACATTAACAAAAATAATCTCTTAGCCTACTATACTTATCTACGGGTAAGTGGGAGGACTGGAATGGAAACAGGGAACAAATGCGCAGGCGTGGGTGTTAATGGTGCATTCAGATCTAGCTTAAAAAGTTATGTCGACATGATATGCTACCTAATTGTATAATACATATGAACGTGCCATCATTGGTACTAGGTAACATTTCTTTAAAATCACTAATCACGATTGTCACTAACATTTTAACAAAATCTATATTAGCAAATTATGTCGACGAGTTATGCTACCAACATATTTTAGTAGGTATATATATATATTCTTGATCACTACCATTTCTTTAAATGTCAATAGAAAACAGATGTAAAGGCACCTTGTAACAATATTATTTGATTATTCCTGTAAGACGGTGGGAGCGTTAAAAGGTAATTCGATTCGACATTTTGCGGTACTTCATATTCGTGAGACAATCTTTTCATCGAAATTATTAAGACGCGGTATGCTCGCAGAGCCCTGTTCTGTGCAACAATTCACCAAACTTCCTACAATAACAACCCAAATCTAGTTTTTTTTTTTATGCACAACGGTTTAGTTTATTTGCATAGTAGGACCAAAATTATTACGCAACAGAAAATCGTATTTAAGAGGTGTGATTATTAATTTTAACATTAAAAACTTACCGTTAGACAGGGCAAAGGGCAAAAGAATCCACTTATCACACTGAAGCATGAACCGCGTCTTTTAAATCGGTGTTTAGTAAACTTTTTTTACTATGAAGATTTGTCGGTCACCCGCGCCTGCTCCCAAGTGTTAATGAAGCAACAGAAGACGTTAGTTGTACAATAGGAGGAATCTAACGATCAACTATCAATTCCGTTTGTTATATCATAAAGTTTATATTCAGAGTCTGCTTTCACATAAAAATATTAAAAAATAAAAAACAATTGCACTGTATATTTTCTGGCTGGTATCAAACTTTACTAAGTATCATGAAGCAAAAGTGTCACTTTTATAGATAATTATATAATTGTAAATGAAATTCGTGCAAAACCAAGACGCAAAACCGTGATGAAACTAAAGAATCGCCGGGCCGTGAATCTAATATACAATTTATACATTATCTAATTTTTATTATAAGAAGGTACCAACTAAATTCAATCCAAGGTGAAAGCAGTCTCTTTTCGCGATCACAGACTCACAATATAGTAAGTTACTATATGTTTCTATCTATAGAAATGGCGAAACATTTAAACAATCTTGATTAAAACATGTGTCAGTTATATCGCAGATATGCCTAACCTGCCGGATGCACCATGTTTTTTTTTTCATTTTTAAGAGGTATATTCTTGTCGATGGAATAATGACCACGCCTCTCTCTTTTCATATTTATATAAAATTTAAATTTAGTTCTTCTCAATATGTTGCTTATAAAGGTTAGTACTACATAAATTTTCAATTTTAACCATTTCTATCGATACAAAACAATGTATTGTACGAAATTAAATCATTGTAAATGTATTTAGTTCTCTTTCGAATTAATAAAAACAGTAACCATAATTACATAATAATTACGTCTATACAGATATTTAATCTAACATTATAGTGCAAAGTGTATTAAAATTTTATAAAAACTTATAATTTCAAACAAATACGACAATGTGTTCAATGTGGATACAATATCAACACATTGTTATGAATATGTCGATATTGTATCTAACATATATCACATAGGATCAGAGGACCAATTTAAGAATAACCTAGAATTTGTACGTTGGATGTTCTAAACTAACACAACTTGTTTAGATTCTTGCTTGGGGAATATAAGGAAAATATTTAAGAACATTTTGCTAACGTCAAAACGGGACGTAACTCAATATACTATCCAATGTCAATCAACTCAGAACTGTCAAAATTACGATTATTCGGATTCCAAAACGAGACGTGTTTCGCATGCGCTTCGATAATTTGATACGAGTTTAGGTTGTGACCCAAATTAACACCAAAACAAGAAAAAAAAAGGTGTCACATATCTCGTCCAAAATTTGTTATTTAAATATTCACCCAAGCAAGAATCTAAACATATAATTCGAGTCAATTCATTAGTATATACATACGTTATATAATTTGTTTATTTTTAACAACATTTCGAAACCTTACAAACTACGATCCCTACGTGATCCATTGTAGCCACAAACAGTAGACGGTCTTTTGTTTTTGGCTACATGAGTAAAAAAAAAAATATGCAAACGCCCAGCCATCCAGAAATTGGTCCCCAATCCTCATCTTATAACATCACTGGACTATAACGATTTTCATCCAATCTGATTACGTGAATTCAAAACAATACTTTCACAGGAACTAGGAACATTAACAAAAAAACGTTTCTTAAAATGTAGCATATTTACATAATATATATGAGAATATAACGCGTGCAAAAATACTTAACATGTCCTATGGTGCTGTTCACATTACGTGCCTACAAAGGATCCATTTTGAAGCTGGGTCAGCTTTATTTTTATTATCACATAAAAAGGACTAACAGGTTAGTCCAGTTATAAGTTCTGTAAAAAGTAACTCTATTCATTAGTAATCGATAGTTTTAACTTGTTTTGTAACGTTCTTTATCGATTACCAATATAAATGATACTGAACATTAAAATGGTGTCGATTCGTATGTACACCAACTAAACTAAAACCAGTTTTGGAGTGAGCCGTCGCATCGTATTGTTCCAGGGAAAAAGGGATAGTAATACTTTAAAACTAGTTTTAGTTGGCGTACATCCGAATCGACACCAATGTTTTTATAATGTAATTTAATTCTCTCGTATTTTTGAACCATTCAAAAGGTGGTTTCATGAAAAAGTAAAATCTTATCCATTATACGCAGAATATGTTTAAGAGCTTGAGTGACGATAAACGGCGACTTTTAAAATAAATGGAACGCGATAAAATTGAAATTTGTCTACGCCAAATAATGGATAATCCACTCGTTGTATATGCGAATTATGTGCATATTCAAAAGCGAGAGACAAAATTCGCTCTTCCTAATCTGTCATAATATAAAAAAGAGCGGAATACATTATGGATTTTATCACAAACCAAGAAAAACTAATTAAAAAAAAACACACCTAAAAACTCGCTTACAGGCGACTCGGGCCATCTAGTACCATGCTAATTAAGCTTGTATTATAAATACCACAAATACATTTCTTGTAAATATTTAATGAAAACATCCATAACTCGGGCACACGTGTCCGTATTCATCATATAAACATATGACGCAAGGGGAATCAGCACCCGCGACCTTTTGTTATAGCTGTGAGAGTTTGTAACCACTTCACCAAACACGTAGTTACTTACTTTTTCTTGGTCTGAGGATAATATAAAACTTCTACGCGCCTGCGCGTGCATCGTGACAGAGATGCATTTAGATACTAAGCTATTCTATAAACCATTTTAAACACCAGAATATTAAATTCGACCAGCGACAAAATCCCAATGACACTTAAAACTTTAATGGATAAGTTATTTTATTGCATGTAGGATTGGACAATCTGGATTCATCGATCACACAATCCTACTGATATTAGTAAAATATTGGAGTTTATAACATTTTAAATTAGGTATATTCTATACAGTTACCATTCACCCACACTAGCCGCGTTTCTTACACCGGGGCAAACCAATATTGGTGTCGATTCTCTGGCACATGTTTTGATTACGAGCACACAAAAAAGGCGACATAATATGAAAGTCCTGTCACTAGTTATTACAAAATAGCATCCTCGGAGGATTTTGGTCTCGATTCTGGCGTGCAGTCGCTAAACTACTCTAAATCTAAAAATCTCTAACTTTAAATGCATTTCCTAAAATGTGCTATTTTTTATTTAGCTTATCGCTAAATTTAGAGATGGTTTACGGACGCCTAAATTGAACTGATGTACTGTATTGCCATAGTCAAAATCAGATATCTTTACCACGGAACAGGTTTCTTAAATGTTTTATTTATCGATGATGTATGAAATTCTTTACCGCATTTTATAATTTAAGTTGGCTTTACTTTTCTTTGTCGCTAATTACGTTTCTTTGTCGATTACGGGAAAATGGCAACGTTCTTTAAAAAAAAATCTCTTCAATCTCTTCAAAAAATCAAAATAATTTTAGGTTTTACATTTACAATCATATATGGAGATTACAAATATATAGTTACCTACTAGAATTTAGTATTACCTTAAAAAAAATTATAGGTTAGGCATTATTTTTCACCGCGGCCTTAAATTCAAAATAAAACATATTAGGAAAGTCTTTTGTACTCCTATAAAAGACTTTTATATAAAGTTCACACTTTTTGGGCTTTCTAATTTTAAACGTGACATTTTAGATGGCGACAAAATTTCGCTAATAATATGTCTTAGATGGCGTTCTGGAATAGGTTTTGATCTCTAAAACCTAAATTGAATTGATTTAGAGTAAACTTCAATTTTTATAAACGTCAAAATTTTAGAGATGCGACGTAGAATAGGAAATCGGTTTAGAGCACTCTAAATTTAAATTTTAGAGGCCACTCCAGAATCGACACCATTATAGGGCTATCTAGTGATAATATAAGTCTCTTGCTTGTTCTCTGGGCAGTCAGCTTTGTGAATGAGGAGTAATCTCTTGAAAACATAACATAAACATAAGAACTTGGAGGCTTGTCACTACTTTTTCCACCAGATTAATCGATTTACTTGGCGCACGTTTTCAACAAAATTTTTCCTTCATTGATTACTAGCATACAACATGACATTTTAGCACTGTCACTTCGTTCAGAACTTTAGTTAATCGATTAATCTGGTGGAAAAAGTAGTGACAAGCCTCCAAGTTCTTTGCCACGGGAATCCAAAGGACCATATGCCCCATTGTGAAGATGCCTCATACTCATTCGAAACTAGATCTAATTTTGAAAATTATACATAACATTATAATTCGAAAGTAGTGTGAAGTGATAAATTAGTTGTCAATATATATTTACATAATTTCTAAAAATGCATCCAACAACGAAATTACTTAAAAAATATGTATAATCAATGTGATACCAATGATGACTGTGGTCTCTATGGACTTCATACGAAAGCTCAAGGTTACAGCGAGAGGGCGATGCTCGGTGTTTCATTACGAGACCGAATCAGGAATGGTGTGATCCATAGAAAAACGAGAGCCACGGACATAGCCCAGCGCATTAATAAGTTGATGGACTTATGTAGCTTGTGGGATTGGTGGGCGGTGAATCATAAGTTTTAAAGTGGAACCACCCATCAGCAAGTGGAACGCATGACGTAATAAGGCGGCTAACTTGCTGGATGGAAGCCGCTTCCAACTGGTTAAGTAAAAGTCCAATTAAATAGTCAAATTTGACATTTTTTTTAAGGTACTGCTTGTAGGCACTTTTAACTTTTCTAATTAAGGTTTTCTTAACACAGTTGCTTTGTATACTTGTATGATTATTGTGTTTAGTTCCTCAGTGTTTTTTTAAATCGTTAAGCTACATCTAAAGCACTGTTACAAGTCTGTCAGAAATGTTTTTTCTTCAATATCCTACCAATTACAGGCTCATAACCATATAGCTCGTATTGAAATCGCAGATGAAAATCGGCTCTTACAATAAACTTACACGATGGTTAGATCACCAATAATGCCTTTGAAAATTTTAGCAGCTGGCAATCTGATCACGACGGAGATAATATGGATTTTAACTCGATGAATTACGATTTTGTACACTCGTCTATACGTTAACCCTATGTAAGTTCATTGTAAGACTGTCCAAGAATCGTGTGTGAATGGGCGGCGTCACCATCACGCTCTCGTTATTTTTAGATTTTCATTTTTACAACCTTTACGTCACGAATTCCCTGCTGAAGGCTTCTCAACCCTGGCTTCGAACCCACACAATCTCGAGGTAACTCCAGCTGCCCTCAAAGAGAGAGCCACCACTTTGTCGAGATTTTCGGTGGACTGCTAAAGCACCACGGTGAGTAGCCTTCATACAACTAATTCCTGATCAGTGTTCGCGTCTCGTTTAAATTAAACCAACCCTTTCCGTTTTTCGAACATATAGTCCACTAAACATTATCAAAGACAATTGTAAACTCTATGAGTTCGGCTGTTAGTGATGTATAATCCTGTAAATGTACAATACCACTCTTCTTCCTTTCCTCAACGGACTATAATAGGCCGTGATGATGATAAGATGGTTTTGCTGTAAATTCGCGCCAGCCTCCTATACCGTCGCCTGCTAGGGCAGGGCTCAAGCCATCAGCTCCCAGTATTGGAGGAGCCGCTCGCCCGACGGCAGCGTCATGCCTTGGGGTCGCACGAAGTTCATCTCTATTGATTTGAACCTCTTCTTTAGTTCAGCGTCGAACATCTGCGAAGAGATGTTACAGGTTAACAAACAGTTTTATACAACAACTATTCTGTGCTCTAAAAATAACGCAAAGTAAAAGTTTCTAATAAATGGAATCATAAATTATTTTCTCGGAAGCGGAGAGTGTGCGAGAAACTCAATGCTTATAGGAAACAGGGTGCGAGGATATACATATATCACGATTTTTTCATAAAAATCATTCTTCTTCTTCTTTTCGTGTCGAGGCAAGTTTCAAATTTTATTGGACCAGAACTTAGCCACTCTAACAGCACTGTCTGTGGCGTTAAGGAGGTCGTCATAGGTGCAGCTGTCAGGACACGCGGGGCAGGACAATACGTGAGCCATTGTCTGTGGGGAGACTCCGCACTCGCATCGATCACTCCCGCCATCGGAGAAGCCCCACCTGCACAGATTATCTTTGCTGCGGCCAACCTGAGTTCGAAGCCGATTTAAGGATTTCCAGGTTGGCCATGGCAAATCGTGTCCAGGAGGAAGAGACTCCCTGAGCGGGAGGAACGACGCAAGAGAGTATCTTTGCCGCCACAGGCTGCAGCGAGCATCCGAAGCCACACCTTGTAAAATCATTAATATATATCCATGTATTTAAGTTTTAGAAAACAAACCTATTTTCTTAAGACAAAGCTGAATGGGTTAGATTCCTTCGCCTCAAACCTAATTAAAAAAAGCATTGAATAAACTGTCAAAATAAAACGAATTGTAGGCGTTTGTTTTGCCGGATTTTAGCCACAAAATACAAATTGAATTGAAATCTGCGCCGTGTCCCAGGCCCGCAGCACGGCGGCCCCCCCCCCGCCCCCCCTCCCCCCTACACACTGACCGCGCTGTCGGCGCTGGGCACGGGCGCGAGGGGCTGCGCCGTGTCCCAGGCCCGCAGCACGGCGGCCGCCCCCCTCCCCCCCTACACACTGACCGCGCTGTCGGCGCTGGGCACGGGCGCGAGGGGCTGCGCCGTGTCCCAGGCCCGCAGCACGGCGGCCGCCCCCCTCCCCCCTCCCCCCTACACACTGACCGCGCTGTCGGCGCTGGGCACGGGCGCGAGGGGCTGCGCCGTGTCCCAGGCCCGCAGCACGGCGGCCGCCCCCCTCCCCCCTCCCCCCTACACACTGACCGCGCTGTCGGCGCTGGGCACGGGCGCGAGGGGCTGCGCCGTGTCCCAGGCCCGCAGCACGGCGGCCGCCCCCCTCCCCCCTCCCCCCTACACACTGACCGCGCTGTCGGCGCTGGGCACGGGCGCGAGGGGCTGCGCCGTGTCCCAGGCCCGCAGCACGGCGGCCGCCCCCCTCCCCCCTCCCCCCTACACACTGACCGCGCTGTCGGCGCTGGGCACGGGCGCGAGGGGCTGCGCCGTGTCCCAGGCCCGCAGCACGGCGGCCGCCCCCCTCCCCCCTCCCCCCTACACACTGACCGCGCTGTCGGCGCTGGGCACGGGCGCGAGGGGCTGCGCCGTGTCCCAGGCCCGCAGCACGGCGGCCGCCCCCCTCCCCCCTCCCCCCTACACACTGACCGCGCTGTCGGCGCTGGGCACGGGCGCGAGGGGCTGCGCCGTGTCCCAGGCCCGCAGCACGGCGGCCGCCCCCCTCCCCCCTCCCCCCTACACACTGACCGCGCTGTCGGCGCTGGGCACGGGCGCGAGGGGCTGCGCCGTGTCCCAGGCCCGCAGCACGGCGGCCGCCCCCCTCCCCCCTCCCCCCTACACACTGACCGCGCTGTCGGCGCTGGGCACGGGCGCGAGGGGCTGCGCCGTGTCCCAGGCCCGCAGCACGGCGGCCGCCCCCCTCCCCCCTCCCCCCTACACACTGACCGCGCTGTCGGCGCTGGGCACGGGCGCGAGGGGCTGCGCCGTGTCCCAGGCCCGCAGCACGGCGGCCGCCCCCCTCCCCCCTCCCCCCTACACACTGACCGCGCTGTCGGCGCTGGGCACGGGCGCGAGGGGCTGCGCCGTGTCCCAGGCCCGCAGCACGGCGGCCGCCCCCCTCCCCCCTCCCCCCTACACACTGACCGCGCTGTCGGCGCTGGGCACGGGCGCGAGGGGCTGCGCCGTGTCCCAGGCCCGCAGCACGGCGGCCGCCCCCCTCCCCCCTCCCCCCTACACACTGACCGCGCTGTCGGCGCTGGGCACGGGCGCGAGGGGCTGCGCCGTGTCCCAGGCCCGCAGCACGGCGGCCGCCCCCCTCCCCCCTCCCCCCTACACACTGACCGCGCTGTCGGCGCTGGGCACGGGCGCGAGGGGCTGCGCCGTGTCCCAGGCCCGCAGCACGGCGGCCGCCCCCCTCCCCCCTCCCCCCTACACACTGACCGCGCTGTCGGCGCTGGGCACGGGCGCGAGGGGCTGCGCCGTGTCCCAGGCCCGCAGCACGGCGGCCGCCCCCCTCCCCCCTCCCCCCTACACACTGACCGCGCTGTCGGCGCTGGGCACGGGCGCGAGGGGCTGCGCCGTGTCCCAGGCCCGCAGCACGGCGGCCGCCCCCCTCCCCCCTCCCCCCTACACACTGACCGCGCTGTCGGCGCTGGGCACGGGCGCGAGGGGCTGCGCCGTGTCCCAGGCCCGCAGCACGGCGGCCGCCCCCCTCCCCCCGCCCCCCTCCCCCCTACACACTGACCGCGCTGTCGGCGCTGGGCACGGGCGCGAGGGGCTGCGCCGTGTCCCAGGCCCGCAGCACGGCGGCCGCCCCCCTCCCCCCGCCCCCCTCCCCCCTACACACTGACCGCGCTGTCGGCGCTGGGCACGGGCGCGAGGGGCTGCGCCGTGTCCCAGGCCCGCAGCACGGCGGCCGCCCCCCTCCCCCCGCCCCCCTCCCCCCTACACACTGACCGCGCTGTCGGCGCTGGGCACGGGCGCGAGGGGCTGCGCCGTGTCCCAGGCCCGCAGCACGGCGGCCGCCCCCCTCCCCCCGCCCCCCTCCCCCCTACACACTGACCGCGCTGTCGGCGCTGGGCACGGGCGCGAGGGGCTGCGCCGTGTCCCAGGCCCGCAGCACGGCGGCCGCCACGTCGCTGAGCGCGGGCGCCGAGTGCCGCCGCAGCGCCGCCACCTCCCACAGCGACGAGCCGAGCGCCCGCGACCGCGCCGCGCTGGTCTCCTCCATCACGTACGGGTCGTTCGACACTGCAATAACATGAGGCAGTTGAGAAATATAATTGTGAATCTTTTAAACTTTTAATGTACCTTTCATTTATTTTGTTAGTGTCCCTAATAAAATTAAATTATGACCGTACGTTGTGGTGTTCGATTCATTTTAGATATCTAAGTAGGCGGAAATTAGCTACTCAATTGAATGCCTAGCAGTTTATATGGTGGATATTTTCTGCATTTATAGGTTACTGCGATGCCCTTCTGCTACATCCTTAGGATGTACAAGGAACCTAACACGACCTAGCCAGCTCTGAGCAGCAAACAGTTTTTTTTTAGAGCAGAAATTTCCACCATATTGCCCGGCTAAGTTAACCATCTGCCTAAGACAGATGCACAGTGTGACAATCTCTCTCGATGTAATAGTATGCATTCCTTATTTCACACCAGTGACAATGAATATCAACTCTTCATCTTCCTGACCAGCTCTGTTACTGCTGGTTAAAAACTTTTGCTTATGAAATATACATTTAATTAAGTTTCATGCTGGTCTCTGATAATTGGTGTTAAACCATTATTAAATACTAGCTTTCCGCCCGCGGCTTAGCCTGCGTGGTATAAACTTATCGCCGAAATTTGTTTATCCCGCGAGAACAACTCACTTATCGAGATAAAAAATGTCCTAAGTCTAATCCAGGTTATATTCTACCTATATACCAAATTTCATCCAAATCCGTTCATTCGTTTCGCCGTGATTCAGCAACAGACAAACAAACATCCAAACTTTCGTAGTTACGATTATAAATAATTCAATAAAATAATTGCAGTCAGTACTTCAAAATTACATCTAAAGACTTATAAAGTCTCACTCAACTCACTCACTCACGTACTCAAATTGCTCCACATATTATTGAGATACATATGGACAAAGACTGGACACACCACATAACGCTGTCTTACACATAACACCCGTTGTTTTTCGTCGGTTAAAAGGCTATGGCTACTAGGCATCAAAATTCGTCAAGCCATTTACTGGGATGTTTGGAAGCAGGCGCCGCTTTGTATTTTGCGGGGGCCCATTGGATTTTTTACCATAAACTCTAGAGATCAAGATAAAATGCATGATACATTGCACTTCAAAATCGAGCAAGTCCTTTACGCTACAGGAGGTAACATACAAGTCAACATGTCGTGCAGTCCGAATTGTCGGCCAAGAGAGTCTCACTGACCGACTGGATCCCCTGGCGTTGCGAAGAGACGTCGCGTCATCCTCTATCGCATATTTCATGGGCAGTGCTCTGAAGAACTGTTCGAGCTAATACCCGCTGCTCAATTTAACCGTTACACTTCTCACCGAAAATTAAAACTCCATCCACATCACCTGGATGAGTGGAAGTCTACCACTGTACGTTTCTCAAGAAACTTCCTACCACGTACGTCCACCCTGTGGAACGGACTTCCGGCAGCGGTATTCCCGAACGAGTACGACATTGGAACCTTCAAGAAACGAGCCTACACCTTCCTCAAAGGCCGGCAACGCAAGGGTCACAGACCCTTTTGGTGTTGCGGGTGTCCATGGGCGGCGGTGATTGCTTTCCATCAGGTGACACGCATGCTCGTTTGCCGCCCTCTTATATAAAAAAAAAAAAACATTCATACACTTCACACATTCATTCAAACATTACTCTCCTTACTGGGACAGTGAGGCAAAAAGACATACAAAAGAATTTGATACAATAGACTGTAACGTCAATACTATTATGCACTCTCTAAAACATACGTAACAAACATGATACCCACAATAGCTCAAGATGGTGATAAAACCACTACTTAGTGATCCAACCGTGACAAGATTTTCATTATGCAGACTGAACATTTTCACAATGGAAACTCTGGAACCTAAATAATCAAGCCTTTCTTCTTATTTTTGAGGATGGCAACCAGTCAACCTCACTGTCGAGGGACATTACGGCCAGTTTCGAGTGAAAAATTTTATTTCTCTTATTTCTTCAGTTTATAAGTATGTCTCAGTCAAAACAAGTAATTCGTCGTATACTTGGCGTATACAGAGTCTAGTCACGGTCAAGTCATTCTTCAGTAAAGTGGCAGAATGCTTTACAAAAGATTTTGGCGGCTTCTTGTGGGAACTCGAAAGCTCCGTTACGCACTTTAATTTACACTTCCTTTCACCTGTACACCATCACTAACTTTTGCTGCACAATATTCTGCCATTATTAAGCTTCAAAAGTTAGAATGCACAAATTATAAGAATTATAAAGAAAAATGCAACTTCACTCGCCGAGATCCCGCCAAAAAGCGCAAGCCTTTGTAAGTTATTTATCGGAGATAGTCTCACTGATGGGCGGTGAGTCCTCTTAGCAGATTATGCGCCTGAGGCTGGGATGCCCACAGCATTGTTGGAGATCAGACGCAGCTACCAGCGCCAGTCTATCATAGAGAGATGTCTCACTGATGGGCGGCGAGTCCTCGTAGCAGATCATGCGCTTGAGGCCAGGATGACGGAGCAGCATGTTGGAGACCAGCTGCAAGAGGCCCCGCGCGTCGTCCTCCCCGGCCACCAGCGCCAGGCGGGAGAGGCGCTTTGCGAACGCTGCCACCAGACCCTCAGGCAAGTGGCTGTGGAGAAACACCAATATTAATTAGTACCTTTCCGCATACATTCCTTAGCATACATACTTTTAAAGGTGTGTTTCAATCACCACTAATGGGAATATATCTGCAGTCATATTCACTAGTCCTTTTCGATTAGCTAAGTTAAGCAATGTCTGACGCGCTCAGGGCACGGAGGGCACTAGTGGCATTTTAATTCCGTGCTTCAGAGGATATACAATAAATACAATACAATATTTCTTTTAGTTTCTCTCTCCATATAGTTTGTAATTATATTATTAAAGATAATGGATTCATAGTTTAAAATACTTGTGGAGACTGCTGCCTGAGATAATCGTGAGCCCGTGTTTCAGGATCACGAGCGCCCCAGGTCTAATACCCGGATGTCTACAAGGATAAAGGTGCATCTGAAGAGAGGTAACACAGAAAAGCAATACATAGTAGTGATATAGTAAAAATAATAATAAACTGAAATTTATCAAGTACTGGTGTGGTTATGTGTGTGTGTGCGGGAGTCGTGTATGTGTATGTGTATGTATGTGTGTGTGTGTGCGTGCGTGCGTGCGTGCGTGTGTGTGCGCGGGAGTGCGTGTATGTTTTAGTGTATGGTGGTATATGTTAAATAGTTGGTTCGAGTAGTTTCCAATTGAGGCAGTTGGTGGCTTACAGAGGCCTACTTACGTCAGTGGCCACTAGTCTGACAAAAATGCACCAATCCGCACCCTTCTTCTTCATACCCTCTCTCTCCCAGTGAGGGGAGGCTGTGAACTTACGTGGAGCTGAGGAATACGTCTGCGAGGTGCAGCAGGCGTCGTTTGTACCGCGTCGCGAACATCTCCGGCTCAAACATGGCGTAGAGGCGGTCGTACATGTCCGGGTAGTCGATGTTGTGGCGACGTACTAGCTCTAGCACACCTTGGAGGGCAAGCATGCTGATTGGACCACCTGCAGGTGAAGACGTAAATAAATAAATATCCTTAGACATACACACAGCGCCATCTAGTTCCACAGTAAGCAACTATAGGCTGGTGTGTGGTACAAATTAACAGCCTTACTTCATTTCGATTGTACCTTGTTTTATCAATGAGAAAAACAGGCAATGTTCATATGGAAGACGCCAAAGGGGGTGGCGGGGCACATGTGGCACAGGGCGCAACCAATCACAGCAAGTCGCGGCGCCGGGGCAAGCGCCGGCGCGCGGCGGCGAGCGGCGAGTGATCGCCTTTCGGCGTCTTCAAAGACACCGCGGCACGTGTTTGTGTGTCGTGGAAAGTACGTAGAGTGCGCGGCCATTAAGGTCCAACTCACAAGATTTACATTTCAAAATTTTATTTTTTGAAGAAAATCTGTTAGCTTTGTTTTATTTTTTATTTTTTTCGTAAGAGGTACATCCTATACATACACTCTGCAACGTTTGTCGGGTTAATTTTGTTAGACCTTTTATATTATATTGCATAATTAGACTGATTCATTATACAACTCAGTTGCTTAGTGTGTAACGAGATCGCGCTGTGTGTATGTCTAAGGATTTATTTATACTATTCCAATGGTCACCCACTTACCAGCGTCGAGACTGTCGCAGAGCATGTCGGTGGCGAGGTGGGGGCGGGAGAGGAGGGGCATCAGCCTCTCCACCAATAGCAGCAGCGCGCGGCGATGCGTCCGCGGCTCGGAGCACAGTGGCCATTGGCATGCGAAGCCCCAGCAACGGTTCGCGTAGCGACGGCATACCGCCGGGTTGTAGGGGAATGGTGCTTTGTCTGACGACAAATGGTTTTAAGTGTTAATTGCTTAGGGAAAGACTGCGAATTCACAAACAATTTAATTCTAGCGCATTACCAGCAATAACGGGTGGTTTGCCCATGTCTTTCAACACTGTTAATTTGTATTACTCTTAATATGTGTAACCAGCATTATATTTCTATTATTAATTACATTTATTATTGTAATTTTGAGATCTGTACATATAGGATCTTGAGTATGTAACTCCCCTGACTGACTGGTTCCGCCCGTGAGTACAGGGTCATTTAGTTGACAATTCACTTAGCAGAAACGAGACACCCAAGGAGAGTGCAGTGTTACGTGTCTAAAAGCTAAACCACTACATAAAATATATATTCATAATAGTAGTATATTAATGAAATTGGAATTACAGTTAATTAGGGTCCACTACTTTAAAATAGCTATAGATATTACATGAATTACCTTCAGCTCCACACAACAGTTTCTCTTCTTTCTCCACTTCCTCCCGCTCTTTGGCCCTGACCTTCACTTCTGTGGGTATATCTGTTAGTAGTAACTTGTCCATTAACTCTAGGTAATTCTGCATGTAGATTGGTGTTGGTGATCTGGAATAGTTAAAATATTATTCAATTTGGTTATTGGACACGTAGAGACACAATCAGTTTACCGAAAATATATAAAGGCGTATTACTTTGCATCACACAAGGCACATTACCTCGCTGTGGCAGATACACACACACAGCTGAACATAGGCCTCGCTGGACAATAATACTACAATTATAAAAATATGAAAACCAAATGAAAACTACCTCACCAATGCATACAATACAATATCAACTTTTGACAGGAAAAATTTCTATTGTTTGGATACCCAAATACTTACTTGCGGTAGGCGAGCATGGAGAGCACTTTAAGCCCATATTGCTGCACATCTCTATACTCTGTGAACTCCTGGAAGCGTGCTATGGCTGCCGACATCGACACTTCAGAATCCAGAAGCACAGCAAATATATTCTGAAATATTTATTTCAATTAATAAATAACAATATAAATATTGGTAAGATTGATTCTATTCAAACCCACTAATGATACCTCTCGAAAAGGAATCAGCGACTTTTCTTGAATCTACCAACCACATTTCACCCAAATCTGTTCAGCGATTTAGGTGTAATGAGATAACAAACATACACACACACAAACTTTCGCATTTAAAATATTATAGTTGCGATATATTATTGCTCAGTAACGCCGATAAAAAATTGCCGTATATACAATGTGTAAGATAAAGACACTTTTTTTTTTAAGCTCGTTTATACTATGTCTCGTCTCCGCGAGGGGTTGTCGGTGGGGGATGCACAAATCGCAGAAAAACCTCATCAATAGTGAGGGATAGTTGTTCAAATGAATTGCAAATGTATGTATGTATTTTTATAGTTGCTCACTATTGGTGTGGCAGTATCTCTAGCAGCAATTGCTACAATTTTAATTACCCATGTAAATGTATCTTTAAATTTGAATATTGTGATAAACCAGATGACGTGTTACACTTTTTGTTGGAGTGTGACCGGAGTGCAGATATTAGAGAACGGCTTTAGATTAAGTCATTGGAGCTATGCAATGGGCAGCTCAGCTGTGTTTTGGCTGATATACTCTGTAGGAGTGCTGTCAGTCTGTATAAATTTGTTGGATTGTCCATTGCAAAAAGAGAGTGAGGTTTAAAAAGGCGAATGTATCAATGAGGCTGGCATAGTCACCCAGGGCAAAGCCTCAAATAAAAACAAGATTAAAAAAAAATTTGAATATTCCTTTTTCTCTGCAATATCACAAATTTTATTTTTTATCTACTTGAGAAAATAAACAGTTGTTTTACAAAGTATCAGTTAAAAAGGTTAAGTTACTGAAAGGCAATTAGAGGTTTCCTTAATGTATCTCAATATCATAATTTTACGTGCTGTAAAACTTCCTACCTTAAGCCTGACAGAAGGGAAATAGTATGACGGTGAGCTCTCCATTGGATGACGACCCTCAGCCTGCAGCAGCTTGCAGGCAGTCACCAGCGCCTGTAATCGGGAGCTGCTGCGCCCGCGCTTGATGCACTCGAGGGAGCGGGCCACAGCTGCCTCGTAACACTTGCGCAGCCATCGTATATATTCTCCCTCTGCACTTTGATCTAAAATCACAATATTAATTAGATTCATTTATTTTTGATACAAACAAAAAACATAAAAATTTGGTACATAGGCTTATTTTACCAACTTTATGTTATAATTAAAAGTAACAGGAGTAGGCTGAAGGCTAAAGATTATCAAAACGCTTGGAGCTCATACTTTGCTAAAGATATTGACTTGCTAGAAAAGTTACAGCAAAGCTTCACTAAAATACCAACACTATTGAAGAAAGACTTAAAACACTGACCCTAACTACTCTGAACCAATGGAGTGTGGGGATATAATTGAACTTTCAAGATTTTAAATGGAAATTACAATCTTCAGAGTTTTATCAAGTAATGTAAGCAGAACAATAATAACCATTACAGAGGACACTGCTTAAAATTACAAGGCAACCATTCTCTGAACAATCCTCACCAGCACTTTAGCACAACAGAATAATTAAGAACTGGAATAATCTACCAGAAGTCCAGAACAAGTAACTAGTAACAGCGCCAAATGTTAACACATTTAACAGGCTGGATAGACACACACAGGCAACAAAGGCCAAATGAAAGGAGCATTATTGAAGGACATTTATATTTATTATTGTTATTATTGCTGTATGACCAATTTTATACTAACATAAACTAAGACTTACTAACCTAATATGGAATTATCCGAAATAAAATTTTTTGATTTGATTTGATTATTGGATACATACACTTATCGGCTATATTCTTCTCAGGGGAAAATTGGCTTTTGAACAAGCAGTAGCTTAAAAAATGTAAAATCTGACTCTGAATTAATAATAATATTACACCAAGTACACCATCAAAATAAAGGCAAATATAAGTTTCTCCGAAGAAGGTTACGTAAGGGTCTAAACTATGCAAACCCGATACTATGGATACTGAATAAAAAATACTCTGGAATAAATGTTTAAATTCATCACACAAACATATACCCCTAACGGGATTCGAACCCAGTACCATTGGCTTCGAAGGCAGGGTCACAATATCAATTGGTCGTGGTAGGTAGTATGCATGCATTTCTTTTTGGCACACCCTATCAAAAAGGGTGATAATTATACACAATATCAATTGGTCGTGGTAGGTAGTATGCATGCATTTCTTTTTGGCACACCCTATCAAAAAGGGTGATAATTATAACGTCATGGCGCGAGGCACAGCGCAAGTGAATATATCAAGCCCAAGCGTATCACATGTCGCAAAATGTGAACGTGAAATATAATAAAAATATGAGCCGACATTGTAGGTACGCATCAAGAAATTTAACTAAGTTGATCGAAATGGATCTCCTAATAATTAAATGAAAATAGTAATAGTTGTAGACATGACACTTACCAATTGGCTTCAAAGGGACGATTTCTTCAATCAAATCACCCCGTTTGAGTAGTTCCGTGAATATAACCTCGATTGTTAGCAGTAGTGGTGTGAAATTTTCTGTTTCGGCCTGAAATACGAAGAATTATTGATATTCTAATACGCAATTTGCGAAGTAACCTCAAGAAATAATTTGGTAAACAAAATATTGAAGTACAATCTAGTTAATACTTACCTCAAACATTTGTAGGATATCTGCAAGATTATTTGCATGTTTTCTGGAGTTCAAAAACTCATTTGCTTTATTGCGTAGATGGGCCGAAACCATTTTTGTTAAATTATGTTGTTCGGCAGCCATTTTTGTATTGGAAAAGAATTTGTTGCAGTGTGACCGTTTTCAAAAACCGCTAAACTACTAGACCTAACTCATTTTTCTACTGAAATCTACAAACGGTTTGGAACGTACTGATTGGCTTAGTTCGTGGCCTAAATTGATCATTTTTGGTTAGAAATGAAACACAAGTTTTATTTTATCAGGTTTTATTTATATTATTAGCTACTAGATTAAATTCATCATTGTCATATTTTGATTTTTTAATAAGTTTGACCAATTTTATTTTGTTCTAATTGTCTGGTTGGAAGTTCGTGTAATTACCGCCGTTATCAAAACCTTTGTTTTACACGTAGACAGAGAATACTATTCTACTACTATTCTCTGTCTACGGTTTTACACGTACATTGCCGGTGTTGCTGTGTTACGAGAAAGATATTTGCTATTTATAAAATTGGTAGGATTGATTCTACTAAAATCGGCTACTTTTTCAAAAAATACTGAATATCTGCCGCACTAACATTGAAAATCTATGAACGTTGGGTTGTGTGGCCTTAGCATATTTGTAATTTCTAGCAGTAGATTCCTATAGTGACTTGATTTCTAATTCTTAGTTCGGTATTGATATTTTATATAACGCTCCCAATAAAAAGATAGAAAAATAGATTGATATTTTAAGTTACGCTCCCAATAAACGCTGGATATCAGGATAACCGGCCAAAAAAGGATGAGTTTAACAATACTAAAGTACAGTGACTTAAAAAAACACTACGTAACACTCAAACAATGAGCAAAACATAACAGATTACATGAAATCGACTTACAGATCCACACAGACTCGTGTGGCTTTAAATAAATCATTCAATAGGTATTTCGACAAGTATAGCTATGTTTAACTCTACTGTGCAATAACACTGTAATGTGGAGAAAAATAAATAAATGACTGATTGATTGATTTGCGGTTGAATTACACATTTCAACACTGTCACTTATTATAAATGACAATACGTGACACCTTAAATCCAGACGCAAAACAATGCTTTAATAGAAAAAGCGAAATCTTTTTTTTTGCACCGTTCGTCTGTGTGGATCATGTTCAAAGTATCTTTGTATCTTTGTATCTGACAATTGTATCTTTTGTGTTTATTTGCAATAAAGAATAAAGAAAGTTTTCTATTGCCGCGAATATTGCGTCACTTGAGATGTGAAGTAGATAAACGTAAACTGACTTTCCGTCACTAAGGTTTTTAAGAAACTAGCAGCAATCACTACACTTAATGAGACACAAATCGACACTAAAATATGAAAAACATAAAGGGTGCCCATAATTTTGACTTTTAGTACACATTTTGTTAAATGTAATGAAATGCACGAGCACTTACTGATTCGAATACATATACACACACCGACACACACCTGCAACCCTTACATATACGTACTTAACCCAATTCACACACAAACACACACAATCCGTTCAGATAAAAATTACCTTGCCGTGTAATACAAGTTTACACTCCAAGATCCGATAGCAGGGCGGTGACTTAAACCTTAAAGAATACCTATGCCGCCGTCGCCGTTTCGTACTACGTTACGGTTTATATCTACTCTCCCCGGCCGCTTCATAGAATTATTCGTCATTTGCTTCGTTGACGCATAGAGTAATATAACATACGGCGAAGATGGACGGCCATTTGTTGGTATTGTCAAGGCTTTTTGGCGGGAACTCGGCGAGTGAAGTAGCAATTTTCTTTATAAGTTATTATTATAACTTGTGCATTCTGACTTTTGAAGCAGGACAGGTTTTGTGCAGCAAAAGTTAGTGATGGTGTATAAGTGAAGGGAAGTGTAAATATTCTTTTGTGAAGCATTCTGCCACTTTACTGAAGAATGATTTGACCGTGACTAGACTCTGTATACGCCAAGTATACCACGAATTACTTGTTTTGACTGAGACTGACTTATAAACTGAAGAAATAAGAGAAATTAGACATGGCTGTATGGGCTTGGATCCCTTTGCCTTCTCCGAGAGGAGAGAATAAAACGAAAAAAAATAATTTCTTTTTTGAGGTTATATTTAGCTGTCAAATCGGCGGCGGGCGGCATTTGTTTGTTTGGTTATATATACGATTGAATTAAAGACGACCGATTGCCATAAAATATAAAAAATATATATATAATATACGATTGAATTATACCTACCTTTTTTCTGTGGCGTTTGTTGATTTGTTTCCTTACTTATAGTAAAGATATTATCGTAGTCTTTACGTGATGGACGGGGACCTGTACGATGAATTTGGAAACTATATTGGGCCGGACCTTGAGTCCGATTCTGATGATGACCAAAGCGTTTACGGCCAGGACAATAGGGACGCTGATGAAGATGGAATGGACGAAGACGAAGACGCTGATGCCGAGCCGGAGGTTGCACCGATGTCGGTCGTGCTGCATGAGGATAAACGGTGGGTAGAAGTAGATGCATTATTTTTAAAGAAACTCGTTTGACGCACTAAATACATATAATATTTCTGTTGATATACAATCACTGTTCGAAAAATTGAGCCATGAAAACAAGACAGTATCTGCTGCTTTGTCGTGTTTCGTTTTTAGTTGAATGATAACTTTTTCTTGTGCCCTTTAAATCGACACCCTAACCCGTAAACGTGTTGATTATCTGGTTGTTTTGTTTGTTGTGTTAAGGTCTTAATGTTGGATAGTTGGAAATATGGTAAAGTTCAATCAATTCAATTCTTTTGAGTAATGGCTTTCCTTTTTAGGATTCTGCCAGCATCAAGTCAGTCATGTAGCAAACATTACAGGAAAAACTTAGTCACTCAGTCTATAGCCATTTTAATAAATATTTCAATAACGTTGACTTATTCTTTGAAAATAGTGGTTCTTTCAAAAGAAATATTGTGAAGAGTTGCCTGACTCGCAGGCACTGGGTTGTATTCCTATTCAAAATTTGGTTTATCTAAAAAGAAAGGGACTCTTATTAATTGTCATAATCAGATATTTATATGTAGACATAATATAACCATGTAACTATTTGTAACTTTCTCATAAATAATTTTGTTATACAAAGCAACCTGTTGTGTGTAAGTGCCATGATATATATCATCACTAATTAGTGGAAACTGTTTTGGCTTATGTGTTGTATATTTGTTACTAACCTATTGTATTAGTGTTAGCTGTTTGTTTCCCAGAAGTAAATAATATAAATAAAATAAAATAGAGTGCTGTTTACTTACTGCCCTGTGTTATTTGGCAGGTATTGCTCAGAGATAAAAATGACCTGATCAAAAGTTACTTCCAACAACATGTATTATCTGATGATAACATAGAAATATAGGGATGTAGAGAAGAACATTTCAATATCAATTCTTAGTCTTTTCTCGTAGTGTCCCATTTAAAATCATATTATAAATGACAAGAGGAATTAACCACTACTGTTTTTTTTTATCCACAATGGGTTAGCACTTGACCTCAATCACACCTGATGTTAAGTGAAGATGAGGCCGAAGGTGGCAGCGTACTGACCCGGAAACCCCATCTTATTGGGGGTCCTCTTGACATTCAAATTTCAGGTCACAGAAAAAAATATCTAGTTTTATATTAAGTGTTATATGCATATTAATTATTTATTGAATTTATGCTTGTTTATAGTCGTATATTTATAGTAGGTTGGACAAAAGAAATTGTGGCTGGTATGAAAGAAAGAAAGAAAGAAAAAGTATTTGTTCGGTGTCACATATCGTAAACTAAACAATAATCTTAAATTCTAGCAAAATATACATATATATATATATATATATGGCACCGAAAAGGCATCCACTCAGCATATGCCGAGGTACCAGTTAGATACCACGACTCTGGTCTTCCGTGGACTCCTTGAGCCAGACAATGCAACCATGCGCAGCACCGTCATGTTTGGACAAATTTATTTATTTCTATATGCTGGTGGAACACCAGGGCTTGAAGGATTGAGATATGTCACTGGTACTCATTTTAGATAATGCATAAATTCCATTATTTGGGTAATACCTTTTCACAATTATCACAATAGCCTACTTTAATTTTTTTATGTAAATTGTTTTAAATATTTTATTTAGAGCACCAAGACACATATTTGTTCTCAATTTTTTGTAGGCAATATCTACAGGAATATAGTGATCATATATTACAAGAGACTTTTAGTACAGTGTAGTATATTGATAACCTTGTCGTACTTCGGTGTTTCACCGTAGCGTCATGGTTTACTGCAACATAAACGCATATCGCTTTGTCAGCGCCGATACCAATATTATACAGGGTGTAACGGTTAAGTGTAGTCATATTTTAAGGGCTTGTTCTACCCATCAATACGAACAACTTTTACTATGGGGGCAACTTCGAAATCGCGAAAAAAAAATCAGCTGTTTCATACATTGCATCGGGAGGTTATTGAAATTTTCTATGGAACAGCTGATTTTTTTTTCGCGATTTCGAAGTTGCCCCCATAGTAAAAGTTGTTCGTATTGATGGGTAGAACAAGCCCTTAAAATATGACTACACTTAACCGTTACACGGTGTATATACGCTTGTAGAGAATTAAAGGGCTTTGTTCGTGCAACACCACAACAGACAACTAGTCTTATTTACGGAACCCTCCGTCCTCGACCAACCATCTTATTACCACAACAGAAGCACTAATTATAATATTACAGTGTCATTATCCACCTGCATTTAGGCCTGTATTAATAAACCAATCTCTATACAAGTCTTGAGGCTGTATTAACCGAGATGCGTCTTAAGCAGTTAACGCTGTCTCAAGCTCCGTGCTAATTTATAAACCAATCTTGAGGTCTACTCAGCTGAGGTCACTCCTCCAGTATTCTCCTCAGCCGCGAATGAATGATAGTCTTGAGTTTCGTTTATAACTACGCGCACTTCTCAAGTGAGTACTGCTTGAGTATGCACATGCTTTTCAGGTATCAAGTTCAGTTTATTAATCAACACGTTTACTTGAGACCGGTCACAAGACTGTTCTCAATCTTGAGAATGGTTTATTAATAAGAGCCTTAGAAAACACATGTTAACAATCTTAACTTGTGAGCAGATCAAATATGCATATGTCTCATCATGCTGTAGGTTGACCACAGAAGCTTGCCCATATGTTCTGTGGTGACATATAGGAAGTAATAAAATATATTTAAAAGTCCGTGTGATAGAGCATTATCTTGGGTCCTGTCAATAACCATTATTTATTTATTTATATATTTATTAATATATGTATTAATATATTCATTTATATACACTGTGTAACGGTTAAGTGTAGTCATATTTTAAGGGCTTGTTCTACCCATCAATACGAACAACTTTTACTATGGGGGCAACTTCGAAATCGCGAAAAAAAAATCAGCTGTTTCATACATTGCATCGGGAGGTTATTGAAATTTTCTATGGAACAGCTGATTTTTTTTTCGCGATTTCGAAGTTGCCCCCATAGTAAAAGTTGTTCGTATTGATGGGTAGAACAAGCCCTTAAAATATGACTACACTTAACCGTTACACCCTGTATAATTTATATGTTTGTGTATTTATTCATTTATATATTCGTAGGCTTATTTATGTACTTATTATTATGTACTTAATATTTATTTTCTTATTTTCATCTTACTTGTGTGCACTCTATGTTTCCCCTTCACTATTGTTATCTCCTATGTTGGGTTTGATGG
This sequence comes from Oegoconia quadripuncta, assembly GCA_949316235.1. Classification (NCBI taxonomy): domain Eukaryota; kingdom Metazoa; phylum Arthropoda; class Insecta; order Lepidoptera; family Autostichidae; genus Oegoconia; species Oegoconia quadripuncta. The sequence goes on along the minus strand of OX438747.1, from coordinate 2,654,778 downwards.
AAGATATCTCTTTTAGGGATAAGCTCGCCTTTTGTATATCTTACTCTTAAGTATCACTGTAATTGTTTTCTGTGTATGCAATAAAGTGTTAAATAAATAAATAAATATTTTAAAAAAATATGTGTCTCATGGAAGTTGGTGTGAATACTTTTACTTACCTCATCACTCTTTCCTCTATTCTACTTATGCTGTAGCTGCCTTAGTTCGGTCAATACATTTGTTTGTTGATGAATATTAAAAAAATCTATGTTTCATCATAATATAATACGAATATGATATAACCTAACTTATAGTTCATCTTCAAATGATGTCATTTTTTTTTAATTTTCTAGTTACTACCCACAAGCAATAGAAGTGTATGGACCGGATGTAGAGACGGTGGTCCAAGAGGAGGACACCCAGGCTCTGGATAAACCTCTTGTGGAGCCGGTAAAGCACAAGAAGTTCCAGGTGCAGGAACAACAGCTGCCGGAGACCAAGTATGACATGGAGTACCTGGCTGACATGTTGGATAACACCAACCTTATGAGGAATGTGACATTGATGGGACATTTGCATAATGGTAACTGGATAGTTTTATTAATAATATAATGTATCTTTAAATTCGTGGGCCGAGACCCGGTTCTTTGTAGGGAGTGTATGGCGACACAGGTCTAACATGTAGGCAGAGTAAGTAGTTGAAGACTTTTATTAAATAATAAATGTCATGTTTTGAGGTACTACTTTTTGATTATAGTGATGAACGCTATTGGTACATGGCTACTAAGAGGATATTACAAAAAAAAATTTATTTTATTTGTTATAGCAAGCTATTTTAACAATTTGTGAATGGCGAATGTCGTTTGAAATCAGCCGTTTAAAAGTTTCTGCGTCTATTAAATATATGCCTAGTATCTTATTTTGGAATCGGTGATGTATTATGCAATGCCTGAGCAAAATTAATCTTTTTCCAGGAAAAACCTCATTTGTTGATTGTCTAATGCGACAAACCCATCCCGGCACTCACAACCATGAAACCACTATCCCAATGCGTTACACGGATACACTGTTTGTGGAGCAAGAACGAGGTGTCTCCATTAAAGCTATGCCTGTCACCCTGCTCCTGAAGGATATCAAGGGGAAGTCACATTTACTGAACATCATGGATACACCTGGACATGTGAACTTTAGTGATGAGGCTACTGCAGCTCTGAGGATATCTGATGGTAAATTATGGATGCTATTCATTATTATGTGATTTATTAACTTTGCTGATAGCATCCATATCCATAGTATAGCATAAAGAGTTGTACGTTCCCACTCCTGGAGCACAGCTTCCTTTCACTCTAACACCATAACACCATGTGGGCCCTGTCTTATTGCTTTCAAGTCCCTATTTTCAGGACAGACAGTTTAACATGCCATCTAAAGCTCGGAAGCACATTAAGCAACAACTGACCATGCCAGATGTGGTTTAACTGCAGTGATTTATAACGAATTACATATTTAAGAAAAGATTGGATAATCACACACAGGCAGCAAAGACTTAATGAAAGGAAACTTGAAACCAAAGATAGAGGAAAATAGAGCATTATTGGATACAGGCATTTATGAGTTGTCTCCACTGCCTGACTGAATTAATAATCATCATCAGCTTGAACTTAAAAGCACAATTGAAAGGGTAAATATTTTATCCCATCCCACAGGCGCAGTGCTGTTCGTGGACGCGGCGGAAGGCATAATGCTCAACACGGAGCGCTTGCTACGCCACGCTGTCCAGGAGAGAGTCCCCCTCACTATCTGCATCAACAAGGTCGATAGGCTGATCCTGGAGCTGAAACTGCCCCCAGCAGACGCATACTACAAACTGAGGCACATAGTTGATGAGCTGAATTCTATGTTGGAAACAAACCAACCCCAGGACAATCCCGACGAGCCTGCTACTGTGTTCTCCCCATTGTTAGGTAACTCATTTTGTGTTTTATTTTCTATACGTATTATCTAACAAAATTAACCCGACAAATTTTGGTAATTGCACCTACATGGTTGCACCTTAAAAATTTAGTTTCCGAGCAAAAAAATTAAATGTAAGTGCAAATGAAAATACAAATTAACAGAGAAAAAGGCAACGTTCATATGGAAGACGCCAAAGGGGGTGGCGGGGCACAGGGCGCAACCAATCACAGCGAGCGCCGGCGTCGAGCGGCTTGTGGCCACCTTTCGGCGTCTTCAAAGATACCGCGGCACGTGTTTGTGTGTTGTGACAAAGTACTTAGAGCGCGCGGCCATTAAGGTCCAACTCATAAAATTTACATTTCTAAATTTTATTTTTTGAATAAAATCTGTTAACTTTAATGTTTTATTTTTTTCGTAATAGGTACATTCTATACATACACTCTGCAACGTTTGTCGGGTTAATTTTGTTAGACCTTATATAGGCTGAAGTTTAATTCGTGTAATTCCTGTTTCCTGGTGACTCCACTCCTGATTACGAACAACTTGCCGCTAGTCGAATCCAGCCGAAAATTGTTGGACATCCTTACTACATATTGTGATTGTTTTAGAATAATAATAATAATAATAAATATTTCGGACACTTACACCAATCATCTAGTCCCAAACTAAGCAAAGCTTGTGCTATGGATACTAGATAACGGATAAACATACATAAATATTTATATGAACATCCAAGACTCGGGAATAAATGTTCGTATTCATCATACAAACATTTACCCGTCGCGTGATTCGAACCCGCAACCGCTGGTTTCGCTGATAGGGTCACTATCCACTACACCAATCGGTCGTCTTTAGTTTATTTTGTATGGATAATCGAAATTTTTTGATCGAATTTGACAATGGTTCCTTGGGTAAAGTCAAAGTCAAAAATGCTTTATTTTGTAGGTACACAGAGTACACTTAAAATAGTCAATTTTACATAGTAAATTTTAAATTTTTTAAGCTACTGCTTGTTCAAAATGCAATTTTCCCCTGAGAAGAACAAGCAAGAAACTCGAAGGGTTGCTCTTTTAAAATCAGGCTTTGATTTTACATAAAGGTTTTTATATTACAAACAGGTTTTTAAATTTCATTATTAATTGTGAAATAGCCTGGCATGCGAACGATCTGATTATGTCCAGGGATGATTATCATCTAAATAGTCTGATATTTTATAATATGCTTTCTCAATAAGTTTCTGTTTTACAGTATCTTTAAATTTATTGAGAGGAAGATTTTGTATATCAACTGGAACCTTATTGAAAAAGCGTATACATAACCCTTTGAATGAATTACTGACTTTGCGGAGGCGACTTATGTGACCTGCAAGTTTATCTTTATTTCTTGTATTGACATCATGTTTATCACTATTTTTCCTAAATGATGTTATATTTTTTTTGACATACATTAGATTTTCAAAAATGTACTGTGACGAAAAGGTTAGAATGTTATACACTTTAAACTAAACTTTAAAGTTGTTCGTAATCGAGAATGGTGTTACCAATTAATGTGAATTACACAAATACAAATTCTGCCTGTATATTTATTATTATAAGCTTTATTTCCTAAATTTTTTGTTTTCATTTGGTTTTTTTGCATGTATTCGGACCACATGACCAAATTTCTTGTACGGAGATCCCACATGGGACCGATTTCATAGCGCATTTTGGAAAAACAATACTTATAACATCACTTTATTGTCCGTGTGTCATTTCACGTGATTGTATTACGGTTGAAGCAGTAGACCGCTGTGAAACACGGATGAACGACATAGGCTTATTATGGGTTTCTAGGCCCGTTAGTACTGGTTGTAGCAGAACCTTAAAAATTACACTTATGGGAGGATACTCTTTACCCGACTGCCCAAGGAAGGAGGGTAATGTTTTTCGAGTGTATGTACGTAGATTTCTATGTCTCCTCCCGTATCCTAAACGGCTTGACCGATTTTGAAGGGTATGGTGTAGTTGGATTCGTCTTGATCCCTGGAGTGTCATAGGATACATTTTATGGTTAAAAATCCAACATGGCGCCTGTGAAATTTAACATGTTGTCGGGTTTTTTGGTTATATTTTTGAGTTTTTTTTTTGTATTATAAATAATATAATAATATAAATATAAATATCCATGGACATATACAGACAGCGCTATCTAGTTCCACATTAAGCAACTAGGCTTGTGTTATGGATACCAGATGGTTGATACACTACACAAATACATTTTTTTTTGTAAATAAATACGTATATAAATGAAAAACATCTATAACTCGTGTACACATGTCCGTATTCATCATACAAACATATGCCCCTAGCGGGATTCGAACCCGCGACCTTTTGGTATAGCAGCAGAGTTTCTAACCACTACACCATACAGGTTATAAACTGATATTATTGTTCCAGGCAATGTGTGCTTTGCATCGTCCCTATATGACGTTTGCTTCACACTGGAGTCATTCGCGGCCATGTACGCGGCCGCCCATCCTATGTCAGGGCTCCGCGCCCGAGACATGGCGGCCTGGCTGTGGGGCGATGTGTACTTCAACGCGAAGAGCCGACGGTTCACCAAGAAGCAGCCGCACGCCTCGGCGCAGAGGAGCTTCGTCGAGTTCATATTGGAGCCGCTTTATAAGATCTTTGCTCAAGTGGGTAAACATAGTTTAATATGTGATATGTAAAATTTCGATTCCTACGGGTTGGTTTTACTTGATTTGGTTGGTAGGATATTTAAGTGATCACTGGTGTCAATTCGGATGTACACCAACTAAACTAAAACCAGTTTTAAAGAAGTACTATCCCTTTCTCCCTGGAACAGTACGATGTGACGGCACCACTCCAAAACTGGTTTTAGTTTAGTTGGTGTACATGCGAATCTACACCATTGTTTGCCTCATAAACAATGATCACATAAATATTCTAAATGGGTCCAGTGGTGCTCTTATTTAATAAGTTGTGATTCCTTTTCAAATGTAACAAAAATCAAAACATGGTCGGTCATCCATTGGGGTCAACACTGGGGTCACACTTTTATTGTTAACACCAAACTGGATCCAGTTGTCAGAAATAAAGATTATTTTCATTTAATGGTGACAAAAGAAAAGCCTAAAATACTAATTATATTGAGAGATATTCAAATTAATTATTGGCATTCTACCAAATTTTCTTACAAGCCCACTGGTCGCGTTTGGCTCAGCAGGGGCATGAGAGCATGTTGCACATTTTAATGATTGTCATTGTATAGTTTAACATATAATTTATATAAATCTGATGCACTGGAAGGTCCTGACGGAGTAAGTCCCGCGGGGCAATAAAAGTAGAGCTGGTGAATCCCTTGCCTGGGTTTACACAACCAGGAAGTAGACTCCTGACCAACATATTCCAGCGAATTTGCTGAACTTTCTAGGTGGTCGGAGACGTGGACGACACATTGCCGGCGGTGCTAGCTGAGTTAGACATCAAGCTGACGAAGCAGGAGGCGAAGCTTAACGTACGCCCTCTACTCCGGCTTGTCTGCAGTAGATTCTTCGGAGATTTCTGGTGAGTGTCTCCCCTTTCGTGTTTCTTATAACATTGAATAAACTCATATTTTATATATATAAATAAATAAATTAATAATAAATAGCCTTGGACATATACAGACAGCGCCATCTAGTTCCACGCTAAGCAACTAGGCTTGTGTTGTGGATACCAGATCGTTGATACACTGCACAATAACGTTTTTTTTTTTTTTTAAATAAATACGTGAAATACATCCATAACTCGGGTACACATGTCCATATTCATCGTACAAACATATGCCCCTAGCGGGATTCGAACCCGCGACCTTTTTTTTTTTTTATATATTAAGAACTGGTTTCGCGTTTGACTACAATCTCACCTGATGGAAAGTGACGATGTAGCCGATGATGTATCACGCGCACCCAGTAAATGCCTATTCACTCTAGACTTGAAGATCCCAAGGTTGTAAGTGTCGGGAAAAACCGACGCGGGCAGTGAGTTCCATGTCTTAGCAGTCCGCATTATAAATGATGAAGCAAAGCGCTTAGTGCGGATGTTCGGTATGTTGACAACATACCTTTTGCTATAGCAGCAGACTTTTTAACCACTACACCAAACAGGTCGTCGCAATATAGTTATACTTTAATATTGTTATATTTTAAGTGTGTCAGTATGTTTTTGTTATACGTAAGAACTAAGATATAAGATATATATAGATGGCGCTGTGTGTATGTCTAAGGATATTTATTTATTTATTTATTTATTCTGACGCTCCATAATGTCAAGACTCTGACAGATAGTAGTTTAGATTTTACGCATTATCTAACTAATATTATAAATGCAAAAGTTTGGATGTGTGTTGCTCAATCACGGATAAACGGACTTGGATGAAATTTGGTATGTAGGTAGAATATACCCTGGATTGAGACATAGGGTATTTTTATCCCGATAAAATGAGTAGTTCCCGTGGGATAAACAAATTTCCGCGATAAAGTTAGTTGTGGTAGAGCCACGCTGTAAGCTATTAGCTTGCAGTATGAATGGGCCGGCTCGACCGGGGAAGTACCACCCTCTCGCAGAAGACCGACGTCTGAGTAGTGGCATTTTGCCACTGCGCTTCGTCCGGTGAGCGAGGGCGCCGGAGGCCCACCTTCCAGTCTCTCTCCAGAATGGTAGCGGTATTTAAAGAGTTAGTACCCCAGGAGGGTACCAGCACTGCTGGAGAATCCCTCATCGCTCAGGCTGCCCTACTTATTCTGGGGTGGACACCTCCCTCAAAGGCCGGCAACGCATCTGTGACCCTTTTGGTGTTGCGGGTGCCCATGGGCGGCGGTGATTGCTTTCCATCAGGTGACCCGCATGCTCGTTTGCCGCCCTCTCATATAAAAAAAAAAAGTCCACGCAGGCGAAGCCGCGGGCGGAAGGCCAGTCTATAATAATTAAGCAGCTGGAGCCCTAATTTATGTTATTATGCTATGCTATGCCAATATGAGGCTCCACAGAAAACCAGAGTTGTAGTGAACAGATACGACCCATGCTGAGTTGGAGACCTTTCTGATTCGATCTTGCGACACCGACAATTAGATGGCAAACACAATGTTTACAATTTGTATGTGTCTCGACTCTGTAATACTTGTACCTGATTGTTTGTTTGGGTGATGGGTTTAAATTAATCTTTATTCAAACAACATAATGTAATAATTAATTATATTAATACTTTTTTTGCGAGAATACGTTGTGTCACGGATTTTAATTTATATAAAAAAACGTCATGATATTGAGCCTGCAAACTGATGTGGAAATATTAGTCAGCGACTATACCGGACGAGTTTTTTACCGTAAAAAATAGGGCATACTAGGTAAGTAAAATAGAAGATATTGGCATAGGTAATTTAAATATTTTTTACAAAAACGCACGCGCCGCCGGTTGGATTTTGATATGCGAATGGCGGGATTCGTAGGATTTCTATCTTGCGAAATTTCTTTGGGACTCATATTTTCCCCAAGTTTTCTTTATTTAATTTAATGATTTAATTATGAGGGATAGGCCACAGTCAAATGACACAATTAAAGGGTTTTTCGATTATGGTTTTGAAAAAAAAAAAAAACTACCTATGCAAATACCTTCTATTTCACTTGCCTAGTATACCCTTTTTTTCCTTACGGTAAAAAAACTCATCCAGTATATTAATAAATCTTATTGACTACGTTATTTAGTTCTATGTCAAATACCGCTTCCGTGGCTCATTGTAAACAACATAGGGTTTAGGAATCGGAGGTCGCGGGTTCGATCTTCAGAAGGGTTTAGTACTCAGTTTGGTGGTAGGACATTTTAAACGTTCGCCTGGCTAGCTACCACCATCTTATCTAAGTCTGCCACCACACAGCAATACTAATATCATTCTTGTGTTCCGGTTGTCAGAGATAAGATAGCCAGTTCCCCAAATAAAATGGGGTTTCCTGGTCAGCACACTTTCACCATCGGCCTAATTTTCACTTAACATCAGGTGTGGTTGAGGTCAAAATATAATAGAAATATACACGTAAAAGTGCGTTGATTACCAGCTCGTGTAAACACACACTGAAGTACACTTTTTGATTGTCACCAATTTTTATTTATTTTATTTATTTATCATTTATTGCACACAAGAAAAAAAAACATACAGATACAACATAATAGAGACGACACAACAGATTCTGCTTATTTCTACAATGAAATTTCTTCCAGCAGACCTACGAAAGAGAGATGTGACTGGAAGAGGCAGATAAGACGTGCACAATGGAAATCTAAAAAAATTGATAAATATGATAGATAAAAAAAACCTAACTGAATATAAATGTAACTACATACTAACAATTGCAGCGGCTTCGTAGACATGGTGGTGCGTTACATCCCGTCTCCCCTCGACGCGGCTCCACGTAAGGTCGGCCACACGTACCGCGGCTCGGCGGGGCCCCTCTACGACGACATGGTCACCTGCGACCAGTCCGGTCGCCTGGTCGCTCACACCACCAAAATGTATCCCACAGACGACTGCACTTTCTTCTTGGTGAGTGCTCGCGAAATATTGTGCCGCCTCCGTGGCTCAATGTAAACAACATAGGGTTTACGATTCGGAGGTCGCGGGTTCAATCTCCAGCGGGGTACATGTTTAAGTACTCGGTTTGGTTGGTGGTAGGGCAAATGTCCACCTGGCTAGCTACCACCATCTTATCTAAATCTGCCGCCAAGCAGTTATGTTAATAGCATTGTTGTGTTCCGGTTGTCAGAGATAAGATAGCCAGTCCCCCAAATGTGTTGGGATTTCCGGGTCAGTACGCTTCCACCTTCGACCCCATCTTCACTTAACATCAGGTGTGATTGAGGTCAAGTACGAACCCGTCGTGCATAAAAAAAAAATATACGGAATAGTACAGCCGTCGGTAATGTAGTTTTGACTACTAGAATAATATGAGATGATAATACTTTCTATTAAATAATTTCATCGTTATCGTCATCAGTTACGTTCTGACATGTGATTGGTTGGCTCGTCGCTCACTCGGAAATTTGACGGTTTCTCATTGGTTAACGTAATCGATAACAATACCGATGAAGTTACGTAATGTAAGGGCTGGATCCCATAATGGAGCACTAAGAGTTTCTTTTAAAAAAGTATTATCTACGTTGAAAATACTTTTTTATTACACATTAAAACTCAAAATATATAGAAAACCCAGGGGAGAATGATTATATCATCCATATAAAGAAATCAGCTCTGTTAAAGGCTAAACACTTTCAGTCAATGTTTTTAAGCCTCCCCGACTAGCCCACAGACTTGCGCTTATCGTCTGTCTTCAATTGAAAACACCTGGGATCGACTATTTAACGTGCCTTCTGAAGCACTCAAACACTCGTATGAAAATGCCACTAGTGGTCACCATCCAAGAACTGACATTGCTTAACTTCGTTAATCGAAAACGAATAGCGAATGCGCCACAAGTGGTCCAATAGCAGTTGTAATTGGTTATCTTGTATATGGTCCAGTTCTTTGCAGGTGTTAGCGCGTGTGATGTCTGGTACGCTGTACGCGGGCCAGACGGTTCGCGTGCTGGGAGAGAACTACAGCACTCAGGACGAGGAGGACTCCAGGGTGATGACGGTCGGCCGTCTGTGGATATACGAGGCGAGGTACAAGGTATGTACACACACACAAAGACATCAGCCACAGGACGTCTATTGCTGAACCTAGGCCTCCCTTATAGTTGTCCAGAGTGACCGATTTGAAGCAGTCTGCTTCCAGCAACTTCCGTTGACCTTTATCAAGTCGTTGGACCATCTTGCGTGTGACTCCATTCCAGATCTTTAATGCCCCACCTTTTTTTATGCACAACGGGTTGATAGTTGACCTTAATCACACCTGATGTTAAGTGAAGATGAGCTCGAAGGTGGAAGCGTACTGACCCGGAAACCCAAACACATTTGCTTTGCCTGCTGCCTCTTCTACTTACTCATACGCTAGGCTAGTCACGAGAAGACGGCAGAAATCTATGGGGAAAGTCTTATGTTCAGCCGTGGACGTCTATTGGCTGATGTGATTATTGAACTCGAGACCTCGAGGCCCAAATCCAGAGACCATATTTTTGTGCCACAAGTCATTACTGGTAACATACATAGATTAAAGAGCCTGAGGCATTTTGGCCGAGGAGACGTTGCATATTCCCAAACTGCTAGATTTGATGGTGAAAATAAAGTTTCATATTTATGTTGAAATGCCAAATTAAAATGGTACTTGCCAGGTGGAACTGAACCGTGTCCCGGCGGGTTGCTGGGCGCTGATCGAAGGTATAGACCAGCCTATAGTGAAGACCTGCACCGTGGTGGCCGCTGAGGAAGACCAGGAGCTACACACTTTCAAGCCGCTGCGGTTTAATACGCAGGCGGTGGTCAAGATCGCAGTGGAGCCGGTCAACCCGTCAGAATTACCCAAGATGCTGGACGGTTTGAGAAAGGTGAGTTATGGTGATGGTATTGTGACAGGTCTACAGCTTCAGGCTATTGCTGTTTGATTTGTCAATGGAAGAATATACACATCAAGCCATGGTCAATCCATCTGACTTACCCAAGATGCTGGATGGTTAAGGAAGGTATGCCCTAATAAACTTTCCGTCCTACTTCACAGCTTTTACGCTTCTTTAATTAGTCTGTCGTCCAAGATAGCAGTAGACAGCAGTAGGGCACTGTCTACCTTCGGTAGGCGCCGTGCAGAGTGCCACCGTTGATCCTGACTTACAGGAGTTAGAGTGGGAGGAGTATGGAGGTCAAACGATAGTGACCAGATTTCCTACAAACTTCTAGCCTGTTTTATGACGATGCTTGCGACCGATTTCGGCCATGGCGACCACTTCGGCTCTGGTGCGCTCGAAGATGGCTAACATAGCCGATCTTTGCGATGAACTCCCGTGCGCAATGTGGGCACTTAAGCACGCATTGCACGTAGTGATAATTAATGGCAGTGGATGATCAGCTTTACGCTGCTCCTCAAAATCGCTTACGCTCCTATGCACTACCCTGCGCTATTCAGGACGTTGTGCTGCCAAACCTTCCCATCGAGATGGCTTACTGTTGCATCTTTTCATATGGCACTTTTGAACATATTGTAATTGTAAAACCCCGTTTCAAAAGCGAAACCAATCAACCAATTCAGACCAATCGCATTATTTACCTGTCATATCAATTATTATTATTTTAAATTTATTTGGAGCATGAGCGGGTATTATCATACCATTTACGGGCATTAACCAAGTAAATGGTATATTCCTATTTATTTCATTATTATAGAGGTAAGATAGCCAGTTCCCCATATATTTGGATTTCCGGTTCACGCTTCCACCTTCGGCCTTCATCTTCACTTAACATCAGGTGTGACTGTGCATAAATAAAAAGTTATAGGGTGTAGTGTATAATCCTGAAGAGCCCAGATCCAGAGACCATCCCTAAATTATGTATATCTTTTTTTACCTGGTTCTATGCACGAATAAACATTTAATTTCACATCCTTTTATCGTTAGATAGAAGAAAGAAAGAAAACAATATAGGATGCGTTTCGCCATCTTCTATAATAAGGTTCCAGTAAACATTCAAAATTTGCCTTTGTATGATAAGCAAATTATATCGGCATTATTCATACCAAGAGGCATGAATAATTATTCATACCAACCGCCTCCGTGGCTCAATGTAAACAACACTGAGTTTACGATTCGGAGGTCGCGGGTTCGATCCCCAGCGGGGTACATGTTTAAGTACTCGGTTTGGTTGGTGGTAGGGCATTTAAAATGTCCGCCTGGCTAGCTACCACCATCTTATCTAAATCTGCCGCCAAGCAGCAATGTTAATAGCATTGTTGTGTTCCGGTTGTCAGAGATAAGATAGCCAGTCCCCCAAATGTGTTGGGGTTTCCGGGTTAGTACGCTTCCACCTTCGACCTCATCTTCACTTAACATCAGGTGTGATTGAGGTCAAGTACGAACCCGTCGTGCATAAAAAAAAAAAAAAAAAAAAAAAGGCAATACTAATCTTTTAAATAAAGGGCCAATGACACGAGCACTACACACACTCAATGAGATAGCAGACAGAACAGATATTGTCATATGCAGTATGAGCGAATTTCAAAAAGTCGCGTTATTTATACGATGTTATTTAGTATAGGTAGTAGTATTTAGTAGGTTAAATACTGCTAGATTAGTATATTTTAGTTATTTCCATAGCCTGATGTCTTACGGTATCTTGCTGTGGGGAAATGCCGCGGATATAAATACAATCTTTGTTTTACAAAAACGAGCCGTTCGCGCAATTTATCAATTGAGACCTGCAGTGTCACTTAGAGATAGATTTAAAGAGTATAATATTCTAACCTTTTCGTCACAGTGCATCTTTGAAAATCTAATATATGTAAAAAAAAATATAGCATCATTTAGGAAAAATAGTGATAAACATGATGTCAATACAAGAAATAAAGATAAACTTGCAGGTCACATAAGTCGCCTCCACAAAGTCAGTAATTCATTCAAAGGGTTATGTATACGCTTTTTCAATAAAGTTCCTGTTGATATACAAAATCTTCCTTTCAATAAATTTAAAGATACTATAAAACAGAAACTTATTAAGAAAGCATATTATAAAATATGAAATATCAGATTATTTAGATGATAAACAATCATGGACATAACCAGCCCGTTCGCATAACCAGGCTATTTCACAATTAATAATGAAATATTATAACATAAAATAATAATTAATAATTTTGTAATATAAAAACCTTTTTTTTTAAAAAGCGACCTCTCGAGTTTCTTGCTTGTTCTTCTCAGGGGAAAATTGCCTTTTGAACAAGCAGTAGCTTTAAAAATGTAAAATCTGACTATTTTAAGTGTACCCTGTGTACCTACAAAATAAAGCATTTTTTGATTTTGATTTTGATTTTGATTGGTAGATATAGTTGGTATACATAATTGTCATTAGTTAACTATCGCATTGGAGTAATCTGTAATGATAGTTATATACTTGGTAATCAAATAAATAGTTTTCCTTATTTTGTCGAATCATACATTGTAACCTAAAACTTACTCAAAACGAACCACCTTTGAGTTTCTTGTTCTACCTCCTTCTTCTGTATGGAGCCAGCTTTGTTGATGAGGACTAATTTTAAAAATTTAACGTGTGACAATTTGATCCTATGAAATAAATCTTTTTGACTATTGACTACTGTTGATATATGCGTATGTATTCAATGTCATCCCGTTGAATTCCAGGTGAACAAATCGTATCCGCTGCTATCGACGAGGGTGGAGGAGAGTGGCGAACACGTGATCCTGGGCACGGGCGAGCTCTACCTCGACTGTGTGATGCACGACCTCAGGAACATGTACTCCGAGATCGATATCAAAGGTGAGCAGCTCTCGAGGCGAGTTTCATTGAAGACTTCATAGTTTCGGACCGCTGGCAGCTGTCAGACGGATCTATGGTTTTCAGACAATTAGATGGCAAACACAATGCTATTTTTTGTATGTGTCTCGACTGTGTAATATTTGTACCTGATTGTTTGTCATGAGATGGGTTTAAATACATTTTTCTTTTTTTTTTTCTTTCATTCGAAACTATGAGAAATAGCGAAAAGTACTCAAAGGAGTATTTTTCTTAATGCATAACGGGCTGGTACTTGACCTCAATCACACCTGATGTTAAGTGAAGATGAGGTCGAAGGTGGAAGCGTACTCACCCGGAAACCCCAACACATTTGGAGGACTGGCTATCTTATCTCTGACAACCGGAACACAACAATGTTATTAACATTGCTGTTTGGCGGCAGATTGTGGTAGCTAGCCAGGCGGACATTTAAAATGCCCTACCACCAACCAAACCGAGTACTTAAACATGTACCCCGCTGCGGATCGAACCCGCGACCTCCGAATCGTAAACCCAATGTTGTTTACATTGAGCCACGGAGGCGGTCTTGGGCCGGTTTTGATGAAAACGAAAACTGCAACATTGTACTTTTGATAAACCAATATTCCTAGCCAGTATTCGTCTCATTGATTAAAAAAAAAACACTTTATTATTACCCAATTGGATGTGGTATAATGAATAGTTTGATTCGGCGTTTCAATTCCATGCTTACCACACCACGGTAGCGCCCAACTACTAGACTGACTACCTACTTCACAGTTGCGGATCCAGTGGTGTCATTCTGTGAGACCGTAGTTGAGACGTCATCGTTGAAGTGCTTCGCGGAGACTCCGAACAAGCGGAACAAACTGACGATGATAGCGGAGCCTCTAGAGCGGGGTCTGGCGGAGGACATCGAGGCAGGAGCCGTGTGTGTCACGTGGGACCGCAAGCGGCTCGGGGAGTTCTTCCAGACCAAGTGAGTTCGTATAGACCTAGTGCGTCTGCGTGCTGGTTCGAAACCCGCTGTGGGTAAATGTTTGTGTGATGAATACGAACATTTATTCCCGAGGTATCGATGTTTAAATATTTATGACATGTGCCTATTCACCTGATTCTTTTCTAAACAAAAACTAATTTAATGGCAATGTATTGTTGTATATGTAGCTGGTGTAAAATGTCGATGCGATAGAAAATGGGATCAAGGGAAAACGAGGACTTTTGAACTCACGCGTGGATCCGAATCTTCGATAGCTGCGTTTCCCTAGATCTGCGGCTGGTTTCCAAAGATGACACCAAGTTTGTGACACTCGTAGACACAGAGCAGCACTCCACACACAAATTTGGATAGTTTATATGGATTTTAGTAATTTACAAAACGGACAACCGACGCGGCGCGTGTCGATAATAGCGAGAGCGGTTATAGAAGAGGGAGAACGATTGAATGAACCGTCTGAATGAATTGCTTGAATGAGTGAGCTAGCTTTTCTACGATGCGCGCGCGATTGAATCTTCACCTTGTTTTCAGGTAAGGATAGGGAATTATAATAGATATATACATGAACTTGTGTATGTTTGTATTGCGTGTAATATGTATGATATAAATATGAATGGCGTTAACAGTAGCGTCTTGGCCACTAACATTTATACCGCGCCTATCGAAACTCTTTGGTCGGGCTGTCGGAATTCAAATAAATGCAGACAGGAGTCATGAGCAATATTTTAATGTACGCTTTACCTAGTTAGTTTTTAGATAATTAATTGCTTGAATGTTTGGTGGTGTACCGTTCATGTGGAGAGCTGAATACACAGATATTATTAAGAAGAGTTGGTTGTGTCCACAGATTTATAAACTAAAGGGAGATATGGTTTCACTGCCTAGTTGTTCGAGTCCGGCTGTCGCCTTCGAAAATTACAACTACATAATGCACCACAATACGAACACGCGCTCACTCACCCTATTACAATCAACACAAGCAACGCAAGCCAATCGCGTAACAGCAAACCGCAACGTAAAGACACACAAGTACATTGACAATTTGACATCTCGATATAAGCAACAATGAAAACATGAACACGTTGTTTAGCATTACCTACATTGCTACTTTAGTATTGCTTTGAATTTCAGTTCTACGTGTTTGAATGGCAATGGTTCAGTGAAAACTCGAAGTAGTAGTATTGATATATTTTTTAGAGTTTTGTGGATTTTTTCGTAAATAAAATTTTATTTAATGATATTTGCTAGAATAAAGCGTTAAACTCAGTACTTACCGGTGATATGTAATTCCATCTGACTTGTAGTTTTTTGTGACCCTTCGGTTTTTGCAAATAACCACCGAACAACTTGGCATTTCGGAAAAAAATATATGTTGCGCTCCGTCCGTAATTGTGTTCACGACTAATCAACGGCGCCCGCATTTGTTTCTGTTTTGTGCATATTGCGTTCGCACGCGCCACGCCCCCTTGGCATATCTCCCTTTAGTTTATAAATCTGTGGTTGTGTCATTCCTCGAAGAATCCCTGCATCCAAAACACCTTCATATATCTTAAGGAAATATAATTGTCCGGTTGGTAACCGCTTCTTTGCTGGAGGGCCTGGTGACCTGTGATTCTGGTTTATCCTTTACAGGCACCAGCCTCCCATAAATGAGGTTGTCATATATACTGGATGAGTTTTTTTTACCGTAAGGAAAAAAATGGGGCATATTAGGTAAGTGAATCCGTTCCTGAATCCTACAACCTTGGGATCTTCAAGAGCAGATCTTGAGTGAATAGGCATGTACTGGGATTGCGTCATTGCTTCATCTTCGACCACATCGTCACTGTCCATCAGGTGAGATTGTGGTCAAACGCGAAAGCAGTCAAACATTTAAAAAAGTGAAATAGAAGGTATTTGGCATTGGTAGTTTATTTTTTTTTTCTTCAAAACCATAAAATATAATAAAACGTTATGGCAATTGAGTACATAATTACATCATTAAATTAAATTTTGTTTTAAAAAGTTGGGGGAAATATGAGTTCAATTAAAATTCGCATGATAGGAACTCTAGGAATCCCGCCAGTCGCATATCAATCTCCGGCAGGCGCGTGGGGTTGATGGTGGTTTTGAAAAAAAAAAAAAAAAAATCTACCTATGCCAATATCTCCTATTTCATTTACCTAACATGCTCCTGGGGGCCTACAATCACCTCTTATAGCAATATTACAGTAATATTACTTTGGAAATTCGTACCCCGACCGCCTTAAAACAAGCTTATTATAATATTGTTTTGTTAAGCAATTTTGTGACGTCACCGCTGAATCATTCGCTCAATTCGTACCATCATCGTTGTTTAACGGTCGTTTGACAGCTAGTAATATTGCTCAAACGTCAAATTTTACAATCTTAAAAAAGTTAAGTCTCTTGTGATGGTTTTATTATTGTTTTAGTGGTATAAGGATAATAAACCGTTATTTTCGCTTAAAAAAGTAAGTGGATGTGTTTTTTACAATAACTCTTTATAAATACATTGTGTTCATTGCGTAAACCGATAAGAAATACATTAAATGTGATGTGGTTTTAGATGGCCAATGATTACGAATTATTCGAGTTTCTGGAAGACGATGCCGCAGAGGATTTGTCGGAGAAGATGCAACGTCGAAGGCGATTACGTGAAGAATGTAATCCCTTCGATATTGACGAAGCTGAATTTGTTCGACGAGTTCTTTGTCTAGGATGCTTGCTTATTCTATAAATGCACAAAAATCACTAAAACATTAGTTTGTATATACTTACTCTCTAGTCGCCATAATATAAATTCTATAAAACCAGTAAAAAAATAATTTCAAACAAATAAAAATTTTATACCAAGATTATGAAATTAAGAAAGCGCCGCGCTTATTACTTTGACACAATGTTTCATTTTACGGAACGACACCGGCGGCGGGCGGCAGCGTTACTTCACATTTAATTTACGCTTTCTTGCATTACTTCAATGAAAATGTATATTTAAATTTATATATGCATAAATATAAAAAACTTTTATTTCTAATTATGCATTTCAACAATAAAAATATGAACATAAACGACAAAAATCATGCACAATATTTAAATAATTGCGTATACCGGAACGCTATTATTATTCGAGGTGTGAAAGTGATAACGCTATACAAAGGTATAACGTTGTCTCGTTCTTCTGACGGCAAGGAATAGACAAATCATTCGTTCTTTCCCGTCTCTAAGCAGGAGTAAAACAATATTGTTTTGTATTATCGCTAGATGATCGCGGTACGAATTTGAGTAATATTACTTTAACATTGAAACAAAACGTTCCTGAAACATGATGGTTTTTAAAATGATCGTTGTAGGCCCCCAGATCTCCTGCAAAGAAAATGATCCTGTGGGTTTCTTGCGCCGCTTCTTTTCCCACAGATGATTTCCCTTTCCGAAGCGGTGGTAGCTTGGACATACTGACTGACCGAAAAATGCTTAGCCCTATTTTTATTTCCAATAGATTTAAATTGACTTTCAACAAATGATATCATGTATCTTACGTTGAAATAAAATGCTTTGAGTTTGAGTTTGCTCTATTTTTTTTCCTTACGGTAAAATAACTTATCCGGTATAGTTAGGTTTGCCTGCCGCCGTAATGGGAATCGACTTTACCAAGAATTGTGTAACGATTTTTCACGTCTATACAATCCACACAACGATTCCATTTTTATTTCAAATCCGTAACGTTTTAAGGCTTATATAGTAGCCAGGAATCCTCATTTTTAAGCACAACGGGTTAAGTACCAATCAATCACACCTGATGTTAAGTGGAGATGAGGTCGAAGGTGGAAGCGTACTGACCCCGAAACATTTGGGGGATTGGCTTGGGAAACGTTGATCTTATCTCTGACAACCGGAAGACAACAATGCTATTAACATTGCTGCTTGGCGTCAGATTTAGATAAGATCGTGGTAGCTAGCCAGGCGGACATTTGCACCAACCAAACCGAGTACTTGAACATCCCCGTTGGGGATCTAGCCCGCGACCTCCGAATTGTAAACCCAATGTTGTTTACATTGAGCCACGGAGGCAGTTAATTACTCCTACTCTCTTACCCCCTGTTAGTATAATTGGGATCCCTGATATCCCAAAGCCAAAATATTTACGGCATACACATTTATTAACCGTCGACACTATCTATTAAAATAATTCTCGTTTCGTATAATTCTCATTTGTGGTGAGTTAACTAAAGATTTTATTTATTTATTATTCTCAGGTACGACTGGGATTTGTTGGCCGCTCGGTCGATATGGGCATTCGGGCCGGACGCGACGGGCCCCAACATCCTGGTCGACGACACATTGCCTTCCGAAGTGGACAAACACCTGCTCGCATCGGTCAAGGACAGTATTGTACAAGGTTTGTTATAACATTTTATCTATAAATATTATTGTAACTATTTTAAATAAATTATTTGATGGGAGCAACTACTCTGCTCTGAGGGGCGACCGAAAATCAGCAGCTATGACTTTTTATTTTTAATAAAATTTGTTATTAAATGAGAAAAAAATACAAATAACAAAATAATAATCTACTCTGTTCATATCAATACGATTCGGCTATCTAGACAATGCATTTTGAGGAAAGCTTACGGAAGAAGCACTTAAAGAAGTGATAAATTATGTCTAAAAAGTTTCTTTAACTGAGGTTGTCTGAAAGAAATCGCTATCGGCTATCACATATCACATATTGTACACTTCATCATCTGTGTTAAATGTTCTTTGTATTTTATTTTTGTGTGCAATAAAGAATTTAATAATGGTTAAAAAAGAAATGCAATTAAATAAGATGCGCACAATGCTATCACTTGTTGCGGCGTTCACAAATGGGCTACCACTCAGCTCATGCTTCGACGAATCACAGCGCTGGTTTTCAGTGCCCCCAAATGCCCAGTGACGCACGGACGCTACGTAAGCATAATGTGCAGCATAATAATAAATAATTATAGTCCGTTTAGTGTATGTATAGTGTAAATATACAGAATAATAGGGTAGATTCTGCCTGTATGTCACGCTACTGGTTTACAGTCGACTCCATAGTTAAACATACAGCATTATTTTACAGCTGTAAAGTTCTGCTAATTATATGGTTCGCAGGTTTCCAATGGGGCA
This sequence comes from Oegoconia quadripuncta, assembly GCA_949316235.1. Taxonomy (NCBI): domain Eukaryota; kingdom Metazoa; phylum Arthropoda; class Insecta; order Lepidoptera; family Autostichidae; genus Oegoconia; species Oegoconia quadripuncta. The sequence goes on along the minus strand of OX438747.1, from coordinate 2,635,250 downwards.
CGCGAGAGGGCCCGCTGTGCGAGGAGCCGATACGAAACGTCAAGTTCAAGATATTGGACGCTGTCATTGCGCAGGAGCCGCTGCACAGGGGCGGCGGCCAGATCATCCCTACCGCCAGGCGGGTGAGTGTTGCTCTTTCCCTCTCGTCGTCATAAAGATGAAGATAAAGATAGTTTACATATCTCTTGCTCTGTAAGTAGTCACTTACTTCCCTGAATGCCGGGGTGCCATACACCCCATATCATTACAGCATAGGTTTCAAAACCTACCGTGTAATGTTAGCATAGGTTTTGGAATTTGAAAAAAGAACTGTCATACTCATACTGCAAGAAGAATATTTTTAAAAAGTTATTATATATATTTGACGCGCTTGCGTGCCATAACTTTAATTAAATACACATGTTTCTCTTTAATAAATGTTCATAGAAACCTGCTTTCTTGTTTTTACTTACCTCACAATCGATATGTAAAGCAGAGTGTTTATCTCGGGTATAAGCATCAATTGCATACTCGGCCTAATTGATGTCATACAGCCCTTGGTTAACAATCTACTATTATTTGTAAGAGCATGAGTAAATATTGTACATTCAGATGTTATATTAAATTTAGTCCTGCATGTCTTGCCTCACGGCGTACAAATCGTCGATGATTATACAAATCAACCAAATGCAAAACAGAATAAAATAAAATTACATTCATTATATATTATTTCACTCAGCAAATTCAATAGTAACAATGTCAAAAAAAAATGTACAAATTAAATGGGTTGGGCAGCATATTGAACAAGTATTAATTATGTCAAATTAAATTACAATCATTAAATTATTATAGTTAAACAGAAAAGTCAGAGCAATTTTATTGTCAGTTTTTATCTTTTAAGTAAATAAATTTTTATCATTTAAGAAGTCTTCAATTTTATAATAACATTTTTCGACTAATATTTTCTTTAATTCCATTTTAAACATATGACAACTGCACTGCTTTAGTGCATTAGGTAATGTGTTAAAAACTTTAGGGGCCATACAATATACACTTTTGCTCATTAGAGCAGTATGTGACCTTGCTAAGCAGAGTCTGCTGTTATCACGAAGGTTACGGTTACGAAGGTCATCAGCTGGTATACATCCCACTGTATCTCTTCAGTGCCTATATCTCTATAGGCCTTGCTTTTTGAGCAAGCAGTAACCTATCTGACAATTTGAAATGAAAGTACATTTCACCTGCTTATTTAATATCAGACTATTTAGATGACAATCATTCCTGGACATAACTAGCTCGGGAGAAAATTGCTTTTTGAGCAAGCAGTAACTTAAATAACGTAAAATCTGTCAATTTGAAATGAGGGTACATTTCACCTGTTTATTTAGTAGGTGTACCTACAAAATAAGCATCTTTGACTCGATATTTTGTTGGTACAATATACTTACAAATTGTAATAGCAGATGGTCTTTTTGGTTAATAAATATTATTCGCTAAATGCCTTAAATATAATTATAACCTTTATCCCAGACTATTTGCATTTCTTTACTACTCGCATGTTGATAAGTGATGGAGATTCAAGGATTCAATTTCGCAAAACTTTTACGTAGTAACCTTGCAGGTAGCGTACTCAGCGTTCCTCATGGCCACTCCGCGCCTCATGGAGCCCTACCTGTTCGTGGAGGTGCAGGCGCCGGCCGACTGCGTCTCTGCCGTCTACACAGTACTCGCCAAGAGAAGAGGTAAGTCCAGGAATATGTCATAGAGAGGGACGACAGTAGCCTTGATGTAGCGTTGGACTGGGCGGAACCGTGTGCAATTCGCCGATAGCATCTTACAATATCCCAAATTTTACAACTATATTTATTTTATTTATTTATCATTTATTGCACACAAGAAAAAAAGACATACAGATACAACATAATAGAGACGACACAACAGGTTCTGCTTATTTCTACAATGAAATTTCTTCCAGCAGACCTACGAAAGAGAGATATGACTGGAAGAGGCAGATAAGACGTGCACTATATTGGGATTTAGTGTAGGAATTTTATTCCCTAGTATGAGTCTAGAAAGGTAACTGTTCGAACTAAGCTGTACGGTGCTCGGAATATCTGTCGACGCAGTTATATTCCTAGTGCGGAGTCTGAGAGAATTTCCTGTCTAATTTTAAGTAAATGTGGGCTTATGCCAAATAAAAAGTTATTATATTGTATTATCCATCGAACCGTCCGCGGTTACATCTGTAACCAAAAATAAAAAGACCAGTCTACTGTCCGCGGTTACAACAGTAACCAAAGCGCGCTGCTTTCATGCGGTTCGAAACAATTCCTCCTGTTATCTCTAGTTGAAACTGTTTGGGGTAAAATCCAATTTGACCACTAATAAATTAGGTTTAGTTTAGCAGGTTTTCGTCCTTGACCGAGTTGCAGGCCTTGTCAAAATTATTGTGGAGTAGGTAGTTTGTTGTGAAGATCTTTGGGGGACGCCTTTGTCCAGCAGTGGACGTCTTTCGGCTGATATGACGACGAGGTAGTATGTTTCGATTTATTTTGCTACAAAAATTAACTAAATACAAACATCTTGGTACCATTACAGAGGAAAATTAGTCTAGATTTATATAGAAGTTACTAAATTCGTTATTATTCGCAATATTTTTCACTAAGAGCAGAGTTAGAGAAAAGTTGCAGATTTTTTTTACCGATATCGTATGTTATACGCAGTTTTTAGTACTCTAGAATAAGATTTTCTGTATTCTCTTTTATATTGTTTTAATCTGTAATCCTTCACCTATACTTTAATATTTTTTTTGTCGCTTGTAGTTTACCAGGTAATAATATGAAGATTTTAATTAATAAAGGTACAGTGCGCGCAGTACAAAACTGTGACCGCGCGGAGCGGACAGTAGACTGGAATTTTGCCGTGCGGGCCAGACGGTTGAGTGGTTATAAGTTTTATTAGAATCGGTTTACTCATTTCAGAAAATTTGCACTTTAAAGTTTGTATGGAATACCGTGCGGGATAAACCCTTTTAATTTTACCAGAAGTTTTACCACTATTCAGGCTTTCACAGTAACATGTACATGACCCCCTGTCCGCAGGTCACGTGACCCAAGACGCGCCCGTCCCCGGCTCCCCGCTGTACACGATAAAGGCGTTCGTGCCCGCGATCGACTCGTTCGGGTTCGAGACGGACCTGCGCACGCACACGCAGGGCCAGGCCTTCTGCCTGCAGGTGTTCCACCACTGGCAGATCGTGCCTGGCGACCCACTTGACAAGAGCATCGTCATACGGTAAGTGTCTTCTATGCACACAGCGTAGTAATACGTCTACACTACGTCAGTTGTCAATACAATAAGTGGTATTTAAATGAGAAATTATTTAAATTACGTACTGTAATATTCTAATTATGCAATAAGAATTATTTGATTTATAATAGATTATTTTAGCTTACTATAATGATAATAATAATGGTTTACTTTTTATGTTATATAAAGGGTAAACCAAATGTGACGTATTTAATAGAAACTGTTTACTATGATGTGGTCGAACTTAACAACTAAAATAATACTTATAGTAAATTATTATATATTTACAATAAATTACAATACGAATTATACTATTATTTATATATTAAACACATTACGTTTTTAGAGTGATATAATGTTTTAATGTGTCGTAGTACGAAATTTGTTTATTTACTAATCGAAAGCCACATTGCCGGTATAATATAACACATGCATACTTATCTATAATTATTTCTTTTGTTGGTAGTATCGTGCACCGTACCTGTTTTTCTATCTACAAATTTCCCATAGCTGTGGGTTGTCTGGAAGAGATCGCTTTTAATGATAAGACCGCCTAATTGTGTTCTATTGTTATCATCAAACATTATTCTCAATTATTTTGCACAATAAAGAGTATTTGAATTGAATTTGAATTGAAATAACTATACTAAAAAAACCGCCTTCCTGCAGGAAAATGTGGCGGCAGCATTGTGTTTTCACTTCATAAAAGTTCCGGGTCCATGCAACAGATGGCGCTAGATTTCGTGTCATAATTTTTACAAACAAGGTGGTTTTCGAATGAATTACTCTTTCCTCAAGTTGATTACTCATGCGTGTGTAGTCTGCCGGGCAAAACCAACTCAACAAACCAAATCAACTAATCGCCGGTTGCTCAGTTGTCCACCGACACGTATATACATTGTAGTCTTTGCACCGACAGCCTAACGGCAGGAGCGTATATGCTGCGGACTGCACTAATCGGCAACGTCGCATAATGAATTTGCAATTAAACGTGCGCAGGATTTAAAATAAATAAAAAATTAAAACGTCCTAAGTCGCCGGTAATTTTACCGTAATTTATATGAATGACCGTAATATACCCGTATTAAAATTAATTAGACCAGCGTTTTTGGACAATTACGTAATTAAAAAAAAAAAATTGCCTCACTATCTCAATATGCTTCCTCATGTACCTTCCCATCCATTTATTGCATTGTCGTTTTGTATCTGTAATTTAAATATAATATGGTAAAATTTTTGCCAACAGCCCATTAGAGCCTCAACCTGCGACCCACCTGGCCCGCGAGTTTATGATCAAGACGAGACGGCGCAAGGGTCTCAGCGAAGACGTCTCCATCAACAAGTTCTTCGACGACCCTATGTTGTTGGAGCTCGCCAGACAGGATGTGCAACTCAACTGAATATATGTATAGATATTTAATGTAATTTATGTCATTCCTTATGATGTTTGATGTGACGATAATAAATAATGAAATAATAGTTTGTTAATTATTATTTTCTTTCACTTGGTCAAAGTAATTATGCCTAGGTCTTCCCCTTCCTCACTTTCCTTAAAATTTTCCCTCAATTATGTTCTTCAAAGAGAGACGTGGTCATTACTCCTTATTTGGTTGGTGGTAGGGCGTTTTAAAATGTCCGCATGGCTAGCTACCACCATCTAAATCTGCCGCCAAGCAGCAATGTTAATAGCATATTGTTGTATTCCGGTTGTCAGAGATAAGATAGCCAGTCCCCCAATGCGTTGGGGTTTCCGGGTCAGTACGCTTCCACCTTCGACCTCATCTTCACTTAACATCAGAGGTCAAGTACGAACCCGTTGTGTATAAAAAAAAAACTGGTTTTAGTTTAGTTGGTGTACATCCGAATCAACATCACTGTTACATCACATAAACCGAAAAAATAAGAGATATATATATAGATATTACATAGCTGTATAGGCATACATTCCTTTGCCTTCTCCGAAAGGAGAAAAAAAAAGAAAAAATTGACAGATTGGTTTGCAAAGTTTGCACACCACATGTGTTGTATTGTATGTAAATAAATAGCTTTATAATTTATTTGTGATATTAAATAGTGCATCTAATACCTTGTTTGCCTACCGATCAAATTTACCAAGATTTTATTGTGAACAATTAAAAAAATAACGTAACTTCAACACAATGGCTCGCGGTAAAGACAAAAAGAAGTAAGTAAGGTTATGTTACACATATTTGTTCGTAAAAACAGAGATTTACTCTGGGTCTAGAATTCTCAATTTTTTTCCTAATTATGGGCTAAGTTACCTCTTTACATTTGGCTATGGGGTAGACAAGAAAGGTCAGAGTATTGATAAAAGGACGCAAAATGAAATTCAGTTTTTGCACTGGGAGACAGGTTTACACTACAAATATTTTATTGAAAATATTTCATACTATAATTTTCTTGTTTATTATTGTAATTTCAAAAACTTCATATTATATGGTAATATTTTAGTGGTATTTTGCATACTGAAAGCTTCTTCGTTTTGCAGACGTAAGTTGGAGAAGAAGCAGGAGGGTGATGATGTTCAGAAACAGGTTCCACACACGCTGGAGTCTCTCCGTGAGAAGGATGAGACTATGCTTGCCAATGCTGACACTGAGGAAAAGGAAGAGGTAAGGACCACTTACCGAGCTCTAGTTAAATTCATATAGCCATAGTGAATGACTTTTGCTATAAAACTAATAGGTTGTTAATAACACTTTTTATTACAAGGGGAACTGCTTATGCATTCTCGTCCACTTGGGTGGAGGGCGAGATATGCTGGACTTCGGCTCGAAGAACTGACCTACCAACTTATTCTTTCTTTCTACTAAAACTCCTTGGTGTTCCTCCACTCGCACCATAGTGGCGTGGCCATGGGTACCCCGCGGTATTCGTCCACGCCCAGAACAACAGTGATGGCTGGCCCTCCTATAGGCTGGAGCAGGGAGAAATCTCCTGGTCCAACCACATCAAGAAGACACGTGACAACACCACACTCGCCTTCTCGCGAGTCCTGTTTGTGGGGTGGTGAAACCCTTGTGTCACCACCTGGCCTCACTAGGTAGGGGGGAAGGTGGGCATACGCCCTTCTCCTGGTCCCAGGTCTCCTGTGACGGATGGGCTGAGAGGGATTGGCCTCCCTCTCTATCTGCTGCTTCCTTCACACTCTCGCAGAAGGAGAGGATTGCTTTCCACAACCTGTGTCGGCGCAAGGAGCGATCGTCCCTTACCGCTCATCCCTGCCCAGGCTGGGCATTCCTCTAGGGTGTGCTGCACCATATGCTCATAGCTAACCTAAAGAGCTTGTGTCACCTCATGAGTTAGTTGACAAGGTGGCACAGGTTCGGCCCATCTGGGAGAGTGCCCACGTTCTGGCTGCAGTACCTCCAAGGATGGCAATGCGTGATCATAAGATCAGCCACAGGATGTTCTCTGCTGAACACAGGCCATAGATTCCCAGAGCAACCGGTTGACAAGATGGCAATGCTTATTCTTTGATAATTAATTAAAAATCTTATGTTATTGGGATACTTTTTCTTGACAGGCACAAAAGGACATGGAGCTGGATGAACTGTCGTCTTTCTATGAGAACTCATACGAACCTAAAGTATTGATTACTTACTCAGACAACCCACACAGTAAAACCAGGATATTTGGCAAAGAACTCACACGGATCATTCCAAATTCCATATCTAGATACAGACAAAGGTGAGATTTTTATAGCTTGATTTGCCTATTAATCCTTTATTTCCTGGATTCTTGTTACAACATTTCACAGATATTTGGCTGGATTAAAATAAAATAAATGACAAATAGGAACATTTGAATGATACCTGAAATAGTGCGCCTGAAACAAAAGTAAAAGTGTGGCCGTAATGCAGATATTAGAGAACGACTTTTGATTAAACCATCGGAGCTATGCAATGGGCAGCTCAGCTGTGTTTTGGCTGATATGCTCTGTAGGAGTGCTGTCTGTCTGTATAAATTGGATTGTCCATTGCAAAAAGAGGGTGAGGTTTAAAAAAGCGAATGTATCGATGAGGCTGGCATAGTCACCCAGGGTGTATACAAAAGCCACAAATAAAAATAAAGATTTAAAAAAAAAAGCGATGGGAGGACGAAATTTGGATGACTCGGTTCATATTGTAAAAGAGTGCCAGCAGATAGAGCTCCTCCATCCAAAATTAAAACTTATTTGTATATAAGATTAGTGATTATTAGTATATAACCGCCTCCGTGGCTCAATGTAAACAACATTGGGTTTACGATTCGGAGGTCGCGGGTTCGATCCCCAGCGGGGTACATATTTAAGTACTCGGTTTGGTTGGTGGTAAGGCATTTTAAATGTCCGCCTGGCTAGCTACCACCATCTTATCTAAATCTGCCGCCAAGCAGCAATGTTAATAGCATTGTCGTGTTCCGGTGTATCTTATCTCTATAAGATAGCCAGTCCCCCAAATGTGTTGGGGTTTCCGGGTCAGTACGCTTCCATCTTCGACCTCATCTTCACTTAACATCAGGTGTGATTGAGGTCAAGCACCAACCCGTTATGCATTAAAAAAAAAAAATATATATAAGACTCATATTTTGGAATAACAGGTTGTTTAGTTTTAATTTTGTTTTATAATGTTTAAATTGGTGAAGAATTAGAAAGAAGCATTAACGCCAACATTAAAATGGATCGAACTAAAATCTGACCACTTGAACACTTTTAATTTTCAGGTCATCAGTTAAAAGGATAATACAGTCTGCCATCCGAGAGGACGTCACTGATGTAGTTGTGATTAATGAAAACCAGAAACAGCCCAATGGCTTCCTCCTCATACATCTGCCGAATGGACCTACGGCTCACTTCAGGCTTTCCAGCTGCAAAATTACTCCCGAATTGAGGAAAGATTATAAAGAAATCACTAATCATAGGCCTGAGGTAAACATTTTTCAGGGTGTGGTTACTTTCATGTATCATTGTAGCAAAATCTGTGACGTATATTTATTTTGATGACATTTCTGTTACTTAAAATACGTACCTATGGTTTATTGCTCTGTTGTCACTTAACTGGCAACATAGGGCTTTACAGCCAATCACAAGATACATACAATATAACACAAGCGCACAAATAAGTATGTGTTTTTCTGATATATGTTCAAATTTTACCAATTTCAACAATGGTATGAAGCCTGGCCAAGCAGCAATGTTAATAACATTGTTTTGTTCCGGTTGTCAGAGATAAGATAGCCAGTCCCCCAAATGTGGGGTTTCCGGGTCAGTACGCTTTCACCTTCGACCTCATCTTGATTGAGGTCAAGTACCAACCAGTTGTTCATAAAAAAAAAAAAAAGTTCAACAGGACTAGAATCCAAAGTCGTAAAAACCTTAAACTAAACAGCTGAAACATAGTTTATTTTTTTTATTTATTTATTTATTCAGGATAACAACAGCTAATACAAAAGTAAAGTATTACAGTACATGTGACTAAAACTATGGCCAATTACAGTTATCCGTATGTTATACAATTAAATTAAATTGCGCCCCCTCCCACCCCATCCCCCGCATGCATTACCGATTATTAGTTGGGTACCTACTAATAATCCGTGATACATAGGTATGTGGCCAAGGCTAGGCAGGTGCAACAGAACAGGTAGTGGAAGCATGTTGGTAGTATGGTATTAAAATTACTTATTTATATACAATTCATTCCTAATATATGATTTATATGTAAGTGATATAGATGTATGTAGATAGATATATAGATATAGATGTGTATATAATCAATAATATTAAACTTGTGTAGGCTAAAAGAAAAGCTATATAATTTAATGTAGAATGACTAGCAAATATATACCCACTTTATTTACTTTATTATTATTATTATTTTTTTTTTTAACGTTTATTTTTAATCCTATATTAATCCAATTTCCTGGTCAAAGTTAGTTTTATATTTTGCATAAATGATTTTTTGCTACAACCAAAAGGGTTGACATTAGTAAATTTATCATTATAAGTACGTACAATGCGTGTGAGGACAGAATTTTTGCCGTACAATGTGGAACGGAATGGAACATGGAACAGAGGAGTGTGTCGAGTGCGGCGTTTAGGAGTATTAAATATTATGCCGGAGAGTAGCTCAGGGCAGTCTAGGCGCCCATTGAGAAGGTCAAATAGCAAGCCCATGTCCATCATTAAACGCCTATCACTTAGTGTCAGGAAATTATGAATGCGACAGCTTTCTTTATATGAACTAGCGAATTTTTTAAATTTGTAGTTTAAAAATGATAGAAATTCTATTTATATGCACTGCAAAATATGGACACCAAATGGGGCTACCATATTCCAATGTACTTCTAACATAAGCGTAATAAACTAATTTAAAGCTCAGCTAGTGATTATATCCTCTTTGAGCTGGTGTTTAAACATACTGATGATTACTACATTGTTTGCTGGTGTCGGCAGGTAATACTGAACAACTTCAGCACGCGCCTTGGGATGACGGTGGGGCGCATGCTCGGCGCTCTCTTCCACTACGAGCCCCAGTTCCGAGGGCGCCGCGCGGTCACCTTCCACAACCAAAGGGACTACATTTTCTTCAGGCACCATCGGTTAGTTGATTTAGTAGTTTTACTATGCTGTCTTTTACTGACCTTAGAATTAAATAAAATTAAAATGTATGAAAATCCATTAGTGAATACTTGCTTTTTAGATTTGCACACATTTCCTTGGAAGAGCAATTCTCAGCATATTAAATTCTTATCTCTTTAACAGATACGAGTTCACAACTGACGGCAAGCGCGCGAAGCTCCGCGAGTTGGGCCCCCGGTTTACGTTGAAGCTGATCTCCCTGCAGCAGGGCACCTTTGACTCTCGCCGCGGGGACTACGAGTGGATCATCGCTGGCCGCCGCCACCAGCTCGAGACCTCGCGCCGGAAATTCTTCTTATAGTCCATAGGGTTAATAAATTTGTTATTTAAATATTGGCTTTTTTTATTGAGATGGCAAATGGCAAAAAAAACTTGAACTTCCTTCACCTTTGATCATAGCGAAAAATAGCTAGAGATTGTAAATTCGACTTTAAATGTTTCCCCATACACAGGCGTCTATTCATCATCGCCCACGGTTCAAGAGTCAAGCAAGTCGAAGGAAACAATTATTTTTGGTAGCACTTGACTTCCCGAAATACCGACGGAATCTGCTTACCAATTACAGAAGCTGTATTTATCTAATTATCTATTGTCTTGGATGACGGTTTTCGACATTTTCTGGCTGGGGTAACGCACACGACGCGTCGGCCAGCGAGGCGAGCACGCACGAGTCGACCCGCTTCACACTCGCGCTTGCCTTCACTCGCCGAGCGTGAAGTGCTAGCATCATGCCACAGATCATGCTAATAATGAAACGAATAAACCCATTGTAATGAAACTTTATACGCATAAAGCAGCACGTACACAGATCTAAAAAAAGTTAGTACATTTTCGAAAAAGACTATTGTAACTAAATTGTGCGACTTGAATTTCTACTAACATTTTAGATCTATGTATCCTGCTTCTACGTAGATATATTGGGTCTATTCATTTCAAAATGTTCGGATTTCAAAGTTCGTATGGAATGCCGTGTGTTTCTTATAATAGAAGGATTTTTGAATGAGCATCCTTTTCAAAGTTAGTCCGTCGGAAGGCGGTGTCTCAATTTATCTCAAACCCGGCAGAGCCAGAGGGAAAATGAAACTAAAATGAAACAAAAAACAGCATTTTATTAATCATACTTTAACAAAATATATTGTCAGAGATTCTTGATCAATTTCTTGCCAATCGCTTGAGGAAAGTCTCCATTCAGCCTCTTTAAAATCTGCAATAAAAAACATAAGTTGTTTTATGTCAACGAAAGCTAATTGACCGCGGAAGCTAGTGTATGATGACGAGGATGAGTGAGGACACAGGTTTGTGTGATAAACACACTTGTTTTGATCTAAAATTGACTAATGACGATCAAAACATATTTTTCCTTCCAATATTTAGCAGACATGTTTGTATGATGACGCCCTGAGGACGGAGTATGAGTTTTGTTTCGACTTAACTTTACTACCACGTTTAAGTGACGATTTGTATGGAGAAATGTGCAGCGCCTCTAGCGGATAGTTTGCACAACGATTTTTTTTAAAGATACTTTTTGCGTGAACGCGATGGTAAAGTTAAAAACGAGACAAAACTCGCACTTCGCCTACTTGGTCCTCAACTAGTCTAGGCACAAATCCACCAGTCTACACTTGTCCACGTGGTAGAGTATGGCCACTACACTCAGTGGACGCTGTGCTTTAGCTGTGGGGATTTTCCCCAGCATGAAAGAGACTATTGACAAATTTAAAAAATGTTGTTAACTTAATTAATTATTTGTAGTGATTTATATAACTGGGGTATCGAATACATCGCTAACCCCAGCAGTTTTTTTACACATTACTATCCGTCCGGCTTTCTAGTACGTAACTAGAGGCTACGCACATTCGACGACCCAGACATGTCCTAAGTTGAATACATATGCTTAGAAAGTTAGTTGGCCCAATTTGCAGAAAATCAATTTGTGAAAAGTTCTATTGAATTGTAACCTTCTTGGACCATTCGAGAATTGGATTTTCTGAGAATGTATAACTGAATACTATTATTGTCATTGAATCTACAGGTAAATACAATCTTTGTTTTACAAAAACGAGCCGTTCGCGCAATTTGTCGATTGAGACCTGCAGTGTTACTTAAAAGATAGATTTAAAGAGTATAATATTCTAACCTTTTCGTCACAGTACATTTTTCAAAATGTAATTATACAGGGTGTTTGGTAGGGAGCTGTACATACGCCTAGGGTAGAAACTAAGGATGGTCTGCTACCTACCCCCGCCCATTATATTGACCTTGACCGCCAGGTTTTATTTTAATGTTTTATTTTTAAGGAAAACTCAATTTTTTTTTATTAAAACTACCTGTAGCTCAAAATCTATCCATAGGACAGGTCTGCTAATGGTCTTGTTTTAATCGTTAGAGTCTTAGTGTACTGTAAAAATTAATTTCACACCAGAAAATTGTAGAGAAGAAAAGTTATGGGGCCTGAAGTACCGTAGTAAGGTAAAAAAATAATTTTAAGGGCAACTTTCTATGGGGTTTAAAAAAAACTAACAGCGTTGGAGTTCTTCTGATTTTTTCAAAACATCCCCAGTCCATACCCTTTCTAATGATACTAAAAGTGTTATTATCACTTTTAGTGCGAAGTTATAAATTAATTTCCGCAACTAAGGCACTTTAAGCAACAATTTCAACTAATGAAAATTAAATGTGTCCGATCGTAAAAGGATAGCAAATAAAACTTAATTTGTTTAATGACTAATTTTATTACAAAATTTGTTCAAATTGGTGACCATTAACCTGTAAACATGCTCGGCACCTCTTCCTCATCTCCACGGTCACGGTGCCAAGCAGCAGTTCCTCGCGCATCGTATTGAAAGCGGCATGTATCTTGCTTATCAAAACCTCCCTTGTTGGTACTTCCTCTGCGTACACCAACACTTTCGCCCCTACTCTTTCGTACAGCTCCCTACCAAACACCCTGTATATAAAAAAAATAGTATCATTTAAGAAAGATGGTGATAAACATGATGTCAATAGAAGAAATAAAGATAAACTTGCAGGGCACATGAGTCGCCTCCGAAAAGTTAGTAATTCATTGAAAGGGTTATGTATACGTTTTTTCAATAAGGTTTCTGTTGATATACAAAATCTTCCTTTCAATAAATTTAAAGATACTATAAAACAGAAACGTATTAAGATAGCATACTATAAAATATCAGATTATTTAGATGATAAACATTCATGGACATAACCAGCTCGTTCGCATAACCAGGCTATTTCACAATTAATAATGAAATATTATTGTGCCTTTTCGTAATATAAAACCTTTTTTTTAAAGAGCAACGTCTCGAGTTTCTTGCTCGTTCTTGTCAGGGGAAAATTGCCTTTTGAACAAGCAGTAGCTTTAAAAATGTCAAAGCATTTTTGATTTGATTTACAAGCTACTTCATAATCATAACAGAAAATGGTGCAAGATTGAACTAATACTGACTGACAAATGGAAAAGTCTATATTTACCTCATTCCTTCATCCTCTCTACCTCCTCCTTGTGGTTGCCTAAAAAGAAAAGATTTGTCATTAGATTACTGATACTCAGCATATAGCTTATAGATGGTATTTAACATAATCAGACGCGTTAGTTGGTCAACATGGTTGTATGGGTTCTCTCTGACGAGGGAGACCTGAAGGTCAAGTCATCATTTGGAGATACTTAAATGAGCAATAAGATTTAGAGCTTATTCCTGAAATAGATAATTTTCTTGTGTATCATTGCATTTTTTTCCTGTTTTGTTTTAACTTAACGCGTTTTTCCTTCTACTATTATTTCAAGTTTATTAAAGTTGGAATATTGTATAAGTACCTGTAGTTATGTTTTTTTTTCGTCATGAATATAGAGAGTAAGGGAATATATAGACAGGACATAATATCGGAGGAAACATGGGACACCAAATACGTAATTTTTTTCTTCAAAACTATTTCGATAAGCTACGATAGTTGCGGTAAGCGCGAATGGGTGAATTTTTTAATTGTTTTAATTTTTACTTTAGTGACAGACTACCGCTATAATGGCCGCCGGACCGGAAATAACGTTCGTGAAAAATACCAATGGGAGAAAGAAGACCTAAAAACTACAAGCATTCGGGACAAAGGTGTAACAAATATTTTACTATAATTATGTACATTAGAAATTTCAATGCTAGCTCCCGAAATTTCGTGTCTCCTAGATTGGGAGATGTTCTAACAAAATTTTGTATTTCATTTACTGCCATACATAAAATATACTCACAATATTTCAAGCTTCTTTACTTCCATTTCACTTGACCTCATTGTGACCCATTTTATAGCTCAAACCTGAAATATGGAGACGTGTGTCAGTGCATAGTGCTTCTAATAGCAGTGGAATGAGTACACAATTAAAATAATCAGTAAGAATGTTATCATCAAGAGCACTCAGCCCCGAAAGATGGTAAAATGTGTAGTATCATCATTTTATTATGGTACAAGGGAGTGGTTCAACTTAAGGTTTACAAAAATAATGTCAAGGGTTTGATTCACAGCAGGGTACATGTGTAGTATATGGATTGGTTGGTGGTAGGGAATATTTAGATGTCCACCTTGCTAGCTACCAGTAACGTTGAAAGCATTGTCGTGTTCTGTTTGAGTTAAGAAAGTCAGTTCCCGAAAGTTGAGGATTCCGGGTGAACATGCTTCCACCTCATCTCAACATCAGGTGTGATTGGGGTCAAGGACCAACCTGTTGTGCATAAATGTTTCAAAATGTGCAATTCCTACGATGATTTATACATCTATACATTTCCACTCTATTAAATGAAGTCGATGTATTTACCCAAGAATACAAGGGCACCAGAATATAGGGCTGTAATTTACCTAACTCTCTTATTATGATCCTTACATCTGAGGGCGGAGTGTGAGTTTTGTTTCGACTTAACTTTACTACCGCGTTCACGTTTACGTGACTATTTGTATGGAGAATCCTACAACCTTGAAATGAAATGAAATTACATTTATTTGCTTGGATTCTGGGTACATTATAAGTTGGTATTATCTCTCCGTCCCTACAAAATCTGCCTACTAAGGCGTGCAAATTTTCAAATAATTAATATTTACATTTAATTAAAAAATAATATTAATTTATTTATTTAACACTTTTATGTTACATTTAAATTCATATTAAATTAATTATACATCAATATATTATTATAAAAAAACAACTTATCCATATAACTTCCCTGTCAATACTTAAATGATGTCGTATTCTAATTCACATTGAAATTCTTATTAAATTAATTAGATATCAATATAATATATATATGTATTTTACAGCTTATCCACATAACTTCCCGGTCAATACTTAAATAACAATTTAATACCTCAATAATTTACAATGTCAATCTCTACTTTGATCAATAAATTCATTTATGGAATAAAAACATTTCTCTATAAGCCACTGAATTAGTTTTGTTTTAAACTTCTTGGGATCTTCAAGAGCAGGGTAAATATGCATCTACTGAGATCACATGCTTCATCTTCGGCCACATCGTCACTTCCCATCAGGTGAGATTGTGGTCAAATTTAAACTAAATTTAAAAAAGAAATGTGCAGCGCCTCTAGCAGATGTTTGCTTTTTCATAGGGACTTTTTTCGTCAAAACGAGACAAAACTCACACTTCGCACACGTGATAACAATACGGACATTGTTGATTGGGAGGCAAAAAAAGATATTGCCAATCACTATTGGCACCGTAGAAGCACTCTTCTACGGTGTTGAATTAATTATTTACTCACTATGAATGTGGATGATGTAGAATGTGGAGGGTGTTCACCGGTTATACAGGCAGCAGCTGAAATCAAATGAAGCATATTAATTGCTAAGCAACTATAAACATGGATTTATTACTTTTATTAAATATCATCAGACGCGTTAGTTGGTCAACATGGTTGTTTGGGTTCTCTCTGACGAGGGAGACCTGAAGGTCAAGTCATCATTTGAATGTACAAAAGACAGTTTTTCATGTGGTTTGACATTCCTTGTCCTTTATTTACTTCTGCATCATAATTTGTGCACATTTCTATAAGTAAACTGTAAAAAGGCGTCACGTTTGTTGTATTGCTTTACGCAAACTAAAACGAGCGACTACAATTCGGTCACTTTCGAGTCTTCACCTTCTTGGGCACGATTGTATCTACCTCTTAAAGTAATCCGAAATATAGGAGGGACCTTAATGTCTGTGAAGTTTGAAGAATTTGTATTTTTTAGCACTTGGGAAAATGCTGATCCATCTAGGTATTTTTTCGCGATCGAACATTCTGCCGATCAATTAACTACACTTGATCAAAGTAAACTAATTAAAACTTACCAGCAGTTGTAGATTGTGGTTGCCCAACCTCTGCGGCAAAGGGCAAGCCTATAAAGGAAACACAAATTAATTAAAATTTATATTTAAGAGATAACCCAATTATTTGAAAACTTGATTAATATCAGTTGAGATAGTTATGATAACAGCATCATTGTCAGATGTCCCTATCTGAACTCATCATTTAGAAATATACAACTTAAGAATGTCTGCATTCTGACAAAAAAACTGCACATACAAGGTGAATTGATTTTGTGTAATTCCAATTAACTGGCGACACCACTCTTGATTACGAACAACTTTCCCTAAGGAACGTAGTCGAATTCCATCAAAAAAATTTGGACTACCTATACAAAGGACTTCCGGCAGCGGTATTCCCGAACGAGTACAACATTGGAACCTTCACAAAACGAGCCTACACCTTCCTCAAAGGCCGGCAACGCATCTCTGACCCTTTTGGTGTTGCCCATGGACACCCATGGGCGGCGGTGATTGCTTTCCATCAGGTGACCCGCATGCTCGTATGGAAAAAAAAAAGTAAAACCATTCTGAAACCACCTTTAGTATGGGAATTCGGCTATGGTTCCTAGTGGAAAGTTGTTCGTAAAATCACCAGTAAACCAGAATTATATAAATTTAATTTCACCCTGTACACATTAATCCAAAACAGAAATGTGTAATTTCCACTCACCATTTATTTGTGTAAGTTTTACAAGTGTCCTTCGCAGTAGTGTCTGTAAAATAAAAAAAAACTGTAGTAATTCTGATTTAAAAAAGTCCCAGTTTGTAATTATGGAGTCTAGGATCAGATAGGAGCGAAAGACAAATAAAGTGTTGTGCATCAAGGCATTCAGATGAACTATGTTATCATCATTATAATTGCTGTTGGGTCTAATTGATAAATATGAGATTAACTAGATTTCAAGTGCAAGTGTTGGATAAAAAAGTGAAATTCAATATTTCCTGGTGTTATATTGGAAGAATAACATTGACATAACCAATGTGAGTCAAGAATTATTATATGAAGTATTAATTTTATGATATAAATATCATAAAAGTCATCAAAGTAGTATTTGATAAGGTACTAATAAATTGGATAAGCCACAGAATTAAAACCCATTCTAGACATCATATCTCAAAGCCTTGGCTAATACTTTTACATGGACATGGCTACACTGTTTATGTTCAGTCTGGTACTACTTATCAGTCTGTCGTTGTTTAACAGGAATAAATAAAGAACCAAAGTATGTAAAAGCATATTGTCATGTATTTTTCATACTCTAATCAAAAGCAAGCCAAGCTTAACAGTTAAGGTCTTAGCATACGTGACGTGTTTATTCTTGTGCCGGACGGAACGGGACGATTTTTTGACATCGTTGCATTTGAAAACATAGCAATAAAATACACGTGGCGAGAAACACGGGCGGAACGGGACGGCAATAGAAAAAACATCGTTATGGCATCTTCTTCATCTAATGCTACGGCAACCATTGCTAGTTCTTCAAAAGTAAAATCGAACATTTTGTGCTGAAATATGGTTGCAGCACTAGCACGACTATCGTTGAACACCGTCACTGTATGTATGTTTTAAAACCACTTTCACGTTAGGAACTATACCCTTCCCGTCTCCGTTCCGTCCGAGAAGTTACCCGTCACGTATGCTAAGACCTTTAAACTTTCAAAATAATATGAGATTGGTACAAAGTGTACAGACTTCCGATTATAATACATGTTATAACTGGAGTTACTGTGAACTGTACAGTATAATTCAATTACTGGTTTCTAGAATTTCTGAGAGTTATTTTCATAAAAATTACAGTTTCGACTTACTGATCATAGAGTAGTTGAAATATGTCAACAAAGCACATCCATTCCATCTCCCATCATCCTAATAGCATTATTGCGGAACACGTCATGCCATGCTCTTTCAGTAGGTACGACAGCCTAAGAGATACTTCATCAATCAGCAACTGAAAAAAATTTATAGAATGAAAACGCAGAAGTGAATTAATCAGTTGTTAAAACTTACAGAAGGGTTTCAGATTGGCAATAATGCATGGGTTGTGCATCAGACCTCACAGTCGGTGACCCTAGGCTACAATTTTGAAAACAACAGATTAATTACCATATAGGACGAAAGAACGAAGTTACAAAAATTGTTCCCTATTCTACAATAAAACCAACCGTGAGGCAACCAAGGTCTTCAGTTGCACTGCGCTATCATCATTAAATCTAACTACATAGTTATTAAGTGTATTCTCTTGACATATGATTAAGATTAAATTTAAGCGCATCAGACATGACGAAGATAACTTGCCCCAGTCTTAGACAAAGTAGATGAGAGAGAGCCTCTGATCTTAGATATCTTTGACATATAAAGATATACTAGGCGTATATTTTGTATGTACTTTCATGAGTAAGCAAGCAATGTCTTAACGAAATATTATGGTATTTTCAGTCTGTAGACTAGCCTAATAGTCTATACTTTTTTAACAATGATCACAAAGAATGACAAGACACAACCTGTAGTTCTTACATAAACACTTTGGTGTTGATCTGATGTGCAGAAGGCAAGTTCTTCAAGTCTTGGTATCGATTCTGAAGTGGCCTCTAAAAATATATTAAAATTTAGAGTGTACTAAACCCATTCTATGTGGAATCTCTAAAATTTTGATGTTTCTAAAATTTGAAGTTTACACTAATCAATTCAATTTAGGTTTTAGAGATCAAAATCTATTCCAGAAGCCATCTTACGTGAATTAAGAGAAAATTGGTCATTTTATTAGGGAAATTTACTCTCTATCTAAAACATCACATTTAAAATTAGAGAGTAGGTTTTTCCAGATTTATTGGTAACTGAACCCTACCTTTTCATTATTATTATTATTCCAGTAAAAATGGAATCAACACCGTTCTCAAAGGGTTTAAAATGTGTGGGCAACGCACACACAATGCCATCAAATATAATGCCCATCGAAACCGTAACAAAAGCTAGGGGATTAAAAATGCATAAAATCGTTTGAGGTTATGATTTCTGAACAAAATGACTGTTATAGTACCTAATCAAAAAAGGAATC
Source organism: Oegoconia quadripuncta (assembly GCA_949316235.1). Taxonomy (NCBI): domain Eukaryota; kingdom Metazoa; phylum Arthropoda; class Insecta; order Lepidoptera; family Autostichidae; genus Oegoconia; species Oegoconia quadripuncta. The sequence continues at coordinate 2,615,901 of OX438747.1, read as the reverse complement.
CTAAATTTAGTTTTAAACCTATGCCAAGTAAATGAACACCATTAACAAAGCTAATGCTGTGCTACACATTATAGCTAGCATGCTGGCAGCCAATAATGTGTCAGTACAGCATGTGGTGATTAGTGTGTGGAAACGGGCAAGTTATAACTTACCATTGCTTTATGAAAATCTTGAATCCATGTGAGCAGGCTAGGAGACTCACCCTGCAACAATTTATAACAAACAACAATTTACAATTTATAATGTGAGAAATGGAAAAACAAATGTTCAAGTAGTGGTCAGATAGAGCTAATATACATGCAAATCACTGGTAATTCAATGGTTAGCACTTTTCATCATGTACAAATGAAATAATTAAAAAAAATCAGTAACTACATAAAACAGGCATGTACAAATTTTATCCCTAGCATGATCGAACCCACAACGATTACTTTCGAAGGTGAGTATTGGAAATACTCTGAAGGGTACACTGTGACTAAGTTAAGCTTACCATCGCCAGCAGGCTTTCTGTAAGTCCCCTGAATGAAGTTGCGAGGCACATCAATGCCTTCCTTGAAGTTTACTGTTCGACGTTCCACATAGGTGTTCATTAGAATCTCAAAACCAGCTTCAGAGAACAATTTTGCCATTTCGTCTTCAGTAAAGAAGTAACTCCTAAAATGAAGTTATAAAATATTCACTATTAGGTGTATAGTTTTTATCCAGGAAGCTTAAATTTATAGACATGTGACGAATATTACAATTGATTACCTGGTTCCATCTTGCCGCATGTAGAAATTATCAGATATTTTATGGCCAGGTTTGAACCTGAGCTGTGCCATGTCGTATCGCCCGTAGTCTCTGAAGAGAAGTACGCCGCCGGGGCGAAGGGCGCGGAATGCAAGGCCCGCCACGTGCGCCCACGCGGCCGGCTGGATGGTCGACAGGACGAATATTAAACTCGCCATATTCACATTAGCTTCTTCAATACTCTCGAACAAGTTCTCAGTGGTCAGATCGGAGCAAAACGCTTTCATTTTAGATTCATCATACAGCTTATTTGACTTCACAAGATCAATGGCACGTGGTGAAAAATCACACGCGTAGAAGTAGAAATTTGAGAAACCCTCCTCAATTAGAGGGAATATCATATTGCCGACACCACAGCCGAGCTCTAGGAACACAATTTGCTGGTCCGGATCGAAGTTTATAAGCTCTTGAAACTCACGTGTGGTCCAATGGCGATCGCGGAAGAACTTCGTCTGGTTGCGTTTATAAAATAAGTCCCAATGTTTCTTAGCTTCACGTTCTAACCTAGCGGCTTTCGTTTCGGGAATCAATCGTGAATTGTGGGCTTCGAGATGCTGTTTTTCTTCGTTTGTCAGCTCTCTCAACCGGTGCATAAAAACATCGTCAACTTGGTCGCGGACTTCACTTTCATCGGTTTCCATCTTATGTATTTCACATGATTTATTAAAACGACTCGTATATAACGACTTTAGGAAAACTGACGAAGTTAATTCAATATATATTTCAGTTCCAAAAATTAAATAAAAACATAGTGCCTGCACAACACAACGATCAATGAACGCGAGCAAGCAAAGAAAGAAAAGCAAAGCAAAATGTAGATAGATACTAAACAGAGTTGCCAGGTTCATAAGATAAATATCGTGTCAAGTTGCCTAAATCCGCTAAAAACGCATTATTTCATTTGAAGTCGCCTAAAAAAACGCTGAATATTTATCGTATGAAAACAAGAATATACATATTTATTTCTTATACTACATCGCGACCAAAACAAATCAGTCAGTACGGTATGTTTTAAGTACAGACTTATAAATAGATTAATACATTTATATGGTTGTGATTTTAAGCATTCCAGATATATCTTTTGCATCCTAGGAACAGAGCAATTGTAAAGGATAAGCCGCATTATCTGACTAAAAGGCTTTAATAAACTAAAAAATTGTGCCTACATACCACATTATTAACTGACAAGCAATGTCAATCAATTAACAGACAATGATCAAATATAATCATAGACCACAGCATAGAGATTCATCACGTCATTCCCCACCGCTGAATTATTACAAATTGCATTGATAATCCTGCAGGTACTTAGGAGAACGTTTTATTCTACTCGATCTTCTAAAACCTGGTGGCTCTGGAGCTGGGACATTGGCTCTTTCCTTTGGGTCCTCCTTTCCTTTCAATCATCCATTCCCCTAATTTCATTTCCCATTCCAATCCCTAATGCTCTCATTCCTGTTAGTCTCAGCATCCACAGAGGCAAAGTCACAATCTTTAGATAGTTGCGTTAATACCTGCATATCGACGTCGATTGCCCCCCTGTGCCCTGCTTTCTGGTCGCAATATAGAGCCACTATTTTCATAGCGTCAACGTAAGTATGGCATTCATTGATATAAGTGTATACTTGCGATGAGACATGATTAACAAGTAACTGTAGTTTGTTTCCATCATCATGTGCCAACGAGGTGGCTACTGTAGCGGCAGAAGTATCGCTTATTATAGACTGCTGCTGTGCACTAAAAGTTCGCGAAAGTTCTCTTCCAATGTTCCCATTCACGAGATGCGGAACTACAACTCGGATTGACATCGAATCTGTCCGGTCTCAAATATCGATCCATGTAAGGATTACGTTACTTATATTATTTTAGCGAATTAAATTGTAAAGGATAAGCCGCATCATCTGAATAAAAGGCTTTATTTAATACACTAAAAATTGTGCCTACATATCACATTATTAACTGACAAGTAATGTCAATCAATTAACAGACAATGATCAAATATAATCATATACCACCGCATAGAGATTCATCACGTCAGCAATTAAATAAAAATACATTGGTATGTAAAATTTGCCACAGGTATGTAAAGTTCATCATTACATGCGTAAAAAAAAGCTTAAATGGCGTCAAATCCCCGCATATCTGGCAACACTTATATTTTTCTTTTTAAACTTCTCAGTTTCAGTTTTGGAGACAGAGTACTTTTGTATACGGTTTTGGCCTGGCATCGTAAAAACACTCATAGGAAACGAAAGACAATCGCAAATTGAATTGACTCTCGAACTTTTTTTTTGTTTGCACGACGGGTTCGTACTTGACCTCAATCACACCTGATGTTAAGTGAAGATGAGGTCGAAGGTGGAAGCGTACTCACCCGGAAACCCCAACACATTTGGGGGACTGGCTATCTTATTTCTGACAACCGGAACACAACAATGCTTAACATTGCTGCTTGGCGTAGATCCTAAGGTCAGGATATTTATACAAACAATAAGAAACAAAACACAAAGATAAACAAAAAAGGGGACTATAACAAAAAAGGATTCGGGTTGTACAACAGTTTAAATACTTGGGACATATATTGACTGAGGATCTAAGGGACGATAAGGATATCGAAAGAGACGAGCTCTATCGGTTAGGTGTAACATGCTCGCGCGCAGATTTGGCAAGTGTACTAGACAGGTGAAAGTAACGTTATTTAAAGCTTATTGTCAGTGTCTATATACTTGCCAACTCTGGGTAAGATACACTGGGAAAGCCTACGGCAACATAAGGGTGCAATACAATGACGCATTTCGTATTCTTATGAGATTGCCGCGTTTTTGTAGTGCCTCGGGCATGTTCGCCGTATCGCGGGTACCAGATTTTCATGCTGTTCTCAGAGCACGCATTGCTTCCTTTTGGAAAAGACTGCGCGCTTCTGATAACAGCATACTCAAAGCAGTGAGTGACAGACTCTGCAATCCAATTTTTAAGCATTGGTTGTCTGTTCATCAGAGCGCGAACCGGAAATGACCGCCAAAGTTCTTTATTAGTGGATTTTATTTTGACTATTTTACTTGTAATTTATATATATATTTATTTGGGTATGCTAATTTGTAGTGTACTTTTACTTTTGTATATGGGTTTTTTTTTATGCCTGCAATAAACGTTTTATTATTATTATTATTACTATTATTACTAAAAGCGATCTTTTTTTACCACTAAAATCTTCGATTATTTCTTTGGTTCACTGACTAAGTATAACTTATTTTTAATGGTTCGCTGTTGATTATTCTCGAATTTGGCAACAAATAGGGTAGATCTACTCGCATGCGAATGTGATCAAAATGCGAACTCTGTTCGTAAGTTCTTGTTGCATTGACTTTGTTAATTTCTTTGAAATAAATTAGCATGGAACGCCTTGTAGTAACTATAAAGCAATGTTGGATATTATATGTAATGAATGATTATTTTTGGAGGCACCAACATTTTGTAGGTACTCGAAATAATAAAAATGAATATTAATATTAATAAATAAAATGTATTTTAAAGTGTTTTAAACAAATATTTGCTGCCCTCAAAAGCAATTATTCATTACGTACGTTATTCCCCTATAATGTATCTCTATAGAATTCCATGTCTGATTTTACACATGAAAATTTATCGTGACCTAAAGTGAATATCACTAATCACTAGCACACATCGCTATTACTAAATATTAGGTCATTCATTACCTATGACATTGGAGATTTTTTTCTTCGTTAATCATATGTACCAATTTCTACGATTCTATAGCTATTTCCAAATATGGTTTTTTATTTGGAAAGTAGAATATATTTTCAAGGTTTCACATGAAATATTTTTTAATGTCTGAGCTAAATCAAATAATAAAAAAAACTTGAACACAACTCTTTTCATGAACTTCCCATATTATTTCTTAGATTCGCAGAAACTTTTATAAAGCGGTTACTTTGAAAAATTAACACTGCCTATATTTAACTTAACGTTATCCGATAATACACACAAAGTTTAGCTAAATTTGGATTTGCCGTTCCCAAAAAAATTTCAAAAATGTTTGTATGGAGAAAACAGTCTTAATGAAACTCTTCATACAAAATGCCAATTTCATAGGTAAGGACCTAGTAGTAAAACCTAGTAGCTGTCGGCCACTGTCAGTTTCTTCGCTTACTTCTTCTAAACCACGCAATTTTAATTTTAATATGGTTTTCAGATTTTTTCCTGGAAGGTTGATATCTAATTTATTACGAGTATATCTAACAAACAAACATCCAAATTACGCATTTATAATATTAGTTAGATTATAAATACGAAAGTTTAGATGCTTGTTTTTTTTTTTTTTTTTTTTAATTGGAATGGGATCGCTCTTGACCTTAATCTGGACTAATGTCTTTGTAATTGTAAAACTAATGTAATTGTTGTTCAATAACAGTGAAACGGATGAACGGATTTACTTAGATGACATTTGGTAGATTGGTTAAAAAAAACCCTGGATTAAAATAAGGATATATTAGCGATGAGGCCGCCTAATTTGTAGTTTCTATAAGATATTTAAATGTACCTTCTTTATTTAAACAATGAAACGTATTTGATTGATTGATTGATTGATATATTTTATCCCTATAAAGTGTGTAGTTTCCGCGGGATAAACAAATTTCCTCGATAAACTTATTCCACGCAGGCGAAGCCGCGGTCGGAAAGCTGGTATACCTATATATTATTTATAGAAAGTAATTGTACCACGGCGAAGCCATGGCGAGTCTCTAGACTAAAATATTTTGGAACCTAATGACTCCATTAGGTTATTTCTGACAATGAATGATAGGGTTTTGTAACATTTAGGCCCGTATTAATAAACCATTCTCAAGATTAAGAACAGTCTTGTGACTGGTCTCAAGTAAACGTGTTGATTAATAAACCTTACTTGACACCTGAATCGCACGTGCTTACTCAAGTAGTACACACTTGAGAGGTGCGCGTATTAATAAACGAAACTCAAGCCTGACATTCATTCGCCGCTGAGGCGAATACTTTAAAAGTGATCTCAGCTAAGTAGACCTCAAGATTGGTTTATAAATTAGCACGGAGCTTGAGATAGCGTCAACTGCTTAAGACGGATCTCGATTGATACAGCCTCAAGACTTGTATTGAGATTGGTTTATTAAATCCGGGCCTTAGGGGTGGCCGCGCTGCAAACACACGGTGTATCGCGGCCAACTAACATGCTGTATTCGCATAATATTCTTTTCTTTTACATAAGTATGATTGTAGTACGTAAGTCTATTCATTAATAGACCTATGTACGACTTCCTGCGCCCTGAAGTCATAATGACCACGCCACAACATGTGTGCCCGATTTTCTAGCCGCCAGTTATAGAATCTGCCGAATTTATTTACTTAAATGGGTTGCGGAGACAGTTACTTTTCCTCGAGCGCATGCACCATACGTACATACACTATCTACTCTAGTTACATAACTAAATATCTAGACAAGGTGTCTATTGCGAAGGTCACTGAGAGGTAATAACGATCAAAGGTCGGACTAACAATTTGCCAGCGCCTCATCGAGGCAAGCATGTGGGTACTATCTGGGACGAATTCATTACACATTCGCGATCTTGTGACCCGTTAACTAGTATATGATTGATAATAATTTTCGGATCCTGCACCAGAATCAATGGGTCCAGCGTTCAATCACTTCAAGTCTATGGACAAGCTATACAATAATAGTAATAATTGTAATTAAAAAGATATAGTATTCCATTGACGACCTGTTTGGTTTAGCAATTCTGATCACTATACCAAAAGGTTGCGGGTTCGAATCCCGCTAGGGGCATATGTTTGTGTGATGAATACGGAAATGTGTACCCGAGTTATGGATGTTTTCATTTATAATAAGTATTTATTTACAAAAAAAAATATTATTTATGTAGAATATCAACCATCTGGTATCCACAACATAAGCCTGTAGTTGCATACTGTGGAACTAGATGGCGCTGCGTATGTGGACATTTATTTATTATTTGTTACTTTGTCCAGCCGTTCCATGTACCTACCTATTTTTTTTTATTACGACCGGAAATCATCTGTCCTTTAGCTGGCTTGCGTTCGACCGCTAATGAATGATACCTACCACGTAAGCGCCCTAGAAGTAAATTATGGTTTTTTTTATATGAGAGGGCGGCAAACGAGCATGCGGGTCACCCCGATGGAAAGCAATCACCGCAGCCCATGGACACCTGCAACACCAAAAGGGTCACAGATGCGTTGCTGGCCTTTGAGGAAGGTGTAGGCTCGTTTCTTGAAGGTTCCAATGTCGTACTCGTTCGGGAATACCGCTGCCGGAAGTCCGTTCCACAGGGTGGTCGTACGTGCTAAGAAGTTTCTTGAGAAACGTACAGTGGTAGACTTCCACTCGTCCAGGTGATGTGGATGTAAACGTCTATCTATTAGACCAGTGGTGGCCAGATTTACTTCATAGGGGGCCAGAAATATTTAAGAAATTTCAGAGGGCCAGAATTATAGTAAAAATTAATTTTGTTTTTAAAATCTTTCAATCATCTAACTAATATTATAAATGTGAAAGTTTGAATCAATTCCTCACCTTTCGTCCATTTCTACGTTCGTCTGCTTGGTCCCCGTTCGTCCATTTCCCAGTTTGTCATTTTCCCAGTTCGTCCATTTCCTCATTTTTTAAAAATGTGCGACGGTTTCGTACTTGACCTCAATCACACCTGATGTCAAGTGAAGATGAGGTCGAAGGTGGAAGCGGACTGACAGGGAAACCCCTATTATCAAGGGGACTGGCAATCTTATCTCTGACAACCAGAACACAACAATTCTATTAACCTTGCTGTTTCGAGGCAAACTTAGTATCTAGCCAGGCGGTCATTTAAATAGCCGTACAAAACCGAGGACTAAACATATAACCCCTCGGGGATCGAACCCGCGACTTCCGATTCGTAAACCTTATGTTGGTAACTTCGGATGGTACAACTTCAATAATCAGCATGCTACCACCGACCGTGTAAAAATGCCCTGTATACTTATTTATAGTGCCGACTGTACATGACTTGTCGTCTGTATACTCTGTTATATTTAATGTTCTAGTGCATTAAAGATTAAGGCTGCTTACAATAAAAAATCTTACCAAATTGAGTGTGTAACATGGCTAGGCCCAGGGAGAGGGTCATGTCATGGACCCATGACCCCCTCCTGGGTCCGCCGTTAACCAAAATTAGAGTCAAAAAATAACAAGCAAGAGAAGCGATGGCGACATTGTCAGAGGGCGGAGTGTGAGTTTTGTTTCGATGTAACTTTACTACCGCGTTCACGTTTAGTTACGTGACGATTCGTATGGAGAAATGTGCAGCGCCTCTAGCGGATAGTTTGCAAAGCGATTTTTTTCATAGATACTTTTTTCGTAAACGCGAACGCGATGGTAAAGTTAAAAACGAGACAAAACTCACACTACGCACACAGATGGTTGTCAGCTGGATGTGATCAACGGATCAATTAGGCCACGTTTTATTACAGTTTTAACGATACGAAGCGGAACGGATGCGTTTATGTGTAATCAAATTGTACTCGTAATTGTAATCATGACAGTCATTGTGTAAACAAAATCCTATCAAAAAATGTACAAAGTGTCAACTCTCGGAACGACATCCTTCCACCGTAAAAAGCTGTAAGATCACAGAGCCAAGTTATTTTTTTTTTAGATTTATTTTCTCCTCTAGGAGAAGCCAAAGGGATCTAGCCCATAACAGCCATGTCTTATTTATCTTATTTCTTCAGTTTGTAAGTCAGTCTCAGTCAAAACAAGTAATTCGTCGTATACTTGGCGTATACAGAGTCTAGTCACAGGCAAGTCATTCTTCAGTAAAGAGGCAGAATGCTTTACAAAAGATTTTGGCGGCTTCTTGTGGGAACCCGAAAGCTCCGTTACGCACTTTAATTTACACTTCCCTTCACTTGTACACCATCACTAACGTTTGCTGCACAATATTCTGCCATTATTAAGCTTCAAAAGTTAGAATGCACAAATTATAAGACTTATAAAGAAAAATGCTACTTCACTCGCCGAGTTCCCGCCAAAAAGCCCAGAGTCAAGTGAGTCAGAGTGTGTCAGTGACAAAATTACACAACTTAGACTGACATTAGTGTCGATTCGGATGTACACCAACTAAACTAAAACTAGTTTTAGAGTGGTGCCGTCGCATCGTACTGTTCCAGGGAGAAACAGACAGCACTACTCTAAAACTGGTTTTAGTTTAGTTGGAGTACATCCGAATCGACACTAATTTCGGATGTACACCAACTAAACTAAACTAAAACCAGTTTTAAATTAGTACTGTCTCTGTCTCCCTGGAACAGTACGATGTGACGGCACCACTCCAAAACTGGTTTTACTTTAGTATAGTTGGTGTACATCCGAAATTAGTGTCGATTCGGTATACAGTTGAGAACCGAAGAGGAAAGATGATAGGTCACTTGATACGACACGATATTTTTTTGAAGAACATAATCGATGCTTATACTGCATTAAATAAGTCAAGTAATGCAAAATTCTAGTGTAATGCAATGAAAATATACTGTCTATCAAAGATACTGTCTCTCAATGCGGGGATTCTGGTAGAGACAGACGTGGAGTGGTAATCGAGATGGTCGGTAGAGAAGGGCAGGCCCGATGTCTCGGTGCGCCTGGTCTTACACTAGGTGCATCTCGACCATACGACGTCGCAGTTGATGACTGGCCACGGCAGATTTCGGAAGCGGTTGCAGGCAATGTCGCTGGTAGAGTCCCCTAGAGACAAAGGAAGATACGAAGCATGTTTTATGGGCATGCCCCCTGTAGAGGTGGAGCGTTGAAGACTGCTGGCGGATACTCAATCCAATATCATCGGCAATTAGGGACAAGGATATAGAAGTTAAACAATTTGTCGAGAATTAAGAAAATGTGCTATCGTGACAGAGTCCCGCGGAAGCAGCGAGCACATCTCTCAACTATTCGGCCCGTATAACCAAGATGGTTGATGGGGCCATGGGAAGGTGGTGGGTTTGTCCCTCAAAGCATATTTTAAGTCCCATTCACTGGCAAATCATCATCAGCAATAGGGTAAATAAATACATATAACATAATAATAAATAATATAACAAAAGAGGAACTTGATAGTGTTGACCAAAATAGTTAATAGTTACAACAAGAATACTGACCTATTTATCGGTTCAAAAGAATCATTTAAACAAAAAAATTAAACTACAAATCCTGAAACGTGACACATAAGTTTTGTGGTCTATATACATATATTATATATATGTATATATTGTGTATTATGTATGTTGTGTATATATATATGTTTGCGGTGTGTATCATGTGTTTATGTTTATGTATGTATTTTGCACAGTGAGTGTATTATCTATGTACATACATACTATAATATAACTATCTATCTAATCTAAATCTATCTATTATCCTTTATCTTTTTTTTGTGATATATTTAATTCCTTTATTTTTCATTTATGTATCTACTAATTTCGTAATTTGCACTTAATTGTAATCCGTGGTCAAAGTCAAAGTCACAAAAATATTATCACTTGAAAACGTCACATTTTTTATCTTAATATTAAAATTATTGACATTATTGCTCATTCGCAAAGCAGATTCCCCAGAGAAGAACGAGCAAGAAACTCAAGGGTTGCTCTTTATAATAAGTTTGGGTTACAATTATATTATATTGTATAATTAGACTGAATATCGCCGAGCGGTCTATGTCCATGCTTGCTTATCATCCAGATAGTCAGAAATTTTATAATAGCCTTTGGTAAATAATGTCTGTTTTATGATGGTTTTGAATTAATTTAAAGGTAAATTTTGAATGTCTACTGGAACCTTATTATAGAAGCGTATACATTGCTCCTTAAATGACTTAGTGACTTTGTGTAAACGGCTGACATGAACAGCAAGTTTATTTTTATATCTGGTATTAACATTATGTATATCACTATTTTTCTTAAACGATTCTATATTTTTCCTTACATACATTAAGTTTTCGTAAATATATTGCGATGCTAATGTTAATATATTATTTTTTCTTTAAATTTATTCCTAAGAGACACTCTGGGGCCCAGTTTGTAAATTGCGCGAATCGCTCGTTTCTGCAGAACAAAGATACAATTTATGTCCGTGGCATTTCCCCACAACAGAATGCCGTAGGTCAGTATACTATGGAAATAACTGAAATAGACCAGCCTCGCGGTATCCACATCGGTTAAATAACATATTTTTTTAATCGCAAACACTGCACAACTGAGGCGCTTCGCTAACTTATCGATGTGTGGACCCCACTGCAGTCCTTTGTCCAATATAATACCTAGGAATAAAGTAGTGTCCATAAGCTCCAACTCTTCGTTTTTTACTAACACTTTAGTGGCTACCTGTTTGACATTTGGTATTGATAGCATTATTTACGTCGTCAAGAGATGTCTGTTTTCTTTTAACTTTGAATAGCAAAATAGTGTCATCAGCAAATATTGTTATCTCATGGTTGCCGTCTATGCAATGCGGTAAGTCATTAATATAAACAAGAAACAGGAACGGCCCGAGAATTGAGCCCTGTGGAACACGTATGCAAACGGCAGACCCTGACGATCTCTCACCATTCACATCCACCCTCTGAACTCGATTACACAAGTACGATTCTAAGAGTTCGAGGGCACGGCCTTCAATACCATAATGGCGTAATTTCCTGACCAGACCATCATGATGTACACAATCAAAAGCCTTTGACAGGTCCCAGAAAATACCAATCGCATCTTGTGAATCTTCCCACGCTTCAAAGATATGCTCAATAAGCTCAACACCAGCATCGGTTGTTGAGAGACCCCGTGTGAATCCAAATTGCTTTGAAGTCATTATGTTATTGGTATTGAAATAAAACAGCAATTGATTTAGATTTAGTTTTTCGAAATTTTTACTAAAAGTCAGTAGGATTGATATGGGTCTAAAATTAGTGGGGTCTGATGTACTACCGGCTTTGAATAATGGAATTACTTTACTCTGTTTCATCAGGTCAGGAAACACACCAGTTTCCACACATTTATTAAAAATACAGGCTAAATGTGGTGCAACGCAATCAATGATAGAGCTTACTATTTTAACAGAAACACCATAGAGGTCAGCGGTTTTTTTAATTTAAATGCTTTCATAATGTCACTGGGACTAGTGTGTCTAAATATATTTAATTCCACACTCGGAGTATCGCTATGCATTTTAAGTAAAGATTCAGCTACGGTGGGAGATGAGTTGAGTGATTTAGTGGTTAAAATTGGAATCTCTGTGAAAAAATTTTCAAATGCCTATGCAACTTCTAAGTCCGTATTAAGAACACAAACATTAATTTTTAATTGAATATTAAAATTACAAGCCTTGATTTTTCTAGCTTCGCTGTTTATAACTATCCATGTAGTTTTCACAATATTTGCACTATTTTTAATTTTAGATTTAATAAAATTTGCCTTCGCTACGGCACAAACACGTTAAATATTTTAGAATAATTTCGAACATAATCAACAAAACCCGGATTAGTGTTATATGTTTTTTCGTTATAAAGTTCATATAACTTTCGGCGACTTCTATGAATTCCCACAGTCGCCCAATCAGTGAACATCAGACAACTGTTTATTTTTATACTTTTTGCTTTGAAAACATTCTCGCACTCATTTCTTACCAATGTGAACAATGAATTATACATCTCATCAGGATTGTCACAAATAATATGTGTCAATTTATATAATTTTTTTATAACATTATTTCGAAATTGGTCTAGCCGACCGTCATTTACAGGTACAATTATGTAATATTTTTTTCCAATGTCTTGCTAAAGGGGACTTTAATCGAAACTAGCTGTCCACAGTGATCTGACGGTAATTTATTTATAATTGATTTTCCACTGGGATCGAAGTTTGCGAAAACATTATCAATGCAAGTGGCCGTAGTCGATGTTATTCTAGTAGGAGCTGAAAAATTGTGAACAAGATTGTAACTTAGAAACAAAGTTTTAAGTCTACTGCTTAGACTACTGCCTTCTAATAAATTAATATTAAAATCACCGCAAACTACAATAAGTTTGTTATTATTACTAATTTTATGCAACGCTTCATCCATAATTTCTTCAAATAATTCATAAGATGAAGAAGGGGGTTTGTATACGCCTATTATAATAAGCCGCTCAAGCTCTACACAGGCCAATTCAGTTGTTCGCTCAACAGAAAGACTCACAATATCTAAGCGCTCTTTGTACTTTAATTTATTATTTGCAATAATTAAGGAACCGCCATGGATAACTGTAATTGGCTTTCTAGTTTGTAATACCTTGTTTGAAATATCATCTATGTTGTTATCTGTTGTTATCCCTAAGAAAATAAAATAAAAACCATATAATAGGCAAACAAACGCTAGTGTAAACGGGCAGCGGGATAGGAACAGAAACTAGATAGACCATTTATTCCTTGAGGTAGGAGCTAACAAAATGATCATATCATATGCAAGATAGAGCTATGCCATAAAATAGACACTCGCGACTGAACACTGCTTGAGACTGCCTGTAAATGTAACGATGATCAATGTGTGCGTGCGAAAATGGCGCTTTGTTCTGAGCGGAAGCGGACCCTCTATCTGCAGCGCGCCGCTTTACGTAGTTTGTGGATATGTTGTACGCATTCTCTTCCTCAATAATTTGATGTTATTGCCATCGATTCGCTAAGAAGCAGCGGTATTTATAGATATTGATGACATTGCAATGTATACAGATGAATAACTTATTGAATCATAATTAAATAAAAATATCTGTGAATTGATAGATAGTGAATATGAACTATTATTTCCCAAAAGATAACTAAATCGGTGACTTTTGGAAGTCAAATCACTAATCTATATCTTATTAAAACAAATGTTATTGCCACAATGATAGAGGCTATGGATATAGTTCATTAAGGTATAGATAAAAGAATGCAAAATAGTACTATGATGAGGTACCTACTACGGTAATGTTTAGGTAAAAGGTATGTTACCAAAACATGCGGCATATTTGGCGAGATAGTGAAGTATACTTCAGTCACAAGCCCAACCATTTCTATTTTGAGACGTAATACTAAATCGTTGTGTATTAGATAACAACCGCGATTGCTAAAAAGATAACAGACAGATATTGTGGATTAAGAGGGATATCCTGATTATTAGGAATTTAAATATAAATGGTTTCTTCATTGTTTGGTGTAGTGGTTAGCAACTCTGACCAGTATAAAAAAAGGTTGCGGGTTCGAATCCCGCTAGGGGCATATGTTTGTGTGATGACATGTGTACCCGAGTTATGGATGTTTTCATTTATAATAAGCATTTATTTATAATATGTATTTATGTAGTATATCAACCATCTGGTATCCACAACACAAGCTTATAGTTGCTTACTGTGGAACTAGATGGCCCTGTGTGTATGTCTAAGGATATTTATTATTATTATTTATTATTGTGGCTTCTAAAGCAGGTTGCGGGGTTGAAAACTGCCTTGAAGTTATATAAGTTACCTACTGTTTGTTCAAAAGGCAATTTTCCCCTGATAGGAAAAAGCAAGTAACTCGAGGGGTTGCTCTTTTAAAAACATGATTTTATTTTAAATAAAGGTTTTTATATTTCATTATTAATTGTGAAATAGTCTGGCATACGAACGGGCTGGTTATGTACAGGGATGTTTATCGTCGAAATAGTCTGATATTATAGTATAAAGGACACGCTCTGCGAATAAGCCGCACTCACGCTGACATCAATGTCGCCCATTACTTTCTGAGCAACCGCGTTGTTCAGGCCTGGAATAAGCTGCCGGAAGAGGTTGTCTTCGCCCAATCAGTGAATTCGTTCAAGAATAGATTGGATAATTTTTTTAAAAACTAGTTATGACTTATATTGACTGAATAACAACATAATGAACAATGTGAACTCTTCCAACACTGTGACATAGACATACCAGCAGTAATGCTGCTCGTCTATAATAATAATATTTTATAATATGCTTTCTTAATAAGTTTTTTGTTTTATTAAGGAAGATTTTGTATATCAACAAGAACCTTATTGACAAAGCGCATACCATTGAATTTGCGGAGGCAAGTGAAGGGAAGTGTAAATTAAAGTGCGTAACGGAGCTTTCGGGTTCCCACAATAAGCCGCCAAAATCTTTTGTAAAGCATTCTGCCACTTTACTGAAGAATGACTTGACCGTGACTAGACTCTGTATATACGCCAAGTATACAACGAATTACTTGTTTTGACTGAGACTGACTTACTACAAACTGAAGAAATAAGATAAATAAGACATGGCTGTTATGGGCTAGATCCCTTTGCCTTCTCCTAGAGGAAAAAAAAAACTAAAAAAAAAAAAAATTAAAGTGCGTAACGGAGCTTTCGGGTTCCCACAATAAGCCGCCAAAATCTTTTGTAAAGCATTCTGCCACTTTACTGAAGAATGACTTGACCGTGACTAGACTCTGTATATACGCCAAGTATACAACGAATTACTTGTTTTGACTGAGACTGACTTACTACAAACTGAAGAAATAAGATAAATAAGACATGGCTGTTATGGGCTAGATCCCTTTGCCTTCTCCTAGAGGAAAAAAAAAACTAAAAAAAAAAAAAATTGGAGAAAATATAAGTTGCAAATAAATTTCCCTTGGAAATTGTTTTTTTTTCCATTGCTGTGAGAATTTCGTAAAATCCGTTCTTAGCAGACATCACCTAGAAACTACCTACCTGTCAAATTTCAGCTTGATATATCAATTTTTTTTTTTTTTAGTTTTATTTTCTCCTCTAGGAGAAGGCAAA
Source organism: Oegoconia quadripuncta (assembly GCA_949316235.1). Classification (NCBI taxonomy): domain Eukaryota; kingdom Metazoa; phylum Arthropoda; class Insecta; order Lepidoptera; family Autostichidae; genus Oegoconia; species Oegoconia quadripuncta. Next base: position 2,600,237 of record OX438747.1, on the reverse strand, counting down.
GGGATCTAGCCCATAACAGCCATGTCTTATTTATCTTATTTCTTCATTTTGTAAGTCAGTCTCAGTCAAAACAAGTCATTCGTCGTATACTTGGCGTATACAGAGTCTAGTCACGGTCAAGTCATTCTTCAGTAAAGTGGCAGAATGCTTTACAAAAGATTTTGGCGGCTTCTTGTGGGAACCCGAAAGCTCCGTTACGCACTTTAATTTACACTTCCCTTCACTTGTACACCATCACTAACGTTTGCTGCACAATATTCTGCCATTATTAAGCTTCAAAAGTTGGAATGCACAAATTATAAGACTTATAAAGAAAAATGCTACTTCACTCGCTGAGTTCCCGCCAAAAAGCCTTGATATATCAAGTACTTTTCGAGATTTTGTGTTTGGTCAGGAGTGGGCTAGAGTGACCTTTCGCTTTTATACAGATGAAATTTTATTCGTGTAATTCTTGTTTACTGGTGACTCCACAACTTTCCCTTAGAAATCATAGCCGAATTCCATATACTAAAGGTGATTTCAGAATATTTTACTTTGTAAAGGTACTTAATTGAATATTTTTTGATCGAAATCTATGGTTTCTTGAGGAACGTTGTTCGTAGTCAAGAGTAGCGTCACTAGTGAATGGAAATTACACGAACTGAAATTCACCCTGTACAGGGTGAATGTAATCTATACAGATTATTGGTGATAGTGACGATGACTATTGGGTCTTTATCTATGAAATTGGAGTTTTTTTTCTTCGTTAATCATATGTAAAAATTCCTGCGATTTTCAAAGCTATATCCAAATTTGTTTTTTATTTGGAAAATGGAATATTATTTCAAGGTTTCACATTAAATATTTTTTAATTTCTGGGCTAAATCACATAATAAAAAAAAAATTGAATAGAGCTCTTTTCATGTGCTTCCCATAATCATTTCTTAGAATAACTGAAACTATTATAAAGCGGTTAGTTTTAAAAATTAACGCTGCCTATGTTACACACAAAGTTTAGCTAAATTTGGATTTGCTGTTCCCAAAAAAAAATCAAAAATGTTTGTATGGAGAAAACAGTCTTAATGAAATTCTTCATACAAAACGACAATTTCATAGGTAAGGACCTAATATTTAAAAGTAAGTTCTCGTTTGATAAAAATGACGTCGGTTGACATTATGACGGTTCCGCTTTTGCTATTTATCTGCTAATATAACATAATCATAAAAATCGGTAAATTAACTCAGTAAATCGGTTAGTTATACTTCACCGTTTACTGACTAATTCTGTTGCTACGTGCCGATTGATCAAACAATTCACCGTTGCAGTTCTTTGTTTAGCTTGGCACTGCAGTTTTATAAACAGCGATAATGCCAAACTAAACTTCAAGTGATTTGAACGTAATAGTACATTGGTAAAGACCCAATATTCGTATTCGTATTCGTTGGCGGGCCGGTTTCCGCAACTCGACGTCTGGATGCGCCTATTTTGCGTACGGGGGAATACCTAATACTGCCACCCAAGTTCTTGGAGGAAACCGAGCAACTTTGGGATGTTGCCACAGGCTTCGGGGAGAGACTCCGGTCTTCCAAGGTGGGTGACTCGATGTAAGGCCACCTCCTCGCACTCTAAAAGCACGTGGGCGGCTGATTCTTCGGCCTCCATGCACGCTCTGCACAGGGGGCTGTCTGTAACACCTATATTAAACAGAGGTTTGTTGTAATGACCGTGACCTGTTAGTGTACCCGTGACCAAACACAGCTGCGCTTTGGAGAGGCGCATAAGTTGTCGAGTAAGGCGCACACTCCGAGCTGGGATTGCCGCTCTGGTTTGCCTGCAGTCTACCCTTTTGGTCCAGTCATTGTTGTGTAGCGATGTAGTTCAAAAGACCCAATATATACGTAGTCGAATATTCGAATTCCTCCTTTTGTAATCGGTGAATATAGGTACAACAGTAGTTCACACGATAGTAAAGAGTAACATAGGAAGCAAATCAGTACCTACAATTAAGCAGTCAAGGCCTACCTACTAATTGTTAGAACGTATACAACGCGTATAGGTACGCTCGGCTGCAAGACGACTGTGCAGTGTGCACCTGCTGAGGACCCGTTGCGTTCTTAATTGCCGGTATCGTCGCGTGTGAGCTTACACTGGTTACAGTCGTCATGTCATCGACTGTACATACGTTTACATAACGACCGAGTAAATCCGACATAGCGTTAAAAATACATTAAAAAAAATTAGATACTACAGCAGTAGTATCTAATTAGGCAATTAATTACTTATCGGTTGCTCGAACGTTATCGACGACTTTGTATTTTCTGCAATTTGTATGTTTTTTGGAGTTTTCATATGATTTATATATTTTATTGCGCCAGATCATTACAATAACATTGTACAAACGATAGGTCCATGTACAAAGGTGAACTTATATGTCCTCCAGGAACCTGACTATTAATAAAAACAAAATAAAAATTAAAAGTTTATTGACTTAGGCCAAGTTAACTTAGTAGTGAATTAACGAATTAGGAGGTACATAATAAATACAAATACATAGATACAATACATAATAAAGCACAATTAATGGGCCCTGCTCCTTAAACTAAGATTGCTCTTGTATTTAAAGAAGCAGTGTTCGATCCCGGCATTGTTATTCAATTTCATTAATCAATCAAGTACACAAGTAAATATGTACAAAATTCTTGGTGTGATGTCAAATAAATATATACCATTACTTGTAGTTCAGTATATAAATTCTATAGGCCTCCATTTTGACACTCTCCATTACAGCTACAATTTTTATCTGTTATCCGTGGTGTTTACCATAGGATAGTCATAGAAACACTATTCCACGAACTTCATTGTTTGCTGTTCAACCTTCTTGTTTAAACAAAGAGCGTCAACGGGACTTGTCAAAGAAAACTGCTAAATGGGTGGCGGGTTCGGACAAAAACATGTCTATTCAACAGGTTGTAATGGTCTCAGGTATAAGTTTGGCGACTGTAAAATGAACAGTCAAAGAACAAGTAGGGTGATTGGGAGATGGGTGCAAAGCTTTAAGGCGATGCTAAGACATGCCATTTAGAACTATTTGCGAGACTTTTTAGGATTCCGTTAGCGCTTATTACACTATCCTTTTTGTAGGAAATATAATTAGGAACACTTTAATTAGGAAATTGGAAGGTATTACACCATCCTAAATGCAAACACTAATTCGGCATACAGTGCTGGTTGCAGTATTGGTATTTGAATTAACAGAACCAAGCCTCCCAGCAATGTTTCTGTATTTAGAATGGAAGTAGTGCGCTCGGGGCCTTCCAATATACTAAATCGGAATCTAATTGTTTTAACTTTGATTACACCTTCCTGTTCCCGATTTCCTATTAAACATTATATAAAATTGGGAAATTTAGATGTAGGTTACAGATCCCTGCAGAGAAAGTGAGACTAATTGTGTTCTGTTGTTATCATCAATAGTGTAAAAACCTAAAAAAACACGCTACAGTCCACCATCTATCTCCTGGCACCATCCAGATCGTCGACACCAAGTGTAATATATTGGACTCGTCAAAACGAATCATATCAGCCCAAACTTGAGGAGTTTACTAGTAGCTAGCCACTGAAGAAATTCACCATCCACCTCCAGCTGGCTCCATCATCAGATCAGCTCCAAGATACTAAATTATAGTGTTGCCATCAGAATTACATATACAAGCAAAGTTTCATTTCGATACGACAATTAGAAGTAAGTTTAAATTAACTTTCAAGATTTGATAATATGTTATTTAGTTACAAGTGAAGATAATAAAAGCGTGTTAAAAATTATTGTAAATTATTTTGTGCAATAAAGAGTATTTGTATTGTATTGTGAGACGATCAAAAGTTTTCCAGTGGGTACTTTCTAAGCAGCATACTTGATAGCATTGTTGTGTTTCGGATATTTGTGGAATGAAATGGATTGTAAGTCTACCACTGTACGTTTCTCAAGAAACTTCTTACCACGTACGACCACCCTGTGGAACGGACTTCCTGCAGCGGTATTCCCGAACGAGTTCGTCATTGGAACCTTCAAGAAACGAGCCTACACCTTCCTCAAAGGCCGGCAACGCATCTGTGACCCTTTTGGTGCTGCGTGTGTCTATGGGCGCCGGTGATTGCTTTCCATCAGGTGACCCGCATGCTCGCTTGCCGCCCTATCATATATAAAAAAAAAACAAAAAACAATGATAGCCAGTCCCCTAAATAATTGGGAGGTTCCGGGTGAGTGGTCTCTTACCTTCGTCCTCACAATCACTCAATATGATTGAGTTGATTGAATAACTATTTAACACCGCAGGTATTTTCGAAAATTTGACAGGCGCGCCGAGATACTTGACCCGCGGAGTTATAAAAAGGAAATTAGGCGATATTCAGCCTAATTATACAATATAATATAATTGTAACCCAAACTTATTTAAAAGAGCAACCCTTGAGTTTCTTGCTCGTTCTTCTCTGGGGAATCTGCTTTGCGAATGAGCAAAAATGTCAATAATTTTAATATTAAGATAAAAAATGTGACGTTTTCAAGTGATAATCTTTATCCTACGAAATAAATATTTTTTGACTTTGACTTTGACTTTGAAAGAGAGGACAGAGAGGTTAAGTATATTATAAACACCCAAAAAACCCGAGAGTACATTTTTGTATTTTGCGGATGCCATGTTGGATTTTTAACCATAAAATGTAGATATCTTATGACACTCCAGGTAATGCTTATATAGATAAAGACAGTACTTATTTCAATAAACTTTACCAAATTTTGAGAAGTAGCCCAATGAGAAGTGGCCCTAATGACAAGTAGCCCAAGTGAGAAGTAGCCATAATGAGAAGTAGTCCATTAGCGAGTCGGTTGCCATAATGAGAATTAGCCCTAATGCGCCTAAACCAATCTAACGACACCATGCACTTCGAAATCGGTCAAGCAGTTTAGGCTACATGATATATACTTACATACACTTGAAAACACACTTGCACACATTACTCCGTACATTTTCTCTCTTCCGTACACCCACAAACAACAGTTTGATATCTCGATAGATAAGGTAACAAAATAAGCTATGTATAAACTCACTGACATCTATTTTGGCTTCTAAGTGTATATAACTTATATTTTAAACTTGTAATTATGGCTGTGATTTCATATAAATCATTAAATAAAAACATCACCCTTAGGCCCGTATTAATAAATCGTTCTTGAGATTGAGATCGCGGCTCAGTCTTAAGGCCATTTTTTCTGATACTGTTTTAATATGCAGCAGATTCTCAAGCGTCAACTTGAGACCATGTCAATCTTGAGAACGGTTTATTAATACGGACTTTAGACTTACACCCAGGTTTTTTTAACCGACTCCAAATAGGAGGAGAAGCTATGTTCGTCTATAATATGTATGTTTTTTTACATATTTTTTGTCAATTATGCTTTTTTTTATGCTAACCGGGTTTTTACTTGACCTCAATCACACCTGATGTTAAGTGAAGATGAGGTCGAAGGTGGAAAGCGTACTGACCCGGAAACCCCATCTTATTTGGGGGACTGGCTATCTTATCTCTGACAACCGGAACACAACAAAGACAATACTATCACAATTCGATAGATTGGATTAGTATGTACGTACATATAGTAGGTAGGCAATAGACAGTCGGTTACTAATCAAAATTATCGTAAATGCCTTACAGAGTTATGTAAAAAAAAGAGCGTTCAAGTCTTGCAACCACTTGTTGAAAGAGCTTGCACGTAGATGGCGCTGTAATTGTATTTTGCGTTAAGTGAGTTATCAACGTCGTACAGCAGATGGCGCTACTTGTTCGCAGTCCACGTTCCTTTGATAAACAAAGAGCTATTTATTATTGTTTGCTCTGTTTTAGGCTTTCCGGAGTTTCTCCGATTAGTTGAATGTGACTCATTCGCTTCCTTAACTTTACGGGTCGGTAGGAAAACAACAAATACATGTGGCAGTAAATATATTCAGAAAATATTAACCATGTTCGACTTAGTTTCGTCAGTATAAAAAAAGTCTTCAGTATCAAACAGTAAAAATTACAGTATTGTCCATCGAGTTGGAATAATTGATCTCTTAAAATTAATAGTTCATTATTGCTTCATACAATACTGTATCGAGTATAAACATTCGATAACAAGACGCACTATCTAAACTTATAATAAGCCAGCCGTCCACTCCACACAATCACCCTCGTACACGATAAACACTTAATTTAGATTTAATAATAATTACATATCACAATGAGAACGCCCCTCGACAAGTCGCACTCGTACACAAACAATACAAATACAAAACGAAGGCACGAGATCTACCTAACAGCTACGACTATTTTATGCAAACATGCCCCAATACGTTCACCCTAAATGCTTGCGCGTCTATACACAAATCAGTCGAATTGATTGCGTTTGGAAGAGTTTTCATCTATAATAATTTGAGTTGCGTTTAAAATCTTCAAAGCGGTTCTGGAATACAATGACTGTGGCCCGGCGGAGGTCGTTCCCCGGACGTAGGTAATGGAATGTCGGCGTGCAGCCGCTCCCGGCGCTCTTTGTGCGCGCCGGCCCGCCCCGCCCGGTCCGCGGCACGGGCGCAGGTAGCGGCGGCAGACGTGCAACGTTGCCGCACTGCACCACCCCGCGCGCCGCCGCCCGAGACGCAGACCGAACCTTCTCACAGTACGTCACTCAACCCAAAGTCCACTAATAATGCTTCACCAACTACACAGTGTCTTTACTCTCAAACTTATCGGCCAATTCTCCCATCAGTTCTTTATAAATTAGCGGATCGATGTTTTTCCCGAGTTGGTAAAGCACGAACCAATCACCGATCTGCAATTTTCTTGCCACAGATTCGACTTGATCCTGGGGTGCGAGGCGGCTGCGCGCGCGCAACAGGTACAGGCGCACACGCGCCCCCGATACCACGGCCACGCGGTACAGGAGTGAGATACCGCTCAGGATGGATAGCACCACGAACCAGAACCACAGGAACACGTAGATCTTCTCGTTGACGATGTTTAACGGAAGTACGCACAGTCCGTCGAACTTCTGAACGGTTCCCGAAGGACCGTATTTGTGGAACGTACACTTTGTCACTTTAGGGAACACACGAGCCATCGGGTCCTCGCGGTCTTCGGGCTCCATTTCGGTGAAACGTACCACGTCGCTGCCGTACGTGGAGAACTCGCCGTCGAGGAAGAAGTCCATGAAGAATATTTGCCCGACAACATTTAAAAAGTTCAAAACTTCACAGATGAAGAAACGGAAAGCGTAAAAGTTTTGCGTGTGGAGATTGGTGTGGAAATAGTCGACGAGCAACTTTTTACGGTCCGATTTACAGTCTTCGCCGACAACGGGGCAATTGAGGTCAAGCACTAACATTTTTATACGGCCGCCCTCCCACGTTTTCCACAGGTAGCGAGGCACATAAAACAGGATCGCTTGGAAGAACAACACGAAACACACCCACTGGTAATACTTGTGGTATTTCACTTCGTCCTGACCATCGACGTGGGATGCGACACCGGGCTGCACCATGTCCTTCCCCACACGGCCTACGAGCCTGTTGGGTATCGTGAACGTGGAATAAATCCAACAGTACGTGTCCATAACGGCGAGCGGTATTTCGTCAACGATGCAGTCGATGGGGTCGCCGATGTACTGTCGTGAGGTGACGAGCAGCGAGAAGGCGATCAGGATGATCACGGTGGCTTTGTAGTGGAGCCGGAACACATTGTTGTCGATGCACACAGTGTCGAGCTTGAGTAGCCCCTTAACGGAGCCGAAAACGTCAAACATGGCGGTCGGGTTAGCCGCGGGAGCGCGGCGCGTCTATCGCGGTCGAGTGTGTCGGGCGTGCGCTTCGCCCTCGTGTCGAGTGCGGAATGCTGGCAGGCAGTAGCGGGGCATCGCCGTGAGGGGCGCAGGTCTGCGAGGCGCGGGGGCCGAGGCGCGGGGCGAGCCCCCGTCCCCAACGCAGTCGCAGACTCTGCGCCTCTCGGAGCAACGACACAACACTGACCCTATTCCACTATTCGTGGCGTCATCTGGTAGCCAACGGACACGCAGCTAGCGGCAATGCATCGAGTCAAGTCGAGGCGACCATTGAAATTACTCATGTTATTACGAGCGCTCGCTGGTCTAATTAAATAGTTATCTGCTGATTGCATCATATAAAGAACTTCTTATTTGTGAGATGTGTGGATGCAGCACTTGATGATGTAGTAGTACCTAATGTATGGAGATTCTATTGGCTAAGTGCATAACTAGCTCCCATTTCAAACTCGTAAAATGCTATCGTAAAACAGGTTAATAATAATTGTTAATATCCTTAAACTCGTTCAAAACATCAAAACAGACTACGGATATCGTCGGACGCAGTCATATTCCTAGGTACATGTCATCAAATTATTGCGTAAACAAACGGACAAAGAGATAACCTTTGAACCGATAGACACATCGTAGTAATACAATATTACAGCTGTAATAATGAGGTTAAGAGGAGTCAAGTTCGAAAAGCAGTATCGAGTGAGCTACCGCACGTTTTGACACTTCGGCTTTAATTTGTGAGATAAAACATTACCTACCACAGCGAGAAATCAACACGTGTTTCCAAGTGTCGATGTAAATCGACGATTGTGAAACTAATTATCACTGAAGTTATACATCAGTGGCCCAATTTTGGAGCACTTATAGGTACTTGTATTAATATTTAAAATACATAGCAGAAGAAATAGTTTAGAAAATAAAAGTAAACTGGGTGGGTTTAAGTAAAAAAGAAAGCTTAACGCGTCGTGTTGGAGAAGTTGAATTTCAAATAGTTGTAGAAATCACATTCGATTTTAAAAATCGGTACCCATTAGGGAGAAGGTCCCAAATAGCTGAGCAGCGCAGTGTGGCAATTTAGGGTTATTTCGATAAGAGCGTGATTTCGAAGTTTGCGTTTGACATGAAGAATGATTTTCTACTTATTAGTTACATCGATAGTAGAACTATTTAATCAGATTACTGAAAACAAAATTTCTCGCTTTTTTATGTAAATAGAAAGCAAATCGCAGTTTAGGGGTTGTATGTAATGTAAAGTAACTTTTTTACTCGTAAAATATTTACACATATTTGTGAGAATACAAAGATTGTATTCCATTATATTTACTTATCCATTTACAAAGATATACTTACAGATGTCACAAAAACCTATAGAGGTTGTCATCATCAGACACTCATGGTATAGTTATTCAATTAGCTAGCTTATATTTATACATTTGAACAAGATACATAACAAGCACAGTATTTAAAGTGTAAATAAAGTGTTATTTATGACTGGCAGATGATATCGAAGTTACGGAAGGGTCAAATATTATTGCTGGTATTAAGCAGATAATTGAGCAATTTTTTTTGATAGATGACTAACAATTTCAAGATTTCTGAAGAACCGATAGAAATGTTTGCAGAAGCCATCCTGGGGAGAACAAAATAAGTTTTTAAGTGGTCTTCGCTGGCCTTATCATGCGAGTATAAGTGTTTGCTAAAACTGATTGCCTTCATTTATGGTGTTATTATTACAGATAGTATTTATTATAACAATGGCTTTTGTAAGTTAATCTACAAATAAAATTGATTGTTGGAATTCGTTGACAATAAATAGATTTAGCTATCTTTAATGATTGTCTAACCAATATTTCGTTCAAGAAAAGTTAAGGATTACGTTTATGATTTTGTTACAAATTGTGTACACACATACGTAACAACGCTTGTGTACACACGTACCTACGTACACTGTCACGCTCGGGGTAAAAGGATTGGCAAGTAATTCTTGGGGACCAAAGGTTAGTTAATTATAATATCTCGAGGTAACAAAACCCTGTTGGACCTTCAAGAAAGCAAACATATTTTTAAATTTCTAGAAGCCGTAATAAAGAACTTTGTTATCTTCTTGAGTACAGAAACCACTTAGTTGATGCAGACAGATGCAATTTGCTAGACTGCTTCGAGGTAGTCACATCATCCATCAAAATAAACTATTATAGAGACTAGAGACAGGGTCTCGGTACGTATTTATGCTGTTCTGGAAAAAAATGGCGAGTTGATAGTTTCCTGTTGCTTCGAAATGCTACGTTATTACTTTTGTACAAACTGGGGCGAGATTTACTTTGAGAACACCATGTTCTTCTCGGACGCAGCGGAGGACTGGTGTATATGGTGTGTTGCAGATGTAAAAAAGTTTCTCGCTAGCTCTTCTCAGTAGTGGTCGCGTTCCGAGCTAGTGGTAGTTTAAAAAAACAAATGACGTTCATAAGTGCATATTGTATTACCTACATGAATAAATGATTTTCATTTCATTTCATTTACTTATCTGCTTTACATTTAGAAAGGTAATTAGTCAAAATAAACACGATTAAAATTTTTATGTCATCATCCTCGTCTTCTATTATTCGGTCCAAATTTATTTAGCGTTAGCGCAGTATCTCTTATTCTTCCAATCTCCTCTGCCAGCCGTTACCTAATTTTTCACGCCCTTTCCGTTCATATCATCCCTCATACAATCCATCCATCTTTTCCGTCGTCTTCCTCTTCCTTGCCATCCATCGACATTCATATAAAAATTAAAATTCATATATGTAGTTTATTATTTATATTACAAGTACTACAAATCATCTAGATTTATATTTACGCATTTTGGTGTTGAGACCATGAGACCGTGGGCGCCAGAAGCGTGCCGATTGGTTAAAAACCTCTCGGCCCGTTTAGTAGAAATTTCTGGTGGCCGGAAGGCAGGCAGCTACCTTTGCCAGCGCATCAGCTTGGTAATGCAAAGAGGGAACGCCGCTTGCCTTTTTGGGCACATTGCCGCCCTGCAGCCTTCTAGAATATATTTTTTATTTGTAAATATCTTAGATTAATGATTGGTCTCCGCTCCGCTACGACTAGATACCGCACTATGAAGAAAAAACAGGTTCCTGAATGCGGCAACTCAATATTGTAGTGTGTAGATTTATACAGTACTTACTGATGGTATGTGATGCCAGTATCTTTCTTGTTTTTTGTAGTATTATTATTACATAGTTTGACTACGCAAACCGGCATTTTGCTTCAGTCTTAAACCAAAATTTGAAAATTTGAAATTTGAACTTGTGGCGTGACTGGCGCGGGTACGCCGAATACGGCGTAGTATTTGTTGCCGCATTTTTCGAGTACGCCGACGGTATCTAGTCGTAGCGGCGCGGAGACCAATCATTAATCTATGGTAAATATGTTACTTCTTAATATTAGTTAGATAGAACTTTTTAGTTAGGATTGTTTGACCGTGGATGTTGTGTCATTGAATTTTAACATATTTGTACAATGTAAGAATAAAATAGGGTTTTGTTATATATTGTATAATACAATAATAATAATGAATAAATACAATTGTATCCCAGTCTGTGTATCGAACTGTCTATACAAAATATGTATCTGTGACGAATTCTACACCTCGCATATTTGTTTGACGTTATCTCCCGTATTAACTGGGTGCTGTTGACGTGAAGGATGACGGATCAATCCGAGAAATTTGTGACAGTACAATATCAAGAAACTGGGCTTTAGTTGATAGTGTAATCGTGTAATAAAAATATTGCGCGTCGACCGTCAACTTCATTGTGAATGCTAATCTAATTTCTTAAGTACTCAGTTTATAAGGTAATCGGATAGAATAATAGAATATCAAGGTGTCAGAGATATGTGTTCGTGTAATCGAAATTGCTGCCGCCATAGCCTCATTGGTGAACTTGGATCAGAACCAGTCACCACCTGACAGTCAGTGTTTATCAGCGGCCTCTGTAGGTCATCGAATTGAGTGATTCTCTTCAAATGAAAACAGCCAGGACTGACGGCTTAACGTGCTCTCCGAAGTACGGAAAAATTCGCATTATCATGATAAACGAATGAAATGAAATGAAAATGAAATGAAAATCATTTATTCATGTAGGCAATACAATATGCACTTATGAACGTCATTTGTTTTTTAAACTACCACTAGCTCGGAACGCGACCACTACTGAGAAGAGCTAGCGAGAAACTCAGAGGGTTTGTCTCTTTTCAATCAATCATTTACAATCAAGAAGGTTACAACAATTTTATATATCGTGTAGAGGAGCCGTTTAATCCCATGGATTACTTTCATTAATATAGTCTGAAATTTTGTAATATCCCTTTTTACATAATTTTTGTTTTATGGTGGTAACGATATGTATCATACCATACTGTATCAATCTCTCTACTCTTCAAAAATCCCATTACCCACTCAAATGTGTTCCCTGCTGGGATCCCGAATCCCTGAGGTAGGTATATTATGCTCTAGCGATGTTCTGTTCTACTTTTGACATCAAATTGTGACCTATGAATCTTTAATTATTCTTTATTGCACCAAAATATTACAATAACAGAGTACAAACAATAGGTCACGTAGAAAGGTGGACTTATCTCTTTAAGAGAAAATAAATATATACGTAAACGAAAATATACATAACATAATTTATCTTCAAATCTTCCCATATTCCCGTATCTATGTACTATACATATTCAGTCTTTTTGTCGCTTTACTAAAACTGTAGTCGTGTTTTCTCTGTTGGACTAACAAAAACTTTCGTTTTCAGCTGCTTTGATCGGTGTAAAATACATTAGAAAATTCGTTGCGTCTGCGATCGATCCACATGAATTTGGTAAATTGGCGTGACACTGGCAGTAATGCCCAAATAGGACGGTTGCCAATAAAAAAAAGGCAGTGAAACAAATGTCATCTGCCAGCAACACCGAGGAGGTGTCAGTACTCAAGAAGATAAAACAAACGACTTGTAGACTGTCCCGGGTGATTTATTCCATTAAAGTATTTTTAAACTATTTCTTGTTATTAATTCATTTGGTACTTTGAATAAATTTTAAAGGATATACAGACCGTCATGTTCAACGAAGGTCTTTAAATCAACATCATCTTCTTTCCCTGGCCCCAATTTATTTGGGGTCGGTGCAGTACGTCTTTCTTCCAATCTGTAAGCCGTTACCTCAACATTTTTTTTAATATTTTTTTTTAATTAAAAACTGGTTTCGCGTTTGACTACAATCTCACCTGATGGAAAGTGATCCCAAGGTTGTAAGTGTCGGGAAAAACCGACGCGGGCAGTGAGTTCCATACCTTAGCAGTCCGCATTATAAATGATGAAGCAAAGCGCTTAGTGCGGATGTTCGGTATGTTGACAACATATTGATGGAAACCATCCCCGCGCCTGGTTGTCCGAAGATGGAAAGGGGACGGTGGAATAAGATCGTGCAATTCCATCGCACATTCACACCCTTTATGTTCATATCACCCCTCATACAATTCAAATTCAAAATTATTTATTTTCAGTAAAATAACAGTTTTAATAAATGAGTTGTTAAGGTCTCCTTGTAAGTATATCAATACCTGTATCTTCCATAGCTATATTAGTATATTATTTTACTAAATAAAACAAACAGTGTAAATATACAATCCATCATCGATCCATTTTTTTCCGTAGTCTTCTTCTACCTTTCCATTCATAGACATTCACATTCAAGAAAGGGCAAGTCAAGAGTACCCTAAATCGACGAGCATGTATGAACAACCTTATGAGAGTGAAGGAAGCAGAAGAGGTGTGTCAGGATCGTAGCAAGTGGGAGTCTGTGGTCTCTGCCTACCGCTACGGGAAACAGGTGTGACATTATTGATTGACGACTTGTTTGGTGTAGTGGTTAGCAACTCTGACCACTATACCAAAAGGTTGCGGGTTCGAATCCCTCTAGGGGCATATGTTTGTGTGATGAATACGGACATGTGTACCCGAGTTATGGATGTTTTCATTTATAATAAGTATTTATTTACAAAAAAAAAAGGTATTTATGTAGTATAACAACCATCTGGTATCCACGACACAAGCCTATAGTTGCTTACTGTGGAACTAGATGGCGCTGTGTGTATGTCTAAGGATATTTTTTTTTTTTTTTTTTTTTTTTTTTTTTAATTTATTTATTCATTTATTCATTTATTTATTATCTGTATATATAAAGCATTAATACTCCGATACATTCCCACACATCCACAACAAACTTACGCGCACACACACACATACACACGACAGGAGAACACATGCTATCATCAGCTATTTCTGCGAGTGATGTCTCTGTATTTTAGGGCACTTAGTAGTAATCTGGGCTTTAGTTTAATTTCCTCGTGTTTTACCGCGTGTTGTGTCATGCATAGTAATATGTCAAACTTTATAATTGGCTTAATAAGTATGTATTTTAATTTTAAGTAATATGTAAGGATATGCTGTAAAGTTTGTTTTAAAATAAATAAATAAATAATAAATAAATAATGTATGTACAAACCAATCATCCTAAAAGTATCACATGGGCTAAAGTGTTACCTCCAAAAATTTGTACTTTTCTTATTTTCCTTACCTTTTTATTATTTTAATGAAGTGTTTACGTTTTATTTTCCTTTATAAAAAGAAAAAAAATCCAAACAGAAAAAAAATCGAATAAAAATTGTCTTAGCCGGATTCGAAAACCGTGTCTATTCGAAAGACGTTACCTAAGCACTCGTGTCGCTTGCCACTAGACCACGATATCAATTAGCAGAGCTGACGAAATTTTCTTACTCATTTATATGTGACATATTATTATGGATTTGGTTTGAGTGTTGATATTGTATGAATACTTTCTAATAGATGGTGCTAGAGTGCTTCGGTCCATACGGTCCATATAATACTTTTAGGGAGATTCGTCTGTACATTCACATTCTTCACTCTCTAAGTAACATGATTTCTATACCTCCTCATAACAATGTCCATACCAAGCCAATCAACTTCTTTACAACTTTTCTGCCACGGGTGCCACTTTTAAACAAGGTCTTTAAATAAAGATTTTTTTAAAATTGCAGAAATACTTAAGTTGGTAGATACGTAAAAGCAATTATATTATAAATGGTATCATTAACTAAATCGGACCGCATATTGTGGCATTGTAGGGAAGCCAGTTTACTTACTGTTAGGTTCTTACAACTTGTTCTTCAACTAATATCTTTAGACACTGCATCTTAATATGAATAATCATTAGTGACCTATACACAGCCACAACTTATACAAGGTTACACCTCAATTAGATCATATATTTTGTGGCTTTTTGGCGGGATCTCGGCGAGTGAAGTTGCATTTTTCTTTATAATTCTTATAATTTGTGCATTCTAGCTTTTGAAGCTTAATAATGGCAGAATATTGTGCAGCAAACATTAGTGATGGTGTACAGGTGAAAGGAAGTGTAAATTAAAGTGCGTAACGGAGCTTTCGGGTTCCCACAAGAAGCCGCCAAAATCTTTTGTAAAGCATCTGCCACTTTACTGAAGAATGACTTGACTATGACTAGACTCTGTATACGCCAAGTATACGACGAATTACTTGTTTTGACTGAGAGTGACTTATAAACTGAAGAAATAAGAGAAATAAGACATGGCTGTTATGGGCTAGATCCCTTTGCCTTCTCCTATCCTATTATAATCAATAGGGTTAGAAAAAACAATAATAAAGGATTATTGCGAATTCAGTTGCTATTATGTTTCTGTATGTAGGGTTTTATCATTCCTTAAATTAGACAAATAATTACCAAAAAATATTTGTATAAACATCCATGATTGGGAATAAATGTTCGTATTCATCACACAAACACATTTACTCGTCTCAGGATTCGAATTCGTTGGTTTCGCTGACAGGGTCATTATCCACTACACCAACTGGTCGCCACAATTATTCTGATTATTTGGTAAATTGTAAATGATATTCGAATTCTTTCTCACCATGTCTAATTTACACTTTCCAGTGCTTATATTTTTAAACGGTGTCAAGATTGAAATAAGTTGATACAATGTTTGTTTTCTTAAAGAAATCAGCTGGACGGGAGGCAACAAATTCTTCAAAGGCATGTTGTACTGCCTCTCGGGTATTGAATTTTTTTCCTGCCAAGAAGTTATCCAAATTCTGGAAAAAGTATTTTATAGGCTAGGCAGGCACCGACTTCAAAAAGTACCTATTGTATATATTTTTAATTTCATTATTATACCTAACTATTATTGTATAGCATATAAATTGTATTGTATTCTCATTATATATAATAGTGTATATCTATCTATAAAGAACATTCTGCTCTGGTTTATTATTTTATACTTTTCAGTTATTATTATTGCAGTACTTTAATTAAATTATTTTTTCCGGGTTTTTTGAAGTCTTTTTTTTTTTAATCTTTTTTGTGTCATAGAGTACATTTTAAAGTGCAGGGTGTCGTTCCCTACAGTGTCATAGAATACATTTTAAAGTGCAGGGTGTCGTTCCCTATAGTGTCATAGAATACATTTTATTGTAAAAAATCCAACATGGCGCCCGCAATACAGGGTGAATTTGAATTCATGTAATTCCTGGTGACGCGACTCTTGATGACGACCAAGGAAGGAACCTTAATCCCATAAGGAACAATAGTCGAATTCGATTAAAAAAATTTCGATGACCTATACAAATGTCAATAATTTTAATATTAAGATAAAAAATGTGGCGTTTTCAAGTGATAATAAATAAATATTTTTTTGACTTTGACTTTGAAGAAGTAAACCATTCTGAAACCACCTTTAATATGGAAGGACAACAATTTTCGGATGCTGACTCAACTTCTGAATACGAACAACTTTCCACTGGAAACCATAGCAAAACTCAGCCGAAAATTGTGAAGTTCCATACTAAAGGTGGTTTCAGTATTTGAGAATTCAGTAACTTGTATGGTTATCGAAAATTTTTTGATCGAACATATGGTTCCTAGTCGAAGGTTGTTCGTAAACAGGATTTACACGAATTAAATTTCACCCTGTATGCATAATATGCTGTAGGGCTTTTTCGTTTTTTTTTTGTGCACAACGAGTTGGTACTTGACCTCAATCACACCTGATGTTAAGTGAAGATGAGGTCGAAGGTGGAAGCGTACTGACCCGGAAACGCCAACACATTTGGGGGACTGGCTATCTTATCTCTGACAACCGGAACACAACATTGTTGCATGGCGGCAGATTTAGATAAGATGGTGGTAGCTAGCCAGGCGGACATTTAAAATGCCCTACCACCAACCAAAATTTTACTTGAATTGTATCATCATTATCATCGATTTCCGATATTATGAATCATACCCTGGGTACAGTTCACAAAATAACAAATGACTAATAACCAGCATGTTCTTTTTACCTTCCCGATGCATCTGTGGCTGTGACATGCATAATTCTTCGAATACAGACTTGGCGTTCTAAAATGCGGTTTCGGTACTTTTACCTGTTGACAAATACTTTTGCATATAGTAATTTTACTGAGCCGGTGATTCGCCATGTCTGTGGATTCACCTAAAATCGTCGTATTAGTATAATCTTCACTTTAATTATATTAAATTTACTTATTAATATTAATTATAACATTTCATCATATGATAGTAATCCATGAGATTAAACGGCTCCTCTACACGATATATAAAATTGTTGTAACCTTTCTTGATTGTACATGATTTATTGAAAAGAGACAAACCCTCTGAGTTTCTCGCTAGCTCTTCTCAGTAGTGGTCGCGTTCCGAGCTAGTGGTAGTTTAAAAAACAAATGACGTTCATAAGTGCATATTGTATTGCCTACATGAATAAATGATTTTCATTTCATCTACAATTATTATTGTAACTGCCTTAAATACATTCTTTATGGTGGCAGCAACTACTCTGCTGGTGGGGACTGAAAATCAGCAGCTTTTCCCTTTCATCTCTACTTCACCCTGTTTATGATATTTTCGATGACATATTGATATAATTGTGGTTGAATATCGTCAATAACTCGACGAATTTCGGTTTCAAGCGATCTACCCGTACGAAAATGGACCTGCTTTGATATCCTGAACTGAGCCACCAATTTCAAAATTAATTAAATTTTCCACTGTAGCTAGAAATGGTGCATGATGATGACAGAAAAATGTGCGACATTCTCGGACCGTCTCTGTAAAGTGGATTTATACAATTTCTAAGCGTTGCTCGACTCAAAAGTGCTCTATAACTTAACCTCAAACTTTGCTGATGACAACTGCAAAATATCCTCGATACATCGAAAATTGTTCCAAATTCAAAATTGAAGTAGGTAGTCTCTATTATCTGGTGTTATCTCTAAGTTCAAAAGTACCTACGTAGAGATACAAAATTTTATCATATTAATTCTTTCTTCTTGGAAACAAAGAATGAACAAAGCCATTTGCTTTGTTTTATTGTATCTTCTCTGAAGGGATTATAATCATAGAATGTAAAAATAGTTTATTTTATGACCAACTGTGTTCAAATAACTTTGGTTTCCTGAACCATCATATTTGACGACCTGTTTGGTGTAGTGGTTAGCAACTCTGACGGCTATACCAAAAGGTTGCGGGTTCGAATCCCGCTATCGAATATTGTTTGTGTGATGAATACGGACATGTGTACCCGAGTTATGGATTCATTTATAATAAGTATACAAAAAAAAAATATTTATGTAGTATATCAACGATCTATCTACAACACAAGCCTATAGTTGCTTACTGTGGAACTAGACAGCGCTGTGTGTATATTTATTATTATCATATCTGTATTGCCGCCAAACATCTATGACCCCATTGTTGATCTGCTGTGAAGAGCTTGTGATTCATAAACAACAAGGACTATAACCAGAGAATACTAAAAACGATGAGGCTCTGCGATAACAGCAGCATGCACCGCATCCACCTAGTTCAGTCCCAGCGCTGGGCTAACACGCTCAAGATGCCGTTCGTGCCAGCACGAACACGATTTAGTAGAGGCGCTACGCTTTCTCATAATTGAAAAAGAAAAACGATCCGTTTGCGCCTTAAAAGGCATTTCTTTCTTTTTAACCGAGGTTAAAAATAGGAGGTTCTAAATTTAACTGTTTCGTTGGATGTTTGTTACGCGATATGTGCGTCAATTATTAACCGATTTTCATTATTGTTTGATAGGGTTTACCACCAGAGTTGAATGTTTAACAGTTACTTATTGGATTTTTAAGAAACATATCAAATCAAGTCAGTAGGATAAAATTATCACTTGAAAACGTCACGTTTTTTATCAATACAGATATACAATATGAGTAATGGAATGAAAGGCTTTGTGATATAGAAGTAATTAGTAACTCTTCGATACGAAACGACATTTATTGCAGAACTGAGGGTAAACATTTATGGAAAGAGAAGAAATGGCAGACCTAGGCGCAATTACTTTGACCAGAAAGAAAAGGTGAATGTCGTGTCGTACCAAGAGGGAAAGCTGCGTGGTCATTACTCCACCGACAAGAGCCATAGCTCTTAAATTGAAGAAGAAGTAACTCTTCGAACAAATTGAAACAAACATTCTAATGTCATTCTCATTGTTCTATAAATTCATTGTTCTATAAGAGGTCGTTGACTAAGTTCGCTATCTTAATCATTTATGACAAATTGTTTATTACAAATATTTTGGTTGGTGGTAGGGCATTTTAAATGTCCGCCTGGCTAGCTACCACCATCTTATCTAAATCTGCCGCCAAGCAGTAATGTTAATAGCATTGTTGTGTTGCGGTTGTCAGAGATAAGATAGCCAGTCCCCCAAATGTGTTGTGGTTTCCGGGTCAGCACGCTTCCACCTTCGACCTCATCTTCACTTAACATCAGGTGTGATTGAGCTCAAGTATAAATCCGTTGTGCATAAAAAAAAATCACAAAAATTAAAGTCTCAGGTTGCCTACCCACGACCGACAATCAGTGACCGATTTTTTGTAGGAGATAGAATGGAACGTACGGATTACAATGTCTCAATGCCCACGTCCTACAAAAACTCAGTCCCAAAATCGGTGATAAAAGTACCTAAGGACGAAATAATCGGCCGATTATCAGTCCTACAAAAAGTTGGCCGTCGGCGGGCGCACTTAAAAATATGAGAATGACATTGATCTGGATCTGTCTGGGTATAATTTCTTTTTAATTTGATCGAGGTGTTACAGCTTCTTCAATTTAAGAGCTATTATGCTCTTGTCTGTGGAGTAATGACCAGACCTCTCTTCAAAACTTCAAACTTCTTCAAACTTTAAGCATTTATTTTAACGTAAGATACATGATATCATTTGTTGAATGTCATCATTTTATCATCGTTTTTATCATGTTATCATTTGTTAAATCTACTGGAATTAAAAAAAGTTTATTGCATTTATCTGTCCAAGCTACCACCGCTTCGGAAACGGAAATCAAGAGTGAGAAAAGAAGCGGCGCAAGAAACCCACAGGTCAAAGTCAAAGTCAAAATGCTTTATTTTGTAGGTACACAGAGTACACTTAAAATAGTCAATTTTACATAGTAAATTTTACATTTTTTAAGCTACTGCTTGTTCGAAATGCAATTTTCCCCTGAGAAGAACAAGCAAGAAACTTGAAGGGTTGCTCTTTTAAAACCTGGCTTTGATTTTACATAAAGGTTTTTATATTACAAAAAGGTTTTTATATTTCATTATTAATTGTGAAATAGCCTGGCATGCGAACTATCTGATTATGTCCAGGGATGATTATCATCAAAATACTCTGATATTTTATAATATGCTTTGTTAATAAGTTTCTGTTTTATAGTATCTTTAAATTTATTGAGAGGAAGATTTTGTATATCAACTGGCACCTTATTGAAAAGGATCATTGTTGTCCTTTTTTTTTAATAAAGTATATAACTAATACAATTTTATAATTTTGGGGAGCTGGTCGAAGTACATCAAGCGCGTTTGTCATTCAGGTAGTCACTAATTTTATAATAACCCTTTTTTGCTAATGTTATTTTGACATAATCTTTAATTTTTTTCTCAGTTAGATCAATGATAATCTCAGGTATAAGGTTATAAAAGCGTATACAGTGTACCACAAATGATGTATTAACTTTGCTAAGTCTGAACATAGGGGTAGCCAATTTGTTCTTATATTTCAAATTTAAATTATGCTTGTCACTATTTTTCAGGAACGCAGAAATATTTTTTCGAACATACATAACATTTTCGTAAATAAACAGCGAAGGAACAGTTAAAATATCAAACCTGTCTCGGAGAGAGTCATGTCGACACAGATTATAAATTGCTCGCATTGCTCTCTTTTGCAAAATAAAAATATGTTCTATGTCAGCTGCTCGTCACCAAAGCAAAATACCGTAAGACATAATACTGTGGAAATAACTAAAGTAAACCAATCTTGCGTAGCCACATCAGTTAACTGTCTAATCTTCCAGGCGGCATATGCTGCGGAATTCAATCTACTTGCTAAATATTCTAGATGTGGTCCCCACTGAAGCTTGGAGTCAAGGGTAGTTCCTAAAAATACCCTCTTATCTACAAATTCTACTTTATCTTCGTCAATCATAATTTTGCAATCAATTTTTCTTATATCTTTGCTTTCCGCCATCTATTTAACCTCTTGGTACGACACGACATTCACCAATGAACGCTCTTAACCCAAACCGGTGGTGTAAAGGGCCGGATTAAAACATTGACTGAGGTGGTCACAGTCTGACATAAATTTACCAATCCGCACTCTGCCCACGTGGTGGATTATGGCCCATACACTCTTCCAGTGGAGCTGGTACTTGAAACATGGCACGACGGGAGGCCATCATCAGCCCGTAAACATGGATATAGGCCTTCCCTCGTATAGAAGGAGTATGGGCCGTAGTTCACCACGTTAGCCCAATGCGGGTTGAGGACTTCACATGCCTTTGAATTTTTTTTTTATTTCTCAGGCATGCAGGTTTCCTCACGATATTTTCCTTTACCGTTTAGTACTGGGTACTAAGATATAATTAAAAGATATAAATAAAAATAAATAAATAAATATTTCGGACACTTACACCAATCATCTAGTCCCAAACTAAGCAAAGCTTGTGCTATGGTTACTAGATAACGGATAAACATACATAAATATTTATATAAACATCCAAGACTCGGGAATAAATGTTCGTATTCATCATACAAACATTTACCCGTCACGGGATTCGGACCCGCAACCGTTGGTGTCGCTGATAGGGTCACTATCCACTACACCAATCGGTCGTCGAAATAAGGAGGGTTATTTGCGCATATATAGCGGGTATAGCTGATAATCATTGTTTACCTTTTGAGCAATCCCATACACTGAGCTTTAACAATAATCCTGTAATATACAGGGTGAATTTGAATTCGTGTGATTCCCAGTAACTGGTGACTTGTCTATGAACCGCTCTTGATTACGAACAACTTTCCCCAAGGAGCCATAGTCGAATTCGATCATAAAATTTTCGATTCCCCATACAAAGTAAACCATTCTGGAACCACCTTTTAGTATAGAAGTCCTACAATTTTCGGCTGAATTCGCCTATTTCGAACGAGAAGAGAAAAGGTTGAGAAACAATTATATATCCCAAAATGTAATCTGACAATGACTCAGAAGAACTCGTTTTTTATGGCCATTAAGGTATATAATCATTTACCAGATGGGATTAAGGACTTGCCTCTAAACCAATTTAAACGGAAAATTCACTCTTGGCTAATAGAGGGTTGTTTCTACTCCACAGGCGAATATTTTAAACACAGAAACTGAAAACTATATATTAACAGTTATAGGAAATAACATTGTTTTTTTTTCTATCTACAAATTTCCTATAACTGTGGGCTGTCTGGAAGAAATCGCTTTTAG
This sequence comes from Oegoconia quadripuncta, assembly GCA_949316235.1. Lineage (NCBI taxonomy): Eukaryota > Metazoa > Arthropoda > Insecta > Lepidoptera > Autostichidae > Oegoconia > Oegoconia quadripuncta. The sequence goes on along the minus strand of OX438747.1, from coordinate 2,577,454 downwards.
TGATAAGACCGCCTAAATGTGTTCTATTATTATCATCAACAATTATTGTAAATTATTTTGCGCAATAGAGAGTATCTGTTTTGTAATTTATAGTTATAAATTGTAATTTAATATGAGAATCTGACATTATTAATGAGTTAAATTGACATATTGTTAAGTATTGTTATTTAATTGTATTTGACATAATATATAATAATATGAGGTAAGATGATATTAATTCAGTTTAAATGTAACATTGTAATATTTAAAGTTATTCAGGTTAACACAATGTTGTCGTTTAGCGTGTCTGCTTATAATCATTGCATGATTCTTTAATTCTATTTTTATATTTTAAATATTTGTACGCCCTAACAGGCAGATTTTGTTGGACTACCTATCTACAAAATAAGACCTTTATCTGTATACCCAAAATCTAACAAATAAATAATTTTCTTTCTTTCTTTCTTTCTTTCTATGGTTTCCACTGGAAAGTTGTTCGAACAGTAATTTCACCCTGTATCATCATCATCAGCCCGTAAACATCCCACTGAAGGGATATGAGTATTGGCCATAGTCCACCACTGGCCCAATGCGGCTTGGGGACTTCACATGTCTTTCAATTTTTATTTCTCAGGCATGCAGGATGTTTTCCTTCATTTAAGAGCAGTCGGATAAATGCATATACGTAATTAAATTATATTTAAAAATACATTGTTACATGGCCTGCCTGGGAATTGAACCCGGACCTCCTACATTGGGAGACCGCGTCAGCGGAGCCACCGACGCTCATCCTGTATACTTTGCCATAATTGTATCGATCTGCAATTGTTGTTGTGCCTAAAAGTTGAGTGTGTGACTGGAGAATAAATACAAAAAAAAAATCTAAATCCAAATGCTACGTCTTTCTATCATGTACTCGTAACAAAGCAGTTCTCCTCGCAAGTGCCATTCTAGATTCATAAACACATACAGGTGCATTTAATCATGGCCGTTTGGTCTGTCCCAGTTCCAACTAACTTATCGCAACGAGTCGGTTTAAGCCGTGCTATAAAAGGCTATATAAAAACACCAACTAGAAGCAACGATAAAATATTTTACGTTTTTGACAAGTTAATACCGTTCTTTAGACCTAAGGCTTTGAGTGACAGAGGAGATACGAGATCCCTTTGTGGATACGCGGCGTTCAAGTTTGATTGATCTTGGAACGCATAGTTGATTTAATAAGATAATAGTTTTCATACATACATAAAGTCACGCCTGTTTAGGGTAGGCAGAGACCATAGACTTCCACTTACTACGATCCTGACACACCTCTTTTGTCTCGTCAGTTCAGGGTACTTTTGACTTGGCCTTTATTTGATCAACGCATGTTCGCCGTGGTCTTCCCCTACCAACACTACCATCCACATTCGCTTCGTAGGTATATCTTTTTCGTTAATCTTCTTTCATTCATCCTCTCCACATGTCCAAACCATCTCATCATACCTTTTTAAATCTTGGTCACTACGTCTTCATTCACACTGCTTTACTCCCTAATTACACTATTCCTTATTCTATCCTTCAAAGTCACCTCATTCATACTTCTCAATGATCTCATTTCCATTGCATTAATTCTACTTTCATTGTTTGTATTTCCCCAGCCTATTTGCTCCGATTCTATCTGGACCGATTAAGTTGAAATTTGGTAAACATATGAATTTCTGTGACCCACAGACGGATATGTAAATGAATGAATGAACTTTGAATTTGGGGATAATGTTTGGAGGCAATTTAAAAAAAAAATATAGTACAAGTATTGTGAACTGGACCGTGCGACATATCAAGTGAAAGGGTTGTGTGAGGGTCTCAAATATATGCTCTCCTTATGTCCGAAACTACTGAGCCTAAAATTTTGATAAAGATACACAACTTAGTAACTTGAGTGATAAAAACCTTTTTTTAAAAAAGAGCAACCTCTCGAGTTTTTTGCTTGTTATTCTCAGGGGAAAAGTGGCTTTTGAACAAGCAGTAGCTTAAAAAATTTAAAATCTGACTATTTTAAGTGTACCCTGTGTACCTGCAAAATAAAGCATTTTTTGATTTGATTTAGAATAAACAAGAGACTCGAGGGGTTGCTCTTTTAAAAACAGGTTTTTATATTACAAAAAGGTTTTTATATCAGCCGCAGGACCTTCACTGCTGAACATAAGCATCCTCCAAAGATTTCTTCCCCTTCATCAGGTCCTCCGTCCATCTTATGAGCGGATGCTGCGGTTGTTGGTGCTTTAAAGGTGGGGCATTAAATCAGGCATTAAATCACTTCAACTTACTAACCCTGTGTATGTGTAAAGCTGAATAAATAAATACGTTTTTATTTGTTTTGGAAGAATAATTTGTCACGCGAATCAAATTATTATAATTCGATCAAAATCTATTTGAAATTGTTCATTATTATCTGAAGGATAATACTGCGGCAAAGCCTTTTATTACTACAGAATAATATACTCGTATATTAAACCTATCAACGAACGCCGCATATGTACGTGATGCTAGAATACATAATGTGGAAATCACAATACAAAAACTGTGCTGAAATAGTGCCCAAAAAAAAATGGTTTAACGTAGTTTATGACTTATTCAATATTTAAAGTGAGCATTCTGGCGTTTTGCTGGAATCCTCATTCTCATACGCAGAGTTTGATTTACCCGTGATTATAATTTATATCCCAAAAAACTGTGCATAAATACTTCCACCGAAATATATAAGCCCCATAAATAGATCTTCAAAAAAAAGTTATTTAGATGTCTTTGTGAAAAGGGGCTGCGTAGACGCCGGAGTTCTTGTCGGCCAAGTGCTATACATTCTATCCTCGCGACCAAAATTGTCCGATTTGGGGCTCTAATGCCTTACTCAAAACTAAAGCGATAGACATAGCAATGCACTGTCTATGTTGGTCATTGTGTTACAATATGACAAAGACGGGCAGTCCATTGTCGTCATAAACGATAGCAATTCCCAAATCAATTGAGTTAGACGGTCTGGTGGATTTTTTGTCCAGGCTACAAAAAAGCTACCCACTATTTGGTACTATTTCAGCACAGTTTTTTGTCATTGTCAAAACAGCTGAATTCCACTTTGTGTATTATAGCATCACGCACATACCGCCGCGCCTACTTGAGTAATGTTATCATTGACAATCAACATGAGCATTCGACGTGCTTTGTTCGTCATCGATAATATAACTCTTTTAATTAATTAATTTATAATGAGTTTATTTATCGCAATTTCATTTCATCCGGTTAAATGTTACAGTAATCTACAATCTGCAAAGCTTGCGATGTACTGGCACGATAACTTTCCGATAACTTTATTAAAACTATGTTAAAATCCGCAGAAAAACCGCTACAAAATCCTATATTGGTTCAGCAATGTAACAATACTGAGATGCGGTACTATTCATACGATGAGTGAGGATACTATTAGCCATGTTTTAGGAAAATTGGTAAAGCTGTTTTGATGATATTTAGCTTCTTAGAGCTAGCTTAGAGTAAATCTTTCGAGGATTTTCAATTTTTTATGATTAAGATTTAACTGGGGATTGGTTCTTAGTCATATTTGATGGAAATCGTCCTAATCTATCTACCTACCAAATTTCTCCAAATCCGTCCATCCGTTTAGACGTGAAGAGGAAACAAATATACATACATACACACAAACTTTCGGATTTATAGTATTAGTTGGGATGCTTGTAGGGTTGTCACGCTGGGAAAATGAAAAATGATTTTTTTTTTACTTTTTCTTCTTAGCGAGTCGATGGCAAAACTATCATAATGTGGCCAGAACATTATTGTCTGTGGCATCATAGTGGTCATCTGTTTTTGTTTACTAAATAAATAAATATTTGGTGCACTTACACCAATCATTTAGTCCCAAATTAAGCAAAGCTTGTACTATGGATACTAGATAACGGATAAACATACGTAAATAATTATAAAAACACCCATGGCTCTGGAATAAATGTTCGTATTCATCATACAAACATTTACCCCTCACGTGATTCGAACCCGCAACCGTTGGTTTCGCTGACAGGGTCACTATCCACTACACCAATCGGTCGTCAAATACTAATGTTAATAGTGCTAATGACCACTATGTTTAGTTCCTAACTTACGGGATTGTTATACTTACAGGGTGATAGGATATTTATGCTAAAAAACACGGAATATTGCAATATATTCTGTTAATATGTTGGATGATACAGTAAGGCCCATAGTAATAAACCATTCTCAAGATTGAGAACAGTCTTGTGACCGGTCTCAAGTAAACGTATTGATTAATAAACCTAATTTGAGATTTAAAGCACGTGCATACTCAAGCAGTACTCACTTGAGAAGTGCGCGTATTAATAAACGAAACTCAAGACTATCATCCATTCGCCGCTGAGGCGAATACTTGAGAAGTAATCTCAGCTGAGTAGACCTCAAGATTGGTTTATAAATTAGCAGGGACTTTTTTTTTTAATAGTCAAAAATCTTTATTTCCAAAAAAAACAGCATACAATTTACATATTAAATAAGCTTGACTTAGAAATATATTATGAGATTGCGTCAACTTCTTAAGACGCATCTTTGGTGATACAGCCTCAAGACTTGTTTTGAGATTGGTTTATAAATACGGGCCTAAGAGACTGGTGAATGATTAAATCTTATGCCCATTCGTTCTCAAGATTGAGATAACCTTAAGTTGACACTTGACAATCCGTTACATATTAAAACCGAATCAAAAAAAATTGTATTGAGACGCGATCTCCGTCTCAGGATCGTTTTATTATGGGTCTTAGGTCATATTATAATCGATATAACTGTTGAATCCAGCTGTGTGGGCAAGGCACCGATGTTTAATAAGCGCATCTCAAGTTACAGAGAGCTCGCTGCCACTCAAAACATCGTCTGCTACAATTTCGCCAGCTAATGTAATCTGAGATGAAATGAAGCTAATGGAAGTGTACACGTTTTGTCAGGTACGGGACTGCTCTGCGACGGAGTTACATGTTATTGTCTTTTTCATGTGAAATATTGTAATATGACTTACCTTTATCACGACCAATATAATTATCACGTTTGCTAGAATTTTGTTAAGCCCCCATTGGTTTACCCAATCTTTGGTACTCAAAGTTTTTTTTTTATGCACAGCGGTTTGATACTTGACCTCAATCACAACTGATGTATCTTATACCTTTTTTTTTTTTTTTTTTTTTTCGAGGGGAAATACGTTTACGCATTCGACCCGCCGCTGTGGGGCAGCGACGGGGATATGTGGGACTCCCCGCTCCAATGACAGGAGCGGGACTACCCACTAAAACCCCCCGGCGACCTTCCTCGGCAGTAGGGAGGACCTGGGAACGCATAAGCGGCTCCAGGTCGTCCCCCGCCCCGCCTCCCCTCACAAGGGGAGGCCCGTTCCCGGAGGGCGGCTAGCGCGCCCTCCGCGGGAGCACTGTCGAGCCCCACACCGCGATCAGCGAGCGGTATGAGGCGCGACAGGGCCCGATGCGACGACACCCCCCCGGTCGCTCCGGGGGGTGTCATCCTCTCCCGGGTCGCGTCCGGCGGCTACATCCGCCCGCGACCCCGGGCGACGTGCAGGGGGGCTAGCGAGCGTTGCCGCCCCCCCGACGTCGCCTCCTGCGAGCGGGATCGGCCCTCTCCCGATCCCGCTGTGCGGCCTCCTTCTGGAGCATGACTGCCTCGCAGAAGGAGGCCGCGGCTATCTTATACCTAACAACCGGAACACAACAATGCTATTGACATTGCTGCTTGGCGGTAGATTTAGATGGCACCAACCAAACCGAGTACTTAAACATGTACCCGCGACCTCCGAATGGCAAATCCAATGTTGTTTACATTGAGCCACGGAGGCGGCCAAAGTTTAGGTAAGTTGGCGTCATAGTTATTCATATAGATCTGTTTTACCCGACGGCCTAAACGGCTTGACCGATTACGAAGTACATGGTGTCGTCGATTCGTCTTGATATCGGAGTGTCATAGAATACATTTTATGGTGAAAAATTCAACATGGCGTCCGCAAAATACAAAATACGCTGTCGGATTTTTTTGTTTTTAGAAACGTGTCTTTAACGGCGTTGTGTGTCTAGTAATGCGAGGTGGCTTAATCGATTTTCAAAAAAACGGGCTAAGAATCTGTTAAAAGAGGGGCTTTTAATATTTAATAAACTATGATCGATGTTTGCGACAATACAATGAAGAATTTTCGGGTTTGGACATTTTTCATCTGAGTCGTAATCAGTTCAAATCAGCAGTATTGAAAGCACTGACATAGATTAGGTAATTGTGTACACATACACTCATCTCATACACTCACTCACACACACACACACACACCCACACACACACCCACACACACACTCACACACACACACACACACACACACACATGGCTGTGATTTCAAATAAATCATTAAATAAATAAAATAAAAAAACACACCCCAATCGGACCACGTATTACTGAGATAGGCCCGGATAAACACACAACACACTCACAAACAAGCGCATAAACACACAACGCCGTCAAACGCAAAGCACCTCTCGTTTTCGTAGGGGGGTTAATAAAATATTATATTATTGTGTATGTGAACCTATATCACAAATATTTAGGTATTCCGTAACTATTGTATAATCTGTGGCTTAGTAACAATTGAATAGGTGAATGACGATTAAAAGTAATCAGAACATATTGCGGTATAAATGACTACCTAATTACTTTGAAAAGTAACACAATGAAAAGTAGACTGCAATTACATGCAACGTTATTGTACGATTTTAGTCACAATAAATATGACTACACTGATATAAATTCCTAGTATTTGTTACCAAGTAGGTACCAGTCAGATCACATATTCGAACCTTTTTATTTCTTTCGTGGGGAAATCCGTATGGATGCCCTTTCGAACTGAGGGCGGAGTGTGAGTTTTGTTTCGACTTTACTACCGCGTTTACGTTTACGAAAAAAGTCCCTATGAAAAAAATTGTTTTGCAAACTGTCCGCTAAGTCGAAACAAAACTCACACTCCGTCTTCTGGGGAAAAGGCGAAAGTGTTATGCGGGACTCCAACCGGCTAAAACCCCACGGGGTTTCCTCTTATCACCAGCTGCCGAGGCCATGAGGGTGATTTCGCATTCTTCCACAGCGATCACACATACGAACCTGCCGCATTCCCCAAAGAATTACCACAAGCATACCCGCATGAATGCAGGTAGGCGTTCACCGATGTTTCGTCTGACTGATAATTTTATAACAGCTACTTCAGCCAAATTGATATAAACTGTGCAATGTCGATGTCTAGCTTTAACATCTCCCTGTCGGATCATGGCGTGGAACTCACACAGTTCAGCTTAATTTAAATTGAATATTCAGTTTAATCACCTACGAGTATAACTGTCACCTCTCCACTATTTTTTATATGTAACCTGTGGTTAACGGTGCAGCTATCACAATTTTATTATTGTACTTTTAGTTTAAGCATAAAATTCATTTATATTGTGATATTGTTTGTTGACCCAAATAAATGGAAAAAAAGGCTTTAGGGCGTTAGGCGTATGCGTTTTATAGACTTTACGATTTTCAGTAAATTGTGCGAAAAGAGTCGTGGGAAATTCAGAAGGCTTGTGCTACGGTAAAGTCAAGTGGCAGTGGGCAGGGCACATAGCTCGAAGGACTCAGGCCGGTGGGGCGTTAAAGTTTTCGAGTGGAGACCACGCACCGGCAAGTGGAGCGTCGGACGTCCACTCACAAGATGGTCGCGGGAAATTTGGATGCAGGCCGCTTCATTGGTCGTTCTGGAATTCTGAAGGGTAGGCCTGTGTCCAGCAGTGGTCACGGAGTGACTGATATGATGATGATATATTACTGTAGACTAAGTTCAGCTTCCTTTTAACCGACTTCCAAAAAGGAGGTTGGTATCTTTATTTTTATGGTACGTACTTCAAAAGTTAAATATGCACAACGGATTAGCATTTGACCTCAATCACACCTGATGTTAAGTGAATATGAGGTCGAAGGTCCGCTTACTGACCCGGAAACCCTATCTTATTTCGGAGATACCTTATCTCTGACAACCGGAAAACAACAATGCTATAAACATTGCTGTTTGCAAGATGGTGGTTGCTAGTCAGGCGGACATTTAAAATGCCCTACCACCAACCAAACCGAGTACTTAACATGTACCCCGCCGGGGATCGAACCCGCGACCTCCGATTCGTAAACCTTATGTTGTTCACATTGAGCCACGGGAGGCGGTCAAAGGTCATTTCAGATCTTTACCTTTACAAACCTGAAACACCTAAGTTGTCCTCACTGTAGATACCTTTGTTCATAAAGTGTGTCAGGATCGTAGCAAGGGGAAGTCTGTGGTCTTATAAAAATTATTTATTTACTTTTCAACATACTTGCTCGTAAAGTGGATCTAATTTCATCGGTTTTAGATATATCAAGCAGCTCATAAAACACGCGTGTGTTATACACGCAAATACTGAAGTTATATTCTATAATCGCACTATTTGTAATGACAAAGAACATAAGTCTCGTACAGCCAAGTGATAACTCCATGTGTTATGGAGATCAGTAATAAAATATGCTTCAAATTGTTTTCTTTTTTCCTAAATTCGAACTGATTTTTTATTTTGTTTACTCGCAGGTATGTTGAAAACTGTCGTATATTGGTTAAACACACTCGGCTCAATAGCCCCCTCGCCTTCGGATCGGGCTGAAATTCCATCTCGTGTCACCAGTATCCACCATTACGCACGTATATCGTACTGTATTACTTCCTTCCTTGGGCAGTCGGGTAAAGGTAATAAAAACTTTTTGTTTACGGAGAAAAGGGAAATGTGTCTTGTCCTGTAATATTTTGCATTTGTTATGTAGTACATATTTACCTCGTCTTTCCTGGAACTTGTCAAAACCACATAAGTATTCCAATTAACGTCATTGGTCTCACTGATTCACGATAATACATAAATCTGTACCAAAGCTGATCGAAGCTTCCCTAAAGGATACAAAATAATAGAATTACGTGTAATTAAGGAAAAGTAATTGCGCTTAGGTCTTCCCCTTCATCTTATTCCTTCAATATTTCCCTCAATTATTCAAAAAAATGTCCTGTCGATCAGGGGGTCTACTCTCTAACAAAAATAGCTTCGGACGGCCGTAACTTCGGACTTTTTCTTTTGCAGTTTGCTGTGTCCAATATAAAAAAAACGTCATTATTTTACTTTTGTTGTACACACACACACACATATTCAAATTCACCCATACACAGATCAGTAGCACTCGATTTCAATCAATATTAAGTAAACTTTATTGCACAACAAATACGGAATACATTTTTTAAACAAAATTTGATTTCTTAACGATCTTTATGTGCGCTAGGCTAATCCTGTTTAATCTCCAGGGGAAGGGCATTGTATGCTGAAATACAGGTTGCATAAGCCTAGTTCGGCAGCTATGGCTTTTGTCTTAGTGGTACTAAGTATAGCCTAACATATTTAGTTTCAACTATATAACATTATCTGAATAAACATTATTCTTATTCTATTCTTATTCTATATGACTTTTGACCCTATCAGCGAAACCAACGGTTGCGGGTTCGAATCCCGCGAGGGGTAAATGTTTGTGTGATGAATACGAACATTTATTCCAGAGTCTTGGATGTTTATATAAATATTTATGTATGTTTATCCGTTATCTAGTATCCATCACAAGCTTTGCTTAGTTTGGGACTAGATGATTGGTGTGAGTGTCCGAAATATTTATTTATATGTATAGCTGGACATCACAAGTTAGTACGGGACGTACGGAACGTCTGAAGTTATTTTTTTATTTATTTTATTTATTTACATAGAATCGACAGCATTATTACAAATTCTTTTACAGAAAACTAATACCAAACTTATGCCAATTAAAGATTCTTATTATGTTACTGACAATGGTTTTCCTTAAAATTGAATGGGTAATGTTTTAATTAAATTATTAATATTGGGTCTTTATCTATTATTATTATTATTATATCTTTATTGCTCACCAAAATCTATCCAAAATGTACATTCAACTTACATACTAATACAAAGTAAATAAACATCAATTGTACTTAGAAGTTTTAGCAACATTTTAAATACAGGTAAGATCATGGTGGACTGATACCTGAACTAGGATAAATCCTGTGTCTTAAGCAGTCCTCCACCCCTAAGATGACGTAAACACAGGGTACCTTAAATTATTCATACTAAATAGTAACAATAGAAGAGGAACTTATCTAAGTAGTGATGCGCACGCATAGTAATCTACGAAACATGTACACTTATGTATGTGCTACATGTGTGTGTTATACACATAACACACAGCAATACACACACATATATACACATACAATCCGTGTATGTGTTATATACACATGCCTTATACTAGATGAAATTGGAGTTTTTTTCTTCGTTAATCATATGTGCCAATTCCTGCGATTTTCAAAGCTATATCCAAATTTGTTTTTCACATGAAATATTTTATTAATTTCTGGGCTAAATCACATATTAAAAAAAAAATTGAACAGAGCTCTTTTCATGTGCTTCCCATAATCATTTCTTAGATTCGCTGAAACTTTTATAAAGTGGTAACTTTTAAAAATTAACGCTGCCTATACTTAATGGTATCCGATACACATAAATTTTGGCTAAATTTGGATTTGCCGTTCCCAAAAAAAAAAACAAAAATGTTTGTATGGAGAAAACAGTCTTAATGAAATTGTTCATACATAACGCGAATTTCATAGGTAAGGACCTAATATAATTATGCACATAAATGATTCTTAGCAAATGCAATAGTCTGAAGTTACGGGCGTCCGAAGCTATTTTCATTAGAGAATTCAGAGAGAATTCACCCTGTGGAACGGACTTCCGGCAGCGGTATTCCCGAACGAGTACAACATTGGAACCTTCAAGAAACGAGCCTACACATTCCTCAAAGGCCGGCAACGCATCTGTGACCCTTTTGGTGTTGCGGGTGTCCATGGGCGGCGGTGATTGCTTTCCATCAGGTGACCCGCATGAGACCGCGTTTGCCGCCCTCTCATATAAAAAAAAAAAAAGAGAGTTGACCCCCGGTGTCGATCAAGTTGATCTATTCCTAAAACCTATATTTTTATATATCACACGTGTATGCATAGTTGACCACAGCTAACATTCCATCGTTCCACATTACACAAAAATTTCAGGAAATCAGTTATCGCGTCTAATCAATCAAATATAATGTCAATTATAGGTTCGAGATAGTTTAATAATTTGACAAAACGTTCAGGGAAAATACCATATAATAGAATGCATTCGCTTAACGATTTGATAAGTTTGTTTCCCCGGCCTCCAGATTGCTCACTTATCTATGATTTATCGTCAGTTTTGAAGTATGTATTGTGTGAAGTCAAGTATAGTAATATCGCTAATAAATACTTTTTATTACAAATCCTTTATACCGGATGAGTTTTTTTACTGTAAAAAAAAATAGGACCTAAGTATTAGGTAAATGAAATGAAATGAAATGAAATGAAATGAAATTCTTTATTAAGCCATTAAACACTATAAGAACTCACAATTTTTTTTTACAATTGTTTTTTTTTTTTTTGTTTTATTTTCTCCTCTAGGAGAAGGCAAAGGGATCTAGCACATAACAGCCATGTCTTATTTATCTTATTTCTTCAGTTTATAAGTCAGTCTCAGTCAAAACAAGTAATTCGTCGTATTCTTGGCGTATACAGAGTCTAGTCACGGTCAAGTTATTCTTCAGTAAAGTGGCAGAATGATTTTCAAAAGATTTTGGCGGCTTCTTGTGGGAACCCGAAAGCTCCGTTACGCACTTTAATTTACACTTCCCTTCACTTGTACATCATCACTAATTTTTGCTGCACAATATTCTGCCATTAATAAGCTTCAAAAGTCAGATTGCACAAATTATAAGAATTATAAAGAAAATTGCAACTTCACTCGCCGAGATCCCGCCATAAAGCCCTGTCCTGGCATCATTATCTGACAAGTATATTCCTTAAACTCTTATTCCTACACTAGTCCTAGAACCGTGTCGCATGAAGACAGTTACCGTAGAAAAACAAATAAGTAGCCAAGTTACATTTTTATACAATCTGTGATGCAAATAAAGATTTTTTTGAATATTAAATTTAAAGAAAATACAAAGGAAAGAAGAAAATGTAACATCTCTGCAAGTGTAGTTTTGTGGGAATACATATGAGTGTTAATGTATGTGTGTGTGTATGTGATTGCGTGTGTTCCTTTTTGTATGAAATATAAGTTATTGGTAGTTTTTTTTTTTTCGAAACCGACATGACGCATGCGCCGGTGGAGATTAATATGCGAATGCGACTAGCGAGATTAGTGGGGTTCCTAGCATGCGAAATTTATTTGGAACAAATTTTTTCTTCACGTTTTTTTATTTATTTAATTTTTAACGTGACATTGGTGTCGATTCGGATGTACACCAACTAAACTAAAACCAGTTTTGCAGTGGTGCCGTCGCATCGTACTGTTCCAGGGAGAAAGAGACAGTACTACTTTAAAACTGGTTTTAGTTTAGTTGGTGTACATCCGAATCGACACCATTATATATTCTATTGACATTCACCTGTAATCTATTGCTATTGTATTAAGATCGCTTTTAGTGATAAGGTCGCCAAATTGTACACTCTATTCTTACCACTTTTCTGAAACCGTATTTTCTTATCTGTTGTGCAATGAAGTGTATTTGTATTGTATTGTTAATTAATTGAATTATTATATGAATTTATTATAAAATTACATTCGGCATATTATTACTTCAACGTTTTATTGTAAATTATTTGTGCCAAGCAAATTATTCATTAATTTATTTCGTTTGTGTGGTGAATACATCCATCATAGGTAAAAAGTTGAGTGTAGTGCATCTCCAGGCAAATTGTAATTGTTGTAAATTGTGTGATACCTACATAACAAACTAACTATGACTTGTATTGTTTATTTTCTTTTTATATGCCATTTGGAAGATCACAGTGATCACAGCTATTTTATATCCTTCATTATTGTACCTGTATATCACAAAGAAATAAATGAATTTGAATATAAGATGTCCATAAATAGAGTGATTTTTTGAAATGGGCATGCATGGCCTAGTCTGAAACTATGGCCCGTATTAATAAATCATTCTCAAGATTGAGAACAGTTTTGTGACCGGTCTCAAGTAAACGCGTTGATTAATAAACCAAATTTGAGCCTGAAAAGCACGTGCATACTCCAGCAGTACTCTCTTGAGAGGTGCGCGTATTAATAAATGAAACTCGGCTTTTTGGCGGGAACTCGGCGAGTGAAGTAGCATTTTTCTTTATAAGTCTTAAAATTTGTGCATTCTAACTTTTGAAGCTTAATAATGGCAGAATATTGTGCAGCAAACGTTAGTGTTGGTGTACAGGTGAAGGGAAGTGTAAATTAAAGTGCGTAACGGAGCTTTCGGGTTCCCACAAGAAGCCGCCAAAATCTTTTGTAAAGCATTCTGCCACTTTACTGAATTACTTGTTTTGATTGAGACTGACCTATAAACTGAAGAAATAAGATAAATAAAAATTTTCACTCGAAACTGGCAGTAATGTCCCTCGACAATGAGGTTGACTGGTTGCCATCCTCAAAAATAAGAAGAAGAAGAAGAAATGAAACTCAAAACTGTCATTCATTCGTCGCTGAGGCGAAAACTTGAGAAGTGATCTCAGCTTAGTAGACCTCAAGATTGGTTTATACATTAGCACGGAGATTTTTTTTTTATGCACGACGGGTTTATACTTGACCTCAATCACACCTGATGTTAAGTGAATATGAAGTCGAAGGTGGAAGCGTATTGACCCGGAAACCCCAACACATTTGGAGGACTGGCTATCTTATCTCTGACAACCGAAATACAACAATGCTATTAACATTGCATATAACTTTCTAATATATTTCATTATTGATAAAAAAAAAATACATGTTTTGATTAATATTGCTGCTTGGCGGCAGATTTAGATAAGAGGTGGTAGCTAGCCAGGCGAACATTTAAAATGCCCTACCACGAACCAAACCGAGTACTTAAACATGTACCCCGCTGGGGATCGAACCCGCGACCTCCGAATCGTAAATCCAATGTTGTTTACATTGAGCCACGCAGGCGGTTGATTGTTTGGAGTTTGAGATAGCGTCAACTGCTTAAGACGCATCTCGGTTGATACAGCCTCAAGACTTATATTGAGATGGGTTTATTAATACATGCCTATGAGGAATAGCGAAAAGTATTCAAAGAAGTCTCCGGCCCGATTTTGATGTTGTTTGAGATCATTAATCACTATTTCTAGCCAGGAATCGACCTCGATGATTTTGGAAAAAAAAAACACACTGTATTATTACACTGTGCGATAGTGTCGCTAATAAGAAACGTATTCTGAGAAGTAATGACGTACGGCAAACTTAAGGTAAGACCTCGTTTTTACCAAAATACCATTTTATTTTTCTTACGTTACCTATCTATTAAAGCTTAACTCATCAGTTGGCCACTGTTCTCAATAGGTCTAGGACCCGATTTCGAAAGGCATATAAGCGAAAGCCATTTGTGCGACGCCAGATAATCGAAGTGCCATATGAACGAAACGCCATTTAGCCGATGGGCTATTTATACTCAACACTAGATGTATCAACAACCGACTTTTCACTCGCGATTGACCACAAATGTACACGCAGACGGGAACATGCACGTACTTTTATGCACGTCGTACTTGTAGGGGTTGTAACTGAAAACCAGTGTTTCGCTCTTTGAGTGATGTGCCACACTGAGTTATAACCAATTTGTGCTACTGCGGCACACACTCGCTCTTTGTATTTTCTAGTCTTTACGTTTATTTGTATGTATATTTCTTTGTAATTTAAAAATTGTGTAATTGTGTGAACGCAGTGGCGTAAATAAATGCTTATCTATCTTATCTATCTAATCGAAAAGACAAATATGCGAAAGCCATAAGATCGAATGTGCAGACCCCTATCTGTAGCGTGCGAGCAATATGGGTCGGGGCACCCCGACACTGTTGGTTAGGTTAAGCAAGTTTCGCTCCCGCCTTAACCTTCGATGTTAGGTTGACATATATTTGTAATATTTTCGAACTGTACATTCGATCTTATGGCTTTCGCATATTTGTCTTTTCGATTAAATGGCCCATCGGTTAAATGGCTTTCGTTCATATGACACTTCGATTATCTGGCGTCGCACAAATG
This sequence comes from Oegoconia quadripuncta, assembly GCA_949316235.1. Classification (NCBI taxonomy): domain Eukaryota; kingdom Metazoa; phylum Arthropoda; class Insecta; order Lepidoptera; family Autostichidae; genus Oegoconia; species Oegoconia quadripuncta. The sequence continues at coordinate 2,562,160 of OX438747.1, read as the reverse complement.
GCTTACGTTTATTAAATCTTTATAAAATATCTTTCGAAATCGGGTCCTAAATCCGTTCTCAATACTTAGCTGGATTCAACGTCTCAAGGATTGTACTGCGTTCAACATAATAATATTATTGATTCAGTTTAGAATATTTTCCAAAGATCGTTTCAAGTCATCAATTGATATACGTGGCTTTTGTAGATTTGTTTTAATTTGTATATAAAATACGAAGAAACTTCCCAGATCTAATATTTAGTTAAGCTATAGGCTTATCTTAGTTGACACTTGAGATACTGTTTTCAATGAAAACAGTATCTCAAGTATCAACTCAAGTTCGACCTAACTGTATATTGTATTGCCGTACCATTCTAGAAAAGCCGACGATATAATTTATGTACCTACCTATCTTAGATTATTATCCGTTTACAATGTACGAAATTGACGCTATTATTTTTTTTTATAATGGGCTATGATGAGGATTACCTGCAATAGATTAGCAAACTGTTTAACAAATGGCCGCCAGCGGTACAATCAATGTGATTAGATAGAGAAATTAACATCAAGGTGACATCGGCATCTTTATAATACATAGGTCTTGTTTTGAGTAGATTAATGTAAAACAGAGTGTATAGTCTCGCCGCTGAGAGATTGTCGATTCACACATATCTGACGCAACCAGTAGTGATATGACGATAAGGGGCCGAGCGTCTAATGGCGCCTTCATCAAATTTTTGGTTATTTTCTTTCGGTGAAAAATTTACGCTAATATACTATGAGCCAATAACTTCTATTTCATTTACCTAAAGTGTCCGATTTTTCCTTACGGTAAAAAACTCATTCGGTATATTTAATAATACAATGGATCTAGCGTCTGTTTGATGTTATTCTTTATTGCACATAAAAAACATGTTGATAATCAGTCGGAAATATTGTACAAAGGTGAGCTTATCTCTAATAGAGATCTCTTCCAGCCACCTCAGTGGTGGTTAGAGCATTGTGCGGGACGGTGAACAAAAAGTGCAGTTATGGAATGTCAAATATACTATACATATAGGTATATAATATTATATGTTATTTACATACATACACTACTAGAATACAGAAATACACTTAGTTATAAAATTACACGTGTTTATTAGTAAACTATATAATATAAATAAATAAATATCACATATATAAGTACATAATTATATAAATATATATCTTAAATCATGATAGAATGATAGTGCTCTTTTAGCCTCTTCTTGAATACGTGGACTCTCTCGGATGTGTGCAGGAAGCTTGTTCCACAACTGTGCAGCTCGTACTGTGTACGATTTAAAAAAGAAATTGTAATTTGACAAGGGATAGGTTAGGGTTTTAGTTAAGCAAGGACGTCTGGATCGGGATGCATCGGGTGATGCATCGCACGATCGGAGGGCTGGTTAATACTTTGTTTAAAGAATCAGCTTGGCTATAGAGTAAAGCAATGCGGCCAGCCTTCTGGGTACGATTCCATAAACCAGTGACTTGGCCCTAGTTTTTTATTTGTAACCTTCAGAACAACTTGTTATTTAATTCACACAGCTTGTAATTTAAATAAACATAATTGTGCTTTGACAAATGAATAAATTTCTATCATAAATAAAGAATTGATCTAGCCCATTGCATTTTAAGTATGGCTTGCAAAGAAAACTAAAATCGATGCGTAGTGTAGCTTGCAAGCTACTGTTGTCAGGATATGACATTTCGATACCCATGGCACAGTGTAACCATAATAGAAAATGGTTATACTGTGCCCATGGCTTGTTTTATTTTGCACGACTTAACTAATATACAGGGTGAAATTTAATTCGTGTAATTCCCATTAACTAGTAACGCCAGTCTTGATTACGAACAACTTTTCTCAGATCAATGAATTATAGATGCTTTCGTTCAAGGGCATCCTACAGCAGGCTTTTAGAAAAATTTTCCTTACCGACATTGAAAACTAGACGATTACTCCTGGATTGCATGTTTTTATATAGTTTGCTGCATAACAATATTGATTGTATGGAAGTGGTGAATCAAATTAATTACAATTTACCTAGTCGTTCTCTAAGAATAAGGGAATTATACCCACATCGCTGAACGCATGCAGGGGAGCGTGCCCCCTTGTGTCGACTGACTAACATCTACAATAAATATCTAACGGATGTGGATACATTCTTTTTGTCTAAAAACTAATATAAGAAACAGTGTTTGGAAGTCCTGTCGGATATTGGTGATACTTAAGATTTAAATAACTGGTTCGGATTGCTTTTCTGTCTTTGCAGTTATATATAAAATTGTCGTGGATAACGGAGTTGGTTACACAATGACCTCCATTGTCTACATATAAGATAATAAAACATAATTGTATTGTGTAGCTGTTAGTTGGCCTGAATAAAATAAAATAAAATAAAATAAACTTTCCCTAAGGAACCATAGTACCTACTCTCTAAGACTCTTTTAAATATTTTACACCAGTGTACATTGAAAAGCAAAAATCTCACACTCGATAACAACCGCTCCTCATTTCTTCGACATAAAAGCTACGCCCCTGAAATACCTATCTGAACATTACCAAGTCTCGGGACATACGTAGTTGTGCCAGGATTTTTAACATTTCTTGTGAGTGAATACAACCAAATGCAGACAAAGTCCGTTGCTAAGCTAAACTTGTGTAGGTAATTATAGGGCCATAACGTCAAAAACAACCGTCAACCAAAAGTGTGAGAACAACCTTAATTTACATTTCAAAAAAAGGTCTTCAATCCTGGTATCGTTCCAAATTGATGTACGCTCAATCCGTATAATTGCCAGAGGCGGTGCGCCAGCGCAGACGGCGGGGGCTGGCAACACGGGGCGCGCGGGAGGGGCGGCGGGTAACACGGAACCCGTCCGACTTGCGCCTGCGACCCCCCCTGCGTCTTGCGAAATACCTTACCAGACAACCAACTTACGCTACCGTTAGAAAGAGCGCAGACTACCAACATCATCTGTCAAATTTAACGCTTTCTCAACTGGTTCTGCAGTTTTTCAACCGCATTTGTAACTTTGTAGCTCGCAGTGGCACCAAAAATTTAATATGTGGTCTATACCGTGTATGATTAAAGTTGTAATTTGATTGATGAGTATCACAAACACACGAGACTACCTTTCTACTTCTTTTACGGCCGGTTTTGAATCGAAAAGCCTTAAGATTTTGTGTCTATTATTGTAAATTAGCTATTGCTGGGTTACTTTTAAGAATTATATTTCAACGCGCACCCTTTATTGATCTATAATGCGTTTTATTGTATCGTCGGTGAGTACATTTTCTTTTGTAGTTGGTTTATCAGGTATAGGTAATGCACAACACGTTTCGTTGTTCCCGGAATTGGAAAGGCTGTCAGTTGTTAGTTTAGTTTTTTTTTTAAGAAAATTAAGTTGTCTCAATACGAAGCCTAGCTGTTTGGCGCAAGGCGATTATAGCTAGTTTGATCTTGGATATTTATTAGAAGTTAAAGTAGAATTTTGATGTTTTCCTCACGAGTGACTACATGCTAGAGAATTATTAATACCTCGTCGAATGATAATGTTAAGTAAAAAATATGAGCGATAATTTTTGCTAAGTATAAATAAACGCACGGTAAAGTTCACACTTTACCAAAAAATTTTAAATATTTTGTCATGTACAAAGGTAGATTTATATCTTTAAGAGATACCTAACCTGATAACTAATCTGAGTATTTAAGTAGGAAACGGAGTAAATTTGGGGTTTAGCAGCAAATTGTATGTAATTACAAATGCACACACGCTATAGGCAAATGCACAAACACGAAGAACACAAATTCACATACACGCAATACACAAATGCACACAAGGAATCACAAAATTGCACACGCGCAATCACAAAATTGCACACGCGCAATCACAAATTTACACACGCAATACACAAATGCACTCATGCTATACACAATAATTATTTTCATTGTCTCTTTTTTGTTTTAGTAAACCGTGGGGTGGGGACCTGGTTACCTGAGACACAGGTTTCCCTAGTTCAGGCACCAGTCTGCACATAGAATTATAGTCCCTAGCTATATTTAACTCTACTGTACAATAATGCTATAATGTGGAGAAAAATAAATAAATGATTGAATGAAAAAGAAAAAATACTAAAAGAAATAATAAAACAAATAGAAAGAAGATAACCTAATAATAAACTTACTTACATTAAATATAATACATATACCTACTGCGAAATTTATACATAACTTAATATTTATAGTACCTATATCCTCTTTTGTTACTATCGAATTTTTAGGCCTATTAAAAAGTTTCATTGCGTAAAATTTGATATTTTTGTCGTTCCATCCAAAAGTAAAAAGTTATAAAAAGGCTCAATTTAATATTTTTTTTTTTAATAATCACAGGTCTCGCGCTTCTTGAAATGGCTTTTATCAATGTAAAAGAAAATCCGTGGAATTTGAAGTAACTTATCTCCGACGAAATTAGTTTTTGCTGAAACAAAATGAAATGTCTTCGAGACAATTCTCTATAATTTTCATATTTATTTACTTTGCAAATACCTAAACCATAATTAGTTTCCGTGGAGGCACACAAGGTACCCCTTATTTTCCGTATCCGTATTCACCGAATTTGTGATACGCCATTTATCCCCTTATTCAAATAACATCGGTGCCCTAACTCAATAATATTTAACGTTTTGCCAATCAAATCAAATCAAATCAAAATATTTTATTTCATAGGATAAAATTATCACTTGAAAACGTCACTATTAATATTACATTTAAATTTTAAATTTACAGCTTATTCACAAAAATGTCTTTATGATGTCGACTCGGAAGTACACTAACTAAACTAAACTAAAACCAGCTTTGAAGTAGTACTGTATCTTTCTCCCTGGAACAGTACGATGCGACGGCACCATTCCAAAACTGGTTTTAGTTTAGTTTAAATCAAATCAAAATCAACTCAAAAATGTTTTATTTCGTAAGTTATTAGAATAACATTTGAAATCGTCATGACATACAGTTATCGCTCATTCACTAGGCAGTCTCTCCAGAGAAGAACAAAGAACTCAGGGGTTACTCTTTCTAAATAAGTCAATACAAATACCATTTGGAATAATTGTTAAATTTATGATTCGACAAAGAAAAATAAGAATAAAATATACTGAATATTGCCGAGCGGTTCATGTCCACGCGTTCTTATCATCCAGAAAGTCAGAAATTTTATAATAGCCTTTAGTTGGTGTACATCCGAATCGACACCATTGTTTCCTATAGCTTGCCATTTACTTGAGCGAGATCGTAAAAACATTGCCAGTGTTAAAAATATACAAGCGTGCAATGATCACCCATGACCTCGAAACACCGTAGATGACAATGACATTAGTAGCATTACGTTGCTGTAGAATCAACATCCCACCATTGTCAGATCACATGTTTATTTACGGTTGAATCTTTTATTTCTGACATTTTAAATATTCACCGGAATTTCAACTGGTTACGGCTTGATATTTTCAAGTCTAGGGTGAATAGACATTTACATCTTCGGCTTAAGTCACTTTCCAACAGGTGAGACTGTGTTCAAACGCGTGTCCAGTCCCTAACTCCCTAACTAATCTAACTAATATTATAAATGCGGAAGTTTGGATGTTTGTTTCTTTGTTTATTTGTTTGTTTTTTGCTCAATCACGGCCAAACGGATGGATGAAATGTGGTACATAGGTAGATAACTTGCATTGAGATATAGGATATTTTTTATCGTAGGATAGGAAGGATAGGATGGGGTTTCCGGGTCAGTACGCTTCCACCTTCGGCCTCATCTCCACTTAACATCAGGCCCCTATTTCACCAAGTTGACAGGTGCGACAATTGTCAAAAAAATATGACAACACACAAAAAGTAACTTACTAAATCGAAACTACTTCGAACTACTTCTTTCACTAATTCGAAATTTTTCCTTAAACGCTAATTCAATAATGTCAAAGGAGAAATTTATTCGTTCTCTATATATTCTCCTATATGCGAACTCATCTAAATCACTATCACTGTCACTACTGCTGCTTTCACGGAGAGCCATTTTGTAATTAACAACGAAAACACTACAATATTGTCACGCTAGCCTGACACAGCCTCGATCTCATGTCAACAATTACCGACAAATCTACAAATATGTCGAGTTCAAAAAATGATTCTTGTTTCACAACATAATTGTCATTTGATTGAGATAAGGACAATTGTCAAAAAATGCCTGTCATGTTTATAAGCTTTTCTATACGAAATAATTTACAAAATTGTCATTTGTCACCTGTCCGTTGACAATTGTCAGCGACATATGTCGGCTGACAATTCGACATATGTCGCTGACAATTGTCAACTTGGTGAAATAGGGGCCTGGTGTGATTGAGGTCGAGTGCCACCCGTTGTGCATAAAAAAGAAAAATTATAAATTTACTTAGACTCTTTTTTGGCAATCGATATTGACTAAGGCCCGTATAAATAAAAAAAAAATAAACCATTCTCAAGATCGAGAACAGTCTTGTGATCGGTCTCAAGTAAACGTGTTGATTAATAAACCTAACTTGAGACCAAAAACGTGGATACTCAAGCAGTACTTATTCGCTTGAAAGGTGCGCCGAGTTTCACGTGTTAATAAACGAAACTCAAGACTATCATTCATTTGCCGCTGAGACGAATACTTGAGAAGTGATCTCAGCTGAGTAGACCTCAAGATTGGTTTATTAATTAGCACGGAGCTTGAGATTCTTCAACTTCTTAAGACGCATCTCGGGTGATACAACCTCAAGACTTGTATTGAGATTGGTTTATTAATACGTGCCCACGTCTGCATCCAAGCAGCAATGTTAATAGCATTGTTATGTTCCGGTTGTCAGAGATAAGATCCAGTCCCCCAAATAAGATGAGGTTTTCGGGTCAGTACGCTCCCACCTTCGGGCTGATCTTCAGATTGAGGTGAAGTGCTAACCCGTTGTGCATAAAAAAACCTAGAGAGACGGCTTGACCGATTTTGAAGTGTAAGTTGTCGTTAGCTACGTGTTGACTCCCAGAATAGCATTAGGTTTTTTATGGTAAAAAATCCAATATGGCGCCCGCTAAATAGAAAATTTTTGAGTTTGTGGTTTTTAAATATTGAAATTGTTGTTACTGGGTACATTTTCTGCATAATGGGTAATACCTCGATATTTCACAGTAAAAAAAAAAAGACTTAAGACGCATCTCGGGTGATACATCCTCAAGACTTGTATTGAGCTTGGTTTTCTACGGGCCTAAGTTACTGTGACAATTCACTGTTGTTACTCTATACAAATTAGGATAAGAATTAGTGGGAACGTTTCCTTACACGGTGCCCACGTTTCGTTTTTCAAAAGAACTCGCGGTGTCGTAGTGTCCACGACCCGGTTACGCGTATTGCATTTTTATATCCGACCGGTCCCACGCTTAAAGCGACCAGAAAAAATGGTCACAAAAACCAATGGCCGTCCATCTACGTCCGTTTAACTCATGGTGTGTTATTGGGACGTTTACTCTATTGTTCTGTTTGTTTTCTAAGTGTTGTGGTAAGTTTGAGTGTTTTTTATTACATGGAAGTGCTGTATGGATTCGGCCCTCAAATATTGGGTCTTTACCTATGAAAATTCTAGCAAACGTCATAATTAGACCTTATTTGGTCGTGATAAAGGCAAGTCATATTTCAATATTGAGTATTACCTATGAAATTGGAGTTTTTTTCTTCGTTAATCATATGTATTAATTCCTGCTATTTTCAAAGCTATATCCAAATTTGTTTTTTATTTGGAAATTGGAATATTATTTCAAGGTTTCACATGAAATATTTGTTAATTTCTCGGCTAAATCACATAATAAAAAAAATTGTAACAGAGCTCTTTTCATGTGCTTTCCATAATCATTTCTTAGATTCGCTGAAACGTTTATAAAGCGGTTACTTTTAAAAATGAACGGTGCCTATACTTAACTTAATGTTATCCGATCATACACACAAAGTTTAGCTAAATTTGGATTTGCCGTTCCCAAAAAAAAATCAAAAATGTTTGTATGGAGAAAACAGTCTCAATGAAATTCTTCATACAAAACGCCAATTTCATAGGTAAGGACCTAATACTTATAAAAACAGAAATTATAAACAAACATACAACTGATAAATATAATATACTTAATGTTATATAATACACATAAATACAATACCTATAAATAAATATAATGCATACTTATACATATGTACATAAATAAAACATGTAAAAATGCCCCATATGCTTATTTATACGTCCGACTGTACATAGTTCGGTGTAATTTTCCCAGGTATTTTACGAGTGTGTGAAACGCGAAAGGCAAAGCACTACAGTTGATTATTACAGGTATTGCTCAGGTTTCTCGTTACCGGGGCTCTGTAGACCACCGCGGAGAGTTATCCAGGGCTTCCACAACATCTAAGTATTCAAATGTTGTCAACAATAAATTGGCTCTGTCTTATTTGATAACTTATGTTAATCACATCAAATCAAATGAAATCAAAAATGCTTTATTTTGTAGGTACACAGGGTACACTTAAAATAGTCAGATTTTACATTTTTAAAGCTACTGCTTGTTCAAAATTTTCCCCCGAGTAGAACAAGCAAGAAACTCGAGAGGTCGCTCTTTTATAAAAAAGGTTTCCATATTAAAAAATTATTAATTAGGTATTATTTTATATTATAATATTTCATTATTAATTGTGAAATAGCCTGGTTATGCGAACGGGCTGGTTATGTCCATGATTGTTTATCATCTAAATAGTCTGATATTTTATAATATGCTTTCTTGATAAGTTTCTGTTTTATAGTATCTTTAAATTTATTGAAAGGAAGATTTTGTACTACTCTGTGTAAAAAGTATCGGGAATATGTCAATAAAAAGACCCGCGTAAAAGAGGTCGTTCTAATTTTTTTACTGCATGTTGGTAGCACTGTACTGATTTAGCGCGCAAAATTTGAGCGGGATCTGTCATTTAATTTGTTTTAAACTACACTTTTTGTTGGTCATAGTTTTGAGTCCTCGGCGATTTTTACAATGGAAAATATTGTTGAACAAAGAGTGTGCCTTAAATTTTGTGTTTCAAATGATATTTCATGTGGTGAATCACTAAAAATGTTGCGAAATACCTACGGCGAATCGTGTATATCGAAAACAAGGGCTTATGAATGGTATAAGGCTTTTAAAGAAGGCCGAGAAGTAGTAGTAGACTTGCCTCGTTCTGGTAGACCTTCAACCGCTACGACCAAAGAAAACATCGACAGAATCAAGAAGCTAGTGCTCGAAAATCGACGTATGAGTCTGAGAGAGTTGGCTAGTGAGGTGAACATATCTTTTAAGTCCGTCCACAACATTCTCATTGACATTTTAGGCATGAAACGCGTCGCCGCTCGACTAGTTCCAAAAGAGCTCAATTTTGTTCAAAAAGCGCAGCGAAAGCATGTCGCTGAAGACATGGTTTCCCGAGCTTCTACGGATCCGACCTTTATGAAACGTATAATAACTGGCGACGAGACATGGGTTTATGAGTACGACATGCAAACAAGCCAACAGTCTTCAGAATGGCGTCTCGAAAACGAGCCGAAACCCAAAAAACCGCGGCAAAGTCGCTCCAAAATCAAGGTGATGCTGACAGTTTTTTTTGACTACCGTGGTGTGGTTCACTCCGAATTCCTTCCAGAGGGAGAAACAGTGAATAAAGAATATTATTTAGGCGTCATGAAGCGTTTGCGTGAGAGTATCCGCCGAAAACGTCCAGATTTGTGGCAACACAACTCATGGATGCTGCACCATGATAATGCACCATCACACACAGCCATTATAGTGAAAGAGTTTTTAGCGAAAAATTCAACAAAAGTTCTCGACCAAGCACCGTATTCACCTGATATGGCTCCGTCTGACTTTTTTTTATTTCCCAAGTTAAAATTACCACTTCGAGGAAAACGTTTTGAGTCGATAGAAGCCATAAAAGAAAATTCGCTGAATGAGCTAAAGGCCATACCGCAAATAGCCTATGAAAAATGTATGGAAGACTGGGTGAAGCGGTGGAGATGTTGTATTGCAAGCGATGGGGCCTACTTTGAAGGCGATAAAATAAATTTAGATGAATAATTTGTATTTTTTGTTTTATTGACAAATTCCCGATACTTAGTACACTGAATGTATATCAACAGGAACTTTATTGAAAAAGCGTATACATAACCCTTTGAATGAATTACTGACCTTGTGGAGGCGACTTATGTGACCTGCATTTTATCTTTATTTCTTGTATTGACATCATGTTTATCACTATTTTTCCTAAATGATGCTATATTTTTTTTGACATATATTAGATTTTCAAAAATGTACTGTGACGAATAGGTTAGAATATTATACTCTTTAAATCTGTCTCTAAGTGACTCTGCAGGTCTCAATTGATAAATTGCGCGAAAATATCTTTCCATATTCCTTTTAGCTATATCTGTGCCTTATGATGGTAAGTTCGTCCTGTGGCACCCTCATTGGATAAATTAAGATTCCTTTTTAAATACAGAATAAATAAAAAAACCGCTCGACCTGCATTCGAGAAGCCATAAAAGCTAATTATAAATAAAACATAAATAGCTTTAATTACGGTTATTTTTCAGAATTTCAAATTATTGATAAAAGCAGCCACTTTATAGTCGTGAATTTTGGAAAATACTTTCACCAAAGCTTACTTATAAATTAGCTTTTAGGCTTCTCGAATGCAGGTCAGAGCGGTTTTTTGATTTATTCTGTATTTAAAAATCTCAATTTAACCAAACCCTGAATAAACCCTCTTAATAAAATTACTTTCTACTGGTGGTCATCCCCCGTATTCTAAATGATTTGACAATCGATATTCGATTTGGTAACAGAACATTTCAAATTTTGAATGTGTTTTCGTTAACAAAACACATTCGAAATTTGTAACTTTTCGATACCGAATCGAATGTCGACTATCCAACTATTTAGAATAACACACTGACGTTTATAAATCTTTAGCTATTTTAACACGCTTTTGTTAGTACAATGTAATCAAATCTTGAAAGTTAATTTAAACTTACTTCTTATTATTGTATCGAAATGAAACTTTGTATGTTTATGTAATTCTGAGGACAATACTATAATTTGGTGTCTTGGAGCTGATCTGATGATGGAGCCAGGAAGTGGATGCTCAATCTCTTTGCTTTTAGAATACCCTCCTTTTTCGCGCGTTATTTAATTTGTAAGTGGCACATGCGTAAAAATTGTCTTCCATGAAAAGAAAAATTTTTAGTCTGTAGCGATTCTGTCACTTTCCTGTGATCATAGTCAAAGTCAAAAATGCTTTAATTTGTAGGCACAAGCATTTACCTTGAGCCGTATGGGTGGCCCATAAGCGTCTCCATTGCACATGCATATAAATGTTTGGTATGCTACTTTATATTATAAGCCTGTGAAACCAGCGCGTTATTTTCGAGCCTTATTATACCTAACATATCGTAGCTATCAGACAGCGATTAAAATGGACACACGCCTGGAGATTTCTGAATAAAAAATGACTGTATTAATGCAAAGTGGCCGGACCGGTCGCTTGCACAACATTTCGGCAGAAACTGCGTGCGTATGCGACATTGAACACTGACGAAGTTTTTTATGGTTTAAAGTGTTCTTTCAAATGTGTTGAGGTTTGCGGGTCAGTACGCTTCCACCTTCGACCTCATCTTCACTTAACATCAGGTTTGATTGAGGTCAAGTACCAACACGTTGTGCATAAAAAAACAGTTTATATTAATATATTAGGGGCCCTTATGCTGGACTGGATACGCGTAGACTATTTACATGATAATCATCCCTGGACATAACCAGCTCGTTCACAATTAAAAATGAAATATAAAATCATTTTGTAATGTACAAACATGTTTTTAAAAGAGCAACCCCTGGGAGTTTCTTGTTTGTTCTTCTCAGGGGAAAATTGCCTTTTGAACAAGCAATAGCTTAAAATATGTAAAATCTGACTATTTTAAGTGTAAGGTACACTTAAAATAGTCAGACCACTGTTTGTTCAAAAGGCAATTTTCCCCTGAGCAGAAAAAGCAAGAAACTTGAAGGGATGCTCTTTTAAAAATAGGTTTTTATATTACAAAAAGGTACAATAATAAGAGCGTCGGTGGCTCAGCGGTTAATACGCGGTCTCCCAATTTGGGAGGTCCGGGTTCGATTCCCACGCAGGCCATGTAGCAATGAGTTTTCAAATTGATTTAATTACTTATGCGCCTTTATCCGACTGCTCTTAAATGGTGAAGGAAAACATCATGAGGAAATCTGCATGCCCTGAGAAATAATAATTCAAGGGCATGTGAAATCCTCAACCCACATTGGGCCAGCCTGGTGGACCATAGGTACTCCCTCATTATACGAGGGAAGGCCTATATCCCTGCAGTGGGTTGTTTACGGGCTGATGATGATGACGACAATAATGTTTGTTTGTTTGTAAACGCTTCATGGAAAGTGACACACATAATACATTAAATCATAATAGTGTACAAAGGCGGACTTATCCCATGATAATGGTGCGGATTCGGATGTACTAACTAACTAAACTAAACTAAAACCAGTTTTGGAGTGGTGCCGTCGCATCGTAATGTTCCAGGGAGAAAGAGACAGTACTACTTTAAAACTGGTTTTAGTTTAGTTGGTGTACATCCGAATCGACACTAATATTTCATTAATAATTGTGAAACACTTGCCTTAAATTAAAGGTTTGAACATAAATGTGTATACATTAATCCGATTGTACCTTAGAGCTTCGAATTAATCGACAACCCTATGCCATAAACGTTTCACTGCAGGGCACAGTATAGGCAGTGCCCTTTTCTGGTGAACTTATGAGTCCAAATATCTGAGTTCCTTCTCCATCATCCTCACTTCTCTTAACTATATGGAAAGTGATCAATTATGATGATTGTGACCTACCACAGATTGAAGGTGTTGAAGTAGTTTCCATGTTTCTGTAGTGCGTCCGCAATGTCTGCAAAGGCTAGAATATAACATTTCTACTGCATATTCCGCACAACAGTCTCCACTATATTGCGACGTTCGCGACAGTTGTAGCGGCATCCTCAGCATAATAGCTGATAAAATAGACTTGCTTGCTTATAGTATAAGGCAGTATACTGCGTCACTGGATGCAGAGAGACGAGTCACTGCTCAAGGGTTAAACTTCAAACTTCAAGCATTTATTTCAACGTAAGAGGTACATGATATCATTTGTTGAATGTCAATTTAAATCTATTGGAAATAAAAATAGGGCTTAAGCATTTTTCGGTCAGTCAGTGTCCAAGCTACTACCGCTTCGGAAAGGGAAATCATCTGTGGGAAAAGAAGCGGCGCAAGAAACCCACAGGATAATTTTTCTTTTTTCTGTTCATGTGTATCTATCACACTCCCCATATAAGTTGTTTTTACTTGATATTACTTTTACCAACATAGTCCTTACGTATACTAACAATAATAATAAATATTTCGGATATACTCACACAATCATCTAGTCCCAAACTAAGCATAGGTAATTATGGATACCAGACAATCGGATACGCATACATAAATATTTGTATAAACACCCATGACTCGGGAATAAATGATCGTATTCCTACCCTTCCTTCCTAATCTTCCTAACCCAAAGGTTGTCTGGAAGAGATTAGTGATAAGGCTGCCAAATTGTACTATCCCTTTATTTATCGTTGTGCTATGCTTCTTATTGTTGTACAATAAAGAATATTTTGATTGTTTGTTTGTATTCATCACACAGACATTTACTCCTCTTATATTATACTTATTATTTATTTAGAGATTTATTACTCTTTTTTTACTGAGATTTCGTGCTTCATCTCCGACCACATCGTCACTTTCCATCAGGTGAGATTGTGGTCAAACGCGTATCCAGTCAATCATAAAAACGTTACGTCACACTGAACGTTACAGAGGGCAGAGTGTGAGTATTGTTTCGACTTAACTTTACTACCGCGTTCACGTTTACGTGACGATTTGTATGAAGAAATGTGCAGCGCCGCTAGCGGATAGTTTGCAAAACGATTTTTTTCATAGACACTTTTTGCGTAAACACGAACGCGATGGTAAAGTTAAAAACGAGACAAAACTTGCACTTCGCAAACAAGATTTCTACGATATCACAGGCGACCGCGTTTTGTTCCTTTAAGGTCTATTCAGACATAAGCGATATCGCTGTCGCGCTCGGTAGCGATAACGAATCGGTACGCGATATCGCTGTCGCCCTCGGTAGACATTCTAAATGCATTGAAAAACATATCTTCATCTCTCTTCAAACGTGGGTATAATGTGTAAAAAACTCCATGAATTTCGTGTCCTTCATTTATATCGTGTATCCTAATTCGATTCCTTATTGGTGGGTCAAGTAAAGCTAATAACAATAATGCTGCCTCTTCATTGCTATCCATTATAAAAATTATAAATTCCAGCGGTCACAGACGAAGCGTACTCGTGTTTATTAATGGACGACTAATCATTTAACCTAGCGCCACAGTGATATCGCGTACCGATTCGGTATCGCTACCGAGCGCGACAGCGATATCGCTTATATCTGAATAGACCTTAAGACCTTTATGTTAATAGCCATCGATTCGGTAAGAAAAGGAGTTACATAATATGACGTTTTTTTCCTTCAACAAACTTAGTTTTTAAATATGAAAATATATTTAGATCTTGTGTGAACCCTACAGAGGTACACTGTAGTGAAACGTAAGAGGTTATCATAAAACTGAACGACTATATGTACTACACGCGCTGTAAAACTGTCTAATAGGCAACTCGCCATATTGGGTCGCTTCTTGAGGTCTTTGTACTGTATTCTTTACATAATTACTGTAATGACTGTCTGTACTGTAGTCTGCTTTGACGTGGAAGAATAAGGAGCCGCTGCGTGGAGACATATTGTTGTAGGAGATGATAATAATAATAATAAATATCCTTAAACAGATTTTATACACACACCGCCATCTAGTTCCACAGTAAGCAACAGATTGTTGATATACTAGATAAATACATTTTTTTTTTGTAAATAAATACTTATTATAAATGAAAACATCCATAACTCGGGTACACATGTAACGAGGTGTACAACCTCTTCTAAATTCTGTCTTCTTTTCGGTAATCTCTTTGGCGTTTTCTTTTTTGGAACATTATTCAAAATTCTGAATTCTAAATTATTTTCAAAAAAGAAAACGCCAAAGAGATTACCGAAAAGAAGACAGAACAATTTCGCGTTGGGCGCCAATGTCACGGTACTGCGAGCGCTCAGCTGCTGGTGGTATTTGGTATTACGTAGGAATTGGGCGCCGTATATAGAGAACAGAATGAGGTTTAGGGTCGTAGGTTTCAGGTCCCTACCAAGACTGCAGCCACTGATGAACGGTGAAGAAGGTGAAGGACAGGAAGCAGGTATAGGCACTTGTAAAACTCAATACTGTTATAATAATTTAAAGAAATAAAGAAAGAATGGAAGAATAGTCTAGTTTGCAAGCTGCGTCAAGACTGACTCGTTTTTGAAAATAATTTAGAATTCAGAATTTTGAATAATGTTCCAAAAAAGATAACGCCAAAGAGATTACCGAAAAGAAGACAGAATTTAGAAGAGGTTGTACACCTCGTTACACACATGTCCGTATTCATCACACAAACATATGCCCCTAGCGGGATTCGAACCCGCGACCATTTGGTATGGTGGTTAGAGTTGCTAACCACAACACCAAACAGGTCGTCCGAGATAGCATATTATTGTAGGAAATGTACAGCGTTAAATAGTTCTTAAACCGCCTCCGTGGCTCAATGTAAACAACATCGGGTTTACGAATCGGAGGTCGCGGGTTCGATCCCAGCGGGGTGCATGTTTAGTACCTACACTTTTGGTTGGTAATAGGTTATTTTGAATGTCCGCCTGGATAGCTACCACCGTCTTATCTAAGTCTGTCGCCAAAACAGCAATGTTAATAGCATTAGGTATTGTGTTTCGGTTGTCAGAGATAAGATAGCCAGTCCCCCAAATAAGATGGAGTTTCCGAGTCAGTACGCTTCCATCCTCGGCCTCGTCGCTTCCATCCTCGGCCTCGTCTTCACTGTGATTGAGGTCAAGTGCTAACCCGTTGTATAAAAAAAATTGAAACTTTCTCCAAGGACAAAATACGGTCACAAAAATTAGTTGATATGAGCCCGAAATCTGTTCTGTCCGAAACCTTCAAGAAACGAGCCTACACCTTCCTCAAAGGCCGACAACGCATGTGTGACCCTTTTGGTGTTGCGGGTGTCCATGGGCGGCGGTGATTGCTTTCCATCAGGTGACCCGCATGCTCGTTTGCCGCCCTCTCATATAAAAAAAAAAAAAACGTCGTCACCGCGCCATTTCCAGTGATACCAGCGCCACCAGGTTCACTTCTTGTAGCAAACCGCGCACCATGGTATTCATACGATTTTCCAAACAATAAATTCTGTCGCTAATTTATCGCTATCCGTGACATATATATGTCGCAAATAGCGATAGATTAGCGATAGAATTAATTATTCAAATGGTCAACTGACTATCATAATGCGCGGTTAATGGGAAGTAAATCTGGTGCGCTGGTATCGCCGGAAATGGCGCGGTGACGACGTTAACAGTTATATTTAGGTGTTCACATCGAAAATGGGACACACTTTGCTACCAGCCGTCGAAGGAGTCGGACCACCACTGGACATCAACGACCATGAGGGACTCTGATTACCTACCATCACCGACGTGTGGAAGAATCCGGTGAGTCGTTACTGAATAAGATTTTGATCATGGAATTTGAGCAAGGAGGAACTATAGACAAGGTACGGCTGAGTTCCACAGAGTGCAAGCGGGGGCCAAGTTGTATGGCACGAGGGGCGTGCACATGTTTTCTCTTCAACAAAAAGCATCTCAGGTTTCATGATTATAATCGAATGTGAATACGTTGTCGATACGCCTATAGTAGCTTGCAATAGTATCGCTATTGCCCGAGCCACCCTTTACCACGCGACTGGCACCGTCCCGGTCGCTAGCAACGCCCACCACCCGAACCCATCTACGACGACATATTTATGATAAAATTCGATAAATCTATCCATTAGACGTTTATCCCCTTATCCTAATTCTAGGGTGCTTACTTACGAGCTTAGCTAAACGGATAATTATTAGCAATTGAATGCAAATATTTAACGTGGTACGATGGCAGGTCATAAGAACAACCTGTGCAGGAGTTACCTTCAAAAGAAAATGACCTACATTTAAAGTAGTATCTACCCAAAGATACCTTGTATCATGTTATCGGCAGCCATTTTTAATCTTGTCGTGCAAGGATGTACCTACACCCGACTCACATTGACATTATGATAATATTTCTGGTATTTACATGACGATTTGATATTTGCCAATTGTATATCATTCCACATTACAAATCTTACCTTCTTTCTGGGTCTGGGACGACCCACAGTGGGGACGACCACATCCAAATGAAGACTTAAATAAATCCTGTTTTGCCACATTTGTACAAAACGTAACATCTCCGAATCAGTTGTGGCAATCGGCGATGTACTCATGCAGTATTTTGCTGGCAGGTCCTCCAGAGTTCACTGTCACAGCACTGGTTTTCAGCCATCGCCGTTTCACCTTCATACAAATTCTCATAGCGAGGACACGAAGCGTACATTGTAGTAGGTTTGCGTGTGCGTGTGTGTGTGTAGTGTACTGCGGATTCTATTCTTGACGACCTGTTTGGTGTAGTGGTTAAAAATTCTGACTGCTATACCAAAAGGTCGCGGGTTCGAATCCCGCTAGGGGCATATGTTTGTATGATGAATACAGACATGTGTTCCCGTGTTATGGATGTTTTTCATTTATGTATTTATTTACAAAAAAAATGTATTTGTGTAGTAATAACTCGTTCTTACTCGAATCCCTCTAAATTGTAGGAGTCTTGCAGGACCACTTTGGGAACTAATGGTTTATGTCCTCCAGTGGTGTCCTCATTAAATAAATTATAATTTCTTTTAAATACAGAATAAATAAAATTATTTGTCGAACAACAAAAAGCCCCTTCTAAGTTCGCATATTGTGAAGGCAAGTACGAAATCCTACACTGCGGTCCGACACACCCTTGGCCGGTTTTAATAATTCCCGAAAGGCTCACGGTTACTTCCACATTTGGACGACACATAATACAAGTATGTGGTCAACGGTAGTGTTCATTTATCATCATCAATTGCCCATACACGGTCGGTATTGTTGCGTACGCGCATGCCAGGTCTAAGGTCAAGTGGGCACGCGATATTGCATGAATGTCCCTCGTTGCTTCTCGCGCTCCCCGTTCCGTCCATGATCTCTTTATCTGAATAGACAATGATCTGATAGTATACACCACAGTTTATTTGTAAACGGTACAAAGTTTAAAGATACATGTAAAAATAAGTTTACAAGTGATTACTAATAAAGAATTTCAATACTATTTTTAACTCACGATGAAAAACGACCTGTGTTATGTTTTTTACGGCATTGTGTGTGTGTGTGTGTGTGTGTGTCCAGTCTTTGTTCGGATGTATCTTAAGAATGCATGGTCCGATTTAAGCTCTGGTTTCTTTTAAAATTAATATAGGAGAAAGGTTTTTAGTCATATTTGATTTGAACTATAAATTGTACATTTGGAAATTCCCCAACATAATTGATTGAACAAATAATTGTATAGTCTAGGGACACCTACACCAAAAGATAATAAAAAGCTAAATCGCACCAAAAATATGACTGTAAAAAAAAAACATTTAAAAACCCAAAAAATTCGACTGCAAAAAAGTCAAATTGTAAGCATTGCACTAAAAAGGCCGAAATAAGATTGAGATTAGAAAACCAAGTTTTAAAATAAACTAAATAAAGTAAACTCTACTACGGTTTAACGGACTATAAGTATTATGAGCTGCAAGCCTTAGTTAAATACCCGCATTAAGATTGATAGCAGGCGGGACCCATTAATTTTCTAAGCTCTGGGCTATTATTGGCTATTAATCTCTCTAGCGAGAAAAAGCTGTACACAAGCATTGGGGACAGAAGGCTATTGATGATGGTGCAGAAATAACCCACTAATAATGTAGGCCGCACTTGGCACGTTGGTGATTATTTATTAACTTCTCTAATGAGAAGAGGTTGTACCCAAGCATTGGGGACAAAAGACAATTGATGATGGTGCAGACATAACCCACTAATAATGTAACCCCCTGGTCAGAGGAGGTTGTACCCAACCATTGAGGACAAAAGACTATTGATGATGGTGCAGACATAACCCACTAATAATGTAACTCTCTAGTTAGAGGAGGTTGTACCCAAGCATTGAGGACAAAAGACTATTGATGATGGTGCAGACGTCACCCACTAATCATGTAACTCTCTAGTTAGAGGAGGTTGTACCCAACCATTGAGGACAAAAGACTATTGATGATGGTGCAGACGTAACCCACTAATCATGTAACTCTCTAGTTAGAAGAGGTTGTACCCAAGCATTGAGGACAAAAGACTATTGATGATGGTGCAGACGTAACCCACTAATAATGTAACTCTCTAGTTAGAGGAGGTTGTACCCAAGCATTGAGGACAAAGACTATTGATGATGGTGCAGACATAACCCACTAATAATGTAACTCTCTTGTTAGAGGAGGTTGTACCCAAGCATTAAGGACAAAAGACTATTAATTATGGTGCAGAAATAATCCATTAATAATGTAGGACACACTTGGCCCGCTGGTGATTAGTTATTAACCTCTCTAGTGATAAGCGGGTGTAGTTAAGCATTTAAGACAAAAGAATGATAATGATGCAGAAATAACCCACTAATATAGGATATACTAATTGGCTAAACTTCGCTAGTGAGAGGAGGCGAAAGGAGTCTAAAATCAAGATCCGACAGGCCGGAGCTCCGAAAGCATTGGGATTTTTTTTGTTTTTTTTTATGCATAACGGGTTGGTACTTGACCTCAATCACACCTGATGTTAAGTGAACGTGAGGTCGAAGATGGAAGCGTACTGACCCGGAAACCCCAACACATTTGGGGGACTGGCTATCTTATCTCTGACAACCGGAACACGACAATGCTATTAACATTGCTGCTTGGCGGCAGATTTAGATAAGATGGTAGTAGCTAGCCAGGCGGACATTTAAAATGCCCTACCACCAACCAAAGGGATAGAATGCTTGACGGTAAAATTACCCACTAGTAAAGTATCTACATTAAATCGTAAGATGACCATACCACTACCAGTGTCTGCTGAGCATTCGGCGCTATCGGAACTATGAACGCAGAAAGACCTACTTATATTGGCAGTACTATGGTCTTCGTGCGGTCGGCATTAAATAAAAATTCATGTCCAATAATCATCAATAACCTGCGAATTTAAAGTGATAAACTGTTAATTGGGAGCATTGGTCGATATGGCGCTAGTTGCGCGAATAGCAATGAATGACCGAGTACCGTTGACTTGCGCAACAGTTAGTGATCAGGACAGCGGTCATTCGACTGATTTAGCGAGTTAGCGCGGCCCGTGAGCTACTATTGGGTCATTGATTGTGAGGAATGTTTCAAAGATGGCCTGGTATTTAGGCTAATTAAGAACAACGAGTACTATGAAGAGGGCATGTGTGAAGGATGATCACCAAATATCTTCTAGTTAATAGTCTTCCTGGAAACTCTCCGAACCTAGAGGGAAGGGGGCGCGTCTCAAGTCCATGTTTTTTTAATATCTCAAGTTGAAACTCTAGGGTCACAGAGCATAATTTTATAATTTCACATACTGAAATTAAGTCAAGAGCTTTATCCCAAATGGGGTGGTTAGAGTTATCCCAAATATAAACGTTAAAATTATAATAGTTGAAACAACGTCCACGGTTTACCTTTCGATATATGAAGAAATAATCACGTGATAGGAGTTAGCGCAATTCTATGTTTTTTGGTGGGCCCCTTAGTCGCCTTTTATACAACACCCACGGTTGATTCAAGTTTTTTTTTATGAGCTGAAACAACACAAGTGTCCTAATGATTGTAAAATACGATTATACTCTTATCTAATCTCTATAATTTAATTTAATGTACCTACATATATTATTATAGGAATACTTCTTACTATAGGTCTTATTTTATAGTAATTTAATTTAATATATCTATAATAATATAGGTATATTAGATTAAAATACTATGAAGTAAGACTACAAAAACCATATACACAACTAATCACATTATTAGATTAAGTAAATTACTTAACACAATTGTTTTTGTTGTTCAAGGAGATATTTTTTTTTATTATTTTGACAGTACACTTCGAAATTTTAATAATCGAAACTTTATCAAGTCTGTTATTTAATTAACAGACTTGATTATTTAAATTATTTAAATCATTATTATAATTATTTTAAATTTTGACTATAATTTTTGATTGTTTTAGATTTAAGAATTTGAATACAATTCAATGCAATACCTATAATTTTACACGTTTTATTACAATTTTGAAATTTTATTTAAAAAATTAATAATGATAATAGATTAGATTAGATTAGATTAGATTTATTTAGTTCACTTTTACAATAGCATGTCATACATACAGTTTCGTAAATTTATGAAATCTAAAATAAAAGTGATTGTCAAACATAAAACAAAAAATAATAACATAAAAAACAAATACCTGTATACAATAGTAAAACATATTGTTATATGTATGTCAAAATTAATTAAGAAAGTATAAGTATGTAACCATTGTTAATATTATGATAATAATGTAGAATATAATAATAAATATGACAATTTAATTTAATTTGCGCAAACAAATATTTATTTGTATTTATGTACTTATTAGTATGTAGTTACATTTATATTCAGTTAGGTTTTTTTTATCTATCATATTTATCCATTTCTTTAGATTTCCATTGTGCACGTCTTATCTGCCTCTTCCAGTCATATCTCTCTTTCGTAGGTCTGCTGGAAGAAATTTCATTGTAGAAATAAGCTGAACCTGTTATGTCGTCTCTATTATGTTGTATCTGTATGTATTTAAATTGATGAATTATTGTTATCTGACAATAAATGAATTTAATACTATTATTTAGATTAAGTTCTCTCTAATATTGCACAATATTATAAACTGTTACTATCAGCAACTATTACACCGTTAGTCAGCATCTCTGACGTGTCTCCTCAACTATCTATCAACACGGGGATAACACTGTAGATACGGTTGAAATAAGTATTCTCTCAGACATGTTGATCGACACTAGATATCGATAAATTCTCATAGTTGTCCATCACATTCGGATACGAATGTAAATACCTAACAAATTCCCGGAACAACCATTCCACTTTGATTAAGGCGATCAAATCAAGTTATCTATGAATTCGTGTCATTGATTACGAACCATCTAAATTTTCTTTTAAGAAGCGGATTAAAGCACATTATCAATAAGGTTCCTGTTGATATACAAAATCTTTCTTTCAATAAATTTAAAGATACTATAAAAGAGAAACTTATTAAGAAAGTATATTATAATGGACACCCGCAACACCAAAAGGGTCACAGATGCGTTGCCGGCCTTTGAGGCTCGTTTCTTGAAGGTTCCAATGTCGTACTCGTTCGGGAACAGTTCTTCAGAACACTCCCCATGAAATATGCGATAGAGGCGTCTCTTCGCAACGCAATATAAAATAATAATTAATAATTTGTGTAATATAAAAACCTTTTTTTTTTAAAGATCGACCTCTCGAGTTTCTTGCTTGTTCTTCTCAGGGGAAAATTGCCTTTTGAACAAGCAGGAGCTTTAAAAGTGTAAAATCTGACTATTTTAACTGTACCCTGTGTACTTACAAAATAAAGCATTTTTTGATTTTGATTTTTTTTAGGAGAGGTCGGCAAACGAGCATGCGGGTCACCCGATGGAAAGCAATCACCGCCGCCCATGACACCCGTAATACCAAAAGAGTCACAGATGCATTGCCGGCCTTAATTCTTGATTGATTGATTGGCCTTAATTGATTCTGCTAGAAATACAAAAGAAGAATATTCCGAAAGCATTTGCAACATTTCGAATAGCTTAGCGGTAGCTGGTCACAGACATCTTGATTCGTTCGCGTTGTGGGTATTTAGTTAATTATGTTAAGCCCACTTTTGACAATTATTATTTTAAACGAGTATCATTATGATCCATACAATTACTATACACCACCGTACAACATGATCTTTATAGAATACACACTTATGGTTGTTATTGAAAATTTTTGCACTGGTTACCCTCGCTTTCTCTCGCAGGGCACTAGCTGAAAATCAGTGTCTTACCGCTATAGGTGAGGATCCACACTGAGCGATGGCCCATTTGTGGTACAGATACACATACAACTCTATTATAAGTTGTAACAGTTGTACTTAATTTTTGTTGTTACTTTTATTACTGTGAAATGAGACTACATTTTGTAAGAATAACACCAAGCAGAATGATTGTTGCGTCGAATATGTTTGTATGTGTTTCTGTAATATGCAATTAAACGCTTTATCTATCTATCTATCTAACCACTTTCTTCAAGGAACCATAGTCGAATTCGAACAAAAAATTTTCGATATCGACTCATACAAATTTATGTATCAATGCAAAATTAATGTATTGCCTTTTTGTACAATAAAGCGTTTACAAACAAACAAACAAAGTAAACCATTCAGAAACCTACTTTAGTATGGAAGTCCTACAATTTAAACAAAGTAAACCATTCAGAAACCTACTTTAGTATGGAAGTCCTACAATTTAAACAAAGTAAACCATTCAGAAACCTACTTTAGTATGGAAGTCCTACAATTTTCGGCTGAATTCGGCTATGGTTAGTGGAAAATTGTTCGTAATCAGGAGTATAGTTTGTTGTTTGTTGTTATATATTCGTTCATCCAAAAGGTGAATTGACGACCGATTGGTGTAGTGTAGTAGTAAGGTGTAGTAACCCTGTCAGCAAAACCAACGGTTGCGAGTTCGAATCCCGCGAAGGGTAAATGTTTGTATGATGAATACGAACATTTATTCCCGAGTCATGGATGTTTTTATAAATATTTATGTATGTTTATCCGTTATCTAGTATCCATAGTACAAGCTTTGCTTAGTTTGGGACTAGATGATGCTGTAAGTGCACCAACATTTAAAAAAAAAATTGAATAAATTCGCTTATGTTTTGGAGGGTACGCTAAATATAGTCGGTCCAGATGGTTTTCAATATCTGTGGCCCACAGAGGAGGCTTATAAACACTCAGGTGGCCACGGCCAGTCTTACAAATCTACCAATCCATCCCCAACAGTGGGGACGTGTAAAGCTTGTTGCGATAAGACTCTTTGGTGTGCCCATTTCATTCTCTTTTTAGAATTTGACTGATGTGGTCTTGTCATGGTCGCCATGTAAAAATATGCTATTTAAGTCGAATTTCAAGAAAAAGGACCTGATCCAGACGTCCGCTGGTTTCCTCCCCGGAGGATGTTACGATAGGACTCTTTGGTGTGCCCATTTATTTTTATATCCCCTTTTTTGAATTTTGAAGGGGTCTCGTCCTAATTTTTTTTTCGTATTGCTTAACTGGTTTTCTTCAAATTCGACTTAATAACTTCTTATTAAAGCTGTAAATGAAGTAACTAAACCTGCTATGTTAAATATCTCCGAAGAAGCTTAATCAGTTGGCATCAAATGCCTAAGAGTCTGTCCCCTTTTAAATATAAAAAAAAACGCAACTCGAAAACACACACACACACACACATACAATGTCGTCAAGCAGATAACAGCCGTCGTTGATCGTCGGGGCTTAAAATCAGCTTTCATAACTGCTTGTTTGTCATGCCATGACACCGAAGAAATCATTCTCTATGTCGGCAAGAATACGGCAAATAATTTTAACTAAGTATGTTATTATTTTGTTAATAATGGACAAATTCCAATACCCGGCTTATGTGGTGTTACAGCCTTTGGCATCGACCGCTGCCTAATCTGCCGACGCCATCTAATCTAAGTCTGCTGCTAAGCAGCTGTCATATCAGCACTGTAATGTTCCGGCACTGTCAGATATTATTTCAGTAAGCATATGATTCTTACTTTCAATAATTTTAAATTTCCTAATTTTTTGCATATTCTCTAAATATTTCGTAGTTTACTTTAGAGCTTAGTATACAGGGTGAAATTGAATTTGTGTAGTTCCCATTAACTGGTGACTCTGCTCCAGATTACGAACAACTTTCCTCAAAAAACCATTGTCAATTCGATCAAAAAAATTTCGATTATCCATATGAAGTAAACCATTCAGATTTCAGATTCAGAGCAATGTTTTGAGTGGAGACCAAGCACCGGCAAGCACAGTGTATCCACGAGGTGGAAGGACAACCTTTTCTAACCAATCGCTCGGGAAATCTATGGGGGGGGGGCTATGATGAGTCTTTTACATACACGGCACATAGTTACCTGCCACGTGATTCGTCGTGTGTTGTCAATTGAACGAGACGGACGGAAGATTTTGTTCCCGGTCGGGTCGAGCTGCGCAGGAGTGGGCGGCGGGCAAGGCCGAAGCAATTGTCGGTGCCCCTGCGATGCCGTTTCCCGCGCTCCGCAATTAGTCTACTGTTACAATGATATATATGTATATCACTGGTACTGTTTGTTTGTTTATGTACAGACAGCAGAACAACAGCCTAACATTGCCTTGTATTTTTCTACAGGTTCCAACTTATCTTAATTTGGCGACCTGTTTAGTGTAGTGGTTAACAACTCTGACCAGTATACCAAAAGGTTGCGGGTTCGAATCCCGCTAGGGGCATATGCTTGTGTGATGAATACTGACATGTGTACCCGAGTTATACAAGCATATAGTTGCTTACTGTAGAACTAGATGGCGCTGTGTGTATGTCTAAGGATATTTATTTATCACTGGTGCTATTTGTTTGTTTATGTACAGACAGCAGAACAACAGCCTAACATTGCCTTGTATTTTTCTACAGGTTCCAACTTATTTCAAGCGACCGGACAACATCAATGCTATCAATATTGCTTAGCAAACTTAGATAAGAGGGGGACACTAACATGCTCTTTTCACCAACTAAACCGAGTATTATGCACAAACGATAGATTTTGATGTTGTTTACATTGCGCTATAAAAAAGAAGAAGAAGAAAACGTTTATTGGCCACAAGTGGGCACACATTAAATGTACAAAACAAACTTAACATATAAAACATTAAAAAGAACAAACTACAAAACATATGAAGATAAACACAACAAATTTTGAGTGCCGCTGTGGCAAAGAGGAGTGGGACTCAGCGTTATGCTCAGTTCCAGGAACTGGGCGCTGTCCTTCCGTCCCAGCTTGGGAGAGGAAAGCAATGTGTATAAAGAGTTTGTATTAATAATATTTATTTATTTATTTGGAACATCAACATCATATATATATATTAGTCTACATATTTTAGACATTCAATTCCTGATATTATATGACAATTAAAGATGTACACGTCATTCACCGATTTGTACAAAAGCATCTTAGGTGGTAAGTTGGAGCTAACCTAAAAGATATTGTGCCCATTAGATGGGGTACGTTAGTACTATTAGTTTTTCTGTGATGGGGGTAATGTTGCAACGTTTAAATATTGTCTATTGTTAGTTGATTATTTAGTTGTAGTCGCATTCTGGATCCAGCAGTTAAAGATTTTATTTTTGAATTTGTGTATGGAATCATTAAAAATGTCAAGTGAAGGCTGTTTATTGCTGATTTCACTGTAAGTTCTGCACATTCTGACAAGGGGAGAGTTCAAACCAATACGTGCTTGTTAACGGGAAAGTATTGTGTCATTGTAATGGTGCAGTGTGTGAATGTGACAAAGAAGATAATAAATACATAAATATTTAGTATATACAAGTAAAACATAATTATGAATAGTTAATGTTATTAAATTACTACATAAATACCATCATAACAACAAACATAAAAAGACTACATCATCGGCCTCGAAGATTAAATCTTTTTGTTCTTCTAAAATATACTTTTTATATCGTGTCTTGATAGAGACAAGTTCAAAGAGATTTATTCCAGAGGATAAAATTATCAGTTGTAAACGTTACATTTAATAAAATTATTGCTCATTCACAAAGTTGGTTGCTCTTTTTAAGTAGGTTTTGGGTTATAATGTGTGATTCGCAAAACAAGGAAAAAATATATATATTAGGTATACTAGCTTTCCTCCCGCGGCTTCGCCTGCGTAGAATAACTTTATCGCGTATATGTTTAATATGTATATCCCGCGGGAACTACTCATCAATCATTCAATCAATCGAGTACACTTCATTGCACAAAAATTCTACAATACACTTCTGAATATAGCTTCAATAAATTAATAATTGTACAACCAGGCCTCATCTTATCGGGATAAAACATATCCCATGTATTAATCCATGGTATGTTCTACTTATACACCAATTTTTTTTTTCATAGGATAAAATTATCACTTGTAAACGTCAACCGCCTCCGAGACTCAATGTAAACAACACTGGGTTTACGATTCGGAGGTCGCGGGTTCGATCCCCAGCGGGTTACATGTTTAAGTACTCGGTTTGGTTGGTGGTAGGGCATTTTAAATGTCTGCCTCGCTAGCTTGTGTTCCGGTTGTCAGAAATAAGATAGCCAGTCCCCCAAATGTGTTGGGATTTCCGGGTCAGTACGCTTCCACCTTCGACCTCATCTTCACTTATCATCAGGTGTGATTGAGGTCAAGTACCAACCCGTTATGCATAAAAAAAAACATCCAAACTTTCGCTTTTATAATATTAGGTAGACACTTAGACTGAATATCGCCGAGTGGCCTATGTACAGCTTATCATCCAAACCCATCTTATATAAATCTGCCGCCAAGCAGCAATGTTACTAGCATTGTTGTGTTCCGGTTGTCAGAGATAAGATAGCCAGCCCCCCAAATGTGTTGGGGTTTCCGGGTCAGTACGCTTCCACCTTCGACCTTATCTTCACTCAACATCAGGTGTGATTGAGGTCAAGTACCAACCCAAAGATCACGTAAATCCACTGAGGCCTTATTGTAGATACATACAAGACGCGTTTAACACACTACCCACCTTTAGCTTCGCCGTAGTCGGTTAAAAACACTTTCAAATAAACATGAATGCGGAAAACTAATTATATTACCACGGCTACGGATGACTAACTACATTACCTACCTAAGTTCAAAAACCCGCGATGCATATTAAGAGGACGAAATCTATTATGGCAGTAACTGTGAGAACTCGTGATGAATGTCCGGTGACTCATCGGACCAGGTAAAAATTTAAAAAGTACAAGCTGATCGCCCTCAGGCCCTTGTTTTAGTGATGCGCGATAGGTGTTATCGATAATTATTAATATTATATATATTATAAAATTAAATATCATATATTGTCGATAATTTTTGTCATAAAACTTAACGTGACGGCCTCTATCCCAAATGGGGTGGTCAGATATATCCCTAACATTAGCGTTTGGGTGTTCCAAACGTTAGAAATTAAATATTTGAAATCCACGTTTTCATCCACCGTTCACCTTTTGAAATATAAAAAATTAGATAAGACAAGACAAGACAAGATAAGATAAGGTAAGGTAAGGTACGGTACGGTAGATACGGTGAGGTGAGGTGAGGTTATATCGTTTGATAAAACGAACATAACAACTACCGCTAGAAAACCTGCTTCTAATAAAAAAAACCGTATCTAAATAAATTGTTTTATTTATTTAAGAGCTCCTGGCCACAGACAGACACATAGTGGTCTAACTTCTTACATGTCATAAAAGCAATACGTCCATTAAAAGCAATACATAAGATAGAAATTGGTTAAAAGCAGTAAAATTAACGGAAATATTTTAAATAAATACACATAAGTAGGCAGATAACAAAACAAACAAACAAATAAATACATACACACAGCGCCATCCACACGAAGCAACTAATTCATAATTCATATATTTATTGCATTACACATGTCATAGTTACAATACATAGGTAAGTACTAACATACACATGTACCTTGTCAGGCATGGCAATATGGAGGAAAGGGATATCTATGTTATTAATGTCGTTTCAATGACCAATAGTTATAATTTTTGACATGCCAATTATAAAAAGATCTACGCAAACAAAATCGCGGGCCGTGTCTATATTTAACTAATTAGATAATATTATTCTTGCATCTAATTATTATACAAATATATGACTAATATGAGTTCTAGTTACTAGAACGCTTCTCTACCTTAGATAAGACTCTTTATCTTAGATAAGACGTAACTGATATGAAATAAACATTATTATAATTAGATATTAATAAAAGTTTACTTAATTACCGACAAGATGCGATAAGATATAATCCCGCGTTCTACTTGTCCCACTCGAATTATAAATGCGAAGGTTTGGTCAGGTATTTGTTTATTCGAGAGACAAACAGTTGCTTACATAAATTATATAAGTAGCTCATGTACTCTTCAAATATTACATTATTTATTAACCTATAGTCTCCTACATTACATAGGTAATCTAAGGTGCTTTAGGTAAATTATTATTTATTATTATTAAGAGCCCATAGTGTCCCACTGCTGGGCAAAGGCCTCCCTCATCTGTTACCAGTCGTTCTTGTTCTTGGCGAGCACAAACCATCCCTTATTTAAACTGTCAAGCTCGTCCCTCCACCGTTTTCGCGGTCTGCCACGTTTGCGTCTGGCGGTTGTAGGAATCCAAATACCTAGTGGACGCATTTGCCCACAACTCGCACGGCATGCGGCCCACGTGACTCGCCTAGTTCCACTTCAACGTCGCCGCTTTTTCCCTTACATCAGAGATCCGAGTCTGTACGGTGCTAAACCATACAGTAAGATGATGAGCATGATAATTGATACTCTGCTGTCCAATATATTGATTTAATCACTAATTAACAAATAAACTGATAGAATGCTATGATGAGTCCACGTGCCGCGGTGCGATCATAAGGGCGTTTTGATGTGAACTGGCTTAAATTGCGTAAAGGAGAAATGACCGCGTGTCACATTGATGCGTTTGTATTAAATGTACGATTGCTAGATCGTACAGAGTCCGTGAGCGTAGTGTATCATTTCTGACGCGGTCGAAGGTAAAATAAAATAAAAATTTAATAATAATAAATTAATTAAATAGGTAAATGACATAACATAAAATAGTGAGGAGGCGAGATTCAACCTGTAAAGTATCGATATTTAATTATCGACAAATGAAAAGAATACGTCGTAACAACACTGGCTCAGCGTAAATCTAGTAGTCGACTTACCTAACGGGTCCTCTTACTTCTCTTTCTCTCTACTTACAAAACATCTTGCGGCCTTGTCTAGCGTAGGCGTAGCCCAAATATCTGAGTTCGAGATTAGGCGAAAAGGTGGGAAGGATGAGTTGATAAGGGTATTAAAAGGTCGCGGTTTCGAATCTCGCTAGGGGCGTATGTTTGTATGATGAATACAGACGTATGTTCCAGAGTTATGGGTGTTATGAGACCGGGCACAAATCGTAGTCCGGTTTCCTCTTGCTCGACAATGCTGCTTCCTTGTGTGCCCAACAGTGTACCTGTACAGTATGTATACATGTGTGTGTGTAATAGATTTTAATTGTGTTCTAGTAAATCAAAATTACTGGCTATTACTAAATTCGTGAATCTTTTTGCAGTGCTATGGGGCCGTCCATAAATTACGTCATCGATTTTTTCAGATTTTAGTCCCCCCCCCCCCTATAATCATCCTATCGTCATTTCTTAATGACCCCCCCCCCCTTCTCCCAAAATTGACGTCATTACTAGTTTGATTAAGTATAAGTATAGTATTAATGTGTACTTTTATTAATTATGTAATGTTGTAGTTATTATTTAAGTATTGTGTTTATTATCAATACATAGTATAAAACAAAGTCGCTTTCGCTGTCTGTCCCTATGTATGCTTAGATCTTTAAAACTACGCAACGGATTTTGATGCGGTTTTTTTAAATAGATAGACTGATTCTTAAAGAAGGTTTATATTTTAGAATGACGTAATATATGGACGGCCCCTATGAAGTAGAATTGAAAGTCGACTTTATTGCCTATACTATTCCTGCAGCGGTATTCCCGAATGAGTACGACATTGGAACCTTCAAGAAACGAGCCTACACCTTCCTCAAAGGCCGGCAACGCATCTGTGACCCTTTCGGTGTTGCGGGTGTCCATGGGCGGCGGTGATTGCTTTCCATTTTTTTCATTGCTCGTTTGCCGCCCTCTCATATATAAAAAAAATACTAATAGAGTAAGTACACTTGGCTCCACAATTAAATAAATATCTCAGACACGCCAATTATCTAGCCCCTAAATTAAATAAATAAATATTTCGGACACTTACACCAATCATTTAGTCCCAAACTAAGCAAAGCTTGTACTATGGATACTAGATAACTGACAAACATACATAAATATTTATACAAACATCCATGATTTAGGAATAAATGTTTATATTTATCACACAAACATTTACCCGTCGCGGGATTCGAACCCTCAACCGTTGGTTTCGCTGACTGAATTCGGTAAAGTCTGTACTTCTTTTTCCGTCCGTCTGTCCACGTTCGTTTATTTTCTTCAATTTCCTTTTAACTCATTTAATTGACGTCACAGTTCCAAGACGCATACAATAACCTACTTTATTTTTTCCTCATGGTTACACACCGCATTGAAACGCAAAGTGATGTGGTAGAATATTCCCTGTATTTAACGATAGAATTAATAACAAATAGTAACTACACCTACACACACATTTAAACATATATATTTTGTTAACCGATTTTTAAATACCTACTAAGCCCATTATTTATACAGGGTGTCCCAAAAAATAGTGATAAGCGGACGTCCAGAGATAGAGCACTCTTAAGTGTATCCGAATCACCCCCATGTATGTTCTGCGATTTTTTGTAGTTTTGGAGTTATTATTTTTTTTGTATTTATTCGCAAAATTTTAAGTTAGTCGAGATTATTAGTCATAGCGACATAAATTATTGAGATACCGGCTTGGTTTTTTTTTTTTCAAAATTAGGTGAATAACCTTACGGAAACAAAAACAGTTGCGGTCAAATCTGATACCACTGCGCCATAAAAAAATGTTAAAATCATAACTTAGTAAATATTCAGAATTTTTGAAAGTTTTAAGGACGATTAAAAAAAACCCCAGTGGCAAACCTCCGTCCAAATGTTTTTCAAAAATTTTCAAGATATCGTCTTGCGAACAATTCATTTTAGTAACAGCACCATCTCTTAGAATCCTCGAGAACTAATGGGATGCTGAGATTATTTCGTATGCATAACGGGTTGGTACTTGACTTCAATCATACCTGATGTTAAGTGAAGATCAGGTCGAAGGTGGAAGCGTACTGACCCGGACACCTCACTTGGGAGACTGGCTATCTTATCTCTGACAACCGGAACATAACAATGCTATTAACATTGCTGTTTGGCGGCAGACTTAGATAAGATGGTGGTAGCTAGCCAGGCGGACATTTTTAAAATATCCTACCACCAACTAAACATATACTGGGGATCGAACCCGAGACCTCCGATTCGTAAACCCTATGTTGTTTACAGTGCGCCACGGGAGCGTTAAAATAAATCGGATTTTCTAGAATTTAAATAGTACGCACTTTATAATAAGCTATCTGATGATGAGTGATAGATAACAGTGAATGATATGTCCTAATTAGTAAGGATTTAATTACATTGAGTTCAGGTCAATACCCGTGTAAAAATTCTTTTTTTTTTTTTTTTTTTTTTTTTATGCACTACGGGTTAGCACTTGACCTCAATCACACCTGATGTTAAGTGAAGATGAGGCCGAAGGTGGAAGCGTACTGACCCGGAAACCCAAATAATTTGGGGAACTGGCTATCTTATCTCTGACAACAGGAACACAACAACGCTATTAACATTGATGTTTGGCGGCAGATTTAGATAAGATGGTGGTAGCTAGCCAGGCGGACATTTAAAATGCCCTACCACCAACCAAACCAAATTCTACCATTATAATGTATCATCAATCTATAAATACATTGAATGAATTGACTATATATATATATTTTTTTTTATGCACAACGGTTTGATTAATTAATAAGATAATGTTAACTTTGATAATGCTGTCGATTCGGATGTACACCAACTAAACTAAACTAAAACCACTTTTAAAGTAGTACTGTCTCTTTCTTCATGGAGCAGTACGTTGCGACGGCACCACTCCAAAACTGATTTTAGTTTAGTTGGTGTACATCCGAATCGACACCATTGTCATTAAAATTAACAATATTAATAGAAATTAATTTATAATAATAATTCCAACTAAAAGCCAGTCCCCCAAATTTGTTGGGGTTTCCGGGTCAGTACGCTTCCACCTTCGACCTCATCTTCACTTAACATCAAGTGTGATTGAGGTCAAGTGCGAACCCGTCGTGCATACGAAATAATCTCAGCATACCATTAGTTCTCGAGGATTCTAAGAGATGGTGCTGTTACTAAAATTAATTGTTCGCAAGACGATATCTTGAAAATTTTTGAAAAACATTTGGACGGAGGTTTGCCACTGGGTTTTTTAATTATAGGTAAATGCGAAAGTTTGTATGTGTGTGTCTGTATGTATGTATGTTTGTTACCTCTTCACGGCTATACCGCTGGAAGGATTTGGATGAAATTTGGTTGGTAGACAGATTAGGACCTGGATTAACATTATAGGCAATTTTTTTTTGCTGAACCGATTTTGACGAAATCTTCCACGTGGACGAAGTCGCGGGCGGAAAGCTAGTGTATCATAAACAACCTTACACGTTCCCACTGTTGGGCACAGACTCCCTGGCAGAGCCTGACTCTAGGGGCCACCTGACAGTCAGTGTTTTTAAGCTACCCCTGTAGGCCACCAACTGCCAGAGATCCTCGTGGCGCCGTCGCATACACTATTTGTTTTCGATTAGTGAAGTCAAGCAATGGCTGGCGCAGTCAGTCCTTGGATGGGTGACCACTATACTAACAGTAAATTTAAATATTTTGGTGAATGTCATTTGCCATTTCTGTAATAGCAAGTAATGTCATCATTCAATTGTCAAGCACATACCTGATAATATTAGTTAGAAAATATAATTTGTATAAATATAAATATTATAGTAATTATTTAATTATTTATCATAATATGAGTATTGATAATGTATATACTTGTTTATACTTAGTACTATATATATAAATATATATATATTGGATAGGTTATGTGGTATATTTATTTATATATATTATTATTATTATTATTTTGTTTTTTTATAAAATAACTTTCAATTGTTGTGTACACTATTTTCTGCCTAATCTAATAAACACTATGTATCTCTAAGGTTTGCTGGTAGAAAACTCTATCGGAGTTAAGCTCGCCTTTGTACATTTTATATACAATGCATATTGCTGTAACAATTTTGTGTACAATAAAGATATTAAGATAAATCTTTATATATATTTACATTTTAAGGCTCCGTATCTATATCTTTGTTGTCTGTCCATCTGCCTGTCTGTCCATTAAGACATTTTTCCTCAACGGCTAGACAGAGGTTCAATTTGAAATTTATGTCAAGGTTTTCACTCTTCAGGTTTCTTGCGCCGCTTCTTTTCCTACGAATGACTTCCGTTTGCGAAGCGTTAGTTTGGACATATTGACTGACAGATAAAATGCATGTCCTATTTATTATTTTGAATATAAATAAATAAATAAATATTTCGGACACTTACACCAATCATCTAGCCCCAAACTAAGCAAAGCTGGATGGAAAAAATGGATACTAGATAACGGATAAACATACATAAATATTAAATAAACATCCATGACTCGGGAATAAATGTTCGTATTAACCACACAAACATTTACCCCTCGCGGGATTCGAACCCGCAACCGTTGGTTTCGCTGACAGGGTCACTATCCACTACACCAACCGGTCAACCGGTTGATTCATGCTATACGCTTGTTGCCGTTCGTTTATTGGTAATCCTTTTACCCGATTTCATCATGAAGGAGGGTAATAGCTCCTACAAAGGTGTCAGCTGAAAATCAGCGCTGTGACACAGAATTAATATAGTACTATATGTTTCATGTCACAGCATTATGCTGAGCTGGAACTGGAACTGGAACTTTTTTTTTTTTTCTTGACGGGGGGGAAATCTTTAAAAGATACCCAGACTCCTGAGGGAGAGTCTGGATTATGTGGGACTTTCACCCACTAAAACCCCCCGGTGGTCCTCCTCAGCGCTTGTCGGGGAACACCGGGAACTCAAAGGACCAACTACCGGTGCTCCCCTAGCGCTCCGCTTAAGCCCCCCCGGGCTGGCCAAGTAGCCGAGCCGCACAAGCTCGCCGATGTCGGCTGCAGCGGGACGAGACCACGTCGTGCCACCGCTGCCATCCATTGAGCCGCCACCACTGGTGAAAGGACAGCCAGAGCCCTCAGGGGCATAGTCGTGACGCATCGGGAGGACTATCAGCTTGTATGTTTTAGCATTAATATCTCAAAATTTTCATGTACAAACAGCAACATTCTTAACTGCCCATTAAAGACGGAACTGAGAGATTTGATTTGATATTACTGTTCGAAAGGGATAGAGATATGTCCGTCAATTTGGATATAGTCGCAAGTTATCCAAAGGAATGATTCGTAATTCGGTCGTATTGCAACTCTGTTTTATCGACACAATGTTGCACATAAAATAAAAATAATGTGAATAAAATAATAATGATAAACGATTGCTTTTATTTAGAGTGTGTTGTTGTGACAGTCGATAAAACAGTACCGAGTAATATGTCTGATTAATGTATAACGAAAACAAACGGCTCTATGACCGAATTTATCCGATTTAATAAACCGACGAAATTAAGTTAATAGCTTAGCCACTAGCTAGGATTCATAACTGTCAACGTCAAATGCGTGTCTCCTTCCTGTAATATGTCAGGAAAAAGAATGTATAATTATGTGTGTTGCTGTTTGTGCATGCCCATTGTAAGCTGAATAAATGTTTTCTTTCTTTTTAAACGACTTCAAAAAAGGAGGAGGTTCTGTATTCGGGGCGTTTTTTTTTTTTTTATGTATGTACACCGATATCTCCGAGAATTAGCGGTTGATTCACATGGTTCTTTTTGTAAATGAAAGGGGATTTCGTCGAGTTGGTCCCATTGTAATTTCAGCGCAATCGGTCCAGAAGTTTTTGTGTAATCATGGTAATTCTTTCTTTCTAATGTTTTTCGAGTGTATGGTATGTATGTAGAATTTCTATGTTACGTCCTGTAGCCTATATAAACGGTTTAACAGATTTTAAAGTGCAAGGTGTTGTTAGATTCGTCTTTGTCCTCATACATGTTAAAATGCGCGTGCTACATCTTCGGCTACATGGTCACTTTCCATCAGGTGAGATTGTAGTCAAACGCGAAACCAGTTTTTAATAAAAAAAAAAATGCAACATGGTGCCCGAAAAATACAAAATATGCTGTCGGATTTACTTAGGTAATAATTATTTTCCAGTTTTTTTAGAATACTTTAGAATTAGATTAAGAATAAGGATACACATTGTTTATTGTCTCAGATCTATAAAACTACATTAATTTATGGGAAAAGTTATATATAATAAATTGCCCTAAAGCATTACAAGCACTGCCGACTAATAAACTCAAAATAGAATTGAAGAAGTGGCATCTCAAATACACATTCATTCAATTAAAGAATTTTTTGATCATAAGGTGGAAATTTAAATTATCTAATGTATTTAATACTAATGAATGCAACTGACATGAATTATGTAATGTATTTGATATTATGAATTTAATAGTAATTACTGTGATCGACTTGAATTATGTAAATGAATTTATTATCCAAAAAATAATTATTACTGTAATAGTTTTAAGATTTATAGATATTTGCATACTGCTAAAAGTGGCTGAATAGGCGATAGAACCAGTACTGAAACATCTTATAATGTACCCTATTCAATAGCAAATAAATCATTACGGCACAATAAGATTTTGTAATTCCAACGCACACTCCCCGAAACGCATCCTGTAATTGCCGTGGAAATTATCTGATTTTTACGTTACCGTGAAAAATTTCGGTATATCCCGTTATACAGTCGGAATTAGTGGACGTCTCCTACCTATACCTGCCAAATTTCAACATTCTAGGTCAAGTAGTTTTCGAAATTTCCGTATTAGTCAGCGAGTGATCGTGACCTTTCGCTTTTTAACCAACTTCAAAAAGGAGGGGGCTGTCAATTTCCCCATTTGAATGTCTTTTTTTCTATATTGATTTTTATTCTATTTCTCTGTGCGGGAAAAATGACAAAGTTACCGAACGAGTACGACATTGGAACCTTCAAGAAACGAGCCTACACCTTCCTCAAAGGCCGGCAACGCATCTGTGACCCTTTTGGTGTTGCGGGTGTCCATGGGCGGCGGTGATTGCTTTCCATCAGGTGACCCGCATGCTCGTTTGCCGCCCTCTCATATAAAAAAAAAAAACTCTAAATCGGATTAGTAATTTATTAACATTGCGATCGTAATATGGTTCGATATTTTCTTTATACCAACAATGATTGCATGCTAATATGTATCTGTTATCGAATGAATTCAGAATGATCATACTCGTATTACTGACAAATTGCTGATTGGCAACGCACAATGTGGAAAATGAATTCCTTTCATAGTATATAATGTTACAGTCATAGTGATTAAAGAGCTATTATACATAATAAATGGTCATTATGGACATAATGACTAAGTTGTCTAGACAATGTGATAAACGTCCGAGCCTAAACATGGCTAGGCAACGCTGTTTTTATCCTCATGTTCGGTCTGCTTACACCGATTATTTATTTTATTCAATCAGTGACAGGTACTCTATTCATGTGCAAAAAATCACGGCCTTTAAGATTATAGGAGGTTAAAAATGTATCCTTACTGGACTATAATATATACCGGATGAGATTTTTTACCGCAAGGAAAAAATATGCCTTAGTACAATACAATACAATACAAATACACTTTATTGCACAACAGACAAGAAAATACAGTTTCAGAAAAGTGGTAAGAATAGAATGTAAAATTTGCCGACCTTATCACTAAAAGCGATCTCTTCCAGGCAACCTTTGGGTATAAGGACAGTACATTGGAAATATGTAGGTTGCGCGGTATTAAATAGGGATGCAGATACAAAACTACGTGAATAAATTTCATATATTTACATACACATACATACATAGATTAATAGAAAAATATACCTACTTAAACATAACATCTATAAAATAGCAACAAAATACAAACGTAAATATACAGGTGTACTAAATAAATAAGAAGCTAAGAAGAGAACACAGATTAAAGCACCAGAAAATGCTCCTTGACGGCGACTTTGAAAGCATTCAAAGTTTGAGCGCGTCTGATGGACTCGGGTAGGGAGTTCCAGAGACGAATGGCTTGAAGGGTAAATGATTGGCTATAGAATTTTGAGGTGTTCGGTGGAACGTAAAGCCGTAAATTGTCCGTCGAACGAAGGCGCCGATTGTGGGTGGAGGAAAGAAATTCAAAGCACGTTTTGAGATAAAAAGGAGTTCTGGGATCGAACAGTACTGAATATATATATAGTATATTAACATTAGCATCGCAATATATTTACGAAAATTTAATGTATGTAAGAAAAAATATAGAATCATTTAAGAAAGATTGTGATATACATAATGTTAATACCAGATATAAAAATAAACTTGCTGTTCATGTCAGCCGTTTACACAAAGTCACTAAGTCATTTAAGGGGCAATGTATACGCTTTTATAATAAGGTTCCAGTGGACATTCAAAATTTACCTTTAAATAAATTCAAAACCATCATAAAACAGACATTATTTACCAAAGGCTATTATAAAATTTCTGACTATCTGGATGATAAGCAAGCATGGACATAGACCGCTCGGCGATATTCAGCCTAATTATACAATATAATATAATTGTAACCCAAACTTATTTAAAAGAGCAACCCTTGAGTTTCTTGCTCGTTCTTCTCTGGGGAATCTGCTTTGCGAATGAGCAATAATGTCAATAATTTTAATATTAAGATAAAAATGTGACGTTTTCAAGTGATAATCTTTATCCTACGAAATAAATATTTTTTGACTTTGACTTTGACTGAATATAGGAGGGAAAGAATATTAGGTAAGTGAAATACAAGGCATTGGCATAGGTAATTTAATTTTTTTTTTCAAAGCCATCATGGAATAAAACTTTAATTGTGTCATTTGGCGATTGCGTTTTTAGCCTATCCACATAAAAAAACAACTTGGAGAAAATATGAGGTCACAAATAAATTTCGCATGATATTTTATTTGACTGATGATTCGCCTGATTTTTTGCACATGGATTTGAAAGAAGGAAAGAAAGAAAGATGGATGGATCACATGGATTTATCACCTGTCAGTGATAGAATAACAATGTTTTTTCGGTATGTTACGTTATTTGTACTTGTCTATTTTATTGGCTTGATATTGTCCTAGTCCCATTGTGAGTGTCCTTGGTTTTATATTATTTAATTATTTGTTCTAGATGGAGAAATGAATAACTGACCAAATTAATAATACATCGTTTCTCTAAAACCGCTCATCTTTTCCCGTGATTTTTCCTCTACATACGTTGTCATTGGCAGAATTTATTGTGCTAGAAGAGCACGATATAAAAAGCCATATAAAAAAAAAACAAATTATTACCACTGGGAATTTCATTGTGTCGGAGAATATACTAAGAACTCCTGTAACTATTTTCAAAAAATCGATGAAATTAAATTAAATTGAAATTAAATGTTTATTCGTGCATAGAACCAGGTTAAAAAAAAAAGATATACATAATTTTGGGATGATCTCTGGATCTGGCCTCTTCAGGCTTATACACTACACACTATAACTACAATAAAAATAAATCTATGAAAAGGGCTTTTAGATGCGCTGCCAATAATTGATGATGCTCAAATGTTGCTTATTAAAAATAAAGGTTTAGAGTATTAGTAATTTAACAGTAACAATAATAATTTCCAATTGACTCATAATATAACAATAACTGATTATAGAGATGTCATTAAAACTAAATGTCATAAGAACTAAATGTCATAAAAACTAAATGTCATAAAAATTTGATGTCATGAAAGGTTATAAAAAGTATAGATGTCATAAAAAGCATCAAAAGAATTCTACAATTTATCTGCCAAAAACTCATTAATTGCATAGTAGCACTTGTC
This sequence comes from Oegoconia quadripuncta, assembly GCA_949316235.1. NCBI lineage: Eukaryota > Metazoa > Arthropoda > Insecta > Lepidoptera > Autostichidae > Oegoconia > Oegoconia quadripuncta. The sequence continues at coordinate 2,521,733 of OX438747.1, read as the reverse complement.
AGTTAAGATTGCCTTGATTCTGGTTTTGAATTCCTTTATCGTCATACATTTAACATCATTAGGCAGTTTATTGAAAATTTTTGGTGCCATGCAAAAGATACTGGAGTGCTTTAAAGCAGTTTTTGAGCTTACGAGACATAAACGACTTGCAGAGCGTTGAGTTCTGGTTTGAGTTTCTGCTACAGTTTTAAACATATCAGGGTTTGTTTTTACAAATACAGCTGTCTCATATATGTATAGACAGGGAAGTGTAAGCAACTTATGCGATCAATAACTTCTTTATTTTGTTAAGGCTAATATTTCTGGAGTTAGGGAAGACTTATTAAGACAGATATCTTGTGTACGTACTGACAACTATAATTTTTCTCAAGAGTGTCACTGTTGTTTTCCTTTAATCTCTAGGGCAACTACATTATAATAAGCACATAATTACTAAAAAGTACTTATAGCTAATACGCCCTCTTAATTCTGTGCCTATAACAATTTCACTTCCCTAACTTATTCCTCTAGCGTTCCTGGGCCCATAACCGATGTTAAGGCTAATATTTCTGGAGTTAGGGAAGACTTATTAAAAGAAAGATATCTTGGTACGTACTGACAACTATAATTTTTCTCAAGAGTGTCACTGTTGTTTTCCTTTAATCTCTAGGGCAACTACATTATAATAAGCACATAATTACTAAAAAGTACTTATAGCTAATATATTTATGAAAAACTTCATGACACAATTTATAACTAAATACCTATACTATAAGTAAAGCAAGCTACAGAATTGTTAGAAAATGCTTTTATTCTCTTATTAATGGGTACTCTAACCCTTCTACAAAAAATCAGGAACTTTATTGTGCCGCTGCAGCACACACATACTTTTTTATCCCTATATTTTGCGTGTACTTTTATATGTTCCGTTTTTATTGCAACTGTACTGTAGTCTAAATTATGTGTATTAATTGCTTATAAATATTATTTAATGTATGTGTGTGGCTGGAGAAACAAATAAACGTTTATCTATCTATCTTTAAGATTATAGAAAGTTACCCCACAAAAATTTATATCAATTGTATTGGACTAATGTGTCTGTACTAAAAACTAGGATGAGAAACAAAATGATTATTAGAAACATTAAATGACAGTATCATGTTTGTAAGGGAACAACCAGAACACTATCCAATACAAATTAGGCCCAATATTAAACAGTTACGACCTAGAGGGCCTGATAAAGTAATTATACCTAAATATACAATGTGATAGGGGTGGTACTTCTAACCCGTTAAGGCTCAGTACTACATCCAAAATCATCGACAAAAATTAATATGGGGGGTGAAAATATATCCGTGAAAACATAAAAAAAGTGATTTTAAATCACAAAATAATTAAGTAATAATTTTTTTTTCTTACCAAAATAATCTCAAACATACAAAACAAAGTAATTGATTAGTTAGCCAGTATCATTAGGTACCGTTTGCCATTTTTTTCATATTTCTACGACGTATGAAACCTTTGATATCGCATAAAGTATCGAGCGCGCCGCAGTACATTGAAAATAAAATAAAAATGGTCATAAATTTAGGGGGAAGGGGGCTGGACCCCCCATATTATTTTTTTTGTCGATGGATTTGGATGTAGTATTTAGCCTTAACGGGTTAGAAGTACCACCCCTATCACATTGTATATTGTCAGTTACGCAAAAAAATATAAAATTATATGGCTGCGAAGGTATACAACGCCCTCCCAAATGAATTAAAATTATTGACTGAACGACAATTTAAAATTAAGTTACATGAATGAGTTATCAACAAATGTTATTATTCAATTAAGGAATATCTTACCACTATTTTAAAATACTTATATAACGGACAATATCGCTTTTCTGACATCAACACAGCATTGAGAATTAATTAGTGTTATATTGTGACAACATACATTATTATTATTATTTTTTTTTTTATATGAGAGGGCGGCAAACGAGCATGCGGGTCACCTGATGGAAAGCAATCACCGCCGCCCATGGGCACCCGCAACACCAAAAGGGTCACAGATGCGTTGCCGGCCTTTGAGGAAGGTGTCCACCCCAGAATAAGTAGGGCAGCCTGAGCGATGAGGGATTCTCCAGCAGTGCTGGTACCCTCCTGGGGTACTAACTCTTTAAATACCGCTACCATTCTGGAGAGAGATTGGAAGGTGGGCCTCCGGCGCCCTCGCTCACCGGACGAAACGCAGTGGCAAAATGCCACTACTCAGGCGTCGGTATTATATTATATTTAAGTAATAACTTATCTAATGCTATCCTAATTTATTAAGTAATTTCACGCTAGATTTCAATTAGATTTTGAATGGGACTTCTGTTATGTGTTATCCTATCTTGTACTCAAAATCAAGCAAATAAATAAATAATTTCATTTCATATCTTTATATTCCTATATTGTTAAAGAATCTACACGTTCTTCCAAGTATTCCACATGAATAACCTAAAATACTGAGGCAAAACTAATACCTTATTCACACGATTCGACTAGCCTGTGGAGGAATGCAGTCCTACGGCCATAGTGGTGGGACGATATAATGCACACACAAGCCGTACGTCACAGTTAACGCTGAGTGATGTACGTGTGGGAGTGGTACCTAGGTGGCTGAAGTCACTTGATTCTCGTTACAAATATATGAAATGAAATGAAATGAAATGAAATAATTTATTTGCTTGATTTTGGGTACAAGATAGGATGACACATAACAGAAGTCCCATTCAAAATCTACTTAAAATCTAGCGTGCAAATATTTAATAGCATTAGTTAGGTTATTACTTAAATATAATATAATAATGTATGTTGTCACAATATAAAACTAATTAATTGTCAATTATGTGTTGATGTCAGAAAAGCGATATTGTCCGTTATATAAGTATTTTAAAATAGTGGTAGGTATTCCTTAATTGAATAATAACTATATATGTACTTTCTGAATCGACAATACTTTACCATATTAGTTTATGTATGATTGTTATATTTTTCCTTCGATCTCTAGTAAAACTGGTAGAGTGCACGATACTACTAATTAAAGAAACCATGCCATACTATCAACCATATTAAGAGCAGTCGGATAAATGCACGTAATTAAATTAATTAAAAAAAAGTCAATTGGTACATGGCATGCCTGGGGATCGAACCTGGACCTCTCAAATAGGGAGACTGTGTCTCCTCCACTGAGCCACCGACGCTCATATTTATATATATTTAATATATAACTGTGGATGTTGTTTTGAGCATTACACTTTTAATGTTTAAAACACCCAAACACTAACCTTAACAAATTTGTTTCCGAGTAAAAAAATTCAATGTAAGTACAAATGAAATTACAAATTATTAGACTTACTTCATTTCGATTGTACCTTATTTGATCAATGAGAAAAAAAAGGCGACGGTCATATGCAAGATGTCAAAGCAAGGGTATATAACGGTGTATATAAATTTCATAAATATGTTAACACAAGAACCACTTCCTTAAGGTTATTAACTCTAACTCATTTATTAATTAAAAAATGGCATATTCCAATACAGAAAAAAGGGACATGTTAAAAATGTACTACAAACATGATTGTAACAATAGGGCAGCCATTATTGCCTACAGACGAGAGTACCCAGATAGAGAAGTTCATTCTGGTACGTATTTACGTAAGCTGGATCATTGTATGGCACAACGAGGACGTCACTTCGAACAGCTACTTTGAATAGGTACAAAATTTTGTATTTACTAAGAAATAAAATGTATGGGAGTGTTTAATGTATTTTTTTGGATATTTCTCGTTTTCTTTAAAAAAAGTTATTAATGTCATTTTACTCATTAGGTAAAGTACTTTCGATATCAGTTTAAAGTTTTTTGATATCTATAATAGTTACGGAATAACAGACACATTGCACACTTAACGATTACACCCTGTATAGTTTCTTAATGATTATATTATTTTATTGTCATGTACGTGCAATTGCCAAAGTCTCTCGGGTTAATTTTGTTAGACCCTATATAATATTTATTAGTGTGAGTAGTTATTTGTGTTAATTGAAATTTTACTATATATTTTTTATAGACCCAATCTACTGTTCTCTAACTAACCTAGTGGCTGACTGGAAGAAATCCCTGTATGGGATAAGTTCGCCCTTGTACTCAAACTCTGTCAATATCATCATATCAGCCACAGAACAACCACTGCTGAGCATAGACCTCCCCCATAAAGCGGCCAGCATCGAGCGATTTCCCTCGACTGTCCACCTTTTGAGTGGACTCAAACTCTGTACTAATGTAAAACTAATCTATTTCCTTTTTGTAAAATAAGCCTTCATAAACAAACACTGTGAAGTCATAGCTCCAAAGTACGACATATGAGTGACTTCACTATTCGTCGTGACTTACAAACGAGTAGGACAAATGGTATCCCTCCAAACGTTTGTGTGGGTGAACAACACATTTGCATTTTTTTGTTGCAAATGTCTAAAAATTACCATTTATTCACCAGTTCGACCATTAATATTATGACTATACATAATTGGAAACACATTTTGCTGCATTAATAACAGATTTTTATTTAAATTTTTCGTGGTCAATGACTTTTTTTTGACACACGTGGCACCTGTTTTTATCCCCCGACGGAAAACGATGAGTGTTATGTGTTTGACGGCGTTGGTATGTGTGTGTGTGTGTGTGTGTGTCCGGTCCGATATGAGTACGGTTTTTTATATATATGAAAGAGTAAATGAGGGGAAAGATTGTGGACGACCGATTGGTGTAGTGGATAGTGACCCTGTCAGCGAAACCAACGGCTGCGGGTTCGAATCCCGCGACGGGTAAATGTTTGTGTGATGAATATGAACATTTATTCCTGAGTCATGGATGTTTATATAAATATTTATGTATGTTTATCCGTTATCTAGTATCCATAGTACAAGCTTTGCTTAGTTTGGGATTAGATGATTGGTGTAAGTGTCCGAAATATTTATTATTATTATTATTATTATTGTGAGCCATGTATAATGAAAATCGGTAAAGCAGTTTGGCAGTTCTTTAGCTTTTCATTTTTTTTTTGGTGTATTTGGTCTGTACAGTTCACTTCGACAGTTCATTATTTAGACATATTGCTTACTAAAAAAAAATGTTTTATTAATATTTATATAATGATATTACAATTTAATCATATAAAAGTAATAATTTTATTGTAATATAATTAACACGTTACCCATTCAATTATAACGACAACCATTCTCAGTAACACAATAAGAATTTTTAATTGGCATAAGTTTAGTATTATTTTTCTGTAAAAGAATTTGTAATAATGCTTTTGATTCTATGTAAATAAATAAAAAATATAGTCCGACAATGTATTCGACAGGCATTTGTCCGACAGAACGATACTTCGACAACACACATCTTCGAAATAGACCAGTTCGGCGCCATGACCCCTGCTTCGAAATGAAATTGTTCGACAGACTATTATTTCGACGGAATATACCTTCGTCATAATACTATGTAAGTGTTATTATGAAGCCAAAATGAAAAACACAAATAAATCCTTATTTTACACTTTAATCACATATTTCTATAATGATTCATTTTAATAGCAACTAATACAATAATAATAAAATCCTCGATATACACACAGCGCCATCTAGTTCCACTTTAAGCAACTATAGGCTTGTGTTGTGGATACCAGATGGTTGATATACTACATAAATACTTATTATAAATGAAAATATCCATAACTCGGATACACATGTCGGTATTCATCACACAAACATATGCCCCTAGCGGGATTCGAACCCGCAACCTTTTGGTATAGTGGTCAGAGTTGCTAACCACTACGCCAAACAGGTCGTCAATAGAATTATAATTATCATTATTTTAACTTAATATATACAAAATATCTTGATTAATTCTTAGCTACTCCACGTTACTTACTTGTTTTTGTTTGAGATCTTTGTAGATGCCTGTTAATGATGAGGTGATGTTAAAATAATGATAATGATATTTTTTTTTTTAAGTTTTCTATCCATCAATAAGTTAACTTATTAAGTATGTACATGAAACAACAAATTTCTAAAACACAATTAAAAATACCTATATCTTATAGAAAAAATACGCCGTCCAACTCGCTTCCGTGAGGAATAGTACCTAGTACGCTAGCGCTATTGCCCCGCTGAATGCATAAGCTCAGCTGCTGAGCAAAGTAGGCACCAGATCTCACATCTCCAGAGGCGTGGACCAGTCTAACGGAAAAATCCTTTACAAATTATTTCGTGTCAGAAGACCACGGGCCCAAAGTCTCCACTGCAAGCGCCGCAAACTCGTGGTTTATAGAGATTGACGCATATTTACATCGCTTGTTACTTTGAGCTTGTTCAGCCGCGGTTCTAGCTCTTTGCGCAGTTCCTTGTTTATGGGACGGTGCCAAAGTGTCCGCACAAGTTGCGTCCCATACCAAGGAGCGCCCCAAGCACCAGGGTACCAAGGTGGCTCAATCAGGTCTTTTCCCGTCGTCCTTGAAGGCTCCAGAGATGCCGGGACCACTGTAGTGGCGAGAGCGCGCCTAATTATTAATTTTAAAGATAAAGATTAATTGCACCATGGCGATATGCGCCTCCGGCACTCTTCATGCAAGAGAGCCCGTGGCGTCCTAGCTGATCCACAACCTTACCACATGAACAGCGATGAGGTTCACACAACTTAGTACCCAAACGTAAAATGGAAATACGTAGGGCATTGGAATCGAGGATGGTGCCTAGGTTGTGGGAAGGAAGAGCATGTAACTAGTGCCCAGACTCATTTTCCGAGACTACCAGTAGACGTGCACGCTCAGTGTCGTCTTGACAATTGGCCAATAACTCCTGGTGGGTTGTGCTTAGAGCTGGCTTGTCAGGAAGGCTTTGAAGGACAATCCTCTTCTGGAAAAGACGCACACCAGGCAGATCTCCGACAAGCACGATACCTCTGCATCAATGAGCGTATGGGAATTTAATATCTCACTGATGAGAGGGAGTGTACTGTACGCGGAGGAAAGAAAAGCAGGGAGTGCCAGGCTAGAGGTTGTGCGTATGCCAAGTCCGCCATATCTATTGGTAGTTTTTGGAAGATAAATATAATTATATTAGATTAGATATAATTAAAGAAGTCATTGTAAAAATATGTGATTAAAGTATATAAAAAGCCTGATAATAACAAAAAAATTATAAAAAAAAATTGCGTATTATGTTAATCACATGAAAACATTACAATATTGATTAAACTGAATTTGACGAGTAATAAATTTTGCTCGTTATACTTAAAAGATACGCGCATGTTTTTTGGTCACTTTTCTATGGAAGTGATGTTTTTTTTACAATATAAATCAGCATTTGATACGACAATTCGTGAACGAAGTCGGTGTGCGATTGAGTTTTGGTTCAAAAACTCCCGTTTTAACACCAATGAAGTGGTTCCATTTTGATTGGTAGAATGACCCGGTCCATACACAGTAATATATGTGTATGGACTGACCACTCCATGTGGGATAAAATCGTGACGTTATGTATGACATATGAAAGTATTGCGTCACCGCGATATTTTGCCTTTATAAAAATCCCCGAAACTTATTTGACTAATAAATACTTTCCACAAATTACATCATGATTCACTTTTAATTTGTGACTAAGTAATATCTAATCAATTGCATAAAATGCACGCGAAATGAATCATAGAAATAAATACTAAGGGATCGTTTACAGGTGCCTTTTTCAGGTTTCCATTGTCATCACGAGCACTGATATTTTATGTAGAGTCAATTATTGCCAAAGTGTATTATTATTATATTATTATATTATTATATCTTTATTGCTAGTCTCTATTATGTTGTATCTGTATGTTTTTTTTCTTGTGTGCAATAAATGATAAATAAATAAATAAAATAAAATAAATTTCTCACCAAAGTCTACCCAAAATGTACATACAACTTACATACTAATACAAAGTAGATAAATATCAATTGTACTTACAGGTAAGATCCTGGTGCTTTAATCTGTGTTCTCTTCTTAGCTTCTCTCTATACCTTAGCACAATCCTGTTGTCGCTTATTATTATTATATTATATATCAATAAATATTTATTTAGTACACCTATATAATTAGGTTTGTATTTTGTTGCTATTTTATAAATGTTATGTTTAAGTAGGTATATTTGTCTATTGATCTATGTATGTATGTGTATGTAAATATATGAAATTTATTCACGTATTTGTATCTGCATCCCTATTTAATACCGCACAACCTACCTATTTCAAATCTGTCCTTATACCCAAAGGCTGCCTGGAAGAAATCGCTTTTAGTGATAAGGTCGCCAAATTGTACATTCTATTCTTACCACTTTTCTGAAACTGCATTTTCTTATCTGTTGTGCAATAAAGTGTATTTGTATTGTATTGTATTGTAAGATCATGGTGGACTGATGCCTGAACTAGGATAAATCCTGTGTCTTATCAGTCCTCCACCCCTAAGGTGCCGTAAACAAAGGGTACCTTAAATTATAAATAGTGGTGTCGATTCGGTTGTACGCTAACTAAACTAAAACCAATTTTAGAGTAGGCCTGTCTTTATCTCTCTGGAACAATATAACGTGACAGCACCAGTCTAAATCTGGTTTCAGTTTAGTTGCGTGCGCAACCGAATCGACACCAGTAACAATAGAAGAGTAACTTAACTAAGTAGTGATGCGCACGCATAGTAAAAGTAGATGAATCAATAGACATATGTACACGTGCTACCTGTGGGTTTTATACACATATAACATACAACACAACAATACATATATATTGAATAATTGAATAATGAACAATATATATTGAATTATCTTCCTCTTTTCTTCCTCTATCTATAGGCAATTTGTTCCTACTATTGGCAAATTTCTAGCGATCAAGATGATGAGAATGCATTTACCAGGCTCAGGTTCACTCGCGTGCATGGAATACTGCTGTCACGTTTGGGATGGTTCAACCAAGTACCAGCTGGCTGTACTCGATTCTGTGGAACGACGTGCCAAAAGAATCATTGGTGACCGTTCGATCACTGCTAAATTGCAGAGGCCTAGAACACAGTCGCAAGGTCGCCTGTCACTCAGTTTTTACAGGATGCACTTCGGAGAGTGTGCGTTTTATTTAATAGGCTGTATTATTATTAAGGAGATCATTTTATTATTGAGAGAAAGAGATGTATACACGTATGTATCCTCTCATAGCATCTTGCTAATTACTACTATTCAAATCAAATCAATCAAATCAAAAAATGCTTTATTTTGTAGGTACACAGGGTACACTTAAAATAGTCAGATTTTACATTTTTAAAGCTACTGCTTGTTCAAAAGGCAATTTTCCCCTGAGAAGAACAAGCAAGAAACTCGAGAGGTCGCTCTTTTAAGAAAAGGTTTTTATGTTACAAAAATTAGATATTATTTTATATTATAATATTTCATTATTAATTGTGAAATAGCCTGGTTATGTCCATGATTGTTTATCATCTAAATAAACTGTTATTTTATAATAATGCTTTCTTAATAAGTTTCTGTTTTATAGTATCTTTAAATTTATTGAAAGGAAGATTTTGTATATCAACAGGAACTTTATTGTAATTGTTATTTGTATGTACATTTGTTGACCAGTGTCCGTGCGTCATTTGGAGGCTCCACTGAAAACCAGCGTTGTAGTGAACGGCTACAATCCATGCTGAGTTGGAGAACTTTCTGACTCCACCTTGCGACACCGACAATTAGATGGTATACACAATGTTATTTTTTGCATGTGTCTCTACTGTGTAATATTTGTACCTGATTGTTTGTGTCATAAGATTGGTTTAAATAAATTTTTCTTTCTTCCGTTCTTACACCACTAGCATATTTGCGCCGTTTGAGGTTCTCAGCGGATGCGGCTGCCTATCCAGGGTTATCAGAGTTACTGGCAGATGGGATGGTTCAAGGGTATGAACACACTAGCATACCAAAGTAAAGCGCGTCCCATCTTCCAGGATAGGAGAGTTATAGTTCAACTTCTTTTTTAAATTCAGCGCCATCTTGTTCCAGATTAAGCAACTTGGCTTGTATTATGTATACCAAACGTTGATAAACTACACGAATAAGCTGGTACATTATCCTTCTTTACTGATTTGGTACAATTTCTATTTCGTACAATTCCTAGTTTGTACAATTTCTAGTTTGTACAATTCCCTATACCAACATATGTCCTTAGCGAGATTTGAACCTGCGACCTCTATTCAGAGGTCAAGGTCTCTAACCAAACAGCACTAGTAGCATGACAGGCGGAATAAATGTTTGTCATAGGAGATAATATTTGTCCTGCTCATTCTATTGGACAAAATATACAACTATACCACTCACACACCTACGTCGAACGTTGTCATGCTACGGGGGCAGCTCGCCGATTCTATGTGCGAAGTCGCGAGCGCAAGGACATAATTGCCTTGTGGTTGCGATACGTAATGTGTGGTTAGCAGATAACTTAAAACTTACTAGTCTATTCTAGGTAAGATTTATGTAATAATTTCTAAAATTATCGACAATGATGCATCGTTTCGTACTTTGATATTAATTGTATGTGACACATAGTTACTAATATTTATGAATAGTATAGTCATTTTATTATAGCGCCATTTAGGTGTTAATGACTCATGAACGTTATGTGTTTGGCGGCGATTTTTCCCACGTCTACAGATTCACAATTCTACAGATTTCCAATATTACATAAATAAAATAAAATAAATAAAAATTATTTATTTGCAAGAATATGGTACAATAAGGTCTTAATAAATTATTTTCCAAGACATACTCTGCTTTAAGAAGCGTGCAAAATATTATAATATGTGAAGACAGATCATGCATTAAAAATCAATAAATTGGAAAAATATAAATGTCAAAATCTGTCATCTTACAGATCAGAAAGATAATTTAAACAATGAATAAAATAAAATAACAATTCATTAAAATGTCAGTAAAAAAGGCATGCAAATGTCAGTAACCAGGTGCTAATTACAATTGATCATTAATAAATTCTTGAACAGAATAATAGCATTTATTCAAATAAAAGTCATGTACTTGTTTTTTAAAAGGAATTAGACTTTTGTCCTTAAAACTATCTGGCAAATGATTGTAAATCCTTACGGCCATACAGAAACCCTTGTCTACAGATTGTCAACACTACAGATTCTCGTGTGTACAGATTCCCATCTCTACAGATTCCCATGCCTACAGTACCCTATTTCTACAGATTAACATAGAATAGACAGTAAAAAGTGTGCTTAATGGCTAATTCACATATGAATTTTTTATTTTTAAGATCTTTTGCTTTTTGTTATCGCACTCTCAAGTAGGTAACATCAGTTTTTTTTCTTTTTTTCCTGTTTATTTTTCTCACACATGAGTGTATGTGGGAACGCGCCTGACTGTTGTTTTATTTTGAAAACCCAAGTGAGAGAGGGGTGGCGCTGAAAACCAGCGCTGTCAATTGCCATACGACATATTGGCAGCAAATGCTGACGACCAATCCCTTTGCCACAAATACATTTAATTATGCAAAATGTTATACCTTACGAAATTTTCTGTATTTGTTGGCAATAAATACTTTTCTTTCTTATAAGATGTATATTTCTACAGATTCCCATGTCTACATATTTCCAATATTACAGATGCCCCCCATGTCATCAGATTCTCATGTCTACAGATTCCCATGTGTACAGATTCCCAAGTGTACAGATTCCCATGTTACATTTATAAGTTTTGTCGTCTAAAGACATGTGGTTCCAGCTTTATCACCCAATTTCCTCATTGCCTCCCTTTGCGTCTTCTACACCCAGTTTTTTTCTGGGTGTACCTCAGTAACGCGTGGTCCGACCCCCGGTGGTTACCCGACTGCCCAAATAAGGAGAGTAATGTTTTTCGAGTGTATGTATGTAAGTATGTGTGTATGTAGATTTCTCTGTTACCTCCTGTAACTTAAACGGCTTGATCGTGCAGTGCAAGGTGTCGTTAGATTCGTCTTGATCCCTGGAGTGTCAATGGATACATTTTATGTTAAATAATCCAACATGGAGCCCGTGAAATGCAAAATATGCTGTCGGATATTGTGGTTTTTAAACTTCTATTATTATTATATTAAAGACTATGTTATTAGCCATGTTTGATGAAAATCGGTTAAGCTATTCCGAAGATATCTTTCGGTACTCATCATCATACAATCCACAGAATATCCATATTCGATAGACAATCGTCTAAAATTTCTTTTTCACAAGATAAGTTTTATATTTTTTTAAACTAAATATTAAAATTACTGCTCATTCATGAGTCTATTTAACTCCCTAGACAAGAAAGAGCAATCAATTGAAGGGTTGCTCTTTTTAAATAGGTATTTGATTACAATTTGTGATGCGACAAAAAGTACATATATGTTATACTGGCTTATCAACCAATGTTAGACATTTTATGATAGCCTTTGCTGAATAATTTCTGTTTTATGATGGTTTTGGATTTATTTAAAAGCGTAGTTTGAATGTCAACTGGAACATTAATATAAAAGCGTATTGCGCCCTAGTGACTTTGTGGCGACTGACATAGACAGAAAGTATTCTACCCTAGTTTGGGAGCCAGAGGTAAAATTAAGTACCTATGTCCTACTTATGAAATTGGCGTTTTGTATGAAGAATTTCATTAAGACTGTTTTCTCCATAAAAACATTTTTGATTTTTTTTTTGGGAACGGCAAATCCAAATTTAACAAAATTTTGTGTGTATTATCGGATAACATTAAGTTAAGTATAGGCAGCGTTAATCGCTTTATAAATGTTTCAGGGAATCTAAGAAATGATTATGGAAAGCAAATGAACAGAGCTCTTTTCAAATTTTTTTTATTAAGTGATTTAGCCCAGAAATTAAAAAGTATTTCATGTGAAACCTTGAAATAATATTCCAATTTCCAAATAAAAAACAAATTTGGATATAGCTTAGGTGCATATGATTAACGAAGAAAAAAAACTCCAATTTCATAAATTTCGTAAAGACCCAATATTTTTCAATTTCTTTAAAAATTACAACGGATTTGTAGTGTTTATGTTTTTAGCTCAATTAATTTTATTTTAATTCTTATTGTCTAGTTTTACGCCGAATTTTTTTTTTTGCTGTCAAAAAAGGAGGGGATTCTCAATCGACCTAATTTTTTTGTATCTTTATTATCACGATATCTTGATCAAGTGATAACCGATATTGATGAGTATTTTTTCGTTTGAAAGGGTATATACTGCTACTTTGGTCCCATAGAGATTTGGTGAAGATCTGATGTTACTTGCCGGAGATAGAGATGGAATCTTAGTGAACTGTCGTTGTCATCATTTTTGGCGGTTCAATAACAAACAAGGAACAAGGTAAATGTCCTTGTTTACATCCTCTCCGATGAGTTGTATGTTATTTATAATCGATTTAATCAGTGATAAAAGGTAATATAATTGTAGTAAATCGGTACAAATTTTCCTGTGACAATTAAAAGTAACTATTTCTTAGAATTATGATACATCTCTACCAGCTCTTGAGCACGTAAATCACTCGTGACGACTGCCATTCGTTATTAATTTACGATTATCTAAGTTAAGCCTTGTGGCTTAATTTGTTTTTTTTTTTATGCACGACAGGTTCGAACTTGACCTCAATCACACCTGATGTTAAGTGAAGATGAGGTCGTAGGTGGAAGCGTACTGACCCGCAAACCCCAACACATTTGGAGGACTGGCTATCTTATCTCTGACAACCGGAACACAACAATGCTATTAACATTGCTGCTTGGCGGCAGATTTAGATAAGATGGTGGTAGCTAGCCAGGCGGACATTTAAAATGCCCTACCACCAACAAAACCGAGTACCTACTTAAACATGTACCCCGCTGGGGATCGAACCCGCGACCTCCGAATCGTAAACCCAATGTTGTTTACATTTATCCACGGAGGCGGTTAAAACGGTTTTCATGGCGCTGAAACGTGGTCTCTCACTGTGGGCCTCATAAGAAAGCTCAGGTTCACGCAACGAGCCATGGAGAGGGCGATGCTCGGCGTTTCACTAGCTGACCAAATCAGGAATGACGACATCCGTTGGCGAACGATAGTCACTGACATAGCTCAGTTTTCAATTAAAGGCACTCGTTAAGCTGTCTGTAGTCTACAAATACTCAAAATCAAAATCAAAAAATGCTTTATTTTGTAGGTACACAGGGTACAATTTAAATAGTCAGATTTTACATTTTTTAAGCTACTGCTTGTTCAAAAGCCAATTTTCCCCTGAGAAGAACAAGCAAGAAACTCGAGAGGTTGCTCTTTTTTAAAAAACGGTTTTGATGTTACAAAATTATTAATTATTATTTTATATTATAATATTTCATTATTATAATTTGATATTTTATAATATGCTTTCTTAATAGTTTCTGTTTTATAGTATCTTTCAATTTATTGAAAGGAAGATTTTGTATATCAACAGGAACTTTATTGAAGAAGCGTATACATAACCCTTTGAATGAATTACTGACTTTGCGGGGGCGACTTATGTGACCTGCAAGTTTATCTTTATTTCTTGTTTTGACATCATGTTTATCACTATTTTTCCTAAATGATGCAATATTTTTTTGACATACATTCGATTTTCAAAAATGTGCTGTGACGAAAAGGTTAGAATATTATACTCTTTAAATCTGTCTCTAAGTGACACTGCAGGTCTCAAATGATAAATTGCGCGAACGCCTCGTTTATATAAAACAAAGATTGTATTTATATCCGCGGCATTTTCCTACAGCAAGATACCGTAAGACTTCAGGCTATGAAAATAACTAAAATATACTAATCTAGCAGTATTTACGTCCGATATTTGTCTAATTTTTTTGACTGCATACGCTGCAGAGCTGAGCTTCTTCGCCAATTTATGAATATGAGGACCCCATTGTAATTTGGCGTCCAAAGTAATGCCCAAAAATACAGTGGACTCAACAAGGTCTAGAGTGACATTTTTTATCATTATATTTGTGGGCACCTCCCTGACATTAGGCAGTACAAATTTAACACATTTACTTTTTTTCTTATTAAGTAACAAATTATTTGCCGTAAACCATTCTACTATTTGAGAAATAGCGTTGTTCACGTCGTCATAATTTAATTTTAGTCTATTTACTTTAAACAATACAGAGGTATCGTCAGCAAACAATACTATTTCATGTTTATCCTTTACAAGGTTTGGCAAGTCATTTATGTAAACCAAAAAATTTTTTTGACATAATTAGATTTTCAAAAATGTAGTGACGAAAAGGTTAGAATATTATACTCTTTAAATCTGTCTCTAAGTGACACTGCAGGTCTCAATTGTTAAATTGCGCGAACGGCTCGTTTTTGTAAAACAAAGATTGTATTTATATCCGCTGCATTTCCCACACAGCAAGATACCGTGAGACATCAGGCTATGGAAATAACTAAAATATACTAATCTAGCAGTATTTACGTCCGATATTTGTCTAATTTGACTGTCAGATGGCCAATATGGTCTAACACAAATCCGATACCCTCTCTCAGTGAGAAGAGGATGACCCCCAACAATGGGGACGTGTAAGACTGTTGAGGAGACAAACGATATAAACGGTCAGCCTAGAATTATGAACGATTACTTTTATTTCAAAAACAAATCGTTAACAATCTCGAACGACAATTTATAACAAAAGATAAGGCGTGCTGCATTTGTTTGCAGTTGTCGATAACCTAATTTCTTATAGTTAAGTACTTTACTTCTTACATGGAAATTACCGTCAGCAGCAAACGACCTTAAGGATTGCCCCTTCTTAAATGTTGCGACGAAAAACGAAGGGTGTTATGTGCTTGACGGCGTTGTGTGTATCTAGTCTTTATCCGGATGTATCTGAGTAACAGCTGCTCGGATTTGAGTACGGTTTTTTCATACATTCGTAACGTTACGATTCACCTTTCAAGTCAAGTCAAAAATTTTTTTATTCAGTGTAGGATACAAAAATATCCCAACCGATCCGTAGTCACACTAATTTGCCACATTGGTGTGACTACCGTTCATTTTACCTGACCCATAGTGACACCAATACACCCTTGACCAAATTCTATTTGAGTTTCTTATTTGGGTTGATACTTCTTTTTTTATTTCCACTTTTAATGAAGTTAGTAAACTATTAATATAAAGCTTCAAAAAAAATAATAATTGTACAACCAGGCGGTCTTATCACTATTAAGCGATTTCTACCAGACTACCTTTGGGTAGAGAAAAAAGTAGAACGGGATAAAAGCAAGTAGGTTATGCACCAATGACTTAAATATATAAAATAATAAATACCAAACAATAGATATAAACATACATACTTTAGATATGAACATCAACTTACATGCAGTGATAGTGTAAAATATACCTACATATATAGTTATAAATTGTTATATATACATATACAATATATGTGACACCAAACAAAGAAAATATTAGATACTTTAATTATCAAATCTCAGAACCACGAATACGGCAACAGTCAAGACGCTAGAAAATGTGCCTTATGACTTGTGCTCTAAAAGTAAATGATGATTGTGCACGACGTATAGACTCGGGAAGGGCGTTCCATAGACGAATTGCCTGCAGAGTATAAGATTTGCTATAGTAATTGGACGTATTGGGGGGAACATAAAGCCGAAGGTTATCGGACGAACGAAGGGGGAGACTGTGGGTGGAAGAATGAAATAGGAAGCGTTGTTTTAAATACATAGGAGTATGCGGGTTGAACAGAACGGAATGGAGGAGGGAAAGAATGTGAAGATTTCTGCGTTTAACTTAATTATTAACTTTAATTGATGCAATCTTTTAATCTAGGGATCAACTTCACGCATGCTTAGGCTGGCATTGATTGAGCTTGTTAATTGTGTTAAATAATCCGATCAACGATTATATGATTGTCCTGTGGAAAAGTAGGTATAAAGGTATTTAATACCGCACAGCCTACCAACTTCAAATGTAGGTACTGTCCTTATACCCAAAGGTTGCGTGGAAGAGATCGCTTTTAGTAATAAGGTCGCCAAATTGTACATTCTATTCTTACCACTTTTCTGAAATTGTATTTTCTTTTACTGTGCAATAAAGTGTATTTGTATTGTATCGTATCGTGTCGTGTCGTGTCGTACCGTACCGTACCGTACCGTACCGTACGATACCGTATCGTATCGTATTGTATTGTATAAAGCATCAACCACAATATACCACTAATAACCGGCGAGGAACATCTATCAACACACCTATCCAGGTGTAAGTATCCACACAAGTATCCACTTACTATCTGCGAATCCTGTAACGCTTCTTACATTTAATTGAATATCATTAAATGCACCATTTACCAAACTTTATTATTATCATATCATATCACATTTTAGATTTAGGAGTTCTGCTATTGGAGAGTTATTGCACGGGTAATATTTATATTGTTTGGTTTGTGTAGCAACACATTGTGAAATTGTAATGATGCGGATGAAAATACTTCCACCAACCAAAACGAGTACTAAACATCGAACCCGCGACCTTCAATTCGAAAACCTTATGTTGCTTACATTGAGCTACGAAGGCGGTTAGGTTAGATACAGGTGATAAACACTAAGAGCATTCTACAGACATCCAGCCACAACCATTCTCTTCAATCAAGTTCATTTTAATTTACACTTCCCAAAACAAATGAGATGCGATTGATTAGCGCTGATAATATTGCACATATTTTACATACATTCAGAATGGATTAACATTTTATATTTACATTATATTAGCGCTTTATCGCAATCGCGTTTGATGTTAAGTGAAGATGAGGTCGGAGATGGTGGGGACGCTCATTTTGACCATTCCTATGTAGAGATAGATACAATACAAGGTGAAGTCTGTGACAATAATCGTTTTATCCATTAATATAACCAACTTTATTTTTTATTTTTTTTTATTTTAACACTTTATTGCACACACACACGCAAAGAAATGGTCATTAACAAATATTTTAGAAAAATGTACAAAGGCGAACTTATCTCTATAAGAGATCTCTTCCAGCACACCCGTGATTTATTGTCGTGAAAAGTAAAAAAATGCAGATATAATTATTTTTCAATCTCCAGCAATATACTAAATTTAATTTAGTATATTATTTATTATATTATATAATATATTATAAATTAAAAATACAATTATTTAAAAAGAGCAACCCCGGAGTTTCTTGATCGTTCTTCTCTGGGGAGACTGCCTAGTGAATGAGCGATAACTGTATGTCATGACGATTTCAAATGTCATTCTTAAAACTTCCGAAATAAAACATTTTTGATTTTGATTTTTGATTTGATACCGGGTGGAATTTCGATCTCAAGATTGATTCAATACACACGTTCTGTATTAAATAGTATGAAAAGAATTTGTATTTCATCTTTATTTATTTATATAGAATCAATTGAAACTTGTATCGCAATTTTGAGATCGCTTGCCACACGCGACTGCTGCCGGCGCTCGCTCACAGTACCATTCGTAGGGACAACGCGGTTTTATTCAAAAGTGTGATAAAAACTCAGAACCCATGGCGAAATTGTCTCTTCCAAATCGTGAGTAGTGCACAAACTGTTTATTCATTTTTTTTTCCAGACAAAAAGGTCCATCTTTGTTAGTATAGACACAATCAACGTAATTAACGCTGAAACTACAAAATTCTCAGCGCAAAATTTGGCAAGTAAAAAGTGTAGGTAGTAGTATTTTTTGATATTTTTTTTTTCCTAAAGAGATATCCACAATTTTTTTATGCCAACAGAATCCATAGCCCAAGAGTTTTTATTTACTGTCATTCATTTATTAGATAGCAAACTTCTTTACAATAAATTCTTTGCGTGCGGATGGTGAGAATGGAATGGATTTGAAGTCGCATCTTTAAACCACCAAATATTTTTTTATTAAAGCTAAGTATATTTATTTTCTAAACTTGAGAAATACAATCTGTATTTTATACATTTTACTCATTGGTGTTATTATAAATCTGGATCCAACTTACCTATGTACTTCCATGTATGTATGTCCATGGGCGGCGGTGATTGCTTTCCATCAGGTGACCCGCATGCTCGTTTGCCGCCCTCTCATATAAAAAAAAAAAAAAAATTAAATCCTTTATTGTACACAAATATTAAGAATATTTAACATTAATGATAATAGTTAGTACTATATTAATTCTGTGCTAAGGTGTCATTAATGCTTAAGTACTAATTTCGATGAATGTAACGTCGTCGTTCGAAGCTTCGCCTCCCGCCTTAGCCTTCAATACAATACAATACAATACAAATACACTTTATTGCACAACAGATAAGAAATAGCCTTCGATGTTAGGTTGAACGTATAATATAAAAATGGAAGCTTTATTTTAAAACAAATGACTTACTAGGTATAATGTACGTAAGTCATTATTAGCTGTGCATTAATATAAAAGCTTTACTTGTCTCTCACAATTTATTTCGAATTTATCATGAGTATGAAAACTAACATTATACTTATTAAATTTATGCTTTGATATTGTTATGAATATTAATAATATGCACATTAAGATTATGCGTTCGCATTTTATAGAAATTAAGATTATGCGGTTTTAAAATTATGCGGATTATGTTATGCGAGTTAAAAATAGGAGTATTTAATGTATGCATTTTAATAAAGACCGCCTAATTGTGTTCTATTGTTATCATCAAAAATTATTGTAAATTATTTTGCGCAATAAAGAGTATTTGTATTGTATTGTATTGTATTGTATAGACCCCTTTTAATTCGTCTTCATCTCTATGTGTCGTAAGATATACAAATTATATATACTATCGGGTTATACCGTTTATACAAACTTAAATAGTTATTTATTGGAACTACTTTCTCTTGTTGCAAATAAATAAATAAATAATTTATTAAATATCTGGACTATCGTCTGGGGTTTTCTAAATTAATAATTCATAGTTATTATTAATGACGACCGATTGGTGTAGTGGATAGTGACCCTGTCAGCGAAACCAACGGTTGCGGATTCGAATCCCGCGAGGGGTAAATGTTTGTGTGATGAATACAAACATTTATTCCCGAGTCATGGATGTTTATATAAATATTTATGTATGTTTATCCGTTAACTAGTTTCCATAGCACTTTTTGTGACTAGATGATTGGTGTAAGTGTCCGAAATATTGATTTATTTAATTAGAAAATCTATTTACCGATTTATTTATTTAATTATTTATTTTATTAATAGAATTAATAACATGATGAATGCATTATTATGCACTATTAACTAACTATGCTTACTTATTAGTAACCAATTGCACTGTTTCTTTTATCATCACTTGCTTGTATTACGTCTTATCATATCACTTGTACTATCTATCATAAATATCATACATATACTCCGACACCGGAGCAAGAGTGAAACACACGTTTGTCTTTAAACTGAATTCTTAGTTGATAAGTGAATTATTTTTTGATAATTTCAACGAAGGTAAGTGTTCCATATTCTAATTTAATATTAAGTGATACGTCTGCCAATATATGGTGCATGCGTGGCCATGAGGTCAGGTCCATCGGTATCTGATATTGAGGATAAAAATGATAAGTATTATTGATAAAGTTGAAGGAATATTGGTGTTTAATTTTTTTTTAGCTATTAGATAAAAACGTTTTTTTTTTGTTACGAAGAAAAGTAGTGTACGTCTCTAAATATAGTACGAAACAAAGTGGCAATCTGTCAGTTTTCTGTCTCTTTGTGCGCTTAGTTGACGCAACGCTACGCAACGGATTTTAATACGATTGTTACTTATCGTTTAGAGAATTCTTCCGTATCCATTATTTTTAATGATTTTTAATGGGCCCCGTCGATTATGGTCACTGTGATCCGCTGCGGTGTGGGGCGTAAGGGCGACGTTAAATGAAATGCTTCACTCTGATGACACACGTATAATGGCTACGAAATAGGTGTTACAATTACTTAAGTACTAGAACCTACACATATGAAAGGCGGAGGTGCGTCATACAGTACACCTCCACCGTTTTTTTGAAAAATAAAAAAAAATCTTTTTTTTTTTTATATTAAAATAATAAACTATGTGAATATAGAAAATATTATTGAATAATTCCTGGGCCACGAACAACAATATTACAAAAAAAATACAAAGTTAATGTTTATAAACGGAAGCTATTTGGAGGAAGAGGAACGTTTTCACTAAAAGTAATGTTATTAATGTATCCAAATTATATCATCAATTCTGATTACAAATTAAACTGTTTCGAACACCAATTACGATTTAAGTAAAATACAGAAATATTTGTAATTTATATGAATGTAAAAAAAAAAACATTTTTTAAACGTGTCAAAATCCTAAATTAGGGCCCATTCATTAATTACTTATTCATTAATTAACCATTAAGTAGTTATAAATAATCTTACTTTATAAATCGAACAATTTCTTTCCATGTTCTATTTATCAGTTTTATTCTAAGAAATCTGAGAAAAAGAAATAAATTTTCAATTACAAATATTAGAGGTTCTTTATATTATAACATATAAGGTTTCTTATAGTTTATTTTACATCTATGTATGATTTAATAAAAAGAAATATCTAATATTATTAATCATCTGCACGCAATGTTGACAACATAATTAAGGTGTTTTAAGTTTGTTATAAGAATATAAAGAATTCTAATTTAGTAACAGTAAGCTTTAAAAAAAATATTGTAAATAGAATAAATGTAGTTACATTATTAATGATAATTAAAGACAGACAAGTAATCAGAAAGCATACATAGCATATTGTAATATTCTACCGCTACCTAATACATAATCAACAATTTTATTCCATTAATACTTAAACCGCCTCCGTGGCTCAATGTAAACAACATTGGGTTTACGATTCGGAGGTCGCGGGTTCGATCCCCAGCGGGGTACATGTTTAAGTACTCGGTTTGGTTGGTGGTAGGGCATTTTAAATGTCCGCCTGGCTAGCTACCACCATCTTATCTAAATCTGCCGCCAAGCTGCAATGTTAATAGCATTGTCGTGTTCCGGTTGTCAGAGATAAGATAGCCAGTCCCCCAAATGTGTTGGGGTTTCCGGGTCAGTACGCTTCCATCTTCGACCTCATCTTCACTTAACATCAGGTGTGATTGAGGTCAAGTACCAACCCGTTATGCATTTAAAAAAAAAAAAAAAAAAAAATTCGACCTTTGAATCTGTAACCTTATCATCTCTAAACTTTTCAAATCTCTATTTATACATTTCTGCTTAATAATATTATTTCTATAACTCATATTTCATAATCGTTCATAATTTAAGCTTTCGGTACACTTATACCACTTTGGCATTTTCACTTCATTTGGGCCGGCGGGTCCCACTATTTATCATAACATAAGGTACAATTCATTTGGAGTACTCATCTTTTTTTTTTTTTTTTTTTTATAATAATACGTAGACATCTGAGTGTCTAGTATGGGTTATGCGCACACCCTACACTATTATTTGAAGCCATCATTTTTAAGACGCATAAGTCTCCAACAGTTCTCACAGAGAAATCTCGTTTGCACCATGATCGAACGAAGGATGTGACCTCAATGTACCTTTAACTTGTGTACCGAGCTTGCGCTCACGCATCATAGTATACTACACTTTCATACCAATACAATCATCTGTTTATAATACTCATTCCTAATGAATCATTTGGTCAGTAAGAATTATATGCCACATCTGGGTGATCAGTCCAATGTATATGTCTAAATCTCACGTACCAAATTATTCCCAAAGTTTCAATGAACATCTGCATAATCATACGGTGCCATGCGGTGTGGGGACTTGGAGATACACAAAATATAACACAAGTTGCTCTGACTATGGTCGTTTATTGTCTGTCCATTTCCATTCGCTTGTTGCCTTCATTTTTTTTTCCGTTCGATATCCGCATACTTATCACACACAACCAGCTCTCCTGTAAGTCCCGTTCTATTCCGGTGTTTCCTCCGGTCTCCAACTTCTCCCGGCGCCAAACGATAACCTTCCACCACAACACCTTCAACACCCAGCGCCCAGCATTTAAATTCAATCTTGAGAAGATTGAAGGTCAGTCACCAACATTCTCAGTCTCTATGTAGATAATATTCTCGTCGTTATATTTCTTTGTATATCTGCATATCCTTATCCTTCTTGATGATTAACTCTTTACCTTCACATAGATTTTTCAAAATAGTCACAAAACTCCCGATTCATCACTTAATTATTCTTGTTCGAATCGTATTCCAAAAAACACATTTTTTTTTTCACTTATTACATCACTGTACTTTTTCCATTGCCCAGCACTGCCCAAAGGCAGCACTGGCAGGATCGCCATGCGGTGTGGGGCGTAAGGGCGACGTTAAATGAAATGCTTCACTCTGATGACACACGTATAATGGCTACGAAATTGGTGTTACAATTACTTAAGTACTAGAACCTACACATATGAAAGGCGGAGGTGCGTCATACAGTACACCGCATTTAGAATTTATTATTTGTTTATGTGGGTATCAGTAAACTATTTCACATTACAGGTATTCAATACTGGGGCTCTATTCTCAAACGAAAATAGCTTCGGACACGGCTGTAACTTTGGACTTTTTCTTTTGCAGTTTGCTGTGTCAATTTTAAAACAATCGTATTATTTTACTTTTGTTGTATATAGTTGGACATCACAAGTTAGTACGGGACGCAAGGAACGACTGAAGTTAAGGATTAGCAAAAGAAAAAGTCCGAAGTTACGGCCGTCCGAAGCTATTTTCGTTAGAGAGTAGACCCCCAGGTTAATAGAATTAAGATTTATGGACTTTGTTATTTTTTCTCTTTATTTTGTGACGCAGTTGGGTTTTTATTTTTTTATATTTAAATTCTTAATGATAACCTTATTTACGGGTTACGTCTTTCGTAATTGTTTATAGAAAATTTCGACAATCATTTGTTTTTCCTGACTACAGCGAATGCAAAAGGAGGGTGTATTCAACGTTTTATGTATGTTACCACCGCCTCAGCTGATTTGGACAAATGAGGTGTCGTCAGATTCGTACTAGTCCCGGAAGTCACTTTGTATATGACGTCATAATATATGCAATATGGCGGACGTTGGCAGTCATGTTGCACTTGACAACAAATAATACCAGCACCCCATCGAGTTGGGTATCAAATGACAGGTCTCGATGAAAGAAATTCAAAATCCGGTTTGAATGTGTTTATAAAAAAAATCTGAATAGAAAATTTGAAAAAATAATTATTAGAATCCGACAACGGTTACAAATTACATACATACTTAACTATATAAAATCAGAAACGACGATTGGCCGCAGTCTCTCATTCGAACTCTCTCACAGAAGAGTTGCAAATGTCAGTCTTGATGCTTATCCCTCAATACGTTTAATGAATTTAGATGAAATTTGGTACAAAAATGGACTAAACCAGCAGCACATATAATTTATCTGGACATTACAAATAAATTCAGCTGGGGGATTAATGGATTTCCCCTTGCGGAATGCTAGCTGAATGATTGCGGTAGACATTAGAAATATGTGCATATTTCTAAAAATTAAATTAAATAAATTTTCAAAAAGTAAGAAAACCTCATCGTGAATATTGTTTTATAGAGAAGTTTATAAATTTCTGTAACGTTTCGTAAAAAAACTGCAGCAGTTATATGTTTACAACTGGGAAAAACGGGTGATTTTAGATGTTTTTTTTTTCAATTTGGCGGCAGATTTAGATAAGATGGTGGTAGCCAGTCCAGGCGGACATTTAAAATGTACCACCAACCAAACCGAGTACTTAAACATGTATACCCCGCTGGGGATCAAACCCGCGACCTTCGAATCGTAAACCCAATGTTGTTTACATTGAGCCACGGAGGCGGTTAACTTCACCCCAACCAATAAGTTTTTACACGTGTAATGAAGGTTTATTAAATTGTCTATAAGGTTCAATTTATTTCAATACGACAGTTTTAATCGTTTTCAAGATATTGAAGTAAATGCTAGTGACCCGTAACTTTTGCTCTTGACTGTACGTTTACGTCGCGCGAGATTGTCTTGTCTTGTTTATTCGCTTGAACGCGTCATGTCATGCCTTCGTCGTGCGCGACAAACGATATCGTGCTACGCAGGCAGATCACTGATGATAACTCATCGTGTAGTTGTACTAATCCACCGGCGGCGGCGGCTTGGTCCCAGAGACTATGGTAGACTCTCAATTTACTCGGCTTATCTAAATCCATTGCATAGGCGATATTATGTGAACTATTACAATAATCTTCTAACAGTACAATAAAATTAATCTTTATCAACCTATTACATGCCCAACACACGCACACAGACAAATTTATTGGAACCAGAGCTGGATTCATCTGGAGCATCGCAATATATTTACGAAAACTTAATGTACGTAAGAATGAATCTGTATTTGTTTAGGAAAAATTGTGAAATACACAATGTTAATACAAGATATAAAAATAAACTTGCTGTTCATAGCAGTCGCTTACACAAAGTCACTAAGTCATTCAAGGGACAATGTATAACGCTTTTACATTATGATGCCGGTAGACATTCAAAATTTGCCTTTAAATAAATTTAAAACAACCATTAAACGGAAACTATGTGCCAAAGGCTATTATAAAATTTCTGACTATCTGGATGATAAGAATGCGTGGACATGAACCGCTCGCCATTATCCAGTATATTTTATTCTTATTTTTTCTTTGTCGAATCATAAATTTTACAATTAGGTATCTCAAATTGTATTTGTATTGACTTATTTAAAAAGAGCAACCCTGGAGTTTCTTGCTCGTTCTTCTCTGGGGAGACTGCCTAGTGAATGAGCGATAACTGTATGTCATGACGATTTCAAATGTTATTCTTATAACTTACGAAATAAAAACATTTTTGATTTTGATTTTGATTTATCTATAAGCAGAGTACTGTTTAGTTAGAGCATCGGAGTCACATTTAGTACATTCTTAAAAATGTAAATATCAAAAAATCATTGTATCACATCAATACAAGAAATAAAGATAAACTTGCAGGGCACAAAGCCGCCTCCGCAAAGTCAGTAATGCATTTAAATGAATACCTTTTTTCAATAACGTTCTCGTTCTCTATAAAAATATTCCTTTCAATAAAGGTAAGAGGTGATAAACATTTGAAATTCGAACATTCCTTAAGTTTACCGTATGTCATTACTTCCCAGAATCGATTTCTTTAAATAAAAAAAAATAAAATTAGCGACGCTATCGAATGTTGTAATAATACAGTGTTTTTTTTTGTTCAAAGTTAACGGGTTCGATTCCTGGCTAGGAATATTGATTTTACTAAAATCTAATGACACCGTTTCAGTTTTCATCAAAATCCGGCCTAAGATTTCGTTGAGTACCTACTTTTCGCTATTACCCATAGGTCCGGATTACGCTATTCACATCGACTTGAAAAATTCTCCCTGTATATATATACAGGGCGTCCCAAAGTTATGGGACATGAAGGGGAAGTACCTTAAATATCGTAGATAGTGAATTTTGCTCAAAGAAGACTTTATGTTATTTTTAAAAGTTAGTAATTCTGCATTCATAGATTTTCTAAAAATTATTTGCTTCGGCTGGGAATCGAACCGACTCAAATGTGAAAAAAAAAACACCCTACTTTTATGATGCCAATCGAAAGAATAGCTAAAAAATAATAACTCTGCCTAAGTAACATAGTATTTTAAAAGAAAGGAACAACGTGAAATTAATCATTTTAATCAAATAAAAAACATACATGAAACTGCCGTAGTCAATTAAGTAGGTATTTTTTTGTAAATTAATTAATTAAATGCTCAAAATGTGATCCCTCTTGTCTTACGCAAATCGCCAATCTTTTAATGAGCCCGCTGCCTGTTGATTTTCTAATCATTTTATGGTGAACACTCGATGTGATATGGCACAATTCTGTTTGCAACTTATTTACGAATAATCAATGCTATCTTTGGAATGATAATATCGCTACTTTTCGAACGTCGTCGGCAATAAATAACTTTCTTGAAATTTGACTCAATCATTTTATGTTGTTCCTTTCTTTTAAAATACTATGTTACTTAGGCAGAGTTATTATTTTTTAGCTATTCTTTCGATTGGCATCATAAAAGTAGGGTGTTTTTTTTTCACATTTAAGTCGGTTCGATTCCCAGCCGAAGCAAGTAATTTTTAGAAAATCTATGAATGCAGAATTACTAACTTTTAAAAATAACATAAAGTCTTCTTTGAGCAAAATTCACTATCTACAATATTTAAGGTACTTCCCCTTCATGTCCCATAACTTTGGGACGCCCTGTATATATACCTCTATGTCCTCTCTTTCCTTTTTATAATTCCGCGGGTCAAGTATCTCGGCGCGCCTGTCAAATTTTCGAAAATACCTGCGGTGTTAAAAAAACGGGTAATTCAATAAATTGTTATGGGAATTGGAAGCTCTATGGCCAGGTTCCTAAGCCTGTTCTAATAAAAAACAGTAGTTGGAATTCTATGCCTATACTCCCACCCACAGAGAAAAAAAATATTTTCGCAAATACAGACTAAATATCATAGCTAACATGACATGGCGCACATTATTGGATGCGGAATTTAATAGAGAACAAGTTCAAACACAGTCCAAAGGAATTGGAACTCTATAATCATTACAATTGAGAGTTGAAAGTCGGGTGTACCGCCGACACCGATCGGTGTTCGCGAGTGTTGAAGGTATAAAAGTATTTTGGACACCGATCGGTGTCGGCATCTATATATATATATATATATATATATATATATATATATATATATATATATATATATATATATATATACGGGCGGAAAGCTAGTCTATCGTAAAGTGAAGCCACTTTTCGGCTTGGTTTTATGCGTATGTGTGAGTAAACCCTGGTAATGTCAACCAAAATTTATAATAAAATTCCACCCTATCAACAAAAACAAAAGAATGACTTAAAATTTATAAAACAAGTAAAATCCTTTTTAATAGAAAAATCTTATTATAATTGAAACGAGTTCCTAAATGATAAAAAATTATAGCTTGACTTATTTCGTGTAATTGAATTCATATGACAAATTTTGTATAATTTAATCTATTCTAATAATCCAATATATTGATAATAAAAATAGATAAATATCTATTTAATTTAATCAATATTGAATTGATAAAATTCAATAATAGAATACATTTATTTGTCGACCATGACACAATAAAACTTAGCATGCAACAATGAAGCCTCGGTATCTCTCTATTGCTACACCCTGGGGTACACATGTGATACTAATATTACGTAAACCAAAACCCATGTGAAAGAAATAAATTGATTGATTAAATAAATATAAATAAATAAATATCCTTAGACATACACACAGCGCCATCTAGTTCCACATTAAGCAACTACAAGCTTGTGTTGTGGATACCAGATGGTTGATATACTACATAAATACATTTTTTTTGTAAATAAATACTTATTATAAATGAAAACATCCATAACTCGGGTACACATGTCCGTATTCATCACACAAACATATGCCCCTAGCGGGATACGAACCCGCAACCTTTTGGTATAGTGGTCAGAGTTGCTAACCACTACACCAAACAGGTCGTCAAATTGATTGATTGATTGAAATCTAAAAAATTACCTACAAAGTTTGTGACCTCACTTTATATGGACTACGTGCTCAGTCTCCATTCTTCAGAATAATTTATCGTTTTCAAAGAATCATTAACAGTTAGCTATAAGTACTTACTTTAAGTGGGATATCTAGTACAAATACTGAAGTATAAATACCGATAGGATTCTATGAGCATCATCAATCTTAATATTAGCTTAGGTACTTATGAAATACATATTCATTGTCACTACTTACTTATGTTTTGAAATAAAATGATATTTTTTTATTATTTTTTTATGCACAACGGGTTGGTACTTGACCTCAATCACACCTGATGTCAAGTGAAGATGAGGCCGAAGGTGGAATTTACTTGCACTAAATATCGACGCTGGAAAGGCAACCTTGCTGATCCAACATTTCGCAACTTTACTGGGATGGTTCAGCTAAGTACCAACTAGCTGCACTCGATTCTGTGGAACGACGTGCCATGAGACTCATAGATGATAGTTCGATGACTGCTAAATTGCAGAGCCTTGAACACCGTCGCAAAATTGCCTGTCTCTCAGCTTTTTATAGGATGCATTTCGGGGAGTGTGCGTTGGAATTACATAATCTTATTCCACCGTCACCCTTCCATCTTCGGACCACTAGGCGTGGGGAGGGATTCCACCCGTATATAATTAATATACCGAACATTCGCACTAAGAAGTTCGATTCTTCATTCATCATCCGAACAGCCAAGGCATGGAACTCCCTTCCGGCGTCAGTCTTTCCTGAATCCTACAACCTTGGGATCTTCAAGAGCAGAGTGAATAGGCATTTACTGGGATCGCATGCTTCATCTTCGACCACATCGTCACTTTCCATCAGGTGAGATTGTGGTCAAACGCGAATCCAGTCAATCATAAAAAAAAGAGCAGTTCAAAGTTAGAGAATTTCGAAAAAACACCATATAAAATCTATTTTTTGTCGGAATAGCCTGAAAATTAGTTAAAATAACTATTAAAGAGTTTGGTCATAGACACGCTAAAAATAAAAAAAAGTAAAAAACCTTAGGCAAACGAGTTAGGTGGCGGTTAAGCAATAAATGCCCCGGCCTCGGGCAAGGCTGCATTTCTGATTGATCAGACATAGTACTGGACCCCTATTCTCGCACACTCGACATTTGTCTATCGATAGACATTGGCATGTCTATCTCTTTCACACTTATATACGTGTGTAAAAGTGACAAACCTATTGATGTCGTTCGACATTGAAATCTCGAGTATGTGAGAATCAGGCTCTGTTTCTAAACTTTTTGTTAGTACACCAAAAATATGCTACTTGTATTGGAGCTAAATGTCTTATCTCCATAGTCATTCAGAAATGTTGAAGGCATGAATCGATGATATCATTAAACTAACCCAAAAGTGGTCTTTCAACTGAACTTCCAACTGACCTGAAAATGTGGCATAGATTTTTTTTCTGATGGGCGAATCGATGATATTCTCAAAACATAAATCAATCAAAATTGTTTCTAAAAACTTCAGCAATATTTAACGATTTTCATGTAGAATCTAAAGGCTTGGTAACCCTAACTCCTAACATCTTAATGCAATAATCACAACAATTTCAGTCTTTTGCATTAATTGAACGAAATAAGTAACAAGAAATGTTACTTATCAAAATTAAAGTATTTTTAACAATAAAGGAATAAATAGTGTCTAGACCTGTAACAAAATAAAATTTATAAAAGGCAGGTAGTTCAAACTAACCTTACACACAACTGTCAAGTATAACAATACAAGGTGTTCTACACTTTTAACTAACGTCCAATAATCAGAAACTCAGTGAAATACTTAAAAGCCTTACTATAATAAAATAAAATTTAATTATTGAAAATTAAATCATCAAGTCACTATCTTCCACATCTGTGTCTGGCAATGTGTGTCTTATGTTCCATGAGGCATCTTTAAGTACTCATCGTGAAACTGTTGAGTAATCGCCAAGCTTCTACAGAGATTCACCAAATGCTTGTAGGTACTTAGGTACAAAAATACGGATTATTTAAAACCTCTTGTAATACTAATGTATGAAGTGAGTGAATGATGCGCCCGCGCGCGCTCGTGTCTCTTTAAACGGGTGTGTATAATGTTTGATATAATACAAAAAATATAATTCATTAACCATAACACTCACTTGATATAATTTTCAAAAGGCATAAAGTTGTTTAATATAATTTCATTTGCGATTATGTTTACGAAACATACCAATCATTTGCAATAACAACACTTGGCATAATAATTATTAAATATAACTACCATTTGTTATAACGTTCATTTCATATAATTACCACAAGTCATACTGCTCATAGTATATAATTATCGTTTGTGATAATGTTCACTAGACATAATTTTCATTTCACATAATGGTCTTTTCATCAAATTCATATAACAATAAACAAGTAACACGTGCGAAACGTAGCTGCGAGAACAGGGCAAAAAACTAGAGGAGAGGTTTGGGTGTTAGTTTTTTTTTATGACTACATATATAGGTTCCTATTGTTCATTATATCAAATGAAATTATATCAAATCGCTCTTTAAAAAAAAGGTTTTTATATTACAAAATTATTCATTATTATGTTATATTATAATATTTCATTATTAATTGTGAAATAGCCTGGTTATGCGAACGGGCTGGTTATGTCCATGATTGTTTATCATCTAAATAATCTGATATTTTATAATGTGCTTTCTTAATAAGTTTCTGTTTTATAGTATCTTTAAATTTATTGAAAGGAAGATTTTGTATATCAACAAGAACTTTATTGAAAAAGCGTATACATAACCCCTTGAATGAATTACTGACTTTGTGGAGGCGACTTATGTGACCTGCAAGTTTTTCTTTATTTCTTGTATTGACATCATGTTTATCACTATTTTTCCTAAATGATGCTATATTTTTTTTGACATATATTAGATTTTCAAAAATGTACTGTGATAGCTATATAATAGCATCATTTAGGAAAAATAGTGATAAACATGATGTCAATACAAGAAATAAAGATAAACTTGCAGGTCACATAAGTCGCCTCCGCAAAGTCAGTAATTCATTCAAAGGGTTATGTATACGCTTTTTCAATAAGGTCCCAGTTGATATACAAAATCTTCCACTTGATAAATTTAAAGATACTATAAAACAGAAACTTATTAACAAAGCATATTATAAAATATCAGACTATTTAGATGATAATCATCCCTGGACTTAATGAGATTGTTCGCATGCCAGGCTATTTCACGATTAATAATGAAATATAAAAACCTTTTTGTAATATAAAAACCTTTATGTAAAATCAAAACCTGATTTTAAAAGAGCAACCCTTCGAGTTTCTTGCTTGTTCTTCTCAGGGGAAAATTGCATTTTGAACAAGCAGTAGCTTAAAAAATGTAAAATTGACTATTTTAAGTGTACTCTGTGTACCTACAAAATAAAGCATTTTTGACTTTGACTTTGACTTTGATATAAGCTAAGTGTGGTGAAACACAATCAATTACGGCACTAATAATTTTTACTGATAAACCATGAAGGTCGGCAGTTTTTTTCTTGTCTAAAGCTCGAAATGCTTTTAGGATGTCTATAGGACTTACATGATTAAATTTAAAAGGGGAGTCACAAAGTAGCGATTCAGCGAGTGTGGGACATGAATTCAGAGATTTTGTAGTTAATATTGGAATATTAGTAAAGAATTTTTCAAAAGCTTCTGCAACTTCTAATTGTGAAGTTAGAATTCGATCATTAATTTTTAATCGCGTATCAGTGAAGTTGAACATTATACTAAGCAAAATTATATCAAATATTAATACAATCTTATAATTAAACTTTTTGTTATTATATTGAACATTATACACCCTCTTTAAGTCCGAGGCAATCGTGCATTTTAAACGATAGCTTATCAAAATTGCTGATAGGCAGAATTGATTATATCCCAATTACTTATAAATATGCTTTAAACGTGGAAGAGATAAATTGCTTTAGCGCTATATCATGACAAATTTAGCACGGCTAATTGTATTATGTATAAACTGTTGCCTGTGTCATGTTCTCATAATAAACTATGCAGGATAACACAAGAGAAATGTTGCTTACCCTACAATATGGTTAAACATACACATAAAATTTTGACGTTGCCGTTTGAGCTATTTGAAATGTTTTCTTCAAACGCTTACGACGCAAACCAGTGAAATCGCTAACCGTAGAAGGAGACATCACGATATGTTATAAAGTTATACGAAAAATGTTTGTAAAATAAATTACGTATTTATTTTCCCAGTTCCCAAACAAAAGCGAAAAAATAAAATAAAGTATAAAAAAAGTATATTAAAAAAAGTATCTACACTCCGATAGGTACTGGGTTATTGTCCTGAGCCACAGAATCACAAATTTTGAGCAACCCGAACGAATGAGCTGTATGATTTCACACAGAACGAATGGAACGATGGTGAGCGGGTTGAACGATATGTTCGAATTGTTTTGACAGCTCGGTCAAAACTATAAAATGTATGTATCCAAATTGCAACGAAAATACAAGGGATGACAATGGAATGAAAATGTGCTTGTATTTAGGCGAGATAATGCACTTACTTTAACCAAAGAAATGTTTCTGTACTTAGTCAAACAAAACTATTGCACCGTTATAAAGTGCACACCCCGATAGGAAAAGAATTTGTATGCACCAGAATTTGCAATTATTTTGTTGAAATAATGTTCGCGATAGGCCCAATAGGAAAAGATTATTTCTAAATTCGAAATATTAATTTGCGTTCATATGTTCTGAAACGTCTAATTTAATTTCATTGAAATTTTACAAATGTTTGAAAATGGCGGAATGACAGGACTTACCTACAGGGAATAGAGAAATGCGTTTTAGGTACCGTTACGAAATTTCTTGGAAAACGGGATGTTTATGGAAATAGATTCCCAGGTTATGCGCGTAATAAAGGTCGACTTCTTAACAACAAACACTAGAGAGTCACAAACTGTTATTTCACTGGCTTTTTCAGTTCACTTTCTCCCTTTTCCTACTGACACAACCTATGTTTTTCTTGAATTAGTACGAGATCCACATATCCAGTCACAAAGCTGGTCTCCTGGCAAAAATAAGAAGGCCCTGGTCAATCATATTATTTATTTTTCGAAAATCTTCTATTTCAGATATCGAATTACAAAGACTCTAAAAGGTACAGCCTGAAATCATCCAATCTGCAGGACTCCAAGCCATACAATGTTAGCGGCAACGATAAACACGTTGACACCGCGGCTGAAGTTCAAATTCCAGAAACCAATTATAGAGAATTTTGCCTTCCAACTCCACTACAAGGCTACAGTGACAATATTGCTGGCTTTCGTGATCCTGGTCTGCGCGAGGGAATACTTCGGGGACCAGATTAAGTGCATCTCGGACCAGGGCGTGCCTGACAATGTGATTCAGACTTATTGCTTTTTTATGGCCACATTTACCATTGTAAGTATTTGTATTTTACGATGACGTTTTTACTGTGTAAAAATACACACACATGGACTCACCACCCGCACTCAAAATGCACGTAGGTATTCACCATGAAATAATCCTTGTACCGATCCTAAACTACTACAGCATTGACTACTACTAGGTTCATGTGATATGTTTAGGTGGATTTTTTTTTATATGAGAGGGCGGCAAACGAGCATGCGGGTCACCTTATAGAAAGCAATC
This sequence comes from Oegoconia quadripuncta, assembly GCA_949316235.1. Classification (NCBI taxonomy): domain Eukaryota; kingdom Metazoa; phylum Arthropoda; class Insecta; order Lepidoptera; family Autostichidae; genus Oegoconia; species Oegoconia quadripuncta. Next base: position 2,487,263 of record OX438747.1, on the reverse strand, counting down.
ACCGCCGTAATACCAAAAGGGCCACAGATGCGTTGCCGGCCTTTGAAGAAGGTGTAGGCTCGTACCTGTGGATACCTGAGGACCTGAAATACTGGTCATTATTTAGTCCAGGCACCAGTCAGATTTTATTTTTGTCATAACAATGTTAAGACTTGTAATGTTCGAATCCTCGTGGAGAAAGTAAAGATTGTATTTATATGCGCGATGGGTGAGCACTTGATTTCAAAAAACCCGATGTGTGATAATGAGACTGACGGTAGAAGCGCGCTCATAAGTTTTTTGGGGGACTGCCTATCATCATCAGCATCATAATCAGCCAGACGACGTCCATTGCTGAACATAAACTGGCTATATTGCTCAACCATTTTCATCATTAAAGTCAATCTCTTATCACTCGCAGTTCACAAGAAAATGATAATGTCTTTCGGACATCCCTTTGGTCTCTTAAATTACAAAGCAGATCCTAACTTCTAATATCTCCAGAATTTCTCGAACATTTAGATTATACTCATACTCTAAAATCGTGCCATTTTTTCCAGGTCCGGCATTACAATGAGAGCCTTCTGCAGTCTGAACAACTCCCACATCCTGGTGTCGGCCCGATGGCGGACTCCGACGAGAAACTCTTTCACACCTACTACCAGTGGGTGCCGTTCGTTCTCTTCATCCAGTCCATCGCCTTCTACATGCCGCATTCTCTTTGGAAAAAGAAGGAAGGTAGATATCGTTGTATGTCGTTGTTGTGACAGCTATGACAGACCACTCATGAAGGACAGTCCGAAGTTTCTCAAAACATTCGACGTTAAACTCAGCTATGTTCAGCAGGATATTACCCGCATCCACACTCCTCCAACTGCAACACATCGTCAGGGTCCACAGTCTGTATGGGCGTCCCACAAGGCTCCATTCTCGGACCATTTTTGTTTTTGGTTTACATAAATGACTTGCCAAACCTTGTAAAGGATAAACATGAAATAGTATTGTTTGCAGATGATACCTCCGTATTATTTATAGTAAATAGACAAAAATTAAGCTATGACGATGTGAACAATGCTATTTCTGAAATAGTAGAATGGTAATACGGCAAATAATTTGTTTCTTAAAGAGAAAAAAACTAAATGTGTGAAATTTGTACTACCCAATGTCAGGGCGGTGCCCACTATTATAATGATAAAAAATGCCACTTTAGATCTCGTAGATTCTATTGTATTTTTGAGCATTACTTTAGACGCCAAAATGGAAAGGGGCCTCATATACATACATTGGCGAAAAGGCTCAGCTCTGCAGCGTACGCTGTCAAAAAAATAAGACAAATATCAGACGTAAATACTGCTAGATTGGTATATTTTAGTTATTTCTACAGCTTGATGTCATACAGTATCTTGCTGTGGGGAAATGCCGCGGATATAAATACAATATTTGTTTTACAAAAACGACCCGTTCGCGCAATTTAAGAGATAGGTTTAAAGTGTATAACATTTAAACCTATAACCTTTTCGTCACAGTACATTTTTGAAAATCGAATGTATGTCAAAAAATATTGCATCATTTAGGAAAAATAGTGATAAACATGATGTCAATACAAGACATAAAGATAAACTTGCAGGTCACATTTCAATAAGGTTCCAGTTGATATACAAAATCTTCCCCTCAATAAATATAAAACAGAAACTTATTAACAAGGCATATTATAAAATATCAGACTATTTAGATGATAATCATCCCTGGACATAATCAGATCGTTCGCATGCCAGGCTATTTCACAATTAATAATGAAATATAAAAACCTTTATGTAAAATCAAAGCCTGATTTTAAAAGAGCAACCCTTCGAGTTTCTTGCTTGTTCTTCTCAGGGGAAAATTGCATTTTGAACAAGCAGTAGCTTAAAAAATGTAACATTGACTATTTTTAATGTACTCTGTGTACCTACAAAATACAGCTTTTTTGACTTTGACTTTGTAAGCCAGGATCAACAGTGGGATTCTGCAAGGCGCCCAATGAAGGTAGATGGTACTCCACATGAGGAAAGAAGATTTCCGAAGTCAAAAAGAGCCATAGGGCCACATCTATGGGGAAGGCGATCGAGTGATGCCTGACCGCCATAACGCAGTAAGTGTTAAGATTCAGGAAGCAAATCTACCGCGAATAATAATGCCAAAATTATTAGTGCTGGAAATTTTACCCGAACTAATGGATATTTTACAACCTTGGAGTACAGGATATTTTACGACATTTTACTGGACATTCTGTGACCTGGACTTGGATACTGGACATTCTGCGACCTGGACTAGGCCCTGGACATTCTAAGGCTTGGAGTACATACTGAACATTTTAAGATGTGGACTAGTGGAAATCTTATCAACAAAGTCCCCTTTATATCATACCAAAAAGATGGTGGAGTCAAATCGGTAGGTGACAAAGATTAGATCATGTACCTTTTATCTGACACACATAACTCACGATAAAAGAGATCATGATAACAGTCGTTTCATCTACGTAAGATGAAAAGTACTATTATTTGCTACTTACCTACATTCACTATAGCATTTGTAGAGCTTGCACGGTGTTTTGTCACAGGGCAGGCAGATGATAAAAGTTGCTATTGATTGACAATGAATATAATAACTTAATGTTAAAGCAATCCTCGCAACTGTTTAGAAATATTTTTGTTCATATAAGTATGAATCAGCTGTCTGGACAATGCACTGGCAAGCTTACAATTTGCCCTGTGTGGAAGGTACAGTAGGTAAAAGTCTAGAAAACCTTTGATTGGCTATATTCGTAATCATTTAGATAAAATGTTGACTCATTTACGATCAGGCTCATATATTTTTTCAAAGTATGCTCTTGTATTATATGTATTTCACTTCTGCTGTAAACTAATTTAATACATTTATTTAGATTAACTATATTATCAAATCAAATCATTTATTGAATTGCTTATGTTTTGTTTTGATGACATTGTGGTGTACTGTATCAATAAGGACCTTGTAGAATAGAGAACTTGTAGAGTAGCATGCACTAATTTAAATAATTACATTAAATTCTTAATACATTATTTACCAGCTAGATATTTAACCTATTATATTATCATGTGTATTTTCACCATTGTATTCCAAGTATATTATTATTTTTCTTTTAAATTATTTATTAATATGATTTTATATAGCTATTTATATTGTATTATTATTTATTTATGAGATTTATTCATATTATATTTTTTATTTATCGTTGTGTTATGTTTCTTATTGTCGTACAATAAAGAATATTTTGTTTGTTTGTTTGTTTGTAAACGCTTTATCGTACAAAAAGGCAATACATTAATTTTGCATTGATTTATTTTATTTTATTGTTTTATTGTTTTATTTGTTTGTTATATTCTTATTTATTTATTTATGTCATTTATTTATATTATTTCATCTCTAAAACTTTTCATGTATTCATTTATTGTGTAATAGCATTTTTTAATTAATAGTTGTTTTAATAATTGTATGTATTTCTTATCTTTCGCTTAGTTTTTCATGTAATTAGGTAGCTTATTGAATATTCTAGATGACATTGACAGTGTGCCGGACGAATGCATTTTGAGGTTAGACTTTGGTGGAACCAATAGATTTTTTCGAGAGGGTCTTACTGAATATGGCATGTTCAGGTCTTCCCGTTTCGTGTATAGCTCGGGATGACTTCGTACAAATTTGCAAATCTCAAGCAAATGGATGCATGGCAGGGTGAACATATTTTTCTTTTTGAAGTGGGGTCTACATGTAACGCTATTTGATATATTGGGTCTTTACCTATGAAATTGGAGTTTTTTTCTTCGTTAATCATTATGTACCAATTCCTGCGATTTTCAAAGCTATTTCCAAATTTGTTTTTTATTTGGAAAATGGAATATTATTTCAAGGTTTCACATGAAATATTTGTTAATTTCTGGGCTAGATCATATAATAAAAAAAATTTGAACACAGCTCTTTTCATGACCGTGCCATAATCATTCCTTAGACTCGCTGAAACTTTTATAAAGCGATTACTTTTAAAAATTAACGCTGCCTATACTTAACTTAATGTTATCCGATAATACACACAAAGTTTAGCTAAATTTGGATTTGCCGTTTCCAAAAAAAAAATCAAAAATGTTTGTATGGAGAAAACAGTCTTAATTAAATTCTTCGTACAAAACGCCAATTTCATAGGTAAGGACCTAATATTAAACAAGATTCTTATATTAGTCTCTTTTGGACAATGAATAAAGTAGAGGTATCGACACTGTTACCCCATAGTATCACGCCGTAAATAAGCCATGAATATGCATACGCGTAGTACGTAATGGGCGCAGATTTTACATCTGTGGTTTCCTTTACTTCGTGTATTAAAAGACAGCTTCGAAACGACTTAACTAATTTCTAGTTCATATAAGATTCTATTTAGATTTAGAACATTGAGCTTGTTCAAAAAACATCTTAGGGCTCATTTAATACAAAAAAAAATTGGAATTCCAAAGCGTTACCTGTAGTGAAACTGCCTATGCACTTCTCTTTTTCCTTTTGTCACATCATTGTCATTAATTTAACTAGTTGTCATAATTACTACTCAACACTAGCTGTATCAACAACCGACACTTTTCACTCACGATTGACCACAAATGTACACGCAGACGGGAACATGCACGTACTTTTATGCACTCGTACTTGTAGGGGTTGTAACTGAAAACCAGTGTTTCGCTCTTTGAGTGATGAGCCACACTGAGTTATAACCCATTTGTGCTACTGCGGCACACACTCGCTCTTTGTATTTTCTAGTCTTTACGATTATTTGTATGTATATTTCTTTGTAATTTAAAAATTGTGTAGTTGTGTGAACGCAGTGGCGTAAATAAATGCTTTATCTATCTATCTATCTATCTAAGATCAAAATTTAAAACTCCTTCCACTCTTGCAGACACTTTCAATTATATGCTTTTGGTAATTTTTTACCCTACTAAGACAGGAAGGAAGGTTATGAATCTCACTATGTACACACACAACACAAGTGGTCAATATAAATATTTCGGACACTTACACCAATCAAGAAGATGACCATACATGGTAACATGGTAATAATTTTATCCTATGAAATAAAATATTTTGATTTGATTTGATTTGGTACAAGTAAAGGAATAACTATTTAAGTATTTCAAAACCAAAAAACCCGACAGAATATTTTGTATTTTTCGGGCGCCATGTTCAATTTTTATACCATAAAATGTATCCTTTTTTTTTTATTTTATCCACAACGGGTTAGCACTTGGCCTCAATCACCAAGCGGCTGATTTAGATAAGATGGTGGTAGCTAGCCAGGCGGACATTTAATATGCCCTACCACCAACCAAACCGAGTACTAAATATGTACCCCGCTGGAGATCGAACCCGCGACTTGCGAAACGTAAACCCAATGTTGTTTACATTAAGCCACGGATGCGGGTGAATTGATCCAATCATACTCTGGAGGTCAAGACGAATCTAACGATACCATGCACTTTAAAATCGGTCAAGCCCTTTAGGCTACAAGAGGTAACAGAAAAGTCTACTTAAAGTCCGTCCAGATTGACTTGTCTTATTTGGTAAACAAACCACACTCGTAACAAAAACACGACTTGCCGTATAAAGGTCTTAGCATACGTGACGGGTAATTTCTCGGACGGAACGGAGACGGGACAGGTATAGTTCCTAACGTGAAACTGGTTTTAAAACATACGTACAGGACGGTGTTCAACGATAGTCGTGCTAGTGCTGCAACCATATTTCAGCACAAAATGTTCGATTTTACTTTTGAAGAACTAGCAATGGTTGCCGTAGTATTAGATGAAGAAGATGCCATAACGATGTTTTTTCTATTGCCGTCCCGTTCCGCCCGTGTTTCTCGCCACGTGTATTTTATTGCTATGTTTTTAAATGCAACGATGTCAAAAAATCGTCCCGTTCCGTCCGGCACGAGAACAAACACGTCACGTATGCTAAGACCTTAAATCACGCCATGTACACTGTGTATAGATGTCTTGAATTATATAAGAAACACATGAATTTCAACGAAAACTGCTGCGAATTATCCTTAAAAATATTTATTTTCGCTGAAAATAGAAATTTCATAACCACATACTACCACAGGATAAAAAAAACATTGACATTACTGATGTTCGGAAATCTATTTTGGTTGTGATTTTTAGGGATGGGAAAAGTAATGTAATGTGATGAGCGAAAGAACTGAATCAATGAACTGAATTGACATCATCTATTTGGAAAATATTAATTTTTATAGGAATCCAAAACGTATTTAATTAGTTGTAAAGAAATTTTAGGCTCTCTTCACACTAGCGATTTCTTATTTTTGATTGATTTAATAAGCTTGTTAATATTTTTTTTATTTCGGTTATATATTGTTCTATCTGTGGAGGAGGCCTATGTCCAACAGTAGACTTCTGTGGGCTGAAATGACGATGATTAATCAAATTAAATGATTAATTGAATTAGATGATCAAGTTCACTTCATTTTCGTACTCATTCACCATCATTGGTTCGGTGATACCCCAACCCTATAAATTGTCTCTGGTTGCTAGTACGCCATATTTGTTTACCAAATAGGACAAGTCAATCTGGACGGACTGTACATACATACATCCGAAAACATTACCCTTCTTTTTGGGGTTGTCGGGTAAAAAGTAAATGCCGTGTCGTATCAGGAAGTCAAACAAAAGGCGGAATGTAGAGAAGTGTGGAAAGGACTCCACCGACAAGATCATAGCTCTTAAACCAACGTACACCAATCAAATCTAGTCCCAAACTAAGCAAATCATGTACTACGAATAACGGTTAGATATAATAAATGTTTCTATTCAACATACAAACATTTACCCCTCGCGGGATTCGAACCCGCAACCGTTGGTTTCGCTAACAGGGTCACTATCCACAACACCAATCGGTCGTCAATAGCATAGCCTAAATTACCGAACTGATGTCAACTACTGAGGTGTCATTGGATTCGTCTTGATTAATAGTGTCCTACCACGTCCTACCCTCTTATTCATAAATATTTACAAACGCTTTATATTTAGTTAAAGTATATTTTGTCACTTTCTTTCATTGCAACATTTCCTTATGAACGACAGAGACAAAATATACTTTAACTAAAAGAGGCTTATAAAAAGTTTGTAAATTTTTATTTATAAGAATATCAGCAAGAATATATTGGGTATTTACCTATGACATTGGAGTTTTTTTTCTTCGTTAATCATATGTACCAATTCCTGCGATTTTCAAAGCTATATCCAAATTTGTTTTTTATTTGGAAAATGGAAATTTCAGGGTTTCACATGAAATATTTTTTAATTTCTGGGCTAAATCACATAATAAAAAAAATTTGAACAGAGCTCTTTTCATGTACTTCCCATAATCATTTCTTAGATTCGCTGAAAGTTTTATAAAGCGGTTACTTTTAAAAATTAACGCTGCCTATACTTAACTTAATGTTATCCGATAATACACACAAAGTTTAGCTAAATTTGGATTTGCCGTTCCCAAAAAAAAAATCAAAAATGTTTGTATGGAGAAAACAGTCTTAATGAAATTCTTCATACAAAACGCCAATTTCATAGGTAAGGACCTAATATAACATAACAGAAAATCTTTCCTATAATGTTTTTACCCGACTGCCCAAGGAAGGATGGTAAAGTTTTTCGAGTGAAATAAAAGCTGTTTTTTCCATTGAAACCTGATATAACTAAGACGTATCTATTTTGTACCGTGGAGACTTTCATTTCTTTTTTTGAGTTGTCGCCCTGAAAACCTCTTTCTATGGTCTGACACAATATAAACAAACGATATACTTAACATTGTTAATGACTTTGTGATACGATCGTTTACTTTATTTTTAACCAACTGCCCCAAAAAGGAGGGTAATGTTTTTCGAGTGAATGTATGTAGATTTCTATGTTACCTCCTATAGCGTAAACGACTTGACCGATTTCGAAGTGCATGTTGTCGTTACATTCGTCTTGGTACTCGGAGTACTGGAGTGGTCACAGGACACATTTTATGGTGAAAAATCCAACATGGCGTCCGCGAAATATATGCTGTCGGGTTTATTGATTTATAATTTTATTGTTATTTATAATTAGATAGTCTCAGGTAGTTTTTCGTTGTTGACAAACTGATTTTTTGCAAAAATACTTGGATTAGACGCTCTACAATTTCATTCATCGTCATCAGGAGAACTCTCTCTTATCATTTGCGACCTGTTTGGTGTACCTAGTGGTTAGCAACTCTGACCGCTATACCAAAAGGTTGCGGGTTCGAATCCCGCTAGGGGCATATGTTTGTGTAATGAATACGGACATGTGTACCCGAGTTATGGTTGTTTTCATTTATAATAAGTATTTATTTACAAAAAAAATGTATTTATGTAGTATATCAACCATCTGGTATCCACAACACAAGCCTATAGTTGCTTAAAGTGGAACTAGATGGCGCTGTGTGTATGTCAAGGATATTTATTATTTATTATTATTATTATTATTTGCTCAACTGGACGCTATGGAACGAAGGATTCTCTACATTATGTAACAGTTTGTATTTTAAGTTGCTTTGAAAAAAATACAACCATATTAAAATGAATAAATTTATGAATGAATCATATTATGTGTGGTTTCGGTACTCAAATAGAACAGAACCAACCCGTCTCTTACCGTGGGTGACGTATGAGGCGACTAAGGAACTTTCCACCAAAAAACATCTACAGATTAGCACGTTTCAAAGGCGATGGACTAACCCCCTGTCACGTGTGCATTCCTGTATATTTCATAAGGTGGACTGTGGATGTTCTTTCAATCATTAAACTCTATGTTTGCAACACCCAAACACTATTGTTTGGGATATCTCTGACCATTTGGGATAAAGGTCGTGACATTATGACGTTATTTATAAAACATAAACAGGTGGTCGAATAAAGGCGTTGGTGGATGGCCTGAAATATGCCAGTTTAGCTCTCAGCGATGAAGACATGAAAATCAATAAAGATCTAACGGTGCCGGGCAAAAAGAGTCTCGACGAAAGACTCGAAATCATTAGAAAGGACATAGTACTCAGGTAACTTTGCTAAATTATAAATGGATGGAGTAGGACAGTGTGCTAGAATATTATGGATGTTTTTCATTTATGTATTTATTATTTATTTACAAAAAAAATATTGTAGATGTGTAGTTTATTAACCATCTGGTATCAATAATATAAGTCTAGTTGCTTAGCGTGGAACTATATGGCGCTGTGCGTATGTGCAAATATATGTGTATGTATGTTTTATTTGTCAGTTTAATTTATTAAACCTGAAAAGGTTTGTTTGTAGTGCGAATGAGATCACTGTCCCGCCGCATTATAAATGTGAAAAGAATACGTCCAGTGTACAGTCCAGTGTACAGTCCAGTGTACAGTCCAGAGACATCCGATCACACAGGAAGTCCATGGTTGAGCACACGAATTTGGCATTAAAGGCAGTATCCGATTGGGGTACCGCCAGCCTCGTCAAATTCAATGCTACCAAAACACAGACGTGTCTGTTCACCAGCAACCGGGTTCATTTCACCTGACTCCAACTTTCCGGGATGTATCCGTACCAATCTCTGACCATCTCAATCTTTTGGGTCTGGAGTTAACCTTCAAGCTAAATTTTGGGCGCTCCATAGAACGAAATGCTAAAACAGCAGCTAAGAAGCTTGGCATTCTCCTCAAGGTCAGGCGATATTTTACGCCGAATCAGCTTTTGGTACTTTACCAGGCTCAGGTTCGCTCGTGCATGGAATACTGCTGTCACCTTTGGGATGGTTCGGCCAAGTGCCAGCTGGCTGCACTCGATTCTGTGGAACGACGTGCCAATAGACTCATTATAAATAAATAAATAAATAAATAAAAGGCATTTATTCACCACAAAGTTAATTTAACATTGGTGACCATTCGATCACTGCTAAATTGCAGAGCCTCGAACACCATCGCAAGGTCGCCTGTCTCTCAGTCTTTTACAGGATGCACTTCGGTGAGTGTGCGTTGGAATTACACAATCTTATTTCGCCATTTCATCTTCGGACTACTAGGCGTGGGGAGGGATTCCACCCGTATGTAGTTAACATACCCAACATTCGCACTAAGCGGTTCGACTCTTCAGTCATGATGCGAACAGCCAAGGCGTGGAACTACCTTCCGGCGTCAGTCTTTCCTGAATCCTACAATCTTGGGATCTTCAAGAGCAGGGTGAATAGGCATCTGAGATCGCGTGCTCCATCTTCGGCCACATCGTCACTTCCCATCAGATGAGATTGTGTTCAAACGCGTATCCAGTTAACCAAAAAAAAAAATGTAACTTAAATATCTAGGGATACAGAATGTACGAAAGCAAGTAGACATGGTGTCTATTGAAATAAAATTTGTGGGAAAGGCAATTCCTATATAGACCCATCTTATTGATTTTCGTAGTCGGTGATCAAAACCGATGCAATGAAGATGCTAAAATTATAAAGACCATCGACTGCAGGAAAATCAATTTATATGGTACGAAATATCGTACCATTTCTCAAAACAATAGTTTGAGAAAACAAACACCTACTTTTTGCTAATCGATAAATAGGATATTAGACAGATAACAGGACTTATGTTTCTGGGTTCGGCAGATACCTAGATATACGATGCTTTTGTAATGACAGATTTAAAGATAAGCGTTATTAGCAGTTCTTCCATTTCGTTTTAAATATTTTTTTTAGTAGTAGGGTATTAGTTTTTCTTTCTTTGTAAATAACTACATATGAACACATCCATAATTCGTGTACACGCGTCTGTATTCATCATACAAACATATGCCTCTAGCGGGATTCGAACCCGCGACCTTTTGGTATAGTAGTCAGCGTTTCTAACTACTACACCAAACGGGACATATTTATTTTTTGTTTATTTATTTTCAAAAAATAATTACAAATAACAGCTCTAATTACTAAAGTACTTAAAAATTCTGATGCTTGGACTCTGATCTTCAAACTAGGTCAAACCTGTATCTTGAGGATCAGTTCCTTCCCTATGCTATGCACATAGGTAGTAGTAGTAGTACTACTACTGTAATAATCGTATAATATACATAGACTGTGTCGGTTTTACCATTTATAGAGTCACAATCTATGGCTTTGATTGATAAAGACGGACAACAATACAATTAACATTTGAATTACATATATGTAGTTAGTCTATACTGATACAGATAACAATACTTATTCTAGGTGAGTCGAACTATTCTTGGGAACATAAATTAAAAATGCTCTGTAGCGGTACCCTGTACCCAGTACCCAGCAGTGTTAACATTATGAAAATTTTAGCGACCGATTGGTGTAGTGGATAGTGACCCTATCAGCGAAACCAACGGTTGCGGGTTCGAATCCCGCGAGGGGCAAATGTTTGTGTGATGAATACGAACATTCATTCCCGAGTCTTGGATGTTTATATAAATATTTATGTATGTTTATCCGTTATCTAGTATCCATAGCACAAGCTTTGCTTAGTTTGGGACTAGGTGATTGGTGTAAGTGTCCTAAATATTTATTTATTTATAATTCAACATAAGACATCTTCATTTTTTTTTTAAATTGGGTTTAGAACAAGCAGTAAAAAATGTAAGCTCTGCCTATTTTAAGTGTATTGTACGAAGGTTACTGCCATAGCCCAGCGGATTAGCAAGTTGCAGTGGCAGTGGGTAGGACACATACCTCGGGGCGATGTAGTCGTCGGACGCGGCCCGGGAGAGGATGACACCGAGGGGGGGGGGGTGTCGTCGCATCGGTCCCTGCCGCGCTTCATAGCGCTCGCTGATCGCGGTGTGAGGCACGACAGCGCCCCCTACGGAGGGTGCGCTAGACGCGGGGCGGGGGGGACTGGAGCCGCCTATGCGTTTCCAGGTCCTCCCTACTGCCGAAGATGGACGCCGCTGGGTTTTAGTGGGTATCTCTCCCGTTAGGGAGGGGAGTCCTACATAACCTTCTCGCCGTCCCCCGGGCGAGAGGTACGAGTAAAGCATTGACAAGATGGCCTGATGACCTGACGCGGTTGCGCGAAGTCGCAAGATGCAGGCCGCTTCCAATAGGTCACTGTGTAAAGTTATTAATTTTTAATTAAATTAAATTAATTGCTGATATGATGATGATTGCTCCACTCTACCTCATATAATTTTATCTTATCTTAACTTCGAAGTCTCTTCACCAGGTTAAAGATAACCCGCACCTGGTCAGTTTGGCTGATACTGTTGGAGATTACGAACTTGCTTCACGTGATGTTTGAGATATGGATCATCAACGTCTTCCTGAATGGCTGGTTCATCGGACTCGGCCCGAGGGTGCTCAGCGTCAAAAACTGGGATAACATTGTCGACCCCCTGGAGACCGTGTTCCCTAAGGTACGATTACTTGTTCTCCTCCCATATTTACTACTGTTTTGTTAGAGTCCTCTGTTTCCTTTTCTTTATAAGATAACTATAGCTTTCCGCCCGCGGCTTCGCTTGCGTTGAATATTTTATTTTATTTGTTTATCCCACGGGAACTACTTAATTTATGGAGATAAAACGTATGTCTTAATCTAGGGTATATTCTACCTATGTACCAAATTTCATCCAATTCTTATTTGAGTAACCGAGTTCAGAGGGTTGATATCAGTGGTACATCGTCAGGGTCGACGTCTGTATGGGCGTCCCACAAGGCTCCATTCTCGGACCATTTTTGTTTTTGGTTTACCTAAATGACTTGCCAAACCTTGTAAAGGATAAACATGAAATAGTATTGTTTGCTGACGATACCTCTGTATTGTTTAAAGTAAATAGACTAAAATTAAATTATGACGACGTGAACAGCGCTATTTCTCAAATAGTAGAATGGTTTACGGCAAATAATTTGGTACTTAATGAGAAAAAAACTAAATGTATTAAATTTGTACTGCCTAATGTCAGGGAGGTGCCACAAATATAATGACAAAAAATGTCACTTTGGACCTTGTTGATTCGACTGTATTTTTGGGCATTACTTTGGACGCCAAATTACAATGGGGTCCTTATATCCATAAATTGGCGAAGAAGCTCAGCTCTGTAGCGTACGCAGTTAAAAAAATTAGATCCAGCGTATCCAGTCAAAAATTGGACGTAAATACTGCTAGATTAGTATATTTTAGTTATTACCATAGCCTGATGTCTTACGGTATCTTGCTGTGGGGAAATGCCGCGGATATAGATACAATCTTTGTTTAACAAAAACGAGCCGTTCGCGCAATTTATCGATTGAAACCTGCAGTGTCACTTAGAGATAGATTTAAAGAGTATAATATTCTAACCCTTTCGTCTCAGTACATTTTTGAAAATCTAATGTATGTAAAAAATATAGCATCATTTAGGAAAAATAGTGATAAACATGATGTCAATACAAGAAATAAAGACAAACTTGCAGGTCACATGAGACGCCTATGAAAAGTTTGTATAGTACGTTTTTTCAATAAGGTTCCTGTTGATATACAAAATCTTCCTTTCAATATATTTAAAGATACTATAAAACAGAAACTTATTAAGAAAACATATTATAAAATATCAGACTATTTAGATGATAAACATTCATGGACATAACCAGGTCGTTCGCATAACCAGGCTATTTCACAATTAATAATGAAATATATGCTTTTTGTAATATAAAACCTTTTTTTTTAAAGAGCAATCTCTCGAGTTTCTTGCTTGTTCTTCTCAGGGGAAAATTGCCTTTTGAAGAAGCAGTAGCTTTAAAAATATAAAATCTGAATATTTTAACTGTACCTACAAAATGAAGCATTTTTGATTTGATTCAAACAAAATATTATTTATTGCACAACAATAGGAAACATAACACAAAGATAAACAAAAAAGGGAACAGTACAATTTGGCGGCCTTATCTCTTCTAGGCCACCTTTGGATTAACTACACCTAAGACCATAAAACCCACGTGAAAGCAATTAATTGTTTGAAGATGAGAGGTTATAAGTAGTATGTACAACGTTGCAGTATACTTTCAGGTGACAAAGTGTATATTCCGCAAGTACGGTCCAAGCGGCTCGATCCAACAGCACGACGCTCTGTGTGTGATGGCCCTCAATATCATCCACGAGAAGATCTACACGGCGCTCTGGTTCTGGTTGTTGTTCCTCTTCATCGTATCCGTTCTTGGTGAGTTGGATATCCTTACTAAAAGGGAATGAAACGATTACTCAGAAATGATACATAGAACGAATTTCAACTATCCTGTTTATTGGAAAGATCATAGAATGCACTGTTACTGAACACGGGATGCGGAACAGGGATGCGGGCGGTGCCCGCGCCCCGCTCACATCCCTCTGGAGGACGATGCCGCGGAGAGCCGACGCAGGCCGATGGTTTCTCCCTCTTACAGTCAGCCATTCTGATGATGCTGCGCGCCCTGAGTAGCCTCTGGAGTAAGTGACGACCCTTGGGTTCATCTGTCAGTTCTCAAAATCGTAAATGTAATGAGGCACGCATTAATGCATCTATCAACAGTCAGGCTCTATAGGCACAGACACGACAGTTACTAATGTGACAGGTACTATCATATTGACGGTGAACACACTACCAGATGACGACCCACAAAAGATCTATCATTGTATGTGTAAAAATACTTTGGACAACACTTATCAAATTGTTTGTCAGACGACGACAATCGAGGTGCCTTAGTTTTTAAACTCTCGAATGTAAGGAGACACGTACTAATGCCTCTTAGGAACAGTCAGGTTCTATTGGCACAGACACGACACTTACTAATGTGCCATGCACTATTATATCGGCGGTGAACAATTACGAATATGACTACCAGATGACGACCCACACAGGATCTATCATTGTATGTGTCAAAACCAAAGTGTTTTTCAGATGACGACACTGGAGGTGCCTACAT